>JARQOD010000006.1:106290122-106462553 GCA_033576555.1 Oophaga sylvatica
CAGAAATATGCCCCATCATGATCCCCTTCATGCAGAAATATGCCCCATCATGATCCCCTTCATGCAGAAATATGCCCCATGATCCCCTTCATGTAGTGTAGAAATATGCCCCATCATGATCCCCTTCATGCAGAAATATGCCCCATCATGATCCCCTTCATGCAGAAATATGCCCCATCATGATCCCCTTCATGCAGAAATATGCCCCATCATGATCCCCTTCATGCAGAAATATGCCCCATCATGATCCCCTTCATGCAGAAATATGCCCCATCATGATCCCCTTCATGCAGAAATATGCCCCATGATCCCCTTCATGTAGTAATATGCCCCATCATGATCCCCTTCATGCAGAAATATGCCCCATCATGAACCCCTTCATGCAGAAATATGCCCCATCATGAACCCCTTCATGCAGAAATATGCCCCATGATCCCCTTCATGTAGAAATATGCCCCATCATGATCCCCTTCATGTAGAAATTCCTCCATCATTTCCTCCTCCTCATCACTCCCATCACTGGCCCTCTCCCCATCACTCCCATCACTGGCCCTCTCCCCATCACTCCCATCACTGGCCCTCTCCCCATCACTTCCATCACTGGCCCTCTCCCCATCACTCCCAGGATTGGCCCTCTTACCATCATTGGCGCTCTCCCCATCACTGGCCCTCTCCCCATCACTCCCATGATTGGCCCTCTTATCATTGGCGCTCTCCCCATCACTCCCATCACTGGCCCTCTCCCCATCACTCCCATGATTGGCCCTCTTATCATTGGCGCTCTCCCCATCACTGGCCCTCTCCCCATCACTCCCATCACTGGCCCTCTCCCCATCACTCCATCACTGGCCCTCTCCCCATCACTCCCATCACTGGCCCTCTCCCCATCACTCCCATCACTGGCCCTCTCCCCATCACTGGCCCTCTCCCCATCACTCCCATCACTGGCCCTCTCCCCATCACTCCCATCACTGGCCCTCTCCCCATCACTCCCATCACTGGCCCTCTCCCCATCACTCCCATCACTGGCCCTCTCCCCATCACTCCCATCACTGGCCCTCTCCCCATCACTGGCCCTCTCCCCATCACTGGCCCTCTCCCCATCACTGGCCCTCTCCCCATCACTGGCCCTCTCCCCATCACTGGCCCTCTCCCCATCACTGGCCCTCTCCCCATCACTGGCCCTCTCCCCATCACTGGCCCTCTCCCCATTACTGGCCCATCATTGGCGCTCTCTCCACCATTGGAGCTCTCCCCATTACTGGCCCATCATTGGTGCTCTCCATCATTGGCGCTCTCCCCATCACTCCCATCATTGGCGCTCTCCCCATCACTGGCCCTCTCCCCATCACTGGCCCTCTCCCCATCACTGGTTCTCTCCCCATCACTGGTTCTCTCCCCATCACTGGTTCTCTCCCCATCACTGGTTCTCTCCCCATCACTGGTTCTCTCCCCATCACTCCCATCATTGGCTTTATCCCATCACCGCCATCATCTCTCAACAGTGGCCACACTCAGCATACACACACAGACACACACTCACCACACACACACACAGCAGCGTCACACACACAGCAGCGTCTCTCACACACAGCAGCGTCTCTCACACACAGACAGCGTCTCACACACACACACACACAGCAGCTTCACCCACCCACACACACAGCGTCACACACACAGCAGCTTCACAGGCACAGCGGCCAGACTCACCTCTCCGTGATCTGGCAGCTTCCTTCTCACTTCCTCTCACACATTGAGCGGCGCTGCCGGCCGGATGTCATTTTTCAGCTCCGCGGCCGCGCCGCTCAATGTGAGAGGGAGCTGCAGTCAGGGAATAACTGAGGCGAGGCCGCGTGCCAGCTGAGAGGGCTCTGCGTGCCCTCTCTGGCACGCGTGCCATAGGTTCGCCATCACTGTTCTAGAAGAACCTGTTCTTTCGCACATGGTTACAAAGGCGGACTGCACAACTAGCGGCTGGATAAACACACGAGGCAGTGAAAGTATAACCTGAGCTCAATAATGATCAGACATGCTGTTCACCACTGTGTATGTAATGCATATGACACATCAGACGCCATTTTAAATATGCAAACTGTAGTAATAACATAGCCCTATGGATTTCTGAATGTTGTTCTTGCCAGAAAGCTGAGGAGCCCGGATATCCATAAAGCGCACTCATGATTTTTGCTTCCTCATAATCACACTCACGGTTTAAACCCCCAGTGTTTCTAAGGGAACGGATCATTGTACCCAACTCACTTTGATAACAGGAACACGCGGTTTGAATCTTGAGGACAACTGGGTCAAAACTTCTCCAAGGAGCTGCTGGTGTTTAAGGACCTTCCTCATCTTCATAATTCTTACAATGGCAGCCTGCATGAAAACACATGAAAAACAAGGCAAGTGAAAAATGAGCAACATTCGAAAATACCAGGGTTAAGACAAGAAATTAAGGTAAAACAAAAAGGCAACTGTTCATTACAGGGGTATTCCCATCTCTAGGATCATATCCCTGTAGTAGGTGTAATATTAGCCATTACCTCCAATTAGAACTGTAATATAGTTCTTCTGATTAGCCATGTTGCTTACTCCATGTGCAGGTATTGCAGAAGCTTAGCTATCCATGGGTTACAACCACTCATATATAATGACTGTTGTTAGTGTTCATAATCGTGGATACGAACGTTACTGCAATGCCCTGCGCATGGGTAAGCAACACAGCTAATCAGAATAACTATTCTACAGTTCTAATTGGAGGTAATTGCTAATATTACACCTGCTACATTTTGGGATAGCATCTTGGAGATAAGTGCCCTTTAAAGGGGTATTTCAATGGGGAAAATGGTATGTGGTCAGCAGGCAGAATGGTTGAGCAATAGGAGCGGATTAGACTGATACACATTTTAGTGGGAAAAGTGTCAGTAAAGTGACTAAATGATCCCTCTGCACTATACTGTTGTGCTTATGTCACATAAGAGCCATGAAGGAGTGCAGCATGAATATGAGTATTGTTGCTTTTCATTCTGTGCTTCTTCACAGCGTTTTTTTTTTTTTTTTTAACATAATGAGCCATGACATTACACGTACTCATTCTGCACTGTCACAGCTCTTAAGTGACATATAAGCACATCAGTATATAACAGCAGGGAGAGTGAGAGGCAGAGGGAACATCAAATACACAGGCACGTATAAGCCATGGTCAGGGAGATGCCTTGCATTAGGAGCAAGAAGCCAGCCGTGCCCCCTGATCTGTGATGTAGCAGCCCTAAAGGAAGGGGGAGCAGTCAGGAGCAACGTCAGTGCCGAGAGGACATAAAGAGTTGCTGTGAAATCACACGGAGTGCCATATAAGAACAGTAAGGATAGGGGTCTATATAGTGTTTGATACACATCTTCTCCCTATACTACCCCATGTCCTCTCTTATCAGTCTTCTAAAGAAGCAGAACTGTTTGTAGAGGGTGATGACATGGTAAGATGCCTTCTCAGAGTCACACTGATTGGGTTTACAATGTAGATTCCCTCTGGGGACAGTGATGATGATGGAGTAAAGCACTGTGGAATTAATGGCGCTATATAAGCAACAAATACCTGCACACTGGCTGCTGTTAAGAAGCAGTCACAGCAATTATAAAGGAAATCAACCGCCAATCTTTGCATTGCCACGTATAATAAATGCCATGATTTTGGTTTTCCAGCAGACCTGTTGAAAGTCACCCACACTCTGGAAGGTACAGAATGAGGGCCGGACATAACATTGGTGCAGGCTGTGAAGCCGCACAGAGGGGCCCACCTTCCACCTCTAATGCACCTTGTGTTACAGATATGGGACTGCACAGGGGCCCCTTCTGTCTGTGCACCCCTGGACACGACATTACCTGGATAAGCAGCTTGCGATCTTCCTCAATGTTTTTGTGCGTTGTCTCCTGCTCCTGTTTCTGCTCTGTTTTCATGGGGACATTAATGTTCACTCTAAGCTTTTTGCTGCAGAAAAAAAGAAAATAACTCACAATCTAAAAAGAGGGAAGGAATTAGCATTCTACAAACGCCTCTACAAAAAACAGAGAACGTAATTACCATCCCCCATGAAGGGTTGTGTTCTCAAACAGTCCGACATGCACTGGAGGCGACAGACTAAGGACGCAGACCCATCAATTGTTCATACATTTCAAGGTGCAGAATAGTGCATTATCCGGGCCGTCCATGTAAGACTAGGTTCACACTAATATGCACGCTGACCATGTCATCAGGGTTTCTATTGGAATCACCAGAAAACAGGATTCCAACAGGAAACTTGACTGACTCCTTGTGTGGACACTGTCTAGCCTCTGTCCTGGCAGTACTTCCATTTTCAGACAGGTACAAATATGAGGTTTGCCCAACGTTGTGGGAAGCACACTGTACATAGTGTGAACCTAGAGCTTTTGGCCAAGTTCACATTTGTATGTCTGCAGACATAAGTCGTATGCATCAGACTTCAATAGTCACATGCTGGAGTGTGCCATACACAGAACTGAAATAATAATACATTTTAAATAAAGTATGTTTTTGGGAATGCAAAAAAAAGAAGTGCTGAGCAGCATGTGACAGTGGTACCCTGTGTGAACATACTTTTTATAGCCCAGGTACAGCTTTATTAATATGTCCGGCCGCAGCTCCACTTCATCCACATTTGCATTTTCATCTTCTAAAACCTATAGTTTTGAGAACATGTGATCAAATTTTGTATTAAAAAAGTAAAAATTCACTAAACATACTGAACTGTATACAAAATCCAAAATATATCACCACACTATTACAAATGATATCGAGATTCAAAGATGGAGTCGATCTATTTGGCACAAACCCCGCTTGGCTGCACAGTGTGGGCAGGAAGCGCCATCTTTGTGTAACATGGAGCCATTTCTATAATATATAGAACTTGTTCCTTATGTTTTATTCTGCTTACTACATCAAGTACAAAACCTACAAGAAACAAAATGAGCAAAAACCCTGCTGTAACTAAATAAGTAAAAAGCAAAAGTGCATTTAAAGAACACAGTTCTTAGTAATACTGTTTTTGATCAAAAATAGCATAAAAGCCATCCCACCGTCGACAAGGTGACTCTGATCGGGATGGTCCTACACTGTAATATTAAACCTTACCAAGTGCCAGAGTTGACCTCAGTGTGTCCCACCAAGGACAACATCTGCAAGGAGTTAAGGCCCCGTCTTACATAGCGACTCACCAGCGATCCAGACAACGATATGAACTTGTCAGGATCGCTGCTCAGTCGCTACATGATCCCTTCTGGTCTGCCAAACAGGCAGATCTCAGCAGCGATCAGGACAGCGAGTACGCTGGTAACAAGCGACACACGTCGCTTAGTTACTGGCATACCAGTGCGCTGGTGGAGGGAGCTGGTAACCAAGGTACACATCGGGTTTCTAGGTGCGGAGCGGCACCTAGAAACCCGAGGTTTACCTTGGTTACCAGCTTCCCTGCACCAGCGCGCTGGTATCTAAAGTAAACATCGAGTTTCTAGGCGCCGCATGGCGCCTAGAAACCCGATGTTTACCTTGGTTATCAGCTTCAGCTCGCTGATCGCTGGTCTCCCGCCTGTCACACGCAGCGATGCGTGCAGGCCAGCGGGAGACCAGCGATCAAACAAAAGTCCAGGACATTCAGCGACAATCAGCGATACCCAGCAGGGGGCTGATCGTCGCTGCATGTCAAACTTGGCGAGATCGCTTCTGAGATCACTGTTGCGTCACAAAATTTGTGACTCCGCAGCGATCTCGCTATGTGAGACGGGGCCCTTAGTATGTTCTCACCTTTTTTGCGTGGGTTTCCTCCCACGTTCCAAAGACATACTGATAGGGAATGTAGATTGTGAGCCCCGTCGGGGATAGTGTCAATAATGTCTGTAAAGTGCTGTGGAATTAATGGCGCTATATAAGTGAGTAAAATAAATATTAGACAGCGTAGGACCGTCCTGATCAGAGTCACCTTGTCGACGGTGGGATGGCTTCTATGCTATTTTTGATCAAAAACAGTATTAGTAAGAACTCTTATTTAAATGCACTTTTGATTTTTACTTATTGCTCACTTTGTCTCTTGTAGGTTTTGTATGTTTTATGGCCAATGTGAACATGCGTTTATGTACTGCATGTATACCAACTCAGTACATAATTTTTGTGTTTTTACTATATTAAGTGCAGAAATTATTTCTCCTCATCTTACATGGAATCCAATATTAAAAAAGTGCTTAAAAAGCAGAATAAGATACATGACAGATTCATACCCCAATATATACTTAATACTCAATTTCATGTAACAATACAGGGATTTTCTCCATTTACATATTTGCCAATTTTCATGTTAAAACTTTGTTGTTGACTCACCAATAACTTTGACTTCAATAATATTTGTAGAACTTGCACCAAGATGTCCTGTGAAAGTGACATATTTAAGTGTTATGTTTTGTAGGGACAAGATACAAATAATAAAGAGACATTAACTTCCGTGCGCATCACAGCTTTCCTATAGGATTTCACCATCTCCCTTCACAGTCTGAATCTTAGATATCGTTATCCAGATCTGAGCAATGTTACAGGGCAAGGAACAAACAAAAGCACTCGGACAGTTGTCAAACTACAACTTCCAGCATTCCCCGACAGCTACAAGCTGTCTGGTGGTGGCTGTCCAGGCATGTTGGACATTTCCCCACACCCAGAGTGCCATAGCGTGCCGATTCCAGGATGATCGTGTACTGTGTAATCATCTTATGACATTTCTAGGCACGGGTTTTTGAATGCTGCAATAAAAACAGCGCTCTGACCTACAGATAAATATGACAAAATATATCATGGATCCCTCAGTAGCGCAGCCTCAGAGCCTGGAACGGAGTACTGCAAATACAGATTGCATATGCGCCCATGTTATAGTATTAGTCTAGATCACAGATCTCTCTCATATGAATGACCTATAGCATGACAAGTACAGCATGAAGGAAGTCTGCTGGATGCCAGCGTTAGGATAAATAATCAGTGTCAATGGAGGAGCACTGTAATGTTCTAGATAAATAACAAAAATGTGGTTCCTAATCAGGTAGAGAAAAAAAAAAAATAAATAAAAAATCAGTACAGCAGGGGGGGGTTCCCGATGAATCTGTGTACAGCCAGAGACTGTATAAGGTCTTCCCTGTAAAGGTACGTGCCCACGATCAGGAATTGCTGAGGGTTTGATGCTCGTATTTATGCAGCGTGAAAACCACAGCGGCCAAATGTTACAGCATGAGCATAGTGGATGGGATTTCTAGAAATCCATGTCCATGATGCGTGTATGTGAGCCTGCGAATCACCCGCAGAAACTAACATGCGGCGCAGGCTTTCGAGCTGCAGCATGTCAATCTCTCTTGCGGATAAGCTAGTCTCTGCAACAGAAATGTCAACAATAGAATGTATTTGGATGCGGTAACCTGCATGGTTCAGTGAACAAATGCAGACTTATCTTCGGGATTAGAACGCTGCGTCCAAAGCACTGCTACATCCTGATCGTGGGAACGTACCTTCATGGTTAGTAGAGTACACGTGGACTTCCTATGCTATAAAAATAAGTGCCTAAAATTGATGAAAATTGTACCAGTTTGATCTGTGTGCTGTCTGTTAGCTGCTGTACTGTGTAGGCATCTTCTGTATTATACTGGAGGAGGATCGCCATCTGGAACGTTGAGGCCTAAAATCCAAACAGAAGCAAATGGAAAACTTCACAAATCAGAACAGATACTGAATCAGGAAGGTTGAGTTTAAAAGGGAATCTATCAGCAGGTTTTTACCATGTAATCTGAAGACAGCAAGAGATAGGAGATGAAACACAGATTTTAACGATGTGTCACTTACTAAGCTGTGTGCTGTTTACTTATAATGAAGGTTTTATACCAAGGACATTATTATTGCCAGGACTGGCGCTCATGTGAGCAGTTGTCAGACCACACCCCTCCCTTGACAAGCAGGTCACTGCCAATAGACAATGTACACAGAAAGCTGTGGTGTGGAGGGGGCAGCTTTCTGAGCTCTGCTACAACGGAGAATGGGGCTCTGCTAAATCTGAGAACTATGTCACAACTGCTGTACTCGATAATCTATGTGATACATCCAGGGCTGTGGCGTTAAGAGTCCATTTTGGTGGAGTCGGAATAAAATGGTCCGACTCCTAAAATATATAATAAGTTAGGTACAGTAGTACAATGCAGGATGTGCTGTGTTTACATAATAATTTGGTAAAGTTATGAAATGTCCTATAAATGTCTGTTCTGTTCCTGATCTTAGGATCTGGGCTTTTAGTTGACATGAATCTGTGCTACACTTTATGTACATGCTCAGTAGTGACCAGTGCTGTGGAGATGAATCTGTGATGCACTTTATGTACATGCTCAGTAGTGAGGCAGTGCTGTGGAGATGAATCTTTGCTGCACTTTATGTACATGCTCAGTAGTGAGGCAGTGCTGTGGAGATGAATCTGTGCTGTACTTTATGTACATGCTCAGTAGTGACCAGTGCTGTGGAGATGAATCTGTGCTGCACTTTATGTACATGCTCAGTAGTGAGGCAGTGCTGTGGAGATGACTGTGCTGCACTTTATGCACATGCTCAGTAGTGAGGCAGTGCTGTGGAGATGAATCTTTGCTGCACTTTATGTACATGCTCATTAGTGAGGCAGTACTGTGGAGATGAATCTGTGATGCACTTTATGTACAGGCTCAGTAGTGAGGCAGTGCTGTGGAGATGAATCTGTGCTGCACTTTATGTACATGCTCAGTAGTGACCAGTGCTGTGGAGATGAATCTGTGCTACACTTTATGTACAGGCTCAGTAGTGAGGCAGTGCTGTGGAGATGAATCTGTGCTGCACTTTATGTACATGCTCAGTAGTGAGGCAGTGCTGTGGAGATGAATCTGTGCTACACTTTATGTACATGCTCAGTAGTGAGGCAGTGCTGTGGAGATGAATCTGTGCTGCACTTTATATACATGCTCAGTAGTGAGGCAGTGCTGTGGAGATGAATCCGTGCTGCACTTTATATACATGCTCAGTAGTGAGGCAGTGCTGTGGAGATGAATCTGTGCTGCACTTTATGTACATGCTCAGTAGTGACCAGTGCTGTGGAGATGAATCTGTGCTGCACTTTATGTACAGGCTCAGTAGTGACCAGTGCTGTGGAGATGAATCTGTGCTGCACTTTATGTACAGGCTCAGTAGTGACCAGTGCTGTGGAGATGAATCTGTGCTGCACTTTATGTACATGCTCAGTAGTGACCAGTGCTGTGGAGATGCATCTGTGCTGCACTTTATGTACATGCTCAGTAGTGAGGCAGTGCTGTGGAGATGAATCTGTGCTGCACTTTATGTATATGCTCAGTAGTGAGGCAGTGCTGTGGAGATGAATCTCTGCT
This sequence comes from Oophaga sylvatica, assembly GCA_033576555.1. NCBI lineage: Eukaryota > Metazoa > Chordata > Amphibia > Anura > Dendrobatidae > Oophaga > Oophaga sylvatica. The sequence continues at coordinate 106,299,555 of JARQOD010000006.1, forward strand.
ACACTTTATGAACAGGCTCAGTAGTGAGGCAGTGCTGTGGAGATGAATCTGTGCTGCACTTTTTGTACAGGCTCAGTAGTGAGGCAGTGCTGTGGAGATGAATCTGTGCTGCACTTTATGTACAGGCTCAGTAGTGAGGCAGTGCTGTGGAGATGAATCTGTGCTGCACTTTATGTACAGGCTCAGTAGTGAGGCAGTGCTGTGGAGATGAATCTGTGCTGCACTTTTTGTACAGGCTCAGCAGTGAGGCAGTGCTGTGGAGATGAATCTGTGCTGCACTTTATGTACAGGCTCAGTAGTGAGGCAGTGCTGTGGAGATGAATCTGTGCTGCACTTTATGTACAGGCTCAGTAGTGAGGCAGTGCTGTGGAGATGAATCTGTGCTGCACTTTATGTACAGGCTCAGTAGTGAGGCAGTGCTGTGGAGATGAATCCTTGCTGCACTTTATGTACAGGCTCAGTAGTGAGGCAGTGCTGTGGAGATGAATCTGTGCTGCACTTTTTGTACAGGCTCAGTAGTGAGGCAGTGCTGTGGAGATGAATCTGTGCTGCACTTTATGTATATGCTCAGTAGTGAGGCAGTGCTGTGGAGATGAATCCGTGCTGCACTTTATGTACAGGCTCAGTAGTGAGGCAGTGCTGTGGAGATGAATCTGTGCTGCACTTTTTGTACAGGCTCAGTAGTGACCAGTGCTGTGGAGATGAATCTGTGCTGCACTTTATGTACATGCTGAGTAGTGAGGCAGTGCTGTGGAGATGAATCTGTGCTGCACTTTATGTACATGCTCAGTAGTGAGGCAGTGCTGTGGAGATGAATCTGTGCTGCACTTTATGTACATGCTCATTAGTGAGGCAGTGCTGTGGAGATGAATCTGTGCTGCACTTTATGTACATGCTCAGTAGTGAGGCAGTGCTGTGGAGATGAATCTTTTCTGCACTTTATATACATGCTCAGTAGTGAGGCAGTGCTGTGGAGATGAATCTGTGCTGCACTTTATGTACAGGCTCAGTAGTGAGGCAGTGCTGTGGAGATGACTCTGTGCTGCACTTTATATACATGCTCAGTAGTGAGGCAGTGCTGTGGAGATGAATCTGTGCTGCACTTTATGTATATGCTCAGTAGTGAGGCAGTGCTGTGGAGATGAATCTGTGCTGCACTTTTTGTACAGGCTCAGTAGTGAGGCAGTGCTGTGGAGATGAATCTGTGCTGCACTTTATGTACAGGCTCAGTAGTGACCAGTGCTGTGGAGTCTGGATACATCACTGGAATCAGGCTCACTTGCCCTATATTAAACTACTGTACTAATAGTAGAAACCTGCTGACAGATTCCCTTTAAAGCCTTGTGGACACTTTGAATAGTTACAGCATTTTTTCCAGTATAGTTTTGGTCTATAACAATTACAGTGTCAGCAAAATGAATAAGCTTTCTACAATCTCATGTGCAGGTGTAGCTTCATTTCCTTGCATATTTTAACCATCAATGCATTGTTCAAATCGGTAGCATGTCATGTCAGCGTTTTTCATACAAAGGAATGCATAAAAAAAAAAAAAAAAAAAAAGCACCACATTGAATGCTGTGTTTTTCCTGCCAAGAGATGTGTTTTTAGAGCAGAAAGTTTTGCTACAAATAAATACTCAATGTCTGCAGATACCCTAAGAAAAAAAACAAAACATTGAGTTGCAAACCTGAAAGTAAAACTACCATGTGTTATTAGCAAATTGTGGGGTGTGTACCACAGATTTCACTTTTACATTGAAAAGTTTCTGCAAACTTAAGAGCATGCTTTAAATATGAAACTCAAATTTGCAACATCTTGGGCTATGTTCACATACTGCGTTTTTCCTGCAGGCAAAACCTGCTCTCTTGGCAGTAACAAGTTTGCTTCAAAAGCAGGTTTTGCTTAGTTTTTATTGCCTTTTTTTTCCTGCGTTTTTCTCAGTGTACTCTTATGCATGCTGATAAAGTTTTGTGCAAAAAAAAATATATATATATATGATTTTACTTCATCAAGTTTTGGAAGAAAAAACGCAGCAAGACCGGATACCTGCGTTTTTTGCAGCGTTTGTGCACTAACCAATGCTTCCAATGGCTGAAAAAAAAACCTCTCAAAGTGATATGCTGCATTTGGCAAAAACCGAGGTACTGCACCATATACCGACAAAAAAATCAAGGCGTGTGCTTGAGATTTCTGAATTCTCAGACTTTGTGGGTGCTGCGAAATGCAGCTGAAAATTTGCATTGAAAACACACTGAAAAAAACAACATGTGAACACAGCCTTAGAGGGTTTTTCATAATCCCATTGACATACATTGCACAGTAAATGGCTGCAGATTTGCAGTTTGATTTTTGCAGGACCAATCAGCGGCATCCCCCTATGCAATGTGTGCGCTCACCTGTAAAGTATAGCGATTTTTAAAACAGTTGGTGACCAACTCCCCTTTGGACAACTGATATAACCAAGTCAGTTTTCTCCCACTGTGCCGACTGGCGTAAAAAGCTGTAAACCTCTGATAACTTCTCTCCAGCTGTAAGAAAACAATGAACATTTCATTAAAAGAAAAATTATTAACAAGTCACCGAGGACTAATAAATATTGTGACCGAAAACAGGGAGGCTTGTTACAATGTAAGCTGTAGGTATCTCACCTAACTATAGCTGTGGCTCCCATTACTGTTTTCACAGACAGACCAAAGTATGAGGCCGGGGTCACACTTGCGAGTGTTATGCGAGAAACTCGCATCAATACCCGGCACTCGGACCGGAGTGTGCGGCTGCATGTATTTCTATGTCCGAGTGCCGGCGGCAGAGCCGGGTATTGATGCAAGTTTCTCGCATCACACTCGCAAGTGTGACCCCGGCCTAAGATGTGCATCGGGATATCTATATTAGATCGCTAGGTGTGCATGGTCTGCCACGGTTCTCGCCAGTGCGAGTCCTGTTTACACGACGCACTTTGTACTGCACAAAAGATCATGTCACCCGATGAACGGCAGACTAATTACATTGAAAGATTATTGGGAAATGGGAAAGATGTGTATCTTCGTACCGTGTTAGCCAGGAGATAGAAAAATATTTAGACTTGAGAGTCCTCAGTGGTTGATACCTTTTAATGGCTAACTGAAAAGATGGTAAATTGCAAGCTTTCGAGACTACTCAGGTCTCTTCATCAGGCGAAGACTAATACAAAATCTGAAGAATCACATATTTATACACAACAGGACACAGGAATAATGCAATAAGATAAGACAAGTGACGTGAAGCAGAACTGTCATTATGGCAGGGATGTCATTATGGAGGGATGAACATAAATATTGGAACAGTTCATAGATAAGGAGTGAAAGTTTTATTACCCTCTGATTGGAGTCTGCTATTCTGTTTTGATACCCCTAGAAGGTCAGAGAAGCAGATTCCTTAATTGATGTAGAAAGACATGAAACCTTGGGATATATTCATCCCAGCACTAAGAATGTCAAAGGTCATCATAAGTTTATATTCCCAAACCTTTCTATCTTTCTCAGATTTGAAGTTAGATTTTAATACAAGTAATTCCAAATCCATCATGCTATGACCAGGCATACAAAAGTGTTTTGCCACAGGTAAATCCATTCTTTTTTCTCTTATTGTGTGGCGATGAGAATTCATCCTTGTTCTCAGTTTTTGCCCGGTCTCCCCCACATACAGACCCCCAGTTGGACATTTCGTACAAATAATTAGGTACACCACATTAGATGTGATGCAGCTAAAAGTACCTGGAATCTTGTAGTCCTGATGGGAGTTGGGGATCTTTATCTTGTCCGTGGTCATTATAGATGCACAGGTTTTGCATTTCTTCTGGTTGCAAGGAAAGGTTCCTGCAGCTGTTGGGGAGGACAGGGAGCTTCTGACAATGATGCTTCTTAGATTTGGGGGCTGCCTAAAACATAGTAGTGGGGGGTCTGGAAATATGGATCGTAATCGGGCATCTTTTTGTAGTAAAGGTTGTAGTTTCCGTGCAGCTCCCCTTAGCATCTCCAGATTTGGATTGTAGGTGACCACTAGAGGCACCCAGTTATTTTCTTCTTTAGCTTTGTAATGTAGCAGGTGATTCCTTGATATTCTGGTGGCTCTTGTAATTTGGTTTTCAATTGTTCTTGGATGGTAGCCCTGGTTCAAAAAGGTCTTTCTGGGGCGAATAAGGTGTTCATCTCTGTCCATGGGGTTGGAACATATACGGTTGTATCTGATGGCTTGGCTGTAGACAATAGTTTTTTATGTGTTTTGGATGGAAACTGTCCCATTTAAGGTATGTTGGACGGTCGATTGGCTTCTGATACAGGGATGTCTTTATTTCATTGTTCTTTAGCTTAATGGTGGTGTCTAAAAAGTTAATTTCAGTGCTGGAGTAGTTAAGTGTTAAGTTGATGGTGGGATGAAATTGGTTGAACTGTTCATGGAACGTCTTTAGCTGTTGTTCAAACTCCGTCCAGATGATTAAAATGTCATCAATGTAGCGGTAGTAGGCCCGAGGCCTGATGGGACATGAGGACAAAAAGTCGCTTTCAAGCTTGGCCATGAAAAGATTTGCATACTGTGGAGCCATTTTACTTCCCATAGCTGTGCCAGTCTCCTGAAGATAGATCTTGTCAAATTCAAAGTAATTGTGGGTGAGGATGAATTTTGTGAGTTTCACCACAGAATCAGCATCATTCCCGCTGTTTCCCATGAAGACTTTGCAGGCATTTAATCCATCCTGGTGTGGGATATTAGAGTACAAAGATTCCACATCCATGGTGGCCAGGATGGTTCCTTCTGGTAGGGGACCTATTGCTGCTAGTTTATTCAGTAGGTCAGTTGTGTCCTGAATGTAGCTGGGTGTATCCTTTACCAGGGGTTTAAGAATATTCTTATTCTAGGTATTCCTAAACCCCTGGTAAAGGATACACCCAGCTACATTCAGGACACAACTGACCTACTGAATAAACTAGCAGCAATAGGTCCCCTACCAGAAGGAACCATCCTGGCCACCATGGATGTGGAATCTTTGTACTCTAATATCCCACACCAGGATGGATTAAATGCCTGCAAAGTCTTCATGGGAAACACCGGGAATGATGCTGATTCTGTGGTGAAACTCACAAAATTCATCCTCACCCACAATTACTTTGAATTTGACAACAAGATCTATCTTCAGGAGACTGGCACAGCTATGGGAAGTAAAATGGCTCCACAGTATGCAAATCTTTTCATGGCCAAGCCTGAAAGCGACTTTTTGTCCTCATGTCTCATCAGGCCTCGGGCCTACTACCGCTACATTGATGACATTTTAATCATCTGGACGGAGTTTGAACAACAGCTAAAGACGTTCCATGAACAGTTCAACCAATTTCATCCCACCATCAACTTAACACTTAACTACTCCAGCACTGAAATTAACTTTTTAGACACCACTATTAAGCTAAAGAACAATGAAATAGAGACATCCCTGTATCAGAAGCCAATCGACCGTCCAACATACCTTAAATGGGACAGTTTCCATCCAAAACACATAAAAACTCTATTGTCTACAGCCAAGCCATCAGATACAAACGTATATGTTCCAACCCCATGGACAGAGATGAACACCTTATTCGCCCCAGAAAGACCTTTTTGAACCAGGGCTACCATCCAAGAACAATTGAAAACCAAATTACAAGAGCCACCAGAATATCAAGGAATCACCTGCTACATTACAAAGCTAAAGAAGAAAATAACTGGGTGCCTCTAGTGGTCACCTACAATCCAAATCTGGAGATGCTAAGGGGAGCTGCACGGAAACTACAACCTTTACTACAAAAAGATGCCCGATTACGATCCATATTTCCAGACCCCCCCACTACTATGTTTTAGGCAGCCCCCAAATCTAAGAAGCATCATTGTCAGAAGCTTCCTGTCCTCCCCAACAGCTGCAGGAACCTTTCCTTGCAACCAGAAGAAATGCAAAACCTGTGCATCTATAATGACCACTGACAAGATAAAGATCCCCAACTCCCATCAGGACTACAAGATTCCAGGTACATTCAGCTGCATCACATCTAATGTGGTGTACCTAATTATTTGTACGAAATGTCCAACTGTGGGTCTGTATGTGGGGAGACCGGGCAAAAACTGAGAACAAGGATGAATTCTCATCGCCACACAATAAGAGAAAAAAGAATGGATTTACCTGTGGCAAAACACTTTTGTATGCACGGTCATAGCTTGATGGATTTGGAATTACTTGTATTAAAATCTAACTTCAAATCTGAGAAAGATAGAAAGGTTTGGGAATATAAACTTATGATGACCTTTGACACTCTTAGTGCTGGGATGAATATATCCCAAGGTTTCATGTCTTTCTACATCAATTAAGGAATCTGCTTCTCTGACCTTCTAGGGGCATCAAAACACAATAGCAGACTCCAATCAGAGGGTAATAAAACTTTCACTTCTTATCTATGAACTGTTCCAATATTTATGTTCATCCCTCTGCCATAATGACAGTTCTGCTTCACGTCACTTATCTTATCTTATTGCATTATTCCTGTGTCCTGTTGTGTATAAATATGTGATTCTTCAGATTTTGTATTAGTCTTAGCCTGATGAAGAGACCTAAGTAGTCTCGAAAGCTTGCAATTTGTTACCATCTTTTCAGTTAGCCATTAAAAGATATCAACCACTGAGGACTCTCAAGTCTAAATATTTTTCTATTGGGAAATGAGCATTTTTAATCACGCTCGTTTATGATTACCTTAGAGTGTAAATGTCACTTAAGAGAACATTTAGATGCACAATTATATACAAATCCAATAATGGGATTAACTTTAATTCTGGTTAAGCAAAAATGGTTAGCCAAGACCTACATATGGTTAATGCAATGACTACCTCCAGAATATCGTCACACGGAGTAATGGCAAACCGCTTGACAAGCCATAAAATATTCAGCAAGGCTTTTAGCTTACATTGAAACAAAGCACCTTGTAAATTATGCAGCGATATGAATATTCTGTGCCAATGTTAAAAGATTATAACAGATTTTGTTATGTTAAAACAAACATCAAAATCTGAGTTTGAACAAATTCGCCAATCATATTACCAGTCACACGACAAAGTGGATTGTACAAAGAAGTACCGTACCTCAGAAGGTAAAGCAAACGTGCAGAACTGCTGAAAAGGCCACGATCCAGAGCTGAGAACCTGTATGCTGAAGTCCACTGTGAAGAAAGACGGGGAAAACAAACGAGGGTTACACCCGGTCATGCACTGGATGATGAAACTTTATGTATAGGAGTACAAGAATGAGAATGTGGAGACATCAAACCAGTTCTTGTAAGTTCTGCCATGAGGGAAAAACACAGATTTTGGTAAGAACTTATCGGTAAAATCCTTTTCAGCGAAGGAAGGGAGGGAGACACAGGAATTCATTACTGATGGGTAGGCGGAGCCCCAGACCAGGATGTCACCTCAGATCAAAAGCGTGCTGACTGGCTGGCCCCTCAGCTCGGGCTCCTCCTACTCAGCTCCAGTCGTACCAAAGCTTTAGGGAAGAACCAAGATCACCAGCGGAGCAACATAACCCCTTCTGAAGAAACTTCAGAGCAAAAAACAAGGATACAGGTTATGCATGCAAAGTAAGCCAAAAACCACAGAGTTCCAGGTACTATTCACTGAACCTGACTACTGCGATGAGCTGGCGATGCTGGAACAGAGCCTTAGCGCGCTGACCTCAGTCCAGATATCGCAATCAGACAAGGGTCGCGCTGCATCTGAAAACATCAACACACTTCTGCCTTGGGAGGGTGCTGTGTCTCCCTCCCTTCCTTCGCTGAAAAGGATTTTACCGGTAAGTTCTTACCAAAATCCGTGTTTCAGCTGCAGAATGGAAGGGAGGGAGACACAGGAATTCATTACTGATGGGACGTCCCAAAGCAGTTCAAAAATAAGGGTGGGAAAAAACCAACAAGAGGCAGAAACCCAACAACCTTAACAACAAAGCGCAACCAGCGCTAAACACAAGTTCATCCAGAACTTTAAACTACAGCTGCCTGCATCAGCGGAAGCACTGACGTCCACTTTATAAAACTTCGTAAACGTGTGGACAGAGCGCCAAGTTGCCGCCCGGCAGAGCTGCACTGCCGAAGCACCTTGGTGAAAAGCCCACGATGAAGCCACAGCCCTCGTGGAATGGCTTGAATCTTAATCGGGCAAGATTCACCCTGAAGACGGTAAGCTTCCAATATAGCTGACCGGATCCAACGAGCTATAGAATCCTTGGAAGCTCGTTGACCACGCCGACGACCGACTGGAACCACAAATAGGGAGTCCGTCTTACGAAAACCTTGAGTAATAGATAGATAAAACTTCAAGGCCCGCACTAAATCCAATGTGTGTAAAGCTCGCTCTTTCACATACTTCGGATCCGGGCAGAATGAAGGCAACACAATATCCTGGTTGACATGAAATTGTGACACCACTTTAGGTAAAAAATCACCCCGAGTGCGAAGCACTACACGATCCGGAAAAAACTCCAGAAAAGGAGGCGAACAAGAAAGAACTGCCAACTCAGAAACTCTCCTCAAGGAAGTGACTGCAACAAGGAAAGCCACCTTCCAAGAAAGTAAAGAAAGGCTAGCAGAAACCATAGGCTCAAAAGGTTTATGCTGAAGAGCCTCCAAAACAAGGTTGAGCCGCCAAGAAGACACGGGTGCCTTCCGCGGCGGAAACTTACGAGATATACCTCGGAAAAAGGAGAGCACGTCTCTATTCGAAGCAATGGTTCTCCGGAACAATAAGGACAGAGCAGAAATCTGACCTTTCAGGGTGCTGACTGCCAAACCGTTGTCTAGCCCATGCTGCAGAAAAGCCAACAGGTTGGGAATGGAAAATTTTCTCGGGTTCCGAGAGGACCCCAAACACCACGAAAAGAAGGTTTCCCAAATTTTGTGGTAAATCCTAGTAGTAGCCGGACTTCTTGCAGCACGAAGGGTAGCAATGACCTCGGCTGAGAAACCTCTACGGGTCAAGATTTCGGTCTCAAGAGCCACGCCGTCAAACGCAGGGACATCAAGTCCGGATGACAAACGGGCCCCTGAGTCAACAAGTCCGGTTGAAGAGGGAGTGAAAAAGGAGGTGCCGCCAACAGCGACATTATTGTCGAGAACCACACCCTTCTTGGCCAGTCTGGAGCTATCAAAATAGCTGGAATTCTCTCTAGTCTGATCCGACGCAGTACTAGAGGAAGTAAGGATATCGGCGGGAATACATAGATCAGCTCGAACTGATCCCACTGAGCCACTAGAGCATCCACCGCCACAGCCTTCGGGTCCTTGTACCTGGACATGAACGTCGGTAACTTGGCATTGGACCTGGATGCCATCAAATCCACTTGGGGGGTTCCCCAGCGAGAGCACAGTAGTGCAAAAACTTCCGGGTGGAGGCTCCATTCCCCGGGATCCATCCTTCTGCAACTGAGAAAGTCCGCTGTAATATTCTGAACCCCTGGAATGTGAATCGCCGAAATGGCTGGTACACTGGCCTCTGCCCAAATCAGAATTCGGGACACCTCTACCATGAGACTGGAACTCCTTGTCCCACCTTGGTGATTGATATACGCGACAGCCGTCGCATTGTCTGTCTGCACTCGGACTGGCAGACCGCTCAAAGGGACCGTCCAATGTTGGAGGCAAAGGAAAATCGCCCTCAATTCCAGGATGTTGATCGGAAGAACAGACTCTTCCGATGACCATACCCCCTGAATCCAGAGATTGTTCCAAACACCCCCCCAGCCCGTCAGGCTGGCATCGGTGGTTATGACTGACCACTTCGGAGGGAGGAAAGACTTCCCCAGGGAGAATGCCCCTGGACGTAACCACCATTCTAGAGAATCCCGCACCGCGCGAGAAATGGTGACGCTGCAATCCAGCGAACCTTGCGATTGATCCCAACGACTCAGAATGGGCCTATGGAGAGCTCTGGAATGAAATTGGACAAACGGAAAAAACCTCATGGACGCCACCGTCAGACCCAGAAGGCGCATACCTTCCGAAGGGACACTGCTGTCGTAGACTTCATAATCTGTACATGTTGGAGCAGACATGCCTGCTTGTCTGGAGGTAGGGACAACACCGCCCGTACCGTGTCGAAAAGCATCCTCAAAAAACAGGATTGCCTGCGACGATTCCAGAGACGACTTCTCCTTTGAAGCCACAACCGAAAAGGCCGTCCAAATAGGGACGAATCGTAAGTCCCAGTCTTTGAAGGATTGCCATGAGATTTTGGCGTCAGAATCGTTGTAAAAATTCTGGGCGTTAAGGCCAAGCCGAATGGTCGAGCCACAACCTGGGTGAGGTCTTCCGATGGGAACATGCCAAAAAGCGTCGTGAATGTCGATTGATCGTTCTGCGACAGGGCTGCCATAACTGAGCGAAGCGACTTCATGCTCGGCTCTGACGGAATGTCAGAAGTCAGTCCGCCTTAGCGAATTTTTTTTTTTTTTTTTTTTGCCAGCTTCTGCCTTAACAGAAGTTCTGTTTCCAGGGTATGCGGAATTTCTGAGAATTCCCCCTTTTTTTTTTTCTTTTTTTTTTAAAAAGAGAGAGATGACACAAACCCCCAGAGGGTTGGTAAGATCATCCCTTGAACCGAAAAGGACTGCCGATAACTATCGGCACTAGTCCTGCCAGACGCAGAAGTCACAGCTCTGCGCTGCGGTAAAGCTGCTTCTTTTGCCTTTGCCTTGGCATCAGCTCCGTGAGGTCAGTCAAATAGCTGACCACTTTCTAAGCTAAAGATAGCAAACCCTGTTGGAAAACTGCGTTCCATCCAAGTCACAGTGCTCTTCTGACTGTAACTGCCGAGGATTGCTCCCTGGATAGCAGTGACGCATTATCCTTCAACTAGAAAAGCCCATCTACCTTGATAGAGGGAAACTTGCCACGCCGTCCTTAGACGGTCCAACCGGCTCAACCGGCTCAGGGGAACTTAACAAGTACACCTAGATCCTTAATACCGAATCTATGATCCACGGCTACACAGATGGAAATTGTTGCCATCTCCGTTCTTCTGTCCAGCGTGTCCTGCAGACTCGTCTTCCCTTTTACCAGGAAGATTTGCTAAGCTGGAATAAAGGGACATTCACTTCAGGAGAAGGGGTCCAATTAACAAATAACTCCGTAGAAAAACGGATACAGTTTGTAAGGTCGTCGCGACCCATGCGACCCTTGCAACATCCGGGCCGACTTACCAGGACGACTAGTTACCTCCTCCGGTAACTGTAACGTCCACATGGCTTCCACAGAAATTTTAGTACGGCCCCTGAGAGAGAGCAGGGTGTCCCTGCCGATCCTCCTTGACCGAATCGGACTTCTTCGCTAAGCGAGAAGGAAAACACCGATTTGTGTCGCTCCCTTGAGAGGATCTAGTTGACACTCCATAACCTAAAAGGTCATCAATAGAAACCAGTGAAGGCCTCCATTTTGACACCATTGGAACCTCTGACCGTGTATGAGTCGAGGTCTGCGTGTCAGATACGCGAGGCTGATCCGTAGCGGATCTGGGAGAGGGTCTCTGACATGCCCTTGCATAGTATATGGCAGGATAAACCTGTCAGTAACCAGAGCAGTACTTAAATAAAAAACAAACGCTGAAGGGTTAAAGTTCTAAGGCGAGAGCTACCCCAGCTGTCTCCCATTAAGAGTTAACCTCCTAAGAAGGGGTTAAAGTAGCTGACTCCCCACAACCTTGATAATGAAAAAGGGTGTGCGAATCTCAGGCGCCTCTTATAAGGTCGCAGCTGCAGGACAGCTTTTTATGCCACACTAAACAGAAAACGTTCCACAAGATCGCTAAAAAATTGCGCTGTTTTTTATAACGCAATGACCGCCAAAGTTGTCAAGGAGATCGCTAATCGCCTATGCGATTGCCCAGATTGGCAGTCACCAGCGACACTAAAAATGACACACAAACGATCGCAATATTATGCGACGCCATCAGGATCGTCAGCGGAAACGTATAGTGGCAGCATTAATGTCGCAGACTCCCCACAGCCTCTTTATTAATATTAAAAGAGTGTGCGAGCCCCTTATGCGAGAACAGCCGCAGGACAGCTCAATCTGTCACTCAGAAGTGCCCCAGACGGCGCCCGCGCTGTGGAGGTGAAGGGGTTAAGCTTCTGCCCGGCGGGCTAGAAGCGACTCACCAAGCTGGTCATGTATTCTTGCCGGGAGGGGAGGAGAACGATCCGGGGAGCTTTCAACCTGCAGCGCTTTATCAGCAATGGCCGCCGCGCTCTGCCTCCGTGTGCTCCATGTAGAGGAGCCGGAAATGGAGGCTGCAGTAAAGCGCGCGCTCAGAAGCGGCGCGAAATTCAAAAAATAAAAAGAGCGCGTACTCCCCTCCTTTCCCTCGTCCTGCAGGCATCCTCCTGCGGACATAGAAAAACTAGTCACCGGCATATATATGTACAGCGGCTGCCGCAGCAGTCGCTAAAACACTCACACACATTTTACCAAAATGTGGAGTACTCACCAGCCGAAACGCCACAGGGACCCCCAGGGGTTTCTGGCGCTATGCCCATGCTTCCCCCCAGGGCGGGAAGCGCAGTGACCCCAGTGTGTGGTTTGCGCCCCCGCCAGGGAAACTCTCCTCATCCCCCAGGGCCGGCAAGATTCTGCAGGGACCATTGTGTAGTTACAGATCCGCCAAGGGAGAGGCTGGTGAAATACACTGATAAACATGTAATAGCGCTGTCACCGCAGCGCTGAAGCATACTGATATACATGTAATAGCGCTGCTCACTCAGACACTAAAGCACTCACACATTAATAATAACATTTTGTGTGGAGTACTCACCAGCCAAAGCGCCACAGGGACCCTCAGGGGTTTCTGGCGCTGTGCCCATGCTTCCCCCCCCAGGGCGAGGAACGCAGTGACCGCACGTGTGGTTTGCGTCCCGCCAGGGAAGCTCTCCTCATCCCCCAGGGCCGGCAAGGATTCTGCAGGGACTATTGAGTAAATACAGATCCGCCAAGGGAGAGGTTGGGGTACAGCAGCGCTGGTACCCCTGAGACCTCTAGACCAACTAGTGATCCAAGTCTCCTGTCCGAATATAAAATAATAAAATCTTCTGAGGAGCTGCATTAGCAGCGACCATCCTCTGAGACCTCAAATCTTAGACTGGAGCTGAGTAGGAGGAGCCCGAGCTGGAGGGGCCAGCCAGTCAGCACGCTTTTGATCTGAGGTGACATCCTGGTCTGGGGCTCCGCCTACCCATCAGTAATGAATTCCTGTGTCTCCCTCCCTTCCATTCTGCAGCTGAAAAGAGGATTTAGAGAAATGCACTGTGATGGAGAAAGGGTGCGTGCATATATGTGTGCGTGTGGGCATCTATGTGTGCGTGTGGGCATCTATGTATGCGTGTGGGCATCTATGTGTGCGTGTGGGCATCTATGCGTGCGTGTGGGCATATATGTGTGCGTGTGTTGAGCTTTATCTTACAGGCCTTCAAACTAACTGAAAAATCTTAAGTAAAAAAAATTTGCCTACGATATGACCACAACCTGGTGGGACAAATTACCACCAGTTTGTAGGAAACCAAACCCAGGGTTCACACTTCAGTTCGAGAAATATGGGAATTTCCAATTTCATTGTACACATGAAGTAAAAGATTCAGTATTCAGATCACTCGTACGTTACTATGTGGGTGCCTTTGATGTGTTTTAACGGTAGTGACCTCATTGTGGCAAGGAAAAACACAGCAGGGAGAGCAGTAACTCTCACCACACGTGTAGATTTAGTGCAGGCGAACAGCTGCAAGACTTACAGATAAAACCCAGCCAGCTGTCTCCGGTCACATTGGCCCAAAACGCCTTATAGATTTTAGGAAAAGGTATTTGCAGGGAGGTCATACAGCAGATATAGAAAATCTGTACACCCAACTGGGGAAAAAACATAAAAATCTGCTCGAAACGCTGCGCAGAACAGTGAAGTGGGTGAACTTACAGTCGAGTGGTTCGGAATTAGTCAGGTGCTTCTTAAACTGTTCATTCAGGTCTTTGCTGACGCCAATGTCTTGAAACATTCGCTGCAATTTTGAGGTGTATTCAAATCCACATGCTTGCTGTAGAAGTAACAAAGGGATGTGAATAAGAGTCTGCAATATTAATAGTGAAATTAAAAGGGAACATGTCAATCTATTCATGCTGCACAAACCATAGGCAGCATGATTTAGAGCATTTCGCACAATTACAGCCAGGCATGTCATACTCTAAGCACCGGCATTTCAGAGAAAACATAGCTTAAAGGTCTGGCTGGAGATCATAGGAATAGACGTAATAAGCCCGGCGCCACCCTTGGCCGGCTTCTGCCAGTATTGCTGTACTTGATTGGCAGGTCTCGCTCATGTGTGTTCACAGACAGACCTGTCAATCACCTGCTGCCGGTAGAAGTCGGCCAGGGCCGGACCAGTCATATCTATTCCTACTGTTCCTGACTGGATCTTATAGATTACAACAATGGTTACACTTTAATGTCATAAATCAATAGTACACATGAAAATCAGCAATGTCTCAGTAATGGGGAATTCTGTGTTCATTGAAGACATCTTATAGTCCAGATGTACCTGCTCTGGTGGAGGTGGGGGAGCGGCAGCGGACGAGCAGCGGGTGACAGGAGGCTGGAGCCGGCTGCTGCAGCTAACTCTCATGCCCATTGCTAAAGAGAAATGAATATTCACTGCATTCCACGCCCATGGGCGTGGAGGGAAGTGAATATTAATTTATCTTTCATATCATCCTGGTATACATGGCCCCATCCTTATCCTGGTATGATTGGCCACCTTCCTGGTATGCATGGCCCAATCAGAAAAACATTAAAAAAACAAATAAAAAAAAAAACATTACATTTACCTTCCTGCGCTCCCTCACAGCATCTAGTTCTGATGCCTGCAGCTACTTTATGGTTGTAAGCAGCACATAGCAGGGACATCATGCACTGCTTACAAGCCAAAGGACAGCTGCCAGAAAACTCACTGCTCTCCACGCCGGGACCATGTGCGTGGAGGGCAGTGACTATTTATTGCACTTTAGTAGCGAGCACAGTGTTAGCCTCAGTAGCAGGCTTCCTGCAGCTGCCAAGCTTTCAAGTGTGCCGCTAATAAAGGGAATGAATATTCACTGCATTCCACGCCAATGGGAGTGGAATGCAGTGAATATTCATTCTCTTTAGTAGCTGGGTCACGTGAAAGTCCGGTAGCTGCAGGGCTCCATGCACACCAGGATAGGGATGAGGGGGACATATATATCAGGAAAGGGGATATTAAGTATAGAATTGACCACATTTTTTGCTTCAATTTTTTTTTCTAAACCTAGGTGCTTCTTAAAGTCTGAAAAATACAGTACATGTCTGGCACTATTGCCTTGGCAGTGATGGGGAGCCACTACTCAAATACTGAGCACCATCGCTTACCTTAAGTTTGGATATCATGCTCGCTTCTGCATCATCGCTTGCACTGTTTTGATGAACAAGTCGCTTTGCAAGCATTTTTGCATAGAATTTCTGAAACACGTCCTTATCTTCAATATATTTGAAAACCACCATCTGTAAAAAGGAAAGAGCTTTAAATCTTCATGTAGCTTCAGATTTTAGAAAGATAAAAAGCACAAAAACAATTAAAGAAGCCAATATAAAATTTACAAGCAGGGAAGCTTGCTGGCCTAATAAACATTACATTTTCTAAAAAGGACCAGTGGGACCCCTGTCCCTTCTCTTCTAATATTTTCTCCAATACGCATTAAAAGTTGGCTGAACCCACTGATCTCAGGCCATAAAGTGTATAGGGGCATCCACAGATAAGGCTCAGGGAGTTTGTTTTAGCAGTCATCCAACAGCGTCTTTCTCCACTTGTTGAACTTACATGAACATGGGGGTATGGGGGTGGAGTGCCTGGGTAAAGTCAGGATAGTTAGCGGTTTGCCAAAATGTGCGTAAGGTCACGTACACACGTTATTAGTATTTGGTCAGTATTATACATCAGTATCTGTAAGCCAAAGTATGGGTGATAATATAATATAGTGGTGACGTGCTTCTATTATACTCTTCCTCTGGTTTTGCCTTACAAATACAGAGGTAAAATACTGAAGTGTGCTCATAGTACACAACACGTAATGTGTATATGTAGCTGCAGTGTGCACATAGAAAAGAGACTTACAACTTGATTGAGAGTGTCTTCCAATTCTGCCTCTTCTGGGTTCTTAGAGCTGTGATAAAAGAGAATATTGTATGAAGAACACACGATGAAGAAGCCATTGGGTAATGAACGCTCTCATAAGCGCACATGGCATTACTGCATGTACACTCATTCACCTCTTCTTCAGTAGTGAATCACAATAACGGGCAAGCAGCTCTGGAGATTTGCTGGAAGACTGGGCCATTTTTGTCACAGCGTTGTTATTTATAAATCGGCCACAAGCCTAAAAACGATTGAAAAAAAAACAAAAAAAAGGATTCATGTGAGGAACAATCCAAGGCTGTATATGAACCCAACGGTGCAGATACATCTAGTATGTATACACCTACCTTATCTAGTGCCGCCACAAATCCAGCATCATTGTTAAAAGCAGACATAACTAGTGCATTATATTTCTTATGGACATCCAAAACTGTCTGTACATACATTTTCGGATCCTGGATAAAGGGGGGGAAAAAAAATATATTCAGATTTAACAAAGCCCTCTGGCAAGATAAGCTTGTGTATGTACTAATGGTCTAAATGACAGGAATAAGGATGGGGGACAATGAAATATGCAATTTCACCATTAATTCTTGTTTGTACAGTGTTCACTGTGCGATAAAAATGACCTGGAAACATGAAATGTCCAAATCAGTACAATAACGGAGACATCAAACACACATTGTTTTTATTCTATATTAGTGATGAAAAATGTTTTTTTTTTTTGTTAGCCACAATTCCACGAAAAATATTGTAACAACCGATCAACGTCACATATGTGTCAAAATGGTACTATTAAAAACGTCTTCTTGCCCTGCAAAAAGTAAGCCATCACTTAGCTCCAGTGGATGAAAAAGACGGATTTTGGTAAGAACTTACCTGTAAAATCCTTTTCAGCGAAGGAAGGAAAGGAGACACACTAGTCATAACTAGTGGGTAGGCGGAGCCCAGATGGGATAGACACCTCAGATTAAAAAGAGTGTTGACCGGCCCCTCCAGCTTGGGCTCCTCCTACTCAGCTCTCCAGTTGTACACAAGCTTAAGGAAGAGCAATATCACCAGCGGAGCAACATAACCCCTTCTGAAGGACTTCAGAGACAAAAAACACAAGAATACAGGTTATGCATGCATTTAGGCAAAAAACCACACAGTTCCAGGTACTACTCACTGGACCTGACCACTGCGATGAGCTGGCAATGCTGGAACAGAGCCTTAGCGCGTCGACCTCAGCCCAGATAATCGCTATCAGAGAAAGGGTCACGTCGCATCTGTAAATACAACAACACACTTCTGCCAAGGGAGGGAGCTGTGTCTCCTTTCCTTCCTTCGCTGAAAAGGATTTTACAGGTAAGTTCTTACCAAAATCCGTCTTTCAGCAGCAGAACGGAAGGAAAGGAGACACACTAGTCATAACTAGTGGGACGTCCCAAAGCAGTCCAAAAATAAAGGGTGGGAAAAAAACAGAAAAAGGCAGAACCCAACAACCTAAGAAACTGCGCAACTAGCGCTAAAACACAAGTTAACGAGAACTTTAAACTACCGCCGCCTGTAGGACCCTACGTCCCAAGGCTGCATCAGCGAAGCACTAACGTCCACCTTATAAAATTTTGTAAAAGTGTGGACGGAGCGCCAGGTCGCCGCCCGGCAGAGCTGAGCTGCCGAAGCCCCTTGATGAAAGGCCCACAGCCCTCGTGGAGTGGGCTCGAACCTTAATCGGGCAAGGTTCGCCCTTAAGTCGGTAAGCTTCCAAAATGGCCGACCGAATCCAACGAGCTATAGAATCCTTGGAAGCTCGTTGACCACGTCGACGACCTGCTGGAATCACAAACAGAGAGTCCGACTTCCGAAAACCTTGAGTAACAGTCAAATAGAACTTCAAAGCCCGCACCAAATCCAATGTGTGCAAGGCCCGTTCCTTCACATTCCTTGGCCTCGGACAAAGAGAGGGCAACACAATATCCTGGTTAACATGAAATTTCGACACCACCTTAGGTAGGAAGTCGCCCCGTGTGCGAAGCACTACACGATCCGGGTGAAACTCCAGGAAGGGAGGCGAGCAAGAAAGAGCCGCCAACTCAGAAACCCTTCTCAAAGAGGTGACCGCCACTAGGAAGGCAACCTTCCAAGAGAGCAAAGAAAGACTAACAGAGTCCATAGGCTCAAAAGGCCCATGTTGAAGAGCCTCCAAAACAAGGTTGAGACGCCAAGGAGACACAGGCGCCTTCCGCGGCGGAAATTGGCGGGTTACTCCGCGAAAAAAAGGAACGCACGTCCCTACGCGATGCGATAGCCTTTCGGAACAGCAAGGACAGAGCAGAAACCTGACCCCTCAGGGTGCTTACTGCCAAACCCTTGTCCAGCCCAAATTGCAGGAAGGCCAACAAATTGGGAATGGAAAAAATCCTCGGGTTCCTTGAAGAACCCGAACACCACGAAAAGAAGGCTTCCCAAGTCTTGTGGTAAATTCTAGTAGTAGCCGGACCTCTGGCAGCTAGCAAAGTGGCAATGACTTCGGCTGAAAAACCTTGACGGGTCAATATTTCGGTCTCAAGAGCCACGCCGTCAAACACAGAGACTTCAGGTCCGGATGACGAACGGGCCCTTGGGATAACAGGTCCGGGCGAAGAGGAAGTGGAAATGGCGGTGCCGCCAGGAGTAACACCAGTGTCGAGAACCACGTTCTCCTTGGCCAATCTGGGGCTATCAATATAGCCGAGATTCTCTCTAGTCTGATCCGACGGAGTACCAGAGGTAGCAAAGAAATCGGCGGGAACACATAGATTAGTTTGAATTGGTCCAACGGAGCCACTAGAGCATCCACCGCTACAGCCTTCGGATCCTTGTACCTGGACATGAATGTCGGTAACTTGGCATTGAACCTGGATGCCATCAGATCCACTTGGGGAGTTCCCCAACGGGAGCACAGCAGTGCAAAAATTTCCGGATGAAGACTCCATTCTCCGGGATCCATCTTCTCGCGACTTAGAAAGTCCGCCGTGATATTCTGAACTCCTGGAATGTGGATCGCAGAGATGGCTGGAACTCTGGTCTCTGCCCATATCAGGATCCGAGATACCTCCACCATGAGTCTGGAACTCCTTGTCCCGCCTTGGTGATTGATGTATGCGACCGCCGTCGCATTGTCTGTCTGCACTCGGACAGGTAGACCGCTTAAAGGGACCGTCCAGTGTTGGAGGCAAAGGAAAATCGCCCTCAATTCGAGGATGTTGATCGGCAAGACAGACTCTTCCGACGACCATACTCCCTGAGTCCAGAGATTGTTCCAGACACCCCCCCAGCCTGTCAGGCTGGCATCGGTGGTTATGACCGACCACTTCGGAGGGAGAAAGGACTTCCCCAGGGATAACTCTTTCGGACGTATCCACCATCCTAGAGACTCTCGTACACTGTGGGAGATGATAACACTGCAATCCAGTGAGGCCTGCGACCGATCCCAACGGCTCAGAATGAACTTTTGGAGAGCCCTGGAATGAAATTGGGCAAACGGAAGTGCCTCCATCGAAGCCACCATCAACCCCAGAAGGCGCATACATCTTCGAAGGGACATTGCTGTTGAAGACTTCATAACCCGTGCATGTCGAAGGAGACATGCTTGCTTGTCTGGAGGCAGGGACACCACTGCTCGTACCGTGTCGAAATGCATCCCCAAAAACAGGATTGATTGTGACGGTTCCAGAGACGACTTCTCCCAATTGACCAGCCACCTGAAGTCCTCCAGGAGCTGAAGGGATAGATTGCGAGCCGTCACCGCCTCCTCCTTTGAGGACGCCACAATCAAAAGGTCGTCCAGGTAGGGAAGAATCGTGACCCCCTGTCTTCGTAGTATCGCCATGAGAGGCGCCAGAATTTTTGTAAAAACTCTGGGCGCTGAGGCTAACCCGAATGGCAGAGCCACAAACTGGTAATGGTCCTGACCTATGGCAAAACGAAGGTAACGTTGGTGAGCCCTTCCGATTGGAACGTGCAAATAGGCGTCGCGAATGTCGATTGACACCAAAAAGTCGTTCTGCGACAAGGCTGCCACAACTGAGCGAAGCGATTCCATGCGAAACTTTCGGGTGTGGACATGCCGATTCAATCTTTTGAGATCCAGGATGGGACGAAATTTGTCCTCCTTCTTGGGGACCACAAAGAGATTGGAATAAAATCCTCTTCCCCTGTCCTCTGGTGGAACTGGTACCACCACACCCTTCTGCAGAAGGAAGTCGATTTCTCGCAGTAAAGCGGCACATAGCTCGGGCTCTGACGGGATGCGAGATTGGCAAAAACTGTTCGGGGGTCGAGAAGAAAACTCTATGAAGTAGCCTGCCGACACAACCCGCGTCACCCAGGTGTCTGGGACGCGGGAAACCCAAGTCAATTTGAATTGAAGCAGGCGACCCCCCACTCGAGAGCCCTCGAGCGGGACCCTGGCGTCAATCCGTCTTAGCGGGCTTTTTGTCAGATTCCCTCTGGTCTTGACGGAAACTTTGTTTCCAGGGAGTGCGGGATTTCTGAGCGGTCTTTTTTCCCGAGAAAGAGGGACGACCCGACCCCCAAGAGGGCTGACCGAACCGTCCCCTGGACCGAAAGGACCGTCGACTACTACTGGTACCAGGCCTGCCAGACGTAGAAGCCACCGTTCTTCGCTGTGGTAAAGCTGCTTCTTTTGCCTTTGCCTTGGCAATCAGCTCCGTGAGGTCAGACCCAAATAGCTGACCACCCTTGTAAGCTAAAGATAGCAAACCTTGCTTGGAAACCGCATCACCGGTCCACTGTCTAAGCCACAGTGCTCTCCTGACTGTGACCGCCGAGGATTGTGTCCTGGACAGCAGTGACACAGTATCCAGGCCTGCATCATGGCCATATTGAATTGCACTCTCTAACAATTCGAACAGTCCGTCCACCTCAGGTACCTGAGGTCCACATTTCCTCCGCAAACGGTCCAACCAGACCAGGGAAGCTTTATAGGCACACATGGAGCCTAGCACTGCTCTGAAACCATGACCCGCGGCCTCGTAGATGGATTTTGCCGCCGTCTCCGTTTTTCTGTCCAGCGGGTCCTGCAGACTCGCCTTCCCTTTAACAGGAAGTAAAGAAGATTTGCTAAGCTGAGATAGAGGGACATCCACTTCAGGAGAAGGAATCCAATTATCAATCAATTCCGTAGCACACGGATACAGTGACTCAAATAGACGTGTCCCCTGAAAACGTTTGTCTGGACACAGACGTTCCTTCTCCACTGCTTGATTAAGCTCAATCAGAGATGGCAAAGTCGAAAGTGACTTATGCGACTCCTGAAACATCCGGGCCGACTTACCAGGACGTGTAGTTACTTCCTCCTCTAACTGTAACGCCTCCCTCATAGCTTCAATAAAAGCTTCTACACGGCCCGAAAAAGAGGCAGAGTGCCTTTGCCTATCCTCTTTATCCGAATCGGATATCCACCCCCGAACTTAAAGGGGAACCCTCCATATCAGAGCTCTCTGAGTCGCTACATGGGTAAAAAGTCACCGGCCTGTGTCGCTTCCTGCCATGAGAAGGTTTGGCTGACACCCAATAACCTATAAGGTTAGACAGGCCATCAATCGAACGAGTGAGAGCCTCCATTTTTACATCACTGGGGCCTCCGACCGCTGCACTCGACGCGGTCGAGGTCTGCGTGTCAGATACGCGAGACTGATGTTATAGCGGAGCAGGGAGATGGTCCGCACCTGGGTCCTGATCTGACATGTCTTACCCAGTACAATGGGAGGTTAAACCTGACAGTAACTAGAACAGTGTGGTTTCTAAGAGAAAAAAAAAACGAACGCTGAAGGGTTAAGCTCTTAAAGAGAGAACTACCCCAGCTGTCCCACAGTTAAGGGTTAACCGCCTAATAAGGGGTTAATGTCACAAGCTCTCCACAACCTGTATTAATGTAACGGGTGTGCGAGCCCCAGGTGCCTCTTATGAGGTAGCAGGTGCAGACAGTACAGTCCTCAAGGTATGCCACACTAAACGAAAAAAATCGCTAAAATATTGCGCTATTTTGCGCATCTCAATGAAAGCTTATGCGACTTAAAAGCCGTCGCTATCCTGATCTTAGCGGCGTTTAGTGTGCCAGAACCCCAGGAAAGTGCCCTGCGCTGCGGGGGTGAGGAGTTTTTAAGCTTCTGCCCTGATAGGCAGAAGCGACTCACAGAGCTTCGCGGTGCTGTTCTTCATAGTGCGGGAGGAGCGGAGAGTGAGGAGCCCGAAGCGCTGCAATGGCCGCCGCGCTGAGGAGGCAGCCGGAAGAGAAGGGCAGAGGAAATCCCGCGCTTAGGAGCGCTTCCTGCCCGGGAAGCGTGAAGCCACGCCCCCCGCCTTCAAAAAAAGCGCGGGACTCCTCCATTCTCCGGTCCCGTTCCCCGTCCTGCAGGCATCCACCTGCGGACAACAAAATAACAGTCACCAATCATGCACTGTAACAGCGGCTGCCGCAGCAGTCGCTGAATCACTCACACACATTAATAAAAATGTGGAGTACTCACCCAGCCGAGCGCCACAGGGACCCCCAGGGATTTGTGGCGCCGTGCCCATCGCTTCCCCCAGGGCGGGGAACGCAGTGACCTCTGCAGCGCGGTTTGCGTCCCCGCCAGGGAAGCCATCCTCATCCCCCCGGGCCGGCAGGGTTCTGCAGGGACCACCATATAGGGTAATACAGATCCGCCAAGGGAGAGGTTGGGGTCCAGCAGCGCTGAGACCCCTGAGACCTCTAGACCACATTTGGTGATCCAAGTCTCTTGTCCGATAAAAAATAATAAAATCTTCTGAGGAGCTGCTTCCAGCAGCGACTATCCTCTGAGACCTCAAATTTTAAACTGGAGAGCTGAGTAGGAGGAGCCCGAGCTGGAGGGGCCGGTCAACACTTTTTAATCTGAGGTGTCTATCCCATCTGGGCTCCGCCTACCCACTAGTTATGACTAGTGTGTCTCCTTTCCTTCCGTTCTGCTGCTGAAACTGGGATTTTTGTGTGTACTCACCGTAAAATCCTTTTCTCAGAGTCAATCATTGGGGGACACAGGACCATGGGTGTTATGCTGCTGCCACTAGGAGGACACTAAGCAATACACAAAAAAAGGTTAACTCCTCCTCCTGCAGTATACACCCTCTGCTGGCTCAATCCTGAACCAGTTCGGTGCCAAAGCAGTAGAAACTCATAACAGAAATGCAATATGTCAAAACCAAAGAACTACGAGGCCACTGGCTAACAGGGTGGGTGCTGTGTCCCCCAATGATTGGCTCGGAGAAAAGGATTTTACGGCGAGTACACACAAAAATCCCTGTTTCTCCGTCGCCTCATTGGGGGACACAGGACCATGGGACGTCCAAAGCAGTCCCTGGGTGGGGAAACATCACAACAGCTGAAGCCTCGAAAACCAAATACATAAACGCTTAAACGGGTAAAAGAAGGCTACAGATGCAAACGGCCTATTGCAGAATCTGTCTGCCAAGAGCCGCATCTGAAGAAGCTTGAGCATGAATCTTGTAATGATTAGCAAATGTGTGAAGACTGGACCAAATCGCAGCCTTGCACACTTGCTGTGCCGATGCCTGGTGCCGAATGGCCCAGGAAGCCCCCACTGACCGAGTGGAGTGTGCCTTAATCCAAGCCGGGATAGGCTGACCCTTGACACGGTAGGCTTCTTGGATCGCAGAGCGGATCCATCTGGCTAACGTGGCCTTGGAAGCAGGCAGGCCCTTTCTGTGTCCCTCCGGAAGCACGAAATGGGCATCCGATTTGCAAAAAGACGTAGTCCTGGAACTGTACCTGCGGAGAGCCCTCACCAAATCCAAAGTGTGAAGAGCTTTCTCAGTACGGTGAACCGGCGGCGGACAGAACGAGGGCAGGACTATATCCTCGTTTAGATGAAAAGCCGAAACGACTTTAGGCAAAAAGGAAGGACACGTCCTAAGCACAACCTTGTCCTGGTGGAAAATCAGGAAGGGAGGTTTACAAGACAAAGCTGCCAATTCCGAGACCAGTCTGATGGAGGTTATTGCGACAAGGAAAACAACCTTCCACGACAGAAGAGAAAGAGCAACATCTTGTAATGGCTCGAAGGGGGTCTCTTGTAAGGCACTAAGGACCAAATTAAGGTCCGAAGGTTCCAAAGGCCTCTTGTAGGGTGGTACAAGGTGCAACACTCCCTGAATAAACGTCTTAACCTGGGGCTTAGACGCTACCCGTCGCTGGAAAAGCACAGATAGAGCGGAAATTTGTCCCTTGAAGGAAGACCGCGCTAATCCTGAATCCAGCCCTTCTTGGAGAAACTCCAGAATGGAAGGAGTGGAGAACACCAACGGGGAACGACCTTTGTCCTTCCACCAGGTGAAAAATGTTTTCCAAACAGGATGAGAAATGTGCATGGAAACAGGCTTCCTGGCGTTGATCATGGTAGCCACAACCCGTTGCGAGAACCCGGGCAGGGCTAGAATCCAGGATTTAATGGCCATACTGTCAAATTCAGCGCCCTCGAATTCTGATGGTAAATGGGACCGAGAGAGAAGTTCCGGAGAACGTCTGTGACTAAATGAATTAGTTCCGCATACCACGGCCGGCGCGGCCAGTCTGGAGCGACGAGAATTAGAGGAATGCCTTCCGCCTTGATCTTCCTAATGACCCTGGGAATTAACGGAAGGGGCGGGAAGATGTAAGGAAGGCGAAATTGGCTCCAACGAAGGACTAGCGCATCCCAGCCGATGGTTAGGGGGTCGCGGGAACGGCCTATGAATGCCGGAACCTTGGCATTCAGTCTGGATGCCATGAGGTCCACATCCGGAGTGCCCCAACGCTGGCAAATCTGATGAAACACTTCCGGGTGAAGAGACCATTCCCCCGAAGCTAAGCCCTGGCGGCTGAGAAAATCCGCCGCCCAATTGTCCACTCCCGGAATGTGAACGCGGAGATGAGCGAGCGGTTTGACTCGGCCCATCGCAGAATGTGCATCACTTCGAGCATCGCACTTCTGCTTCGTGTGCCACCTTGACGGTTGATGTACGCCATGGCGTTGTCTGAGTGGATCCGGATGGGACGACCGGCCAGCAGAAGATGGAAATGAAGAAGGGCTAGCCTGATTGCTCTGATATCTAGGATATTGATCGGAAGACTGGCTTCTTGAGGAGACCAGCGACCTTGAGCGGTGTGGTGACGAAAGACCGCGCCCCATCCGAGGAGGCTGGCGTCGGTGGTCACCACCAACCAATGTACGGGAAGAAAAGACCTTCCCTGATTCAATGACGACATAGTCATCCACCATTTTAGTGTCCGTTTGATTCTGGGCGGCAGGCGAAAACGGCGACCCAAGGAGGCTGGGCTTCTGTCCCAGACTGAAATCAATTCCTATTGCAGGGGCCGGAGATGAAATTGAGCGAACGGCACTGCCTCGATGGAAGCTACCATCTTCCCAGGACCTGCATGGCGAACCGTAGGGAGTGAGTGCGGCCTAGTGACAACATCTGTGCTCCCCGCGTTAGAGAGGAAATCTTCTCTGGAGGGAGACTCACTGAAACTCGGGAAGTGTCAAGAACCATTCCCAGAAAGGGAATTTTCTGAGAAGGAACGGAGAGGATTTGTCCAGGTTCACTAGCCAACCTAGGCGGGAGAGAGTATCCACACTGACGTCGACACTTTCTGCACAGGCCCGAAAGGACGGGCCCTTGAGGAGCAGGTCGTCCAGGTAGGGAAGGATCACCACGCCCTAAGAGTGTAAGATGGACATGACGGCTGCCATGACCTTTGTTAACATTCAGGGGGCGGTGGCGAAACCGAAGGGCAGAGCAGTGAATTGGAAGTGTGCGTCTCCGATCGCAAAGCGCAGGAACCTTTGATGACCCTCGAAAATTGGGATGTGAAGGTATGCGTCCTTGATGTCGACAGACGCAAGGTATTCCCTTTTTCCAGCGAAGCGATAACAGAGCGGAGAGATTCCATTCTGAAATGGCGCACCCTGACGAATTTGTTCAGCAGTTTTAGATCCAGGATGGGGCGCATGGTTCCGTCCTTTTTTGGGACCACAAATAGGTTTGAGTAAAAACCCTTGAACCTTTCCGCGTGAGGAAACAGGACGATTACTTTGCTGTTGCGAAGGGCATCTAAGGTCTGATAAAAGGGAGCTGCGAGAACCTTTGACTTTGGGAGGCGAGACTTGAAGAAATGCCTTGGCGGAAGGGTCAAGAATTCAATCTTTTAGCCGGAGGCTACGAGATCTCTGACCCACCGGTCGTGAACGACCGACAACCACACCTCGCGAAACACGAGTAGGCGGCCGCCTACCCTGTGTGTCCTCCAGACACGGCAAGGAGTCATTGAGAGAACAGGAACCTTTGGGTCCGGACCGGGAAGATCTGTTTCTCTAGGACTGAGAGAGCTTAAACGAGGGTTGAGAGCCCCTGTCCCTGCGCGGAGGGCGGTCACGCGGGAGGAGGTGGTTGCGGAAGACCAGTTTGAAAAGGTGCGAAACGGCCGGAAGCAAACTTGGTGCTGGACCCGAAAGGGCCGGCTGAGCCTACGCTGGGGGAGGAATTTGCTTTTCCCTCCAGTAGCATCGGAGATGATCTGATCAAGTTTTTCTCCGAAGAGATGCCTGCTTTGGTACGGCAGGGAAGTTAAAGACTTTTTTGAAGCAGAGTCTGCCCGCCACTCTCGGAGCCATAGAGCTCTCCTAATGGCAACGGCGTTTGCAGCTGCAAGCGCGGCACAGTTAGCCGCGTCTAGAGAGGCATGAATGATGTAATCCCCTGCCCGAGCAATCTGGTAAGCGAGATTAACCGCCTCTGGAGGAAGAGAGTTGTCGCGACCAGTCTTAACTAGGGCCTCTGCCCAAGCTACCATGGCCTTGGCCACCCAGGTGGCGGCAAAAGAAGGAAAGATAGATGCTCCGGCAGCTTCAAAGACAGACCAAGAGAGATTGTCAATCTGTCGATCGGTGGGGTTTTTAATCGATGAGCCGTCCGAAAGAGACAGCAGGGTTTTGGAAGCAAGCCAGGATATGGGCAGATCCACTGCAGGGGACTCGGTCCACTCCTTGGACAAGGCTGCTGGGAAAGGGTACTGAGCTTCCAGCGGCTTCTGCCCTGAGAAAAGCTTGTCTGGGCGACTTCTATGTCTCTAGACAATGTCCGTAAACTCCGGGTGGTTAGCGAAAAACCTGTGAGGGCGTTTGGTCCTTTTGAAAGACACCGTGCGATCCGGATTAGTCCCGGATTCTTCATCTACTCTCAGGGCCTTATTAAGTGCCTCGATGAGAGAATCTAAGGACTCCTGGTACTCTAGTGAGTCCGGGTCTGCGGCCACATCTGACTCGTATTCAGAGTCGTGTTCGCTATCAACCCCTGGAGAGGGGGAGCGGGAGTCTGATCTTGCAGATGCTGAGCCGCTAGAGGGCTTAGGAGACGAATTATGGGGACGTTTCCTAGAAGGCCGCCTCGCTGCTGCCGCGGACCGGCCCATGTCTGATGAAGATTCTCTGGAAGCTGAAGGGTCCTCTGCCGGCAAAGGAATGCCCTGGCTTGAGGAGGAACCACGGAAAGATTCTAAGGCCTTAGCCAGGGAATCCATGGACTGTGCCAGGGACGTGGCCCACTCGGGAGGGAAGGCCCACTGGGGTCGGTATTAGCAGGGGGATCCTGGGAGGTATTGGCAAGGGGCTCCTGGGCGTATGAAGGGGTGCAGGCCGCACAAAATACGGAACCATGCTTTCGCGGTAGCGAGGTATTGCATGAGGCGCATGAGGCATACACAACTGTGTGTGTTTTGTCAACTCTCTTGGAGCTCTTTGATTGCGACATTTTGCAAATTAAGGGAGCCTGGAGACTGCTGCAGGGAAGGGGTTAAGCGCTGTTTAACCTTACCCAGGGTCCTGTGTCCGTGCCCACCAAAAGAAGATGGAGAAAAGATGAGGTCTGTCAGACGCTGTAGACTCAGAAGAGGGAAACGTTACGGCGTCCTGTGTCCGTGCCCATTGAGGGGAGAAATGGCGGCCGAGAATGATTTGGCGCTTCTCGTTTCCGACGAGAAGCGCCAGAAAGAGGCGGGCGGGATATACAGGGGGCCGGGAAGCAGGCGCAGCGCTCCCTGAACAGGGGGAAGCGCCAAAAACCGTAAGCGGAGCTACCCGGCAGGCGGAGTTGAGGCCTACCCCGGCCAAAAGTCGGGGACTAAAGTAGAGGGGCGGCCGCGGCGGTGACAGTGGGGCCGCAGCGGCTCCGGCACCTATGAGAAGGCCGCGGTGGCTGCTGAAGCAGGCCACGGCGGCGTAACTCGGACCCACCGCGGAGCTTCCTGGCTTGCTCCAAGGTTAGGCCCAAGCCGGGGCCTAAATTTCAGCGCTCAACATGAAAGGCCGCTGGAGCTGTGGGAGGCCGCGACAGCGGCTATGAAATTCCGTGGCAGCAGTGCTATGGTTGGCAGCGGCCTTGCGCTATGTACTCACTGTGCCCCAGCGGTATGTGCGGTCAAGTCTGCTCAATCCGCCATCCCTTTGATAGGGAGGCGGAGAGGGTTAATCTTCGCAGCACCAGGTTTCATGTCAGTGGTGGTGCAGAAGGCTTCCCAGCGCCGGGGGACTCTTGACCGTCTGAAGGCCTGGCTCCAGAAGGGGGTACATGGGGGTGACACGCTGTAGATGCGGGGAGAACGGACCCATTAAAGGGATCAATCGCCCCAAAAAAATGAGCTCAGGTGAGGCGACGTTGCAGGAGGGGGTACGGGGAGGAGACACTCCACATTCCCGCCTGTTGAAGATTTTGGGAGATCGGGACTTTTTCAGAAGACCCCGTCGCCCTTCCATTCCGCAAAAAGGTAATTTGGAAAAATAAAAATTAGAAAAAAATTGGGGTCTGAAGCCAGACCCTATTGCCTCCTACAGACACTAAGCAAGAACTGGTTCAGGATTGAGCCAGCAGAGGGTTTATACTGCAGGAGGAGTTAACCTTTTCTTGTGTATTGCTTAGTGTCCTCCTAGTGGCAGCAGCTTAAACCCATGGTCCTGTGTCCCCAATGAGACGACGGTGAAATAAAAAAATGTTACTAGTCTCGGAAAATGGCGACACCTATCAGAATTTTTTTTCACAAACTTCAGATTTCACCACAATTTTTTTTCCTGGTTTTCGAATACACTATGTGGTAAAATAGAGGTGTCATTCAAATGTACAACTCGCCTGGAAAAATACAAGCCCTCAATTGTCTACGTGGACAGAAAAGTAAAAGTTATGGCTGTGGGAAGGGGAGGAAAAAAACGAATGAAAAAACAACAATGGGCTGCGGTATGAAGGGGTTAAATAACAAAAAACATGTTTTCGTCCTGTTAGAGTACATGCATCTGCGATAAATTGACTGATCTACTGCAATATCGTAGGACTGCAGAATATGGCAAGAGGGGACTGACAGTGACTTTTGTGTAATATAGCAAGTTTCTGCCGCATTTGGAGAGAGATCCGCTACTAAGCCCCCTCAACGCATGCGGACGCCTTCCCAGGATCTTAATTCACATTCTACTGCAGGAAGGGGATAGGCAACCAAATAAACATTCAAGTAATGGAAACAGACAAGTCCTTTAAGATTTCATCTTTCAGAAAAAGAGCTCATCTACATGACTTTGTTTAGGAGACCCTTTAAACCCTCTGGGATTTAGTCTGTGGACCCCAGCATGCCGTTAGTAGGCTACAAGGAAACTACAGCTCAGAGTCCAATACTTGCATTTTGTGCCGCTTCCCCACATTTCTCTATGGCCGCAAGTCCCTGATTGTGGATATGTGTTTCTAAAAGCTTTTTCAGTTCTCCCAAGCCATCTTGAATTCTTGATACAAGATTGTACATGCGCCCCAAATCTGCAAAGCAAATCGATCATCAGTAATTTACCCCAGAACAGGGATTAACTACTTATACATTGTTACATAAAGCTACAATATAGGAGGAAAGAGAAAATAGGTAGCTGAAAGAAGCGAGAATTAATCTGGAATCCAAGGAGTTGTTCTTCGCTTTCTATACAGTTAATGGTTCAGGCGGCAAATCTCCCAGTCCGATCACAGTCATCTGCCCTTTACACCTTATAAATAAAGCTAGAAAATATCTTGGAGCTCCAAATGCTTATTTTTTCTGTCAGTTGTGCTATAACTGGCAACTCAACAAGTGCACAGCTCCAAGTAATTGATAATGTGGGCTGTCAAATTCTCACTTGTTCTGAAATTTGGGGGTAAAGAGACAGCTCTGCACTTTAGGCTGTAGGTGGCGCCAATACTTGCTTGGTGTAATACTAGCGCACCACTTCTCCAAACGTCATTCTTTCACTTAATGAATAAGCACACTGGGTGTAGCAGGAGTTGCGCTACCGTCTGAAATACTACATACACCACCCGAATTGGTGGGAATGCCTTACATAACCAATAAAAAATTAATCACCTTCATTCTTATCTGCATCTAGTAAATTCTGGAACTCCGTGTGGAAAATCTCCAGATGTTTCTCAATCAGAACTTGTTCACATTTTCGTGCTAGCTCATCCTGTGTGCTCTCGTGAAGGTACACCTGTACCCGCCTCTGCTCCTCCAGGAGCCGGGCCTCGGCCTATGGGTCAGTAAGAAAAAAAGAAGTACAAGTCCCCATCTGTCAGTCATACTCAGGTGTGTTTTATTTCAACAAAAATTCCTTCCATTTCGTAAAACAAAACAACATTGATAAGTGCAGATAAGTTTATGAATAGCTGTCAGAATGGTCTTACCAAAAAAGGAAAAGCCAAGTATCACATTCCATTAAACAGCATATAACTAGGAAATCTCATGTTAAGAGATTTCGGGAGTGTGGACATTTCATTGAGTGATCTTACTTTCATGTTCAGGAGCGCACCGCTCTTCTAACACACGGCTCCCTGCTTGCTAGGGGGCGCTGCGCTCCTGACAACTGACAGTCCAGGTGACTATGATGGAGCCGCTGGCTTGGATCAGTGCGCTCCGTCATGCTACTAGGTAGCGTTGCCTCTGCAGATTCAGAGGAGCACAAGGCACTGAGGCCGTATACAGCCATCCTGCCAGCTTCAGAGTGGAGCTTTCTAAGATGTAAGTATACCAGACACCTTGCAAGCACACATCTCTTGCGTGGGAAATTGACCTTGTCTGATGTGGCTGGTAACCTTGGCAACGAGATGTAAACTAAAGAATTCATTTTAAACAGAGGGAAAATTGCAGAGTTGCTTGTTCTTATATCAGGGCTGGTAGGAACAAGGTAACTACCCACATTCTGGAAGAAAATACTGTGTATAACAGCAAATTTTCTTTAAAGGAAGAAAGCAGGCAGGCGGGAGGGGGTTAATGGAAGGGGTCTGCTTGAGCAGATGAGAAAAGCAGCCATGCAAACACTGCCAGCACTGCACCCACCTTCTTCATGTATTCTGTGACTGGGTTCTGCTGTAGAAACTCTGTGCTCTCCCTTGTGTAGAACCTCTCTGTGTCGGCCAAAAACTGGGACTCAAAAGACTCTTTGTACACGGTCAACGTTGGGCCTTTGGCAAATGCATCATCTTCATTCAAGCCCAGCTCAACTGCAAATATATAACGGAGAGTGTCAGCCATGGCTCCAAGTAAGCGTTGCACCAAGCAGCCGTCAGGCACAATGTCCACATTCACCAATAACTACTGTGCTGAGATCAATGTGGACTTTCATCTTCTACGAGGAGAAAACTGTCAGTATCGCATGCCCAGATCAGTCTCCAATCTGAAAGCCACTCAAGCTTATACACAAACATTTTGCTTTCCAGGCACGTCACGAGACTGCAGATATGTGGGGGTATTGGTCGTAAACCCCCCAACAACCTCCCAAAAACACACAAGTGTGCAGCACGGGGGGGGGGCAGGGGCACATCGTCATGCCTGAGCGTGTACACGGAGCGGAGTATGGATACAACAGAAAATCACAAACACCCCCATTTTGTGCACGCTCCTGCCCCCTAAGCTGCACACTTTTCTGCTGGTTTTTTGAGCAATAGGCAGTGGTCTCATGACCCGTACCACCCATCTATCCTTAGGTATGTGAAGTGTCAGCAAAGTATAAAGCAGAAAAGTGTCCTCTAACAAAAAAAGCTATTCATTATCTGCAGATAGTGGTCTATGCCATTAGCCAGTATGACTTAATTTACAGCATTTTTGTTAACTATAAGACGCACTCCAGGTTGAGACAGGAGAAAATAGAAAAACATTTCCTACTAATCAAATCTTCTTTGGAGGTGTAATGATGAGGAGGGGTCAGTATCACTAATTTAATGCACTAGGGTAGAACACGGAGGTAGTAGATCTGTTGTGCATTGTACAGATATATCTTCACAGCACGCACTGTATACACCGCAGGGCACCATACATGCTTACTCTGCTTTGTTACATACACACACAGCTACATTATCAACACACCACAACAACACACATGCTCAGCTACATCAACACATACATACTATATCCATTACTATGGGTAGAAGGTCCTGCAGGCGGGTGACTGATCACATGATCGGAAAGGCCTTTCAGCTATTCAGGACATGCTGCATCAGTAGTGCAGGTCCTTGTAGCTTCCGCTCCTGCACAGATCAGATCAGTGTCAGCAGGAGAGAAGTTTTCTCAGGAACTGGGGAGTTTGCAATGTCAGCGTTATCCTCGATCATGCTAAGCTGCCTCCAGATTATAAGACGCACATACTTTTTAGCAAGATTTTATTCTTGCTGAAAAATGCACCTAATAATCAAAAGCAAACAGTACATTGATCCATAAATGTGTTTCAATTTTTTGCAAAACTTAATGACTCCTTGCTAAAACAGACACAAGGCAAACAAAAATTGTAAAAGCTATAATATGATTCTTATAACATGATATCCCTGCTTTACATCAGTTCTTGTTTTTGAAGAGACAGTGCAATTCCCTGGTGCTGTGTGAATTAAGCTTGTCATTAGAAAGGAGCAACAAATCTGTTCTCTGAACAGCACGCTTACCATAAGACTGTACAACTCCACTTATGAGCCTGGTGTTGATCGTTTCTCCATTGCGCTCCTTTTCAATTAGTTTCAGTACTGCATTTGTCACCTAAATAGTCAAACACAATTTTATTATCAGGAGGACACATCTGACCGTTCATTAATAGGGGTTGTCTTCTCTTATTTAGAGGGCAAAATTGCTAACTGATTGTAAAACCAAGCAAAGTTGTAATGTATGTTATTAAAAAAACACCTTGTCTAGGTTATTTGCCACCTCAGAGGTGGCAGGTCTCCTAGGCAAGGAGAGCACGTTTGTAGGATTGCTGAATCTGGTCACCCTAATCCATAGTTCATAATCACTTCTTCCATGCTGCTGAGACAACACTGCCTCTGCTAACAACACCTGCAGGTCAGTCATCAGGAGCACACTGCCCGCAGCAAGCAGGGAGAGCACCGAGCTCCTAACAATAGGGACACAAGACAGCCAAGATACCAAATACAGCAAGTCTGACCACGGACCAATGACACCCAGGCTCTTCATATGTTCACTAGTTATTCCTGTTTATTTAATCTGCTTTGGGATCTTATAAACAGAATTAAAATGTTCTAGTTCAAAGCCCAGTCATTTCAATAGGAACTGCTTGAAAAAGACCTATAGAGGTCGAAACGTCGCACTATAAATGATCAGAGACACATCTAGTGTACACAATCACGCAGAACAAAAATGGAAAACCATATGTCCTTTTGTTGTTTTTTAACCCGCTGACGACCAGCACATTTTCTGTGCTTTCGTTTTTTCCTCCCCTTCTTTCCAGAGCCATAACTTGTATTTATTTTTCCATCCACATAACTGTTTGAGGGCTTGTTTTCTGCAGGACAAGTTGTACTTTTGAACGGCACCATTTAATTTTATCATGCGATTTACAGGAACGTGGGAAAAAAATTTAAGAGCAAAAAAAAAAAAAAAAGTGCAATTTCATTATTTTATTTACCATGTTCACTGTATGGTAAAACTAACCTGGCAATATGATTCTCCAGGTCAGTACATTACGCAGATACCAAGCCTATATGAATGTATACTTTTTTTTGTTTTACACTTAAGTGGCAAAAAAAAAAAATCAAAGATTGTACAAATTATTTTGCTTGTGTCGCATCTTTACGAGGGCCGTAAAGTTTTTGGGATATTGGGCTGTAGGAGAGCTTATTTTTTGCAACCAAAGGCTATTTTTACAGATACCACTTTGGGGTACATATGATGTTTTGATCGCCTCTTATTGCGAAGGCCATAAGACGTAATTTTGGCATTTTGAATTTTTTTTTCTCGTTACACAGTTTGCCAAGCAGATTCATTTTATATTTTGATAGCTCGGACTTTTACGTACACAGGGATAACGTATTTTTATTTTCTATATTTTTAATAGGGCAAAAGGGGGGCGAGTTGATCATTAATTTATTTTTTTTACTGCTGTATTTAGTAGTCCCCTTAGGGGACTTGAAGCTGCGATCATCTGATTGCTCGTAGAAAACATAGCAATGCATCAACACTGCTATGTAAAGTGAAAATCATGGTCTGCTGTCATGCAACCCATTGGCGCCCCGCAATCACATCAGGAAATAACACCCTCCCCCCCCCGCATATTAAATATCACTGTCACAGATTGACAGCAGCATTTAACAGGTAAACAGCTGAGGGCGAAGCGCCACTTCACCTGCGGCTGTTAGAGGCACATGACAACTGATTAAAGCCTCCATCAAAGTCAGGGACACAAGACTTAAATCTATGTCGTATGTTGTAAAGCGGTTAAACGGAATCAGTTGCCAGGTTTGTGTCACCTAATTTGAGAGCAGCATAATGTAGAGATTGTGATTCCAGTGATGTATCACTTACTGGGCTGCTTGCTGTAGTTTTGATAAAATCACTGTGTCATCATCAGGAGACTATTACTAGAGGACTAGTAATCCCCTTCAAGTTCATGAGCGCTATATAACCTGATCCAGCACTTATTGGCAGCTTCACATCTATGCATAGTGTATGCAGAAAACTGTCAATTAGTGGTGTGGGCGGTAGAATACAGAGCTCAGCATTCAGAGAAAAGGTAGATCTGAAGCAGACAAAGCAATGGCTTTAGCCAACAGATTCCCTTTATTCTGTGTAGTTTACCCCGCTTCTCACTTCTATTGAGCAATAGAAGTTGGGCTGTGTGCACATGGTGCATTTTTCCGAACGCCATTGACCCCAAACTGCTACAGAATCCTCATGCCAGCAAAGTCAATGATAATCCTGAAGTATTGTGCACATGATCAGTATTTTTCCTTTTAGGATTTGCTGTGTGTTTAAATCTGCAGCGTGTAAATTCATTGTGCATTTTTTTACTGCATTTGTGACCCATTGAATGCACAGGAAAAACATGCATGCAAAAACAGATCAAAACCGCTGCGGATATTACACTGCATTTTTGCTGCCAAGAGATGCAGAAACCTTGCAGAAATTTCGGCAAGCAAATACTCAACGTGCGCACATAGCCTTATTGTTCCTTTTGTACACTATATGATCAGCTTTCCGGACAGCTTGAAAGAGGTTGTCCAGTCCAACCCGATAAGTCTGCAGTCACTCTGTGTGACTGCAAAGTGACTGCAGACGTAGGAATCTCCCCAGCGCACGTACTGCGGGGATTCAACGTTTTCTGACCAGGGACCGGAGGGGTGTGTGAATTATACATACATACATGGGGTGGCCTCGCTTTTATACACATGTATGGAAGGAGGCTGCGCCCCACTGGACAGTCGCGTCACTAGACGGGCGCTGCCTAGTCTCATACAAGTGTATGGAGTGAGGCTACGCCAACTAAACGGGCTCCTGCCAGGAGTATGTATAACTGAAATACCCGGTCCAGGGTCAGAAACCGGCGAATCCCCAGAAAGCGCAGTGCGTGTGCTGGGGGATTCATAAGTTTGCAGTCACACAGAGTGACTGCAGATTTACTGGTTTGGACAAGACAACCCCTTTAAAGAGAAGCCAACATCAGAAAATGACCTATTGTTTAAATGAGGCTTTTGCATTACATTCACACTGGCCTCTTGGATTTTTTTTTTTAAACTTATACTTCCTTTCAGCAAGGCTCCTCATCAGCAAAGGCAGGATTACGATGACAAGTAACACCTCTATTCATGGTTGATAACTCAAGACCCTCCAATAATAATGTCCGTTTCTTCTGTTTCATAACAACCTTTACACAGGCAGGCTCATCAGTTACTCTGATACAAGAACGCTGAAACAATAGGAGTCTAAAAAACCCCAGTGGTCAGTGTGAAAATTGCAACATTTCTAATTTATATTTTTAATACAGATTGCAGTATGGGGAAAAAAAAGTGCCAAAAATATTTAAAAAATACATTTAACACAGAAACCAGATTTAAACAGGTAATTTTCTGATGACAGCTGAGAACAGCTAGGAACATTCCTTAAAATGCGTTTGATTGTTTTACACTTTGGGTAGAACACTAAAATTATATCATTTTCTTAGCGTTTTACAGAAAAAAAAAAAAAAAACAATGTCAAAGTAGACAAACCTTTCTCAATTACTATGTCTTCCCCTTACAGAATATAGTAAAGATGTGTATCTTCGTACCGTATTAGCCAGTAGATGGAAAAATATTTAGACTTGAGAGTCCTCAGTGGTTGATACCTTTTAATGGCTAACTGAAAAGATGGTAACAAATTGCAAGCTTTCGAGACTACTCAGGTCTCTTCATCAGGCGAAGGTGATTCTTCAGATGTTGTATTAGTCTTCGCCTGGTGAAGAGACCTGAGTAGTCTCGAAAGCTTGCAATTTGTTACCATCTTTTCAGTTAGCCATTAAAAGGTATCAACCACTGAGGACTCTCAAGTCTAAATATTTTTCCTTACAGAATAAGCAGCTATACTTGCCTCTGATGCGGGCACAGTTCCAGCGGTGTCAGTACTGGCTCTTCCGTGGTTTGAGTGACATTATGTCAAGCAAGCCCTGCAGCCAATCAGAGGCCACGTCACTTCCCTCTTTTGGATAAATCAGACATCCGGAAGGGAGAGCAGCCACATTTCTGACTTTCTCCAGGTGTCCGTTACATCCAAAGACAGGGAGAATTAAGCGGTCGGTGATTGGCTACAGGGCTCACGTGACAATGTCAACGTGAGCCTCGGGAGAGCCAGTGCTGACACTATTGGAAAGGCGGCGGAAACAGAGGGGAGCATAAATGTTATTTTAAAGGGGCAAACATACTGATTGAGAAATGGTTCTCCGAATAAGATGACACCCTCTTTACACCCAAGGGTGGTTTGCACGTTAATGACCGGGCCAATTTTTACAATTCTGACCACTGTCTCTTTATGAGGTTATAGCTCTGGAATGCTTTAACGGATCTTCCAGATTCTGAGACTGTTTTCTCGTGACATATTATACTTCATGTTAGTGGTAAAATTTCTTCAATATAACTTGCATTTATTTTTGAAAAAAAGCGGAAATATGGCGAAAATTTTGAAATTTTCAAACTTTCAATTTTTATTCCCTTAAAACAGAGAAATATGTCACACAAAATAGTTAATAAATGACATTTCTCACATGTCTACTTTACATCAGCACAATTTTGGAACCAAAATTTTTTTTTGTTAGGAAATTATAAGGGTTAAAAGTTGACCAGCGATTTCTCATTTTTCCAATAAAATTTACAAAACCATTTTTTTAGGGGCCACCTCACATTTGAAGTCACTTTGAGGGGTCTATATGGCAGAAAATACCCAAAAGTGACACCATTCTTAAAACTGCACCCCTCAAGGTACTCAAAACCACATTCAAGAAGTTTATTAACCCTTCAGGTGCTTCACAGGACCTGAAGCAACATGGAAGGAAAAAATGAACATTTAACTTTTTAGTCACAAAAATGATCTTTTACAAACATTTTTTTTATTTTCACAAGGGTAAAAGGAGAAAATGGACAGAAAGTTGTTGTGCAATTTCTCCTGAGTACGCCAATACCCCATATGTGAGGGAAAACCACTGTTTGGGTGCACGGCAGAACTCGTAAGGGAAGGAGCGCCATTTGACATTTTCAAACCAAAATTTGCTGGATTGAGATTGGACGCCATGTCGCATTTGGAGAGCCCCTGATCTGCCTAAACAGTGGAAACTTCCCACAAGTGACACCATTTTGGAAACTAGACCCCCTATGGAACTTATCTAGATGTGTTGTGAGCACTTTGAACCCCCAAGTATTTCACACAAGTTTATAATGCCTGGGTGTGAAAAAAAAAAAAAATCCACAAAAATGATTTTTTAGTCCCCAATTTTTGATTTTTCCCAAGGAAATTGGACCCCAAAAGTTGTTGTCCAATTTGTCCAGAGTACGCTGACACCTCATTTGTGCGTGAGGGGGGGGGGGGGGAACTGTTTGGGCGCAAGGCAGGGCTTGGAAAGGAAGTAATAACGTTTTGGAATGCAGACATTGATGGTGTCATGTTCCGTTTGCAGAGCCCCAGATGTGCCTAAACAGTGGAAACCCCCACAAGTGACCCCATTTTGGAAACTAGACCCCCTAAGGAACTTATCTTGGTCGGTGGTGAGCACTTTGAACCCCCAAGTGCTTCACACAAGTTTATAATGCCCGGGCATGAAAATAAAAAAATCATTTTTTTTCCCACAAAAATTATCTTTTAGTCACCAATTTTTTATTTTCCCAAGGGTAACAGGAGAAATTGGACCACAAAAGTTGTTGTCCAATTTGTCCTAAGTACGCTGGTAACCCATATGTGGGGGGAACCACTGTTTGGGCGCACGGCATAGCTCGGAATGGAAGGAGCGCCATTTGACTTTTTCCAACCAAAATTGGCTGGAATTGAGATTGGACGCCATATCTCATTTGGAGAGCCCCTGATCCGCCTAAACAGTGGAAACCCCCACAAGTGACCCATTTTAAAAACTAGATCCCTAAGGAACTTATCTATATCTGTGGTGAGCAATTTGAACCCCCAAGTGCTTCACACAAGTTTATAACAGAGCCGTAAAATTAAAAAAAACAGGGATTTTTGTGTGTACTCACTGTAAAATCCTTTTCTCCGAGCCAATCATTGGGGGACACACGACCATGGGTGTTATGCTGCTCCCACTAGGAGGACACTAAGCAAAAATACAATAAAAAGTGAACTCGTCCTCCGCAGTATACACCCTCTGCTGGCTCTCTCGTGAACCAGTTCGGTGCAAAAGCAGTAGGAGCTCACAAACAGAATTGCAATACGTCAAAACCAAAGCAGACTACAAGCCAATAGGCTAACAGGGTGGGTGCTGTGTCCTCCAATGATTGGCTTGGCGAAAAGGATTTTACGGTGAGTACACACAAAAATCCCTGTTTTTCCTTCGCCTCATTGGGGGACACGACTATGGGACGTCCTAAAGCAGTCCCTGGGTGGGAAAAAATATCACAACAGGTGAAACCTCGCGCACTCAATGCTTACAGGAATAAGCGATTAGATGAAACCTACAGATGCGAAACTGCCGACTGCAGAATCTGTCTGCCGAGGGCTGCATCTGAAGAGGCTTGAGCATGAATATTGTAATGCTTAGCAAACGTGTGAAGGCTGGACCAAGTCGTGGCTTTGCACACTTGCTGTGCGGAAGCTTGGTGCCGGATGGCCCAAGAAGCCCCCATTGACTGAGTAGAGTGAGCCTTAATCCCCGCCGGGATAGGCTGACCTTTGACACGGTAAGCTTCTTGGATTGCTGAGCGAATCCATCTGGCTATTGTGGCCTTAGAGGCAGGCAAACCTTTCCTGTGTCCCTCCGGAAGCACAAAAAGGGCATCAGATTTGCGAAAAGACGCTGTTCTGGAAATGTACTTTCTGAGAGCCCTCACCAAGTCCAAAGTATGAAGAGCTTTCTCAGTACGATGGACTGGAGCCGGACAGAACAAGGGCAGAACTATGTCTTCATTCAGATGAAAAGCCGAAACGACTTTAGGCAAGAAGAACGGGGACGTCCTGAGCACCACCTTGTCTTGGTGGAAAATCAGAAACAGAGG
Source organism: Oophaga sylvatica (assembly GCA_033576555.1). Taxonomy (NCBI): domain Eukaryota; kingdom Metazoa; phylum Chordata; class Amphibia; order Anura; family Dendrobatidae; genus Oophaga; species Oophaga sylvatica. The sequence goes on from JARQOD010000006.1 coordinate 106,339,795, forward strand.
CTTGTACGACAAAGCCGCCAGTTCCGAGACCCATCTGATGGATGTTATTGCCACAAGAAAGGCAATTTTCCAGGAGAGAAGAGAGAGAAAAAAATTCCAAAAATGAATCACAGTAGTATCAATAAATCAGAAAAAGATCAATTTGCATAGGGTCACCATATCTCTTCTTATAGTATAAAAACAATCTTTATTATAACCGTTAAAAATAGAATACTAAGCCAAATGGCAAATAACATCATACCATAAAGTAGTGAAAAACACCAGAGGGTTGTGCCTATCCCTACTATGGCCTATATAACCCTACCTACCAGCGGAGGTTGGCACCCTAAAACCTGCGCAGTGGCGCCCCCACTCCTCGACGGCTCACCCGGCTCACCCTATAGGGCCCTAAGGTGGCAGGGGGTGAGGACAGAAATGAAATAGGTAGGTGAGAAAGATAAAGAGTGATGATGTTTATGTCTTCTTGAAATGGGTCCGAGTTGAAATAGAAATTAAATAATCCCTTTATACCCCCAATTATATGGTCAGATCTTAGAAATATGATGATGTGAAGACAATATATCTAAATATAAGATCTGACCATATAATTGGGGGTATAAAGGAATTATTTAATTTCTATTTCAACCAGGGTGGATAAAAATCAATGATTTTTTTAAAAAAATCAAAAAAAAAAATCGGATTTTTTTTATTTAAATCGGATTTTTTTGATTTAAATCGGATTTTTTTCAATAAACTGCTTTTTGAGGAAAATATTTTACCATCCAAAGGTTCTTCCATCATGAGATAAAGCTGAGTTGTTTAACTCAGTAGAATAAAGGCTGTATATGTGTAACATTCACAATGCCATGCTCTTCCAGAGGTTTCTGTAGGATTAGTGGGTAGTTTCTCTCCTATATTATCACAGACGCTCGCTTTACTTACGCAGTTCTCAAAACTGAATTTGACTCCGCAGAGGTCCCAGCCTCTTCTTCACGGCAAAAATGTTACAACATGAACAGAGTTGAGAAAAATACCTTAATCCTATTGTTCTACAAACCTATATGAATACAGAATCAACCCCTTCAGTGCCAAGTCCAAGAAGTTAGACAATATGTTTCTGATTGTTTGGAGTGGAATAGATCTGCACAACACAAGAAGAATGTGAATCTAAGTGTGAGGAGGAGGAAGGGCAAGCAGACAAGAAAATGAAAGTGAAACTTTGAGCACAATACTGCAGCATAGCCACAGACAGACAAGTCTGGATCTGTTTGTGTGTACGATCTGAGGTTTATTACATTCTTTCCTTATAATGGCAGCAGGCCGTAAAAGAGACCCAGTTTGGGAATATTTTAATGAAGCTCCTTCGCCTATCGGTAAGGCAGGCATGCGTGCAAAATGCAAACGATGCAACAAAGAGATGCAAGGCCTGGTGGCGCGAATGAGGCAACATCATGAGAAGTGCGGTGATGAAGATGACCAAAGAAACACTTCTGAACAGGCAGGATCTTCAGGTTGGTAAACATTTTTATTGAATCCTATTTCTAAAGACTGAACTGTCATGTGTGAGAAAAATTATATTTCTTATTATTACTGCATGTTACTGTTATTTGGTACAGTTATGAAGAAAAACAAATATTCCTTTTGGGGCAGTGCTGTGTTGTGTACAATAAGCAGAAATTGTATAAACAATAAAATAACAGCATTGACTTTTTTTGTTTAGGGGAATTCATGGATTCTGGAAACTATCCACCTCCAAGATCACCATCATCCTGTTCTACAGTTTCAGAGTTATCCATCCAAGATAGTGCTTCATTAGCAGCAGCATTATCATCATCAGACACCCACAGCCACATATCACCATCACCCAAAAGGAAGAAAAAACCTTTACCTCCTGGAACCACCATAGATAGGTTTGTGATAAGAACTAGCAGATCAGAAAAAGAGTTGATTGATGAAAAAATTGCCCAGTTTATTTATGCAACAAACTCTTCTTTCCGTCTGACTGAGAACCCACATTTCATTAATATGGTTCAGTCACTGAGACCAGGATACAGTCCACCCAGCAGAGCTGATGTTGCAGGGAAACTGCTGGATCAAGTGTATGACAGAGAAATGGAGCAATGTGCAACAGCTCTGGAGGGTAAAATTGTTAACCCAAGTATTGATGGGTGGAGTAATGTCCACAATGATCCTATTGTATGTGCTTGTATAACAACAGAAGAAGGTAAAGTCTTCCTTGCACAAACAACTGATACGTCAGGAAATGCACACACAGCAGAATACTTACAAGAAGTGGCAGTAAAAGCTATAACATGTGAACAAAAATTCAAATGTCTAGTACGCAGTTTGGTCACTGACAATGCTGCAAACGTATCCAAGATGAGAAGAAATTTAGAAGAGCAGGGAGGGAATACAAAGCTAATAACATATGGTTGCAGTGCTCATTTGCTGCACCTCTTAGCCAAAGACTTAAGTGAAAGTGTTCCAGAAATAAAGGCTAATGTTGTTGAAATTGCTAAATACTTCCGTAATAATCATTTTGTTGCAGCAGCTCTGAAAAGGATGGGTGGAACCAAGCTAACGCTCCCACAAGATGTTAGATGGAACTCTGTGGTGGACTGTTTTGAGCAGTATATCAAAAACTGGCCTATTCTGATGACACTTTGTGAAGAAAATCAAGATAAAATAGATGGCACTGTCATGGCCAAAATCCTCAACATTGGGCTTAAGAGAAATGTTGAACATATGCTGAGCTTCCTGAAACCCATCTCTCAAGCTTTAAACAAAATACAGAAAAATAGCTGTTTTATTGCGGATGCTGTTGAAATTTGGAAGGAACTGAGTGAACACTTAAAAACAGAACTACACATGGACAGAATTAAATTACAAGCAGTAAACAAACGAATGGGACAAGCACTGACTCCAGCTCATTTTTTGGCAAATATTGTCAATATCCAATATCAGGGTCAAAACCTAAGTGCTGAGGAAGAGGAGTTAGCTATGACATGGGTATCCAGCAATCATCCATCTTTAATGCCAACTATAATAAACTTCAGAGCTAAGGGGGAACCATTCAAGAAATATATGTTTGCTGAAGATATTTTAAGGAAGGTCACACCAGTAAACTGGTGGAAGTCACTTAAGCGCTTGGATTTAGAGACTGTTCAAGTAATGATTTCACTTTTAACAGCAGTAGCTTCTTCTGCAGGCGTTGAAAGAATATTCTCTTCCTTTGGACTCATTCATTCTAAATTGAGAAATCGGTTGGGACCCAATAAAGCAGGAAAGCTTGTTTTTCTTTTCCAGATTATGAATAGGAACAAAGAAGAAGATGATGATGAAGATGACGACGAGTGAGCTACAGAGGACAGCAGGGACAGTAGTATTTAAGTTTTTCATGTGTCGGCTGGGCTGACAGTCTAAGTTTCTTAAAATATATATATATATTTTGTTTAGCCAAATTAGTTAACAAACATGGATGTTTGTTTAAGCAAATAACTTATGCTGTAATGTTGTTATTGTTTCAGTTGAATAAATCTATTTAAATTGTTATTAAGGTCAGGATTATTTTTCTCCTTCCTAAGTACAACAGAACAGTGGTGTCCAAATATGAATGATTAACCCATTAAACTGGGGAGAAAAAAGTAATATAAAAAGTGATTCTAAAAATCTTCATCTACTTGCATGTTAAAGTAGCAAGAACTAGTTTAGGTAGAAACTTTGATTTAAATCACTGATTTAAATCAAGCCTTACTGACTAGTGATTTAAATTGTGATTAAAATCGTGATTTAAATCAGTTTGATTTAAATCAAATCCACCCTGATTTCAACTCAGACCCATTTCAAGAAGACATAAACATCATCACTCTATCTTTCTCACCTACCTATTTAATTTCTGTCCTCACCCCCTGCCACCTTAGAGCCCTATAGGGTGAGCAGGGTGAGCCGTCGAGGAGTGGGGGCGCCACTGCACAGGTTTTAGGGTGCCAACCTCCGCTGGTAGGTAGGGTTACATAGGCCATAGTAGGGATAGGCACAACCCTCTGGTGTTTTTCACTACTTTATGGTATGATGTTATTTGCCATTTGGCTTAGTATTGTTCTATTTTTAACGGTTATAATAAAGATTGTTTTTATACTATAAGAAGAGATACGGTGACCCTAGAGAAAAGAGAGAAACATCCTGTATTGGCTCAAAGGGGGTCTCTTATAGGGCACTGAGGACCAAGTTAAGGTCCCAAGGTTCCAAGGGCATCTTGTATGGAGGGACAAGATGCGAAACTCCCTGCATGGAAGTCTTGACCTGTAGCTTGGAAGCTATCAGTCGCTGGAAAAGAACGGAAAGAGCGGAGATCTGGGCTTTGAGAGAGGCCAGCGCTAGACCTGAATCCAATCCCGCTTGAAGAAATTCCAGAATACAGGGAATGGAAAACACCAACGAGGAACGACCCTTATCTTTGCACCATGAGAAAAACGTTTTCCAAACGCGATGGTAAATATGCATGGAAACAGGCTTCCTAGCGTTGATCATGGTAGATGCCACTTGACCTGAGAAACCTGCCCTGGTTAGGATCCAGGATTCAATGGCTAGGCCGTTAAACTCAGCACTCTTGAGTTCTGGTGGCAAATGGGCCCCTGGGATAGTAAATCCGGAGGATCCGGTAACCGCCAGGGTCGGCAAGCAGATGTACTAGCTCCGCATACCAAGCTCGGCGTGGCCAATACGGAGCGACGAGGATCACCGGAATGCCTTACGCTTTGATCTTCCGGATGACCCTTGGGATCAGCGGAAGTGGAGGAAAGATGTAAGGGAGACGAAATTGGCCCCATGGAAGTACTAGAGGGTCCGAGCCGATGGCCAACGGATCGCGGAATCGGGCTACGAATGCCGGAACCTTGGCATTCAGCCTGGAGGCCATGAGGTCCACATCTGGAGTGCCCCAACGCTGGCAAATTTGATGAAAGACTTCCAATTGAAGAGACCACTCTCCTGAGGCTATGCCCTGGCGGCTGAGAAAATCCGCTGCCCAATTCTCTACTCCCGGAAAATGAACTGCAGAGATAAGCTATTAATTTGTCTCGGCCCATTGCAAAATGTAAGTTACTTCCATCATCGCTTTTCTGCTTTGCGTGACTCCTTGGCGATTGATGTACAGCACAGCCATGGCGTTGTCTGATTGGATCCGGACGGGACGTCCGGCCAAAAGATTATGGAATTGATGAAGAGCTAGCCTTATCGCTCGGTTCTCGAGGATATTGATCGGAAGGCTTGTTTCCTGCGTAGACCAATGTCCCTGAGCTGTGTGGTGGCGAAAGATCGCACCCCATCCGAGGAGGCTGGCGTAGGTGGTTACTACCAGCCAGTGTACAGGGAGAAAAGACCTTCCCTGATCCAATGACGACGTTGTAGCCCTCCACCTGAGAGACCATCTGATTCTGGGTGCCAGGAGAAAGCGGCGACCTAAGGAGGCTGGATTCTTGTCCCAGGCTGAGATCAAGGCCTGCTGCAGAGGACGGAGATGAAATTAGGCAAATGGTACTGCCTCGATGGATGCCACCATTTTCCCCAGGACCAGCATGGCGAACCGCAAGGAGTGAGACCGGGCCAGAGATAGTGATTGGACTCCTCGGGTTAGAGAGGAAATCTTGTCCGGAGGGAGAATCACCAACCCTCGGGAAGTGTCTAAGATCATCCCCAGAAAGGGAATTTGCTGGGATGGAACTGGGGAAGATTTTTCCAGGTTTACTAGCCAACCTAGGCGAAAGTGTTAATGGCGATACTGAAGTTTTCCGCGCAAGCCCAATAGGACGGACCTTTGACGAGAAGATCGTCCAGTAGGGTAGAATCACCACACCCCAAGAGTGTAGAATAGACATGACGGCAGTCATGACCTTTGTGAATACTCTGGGGGCGGTGGCAAACCCGAAGGGCAGAGCAGTGAATTGAAAATGTTAGTCTCCAACCGCAAAGCGTAAGAATCTTTGATGACTTTCGAAGATTGGAATGTGGAGATATGAGTCTTTGATGTCGATTGACGCAAGGTATTCCCCTTTTTCCAGAGAAGCGATGACGGAACGGAGGTATTCCATCCTGAAGTGTCACACTGTGTTGCATGGTTCCAACCTTCTTTGGAACCAAACAGGTTTGAGTAAAAACCCTTGAACCTTTCCGTGGGAGGAACCGGAACGATGACGGCACTGTTGCGGAGGGCATATATGGCCTGGTAAAAGGGAACCGCGAGCGCCTTGAAATTTGGAAGACGGGACCGGAAGAAACGCGTTGGAGGGGGGAGACGTGAACTCGATTTTGTATCCACGAGATCTCTGACCCATTGGTTGTGAACGACCATTAACCAGACTTGGCGAAACAAGGACAGACGGCCGCCTACCTTGCCTGTGTCTTCCAGACACGGCAAAGAGTCACTGAGAAGAGAACTTGCGGGAAGGGGCGCTTTTGGGTCTGGACCGAGGAGATCTGTTTCTCCAGGAATTAGAAGGTCTGAATGAAGGGTGTGAACCTCTGCCCCTGCGTGGGGGGCGGGATGAGCTAGCGGAAGTGGCTGAGGATGACCAGCCTGTGGTATTGCAAAAAGGTCGGAAGCGAGCCTGGAATTGGTTCCGAAAGGGTCGACTGCCTACGTTGAGGGAGAAATTTTCTTTTCCCCCAAGTAGCATCCGAAATAATCTGATCAAGTTTGTCCCCGAACAAACGCCCATACTGGTAAGGTAGGGAAGTCAAGGATTTCTTCGACGCAGAATCTGCCAGCCATTCTCGTAGCCACAATGCTCTCCTGATGGTAACAGCGTTGGTGGCTGCAAGTGCGGCACAATTAGCCGCATCTAGGGAGGCATGAACTACGCAAACTCCTGCCTGGGCGATCTGATAGGCAAGACTAGTCACCTCGGATGGCAGGCTATTGATCCTACTGGTTTTCACTATGGCCTCTGCCCAGGCTACCATAGCTCTAGCTACCCAGGTGGTGTCGAATGAAGGAAATAAAGCAGCTCCAGCAGCCTCGAAGACCGACTTGGCCAGGCTGTCAATCTGCCGATCAGTGGGATTTTTAATGGAAGATCCATCAGTCAGGGACAGAAGAGTTTTTGAAGAGAGTCTTGATATGGGCGGATCTACTGCAGGGGACTCAGTCCACTCCTGTCTCAGAGTAGATGCGAAAGGGTACCGCGCTTCTAGAGGCTTTAGGCCCGAGAATCGCTTATCTGGGCGACTTCTATGCCTCTTGAGGATGTCTGTAAACTCAGGATGGTTAGCGAAAAACCTATAGGGCCGTTTAGTTTGTTTAAAGGACACCGGATGGTCTGGATTAGTACCGGGTTCTTTGTCTATTTCCAGAATATGATTAACCGCTTCTATGAGAGAATCTATAGACTCCTGGAACTCAGGGGAGTTTGGGTCTGGGGCCACATCTGACTCGTATTCTGAGTCATGCTCACTGCCAATCCCTGGTGAAGGGGAGCAAGACGCAGAGATAGCGGATACAGAAGCATCGGAGTTCCGCGACAACGTGTCACGGGTAAGTCTCCTAGAAGAATGCGTACCCTTAGTCACCGTCCGGCCCGTCTGTGGAAAGCTCGTGTGGCTGAAGGGCCCGCTACAGGGGGTAAGGGGACTCCCTGGCTTGAGAAGGAACCATGAAAGGATTCTATGGCCTTTGCGAGAGAAGCCACGGATTGCGCCAAAGAAGCAGCCCACTCAGGGGGCTAGCACCGCTTTGTTCCACCGTAGCGGAGGACTCTTGAGGCCTCACAGTCCGTACAGAGAGGATTGGGATGTTTCCGTGGTAGGGAAACATTGCATGCGGTACATGAGGCATATATCACCGTGTGCGTCTTATCTGCTTTCTTATTAGTCTTTGATTGAGACATAATGCAAACAAATTTCCCAAGGAATCTGCGAGCGGCTGCAGAAAGGGTTGCAGGAATTGCCTGCAGCGTAAGGTTAGCGGAGTGAGCCCGCAGCTGAGCGGATGATGCCTGCAGCGGAGGGGTTAATGGCTGCGGCTGAGGGGTTAATGCCTGCAGCGAATATAAGCAGTGTGCACCTGTCGTAGTGTGGCTATTTGACCCAGGTCCTGCGTGCCCCCGGAGAAGTGCTTGTTGACACGGAGCTGGAGAAGGAAAATGGCGTTCCCCACATCTTCCTGTCTAGTCTGTGCCTGGAAGTAAAGTCCGATAGTAGAATTGGCGCTTCTCGTGGACTGCAAGAAGCGGCAGATACAGTGGGCATAGAAAAAAAGGGAGGGAGGGGCTAGGAGACAGTGGACGGAGAAAAGACAAATATGCAGAGCCTGTCCCCGCCCGCTCTGTACAGGCCCGGCAAGAAGCGCTGGAGAAGGGGGTGGAGCCGGCCGGCAGGGCCATGGGCGGAGTTGGGCCTAACAGCCGACCGAAGCCGGGGAGTAAATTAGAGGCAGCGGGGGACCTCCCATATACTCACGATGCAGCAGAGTCGGGAGGACACCAGGTATCCCCTGTCGTTCCGCCATGGAGCATTGGCCGCGCCGTTCATTCTCAATCCACAATCCCTTTGATAGGGTGGTGGAGAGGGGCCATTTTCATCCTGGCACCGGCCACTGTCTCAATCCACGATTCCTCTGACAGGGAGGTGGAGAGGAATCACATGCTTCCGGACACAAGCCACTGACATTGGTGGTGCAGTCGGAAGCCGCAACATGAAAGGCGGTCAGGCTGCAGGTCTGGCTCCGGAAGGGGGTACGTCGGGGCGACACCCCGTGTTCCCGTCCGGTATTGGTGTGGGGAGAGCAGACCCATTGAAGGATCCGTCGCCCCTAAGAGCCCAGACAGACAAGGGTTGCAGGAAGGGGTACGTGGAGACGACCCTCCGCGTTCCCACCTGTTGAAGTTTTAGGGAGATCGGGACCTTGAAAGGTCCCGTCGCCCTTAATCCGTGAAAAAAGATAGGAAAGAAAAATAGAAAAAGAGAAAAATTAAAAAAGAAATTAAAATAAGAAATTCGGAGTCTGAAACTAGACCCTAGTGCCTCCTAAAGACACTAAGCAACAATTGGTTGACGAGAGAGCCAGCAGAGTGTGTATATTGTGGAGGAGTTAACTTTTTATTGTATATTTGCTTAGTGTCCTCCTAGTGGCAGCAGCATAACACCCATGGTCGTGTGTCCTCCAGTGAGGCGAAGGAGAAAATCATATTTTTTTCCACAAAAATGATCTTTTCACCCTTAATTTTTTATTTTCCCAAGGGTAAGAGAAGAAATTAGACCCCAAGAGTTATTGTGCAATTTGTCCTGAGTACGCTTATACCCCATATATGGGGGTAAACTACTGTTTGGGCGCATGGCAGAGCTCGGAAGGGAAGGAGCGCCGTTTGACTTTTTCAAAGCAGAATTGGCTGGACGCCATGTCGTGTTTGGAGAGCCCCTGAGGTGCCTAAACAGTGGATACCCTCCACAAATGACCCCATTTTGGAAACTAGACCCCTCAAGGAACTTTTCTAGATGTGTGGTGAGAACTTTGAACCCCCAGGTGTTTCACTAAAGTTTATAACGCCCGAGAATGAAAATAAAAAAATCATTTTTTCCGCAAACATGATCTTTTAGTCCCCAATTTTTTATTTTGCCAAGGGTATCAGGAGAAATTGAACCCCAAAAGTTGTTGTGCAATTTGTCCGGAGTACGCCGATACCCCATATGTGGGAGAAAACTACTGTATGGGCACACGTCGGGGCTCAGAAGGGAAGTAGTGACGTTTTGGATTGCAGACTTTGATGGAATGGTCTGCGGGCGTCATGTCGAATTTGGAGAGCACCTGATGTGCCTAAACAGTGGAAACCCCTCACAAGTGACCCCATTTTGGAAAATAGACCCCCCAAAGAACATATCTAGATGTGTGGTGAGCACTATGAACCCCTAAATGCTTCACAGAAGTTAAAGACGTAGAGCCATAAAAAAAAATCATAATTTTCCACAAAAATTATATTTTCGCCCTTAATTTTTTATTTTCCCAAGGGTAAGAGAAGAAATTAGACCCCAAGAGTTGTTGTGCAATTTGTCCTGAGTATGCTGATACCCCATATGTGGGGGTAAACTACTGTTTGGGCGCATGGCAGAGCTCAGAAGGGAAGTAGCACCGTTTGACTATTTCAACGCAGAATTGTCTGGAGTTGAGACCAGACGCCATGTCACATTTGGAGAGCCCCTGATGTGCCTAAACAGTGGAAACCCCACAATTCTAACTCCAACCCTAACCCCAACCCCAACACACCCCTTACCCTAGTCCCAACCCTAAACATAACCCTAACCACAAACCTAACCCGAACACTCCCCTAACCCTAATCCCAACCCTAACCCTAATTCTAACTTTAGCCCCAACCCTAATCCCAACGGGAAAATGGAAATACATTTTTTAAATTTTATTATTTTTCCCTAACTAAGGGGGTGGTAAAGGTGGTTTTGATTTACTATTTATAGTGGGTTTTTATGTTTGCCAGCTGTCACACTCTAAAAGACGCTTTTTATTACAAAAAATAGTTTTTGCATCACCACCTTTTGAGAGCTATAATTTTTGCATATTTTGGCCCACAGAGTCATGTGAGGTCTTATTTTTTGCGGGACGAGTTGACGTTTTTATTGGTACCATTTTTGGGCACGTGACATTTTTGATCGCTTTTTATTATGATTTTTGGGAGGTTACAATGAACAAAAACCAGCAATTCATGAATTTCTTTTTTTGGGGGGGCGTTTATACCGTTCCACGTGTGGTAAAATTGATAAAGCAGTTTTATTTTTCGGGTTAGTACGATTACAGCGATACCTCATTTATATCTTTTTTTTATGTTTTGGCGCTTTTATACAATAAAAACTATTTTATATAAAAAATAAATATTTTTGCATCGCTTTTTTCTGCGAGCTATAACTTTATTTTTTCGCTGATGATGCTGTATGGTGGCTCGTTTTTTGCGGGACAAGATGACGTTTTCAGCGGTACCATGTTTATTTATATCCGTCTTTTTGATTGCGTGTTACTACACTTTTTGTTCGGCGGTATGATAAAGCATTGTTTTTTTTTTTGTTTTTTTTAGGGGTTCACTAAAGGGGTTAACTTGCGGGACAGTTTTACAGGGCGGGTCGTTACGGACACGGCGATACCAAATATGTGTACTTTTATTGTGTTTTTTTTTTTTTTTATTTACATACAGAAATGAATTTATTATTTATTTATTTTTACAGATGTTTATTTATTTTTTTTACATTTTTACTTTGTCCCAGGGTGGGACATCACTGTATAATGTCAGATCGCTGGTCTGACAGTGTGCACAGCACTCTGTCAGACCAGCGATCTCACTGGCACTGCTGCAGGCTTTCTCAGCGCCTGCTCTCAGCAGGCACTGAGGAAGCCGCCTCCCTGCAGGACCCTGCAGGACCCCGTGGCCATCTTGGATCCGGGGTCCTGCAGGGAGGAGGGTCCCTCGGAACAGCGCGATTCATCGCACTGTTCTGAGGGTCTCGGGGAGGCACGCAGGGAGCCCCTCTCCCTGCGCGATGCTTCCCTATACCACCGGAACACTGCGATCATCTTTGATCGCAGTGTGCCAGGGGTTAATGTGCCGGGAGCGGTCCGTGACCGCTCTTGGCACGTAGTGCCGGGTGTCAGCTGTGATAATCAGCTGACACCTGGCCGCGATCAGCTGCGCTCCCCCCGTGAGCGCAGCTGATCGCAATGACGTACTATCCAGCCCATGGTCAGACGGGCCCAAGTCACCTGGACGGGATAGTACGTCCGATGGCAGAAAGGGGTTAAGACCATGCTGTACACGGATCAGACTGGATATACAACATGACAAGTTCTCTTTACAGAGAGTTTTCCAGCACCTCAATAATAGTGACATATGGGAATTGAACCCTCTGTTTAGTAGACATAGCACTACTAATTTTATAGTAATTGTGCCTGGTATTGCAGCTTAATCAAATTCACTCAATGTACAGACAGGATAAAAAGGAATAACAGTGATTGAGAAAGGTCTGTCTGAATAGTGGACAACTCCTTTAAGTTTTAAAATAAAAACATTTGCATAAAAAATCCTAATGCACAATAGTGCACAAACATTGTAAATAATTAAAACTTTTTTTAACCCCTTAACCCCTTTATTCCATCAGACGTACTATTCCGTCCATGTGACCCTGGACCTAATTCCCATGGACGGAATAGTACGTCATGGGCGATCAGCTGCAGTCCCGGGGGGAACGCAGCTAATCGCCGCCGGGTGTCAGCTGATTATCACAGCTGACACTCAGCACTATGTGTCAGGAGCGGTCACGGACCGCTCCCGGCACATTAACCCCTGGCACACCGCGATCAAACATGATCGCGGTGTACCGGGGGCACAGGGGAGGATCGCGCAGAGAGGGGGCTCCCTGCGCACTCCCCTGAGACCCTCAGAGCAGCGCGATGTGTCGCGCTGTTCCGAGGGTCCGTCCTCCCTCCAGGTCCCCAGATCCAAGATGGCGCCGGGGTCCTGCAGGGAGGCGGCTTCCTCAGTGCCTGCTGAGAGCAGGCGCTGAGGGAGCCTGCAGCGATGCCAGAGCGATCGCTGGTGTGACAGAGTGCTGTGCACACTGTCACACCAGCGATCTGCTAAAATACTGTGATGTCCCATCCTGGGACAAAGTAAAAAAGTAAAAAAAATAAAAATAAAAAGGTAAAAAAAACATAAAATAAAAAAAAAAATATTCCCCAATAAATTCATTTCTTCCTGTAAATAAATAAAACAATAAAAGTACACATATTTGGTATCGCCGCGTCCGTAACAACCCCTCCTATAAAACTGTCCCACTAGTTAACCCCTTTAGTGAACCCCTTAAAAAAAAAAAAAAAAACTAAGCAAAAAATCAATGCTTTATCATCATACCGCCGAACAAAAAGTGGAATAACACTCGATCAAAAAGACTGATATAAATAAACATGGTACCGCTGAAAACGTCATCTTGTCCCGCAAAAAACGAGCCGCCATACAGCATCATCAGCGAAAAAATAAAAAAGTTATAGCTCGCAGAATAAAGCGATGCAAAAATAATATTTTTATATAAAATTGTTTTTATTCTATAAAAGCGCCAAAACATAAAAAAATGATATAAAAGAGGTATCGCCGTAATCGTACTGACCCGAAGAATAAAACTGCTTTATCAATTTTACCACACGCGGAACGGTACAAACGCCTCCCCCAAAAGAAATTCATGAAAGGCTGATTTTTGTTCATTCTAACCTCCCAAAAATCGAAATAAAAAGCGATCAAAAAATGTCACGTGGTCATAAATGGTACCAATAAAAACGTCACCTCGTCCCGCAAAAAATAAGACCTCACATGACTCTGTGGGCCAAAATATGCAAAAATTATAGCTCTCAAAATGTGGTGATGCAAAAAACTACTTTTTGCAATAAAAAGCGTCTTTTAGCGTGACAGCTGCCAATCACAAAAACCCGCTATAAATAGTAAATCAAACCCCATTTTATCACCCCCTTAGTTAGGGAAAAATAATAAAATTAAAAAAATGTATTTATTTCCATTTTCCCATTAGGGTTAAGGTTAGGGTTGCGGCTAAAGTTAGGGTTAGGGTTGGTGCTAACGTTAGGATTAGGGTTAGGGTTGGGATTAGGGTTAGGGGTGTGTTAGGGTTAGGTTTGTGGTTAGGGTTGGGACTAGGGTTAGGGGTGTGTTGGTGTTAGGGTTGGAGTTAGAATTGGGGGGTTTCTGCTGTTTAGGCACATCAGGGGCTCTCCAAATGTGACATGGCGTCTGATCTCAATTCCAGCCAATTCTGCGTTGAAAAAGTCAAACGGTGCTCCTTCACTTCTGAGCTCTGCCATGCGCCCAAACAGTAGTTTACCCCCGCATATGGGGTATCAGCGTACTCTGGACCACAAGAGTTATTGTGCAATTTGTCCTATTTCTTCTGTTACCATTGGGAAAATAAAAAACTGGGGGCGACAAAATCATTTTTGTAAAAAAAAAAAAAAAATGATTTTTTTGTTTTTACCACTGTATGTTATAAATTTTCTGTGAAGCACTTGGGGCTTCATAGCGCTCACCACACTTCTAGATAAGTGCCTTGTGGGGTCTATTTTCCAAAATGGGGTCACTTGTGGGGGGTTTCCACTGTTTAGGCACATAAGGGGCTCTACAAATGCGACATGACGCCCCTAGACCATTCCATCAAAGTCTGCAATCCAAAACGTCACTACTTCCCTTTCGAGCCCAGACGTGCACCCATACAGTCGTTTTTTCACACATGTTGGGTATCAGCGTACTCAGGACAAATTGCACAACAACTTTTGGGGTCCAATTTCTCCTGTTACCCTTGTGAAAATAAAATATTGGGGGCGAAAAAATCATTTTGTAAAAAAAAAAAAAAAAAAAAAGATTTTTTTATTTTACGGCTGTACGTTATAAACTTCTGTGAAGCACTTTGGGGTTCAAAGTGCTCACCACACATCTAGATAAGTTCCTTGAGGGGTCTAGTTTCCAAAATGGTGTCATTTGTAGGGGGTTTCCACTGTTTAGGCAGATCAGGAGCTCTCCAAACACGACATGGCATCCAGCCAATTCTGCGTTGAAAAAGTCAAACGGCGCTCCTTCCCTTCCAAACTCTGCCATGCACCCAAACAGTGGTTTACCCCCACATATGGGGTATCAGCGTACTCAGGACAAATTGCACAATAACTTTTGGAGTCTTGTTACCCTTGGGAAAATAAAAATTGGGGTGAAAAGATAAATTTTGTGGAAAAAATATGATTTTTTAATTTTACGTTATAAACTTGTGTGAAGCACTTGGGGGTTCAAATTGCTCACCAAAGATCTAGATAAGTTCCTTAGGGGGTCTAGTTTCCCAAATGGGGTCACTTGTGGGGGGTTTCCACTGTTTAGGCACATCAGGGACTCTCCAAATGCAACATGGCTTCCAATCTCAATTCCAGCCAATTTTGGTTGGAAAAAGTCAAATGGTGCTCCTTCCATTCCGCGCTCTGCCATGCGCCCAAACAGTGGTTCCCCCCCACATATGGGGTTTCAGCGTACTCAGGACAAATTGGACAACAACTTTTGAGGTCCAATTTCTCCTGTTACCTATGGGAAAATAAAAAATTAGTGACTAAGAGATAATTTTTGTGGGAAAAAAAATAGGATTTTTTATTTTCATGCCCGGGCATTATAAACTTGTGTGAAGCACTTGGGGGTTCAAAGTGCTCACCAAAGATCTAGATAAGTTCCTTAGGGGGTCTAGCTTCCAAAATGGGGTCACTTGTGGCATCAATAGTAAAAAGTTGGTCACATGTGTCAAACACTATGTTTGACTCGTGTGACCAACCTTGTCAATCAGTTTTCCAAGCGATGCTACAGATCGCTAGGAAAACGCTAGCATTCTGCAAGCTAATTACGCTTGCAAAACGCTAGTTTCTGGCGGGAATACGCATTCCAAAAAAATGCGTATTTCCCGCGGCAGAGAAGTGCAGGATTGCCACGGAAATTTCCGCGGCAATTCCGCAACGTGTGAACTTAGCCTGAAAAGTTGACCAGTGATTTCTCATTTTTACAACTAAATTTACAAAACCATTTTTTTTTTTTTTAGGGACCACCTCACATTTGAAGTGACTTTCAGGGGTCAATATGACAGTAAATACCCAAAAGTGACACCATTCTAAAAACTGCACCCTCAGGGTGTTCAAAACCACATTCAAGAAGTTTATTAACCCTTTAGGTACTTCACAAGAATTGAAGCAATGTGGAAGGAAAAAATGAACATTTAACTTTTTTCCCCAAAATTTTTCTTTCGACGCAATTTTTTTAATTTTGTCGAGGGTATCAGCAGAAAATGAACCACAATATTTGTTGTACAATTTCTCCCGAGTACACTGATACCCCATGTGTGGATGAAGACCAATCTTCAGGCGCATGGCAGTGCTCAGAAGGGAAGGAGCATCATTTGAGATTTTGAATGTCAAATTGTCTGGAATCGAGAGCGGACACCATGTCGCGTTTGGAGAGCCCCTGATGTACCTAAACAGTGGAAACCCCCATAAATGACCCCATTTTGGAAACTAGACCCCCCCCAAGGAACTTATCTAGATGTGTGGTGAGCACTTTGAACCCCAAGGGCTTCACAGAAGGTTATAATGTAGAGCCGTAAAATAAAAAAATAATTTTTTTCCACAAAAATGATCTTTTTGCCCCCCAATTTTTATTTTTATAAGGGTAACAGGAGAAATTGGATACCAAAAGTTAATGTGCAATTTGTGCGGAGTACGACGATACCCCATATGTGGGGGTAAACCACTGTGATCGCCTTACTGCGATCTTTGGGAGGCAAAATGAACAAATCCACAAAAGGTGAAGAATTGGTTTATATTTTTTACGCCGTTCTTCGTGCGGTATTAGTGATTAGGAGACTTTATTCTTCGGATTGGTGCGATTACAGCGATACCAGATTTACACCCTTTTTTCATGTTTAGCTTCTGTCACACACTGAAAGACGCTTTTTTGAAATAATTTTTTGTAAGAAATTTTTGCATCACCGTATTTTGAGAGCTATAATTTTTCCATATTTCGGCCGACAGAGTTATCTGTGGGCTTGTTTTTTGCGGGACGAGCTGACGTTTTTATTTGTACCATATTCGGGCAAATAACGTTTTTTGATCGCTTCCTCTTCCGATTTTTGTGGAGGCAAAATTAACAAAAACCAGCAATTCAGGAATTTTTTTTTTTTTCCCCTCCGTTCCGAGTGTGGTAAAATTGATAAAGCAGCTTTATTCTTCGGGTCACTACGATTACAGCGATACCTCATTTATATCTTTTTTTTTTTTTTTTTATGTTTTGACGTTTTTTTTTTTTACACAATAAAAACTTTTATAGAAAAAAATTATTATTTTTGCATCACTATTCTGCAAACTATAACTTTTTTATTTTTTTGCTGATGATGCTGTTTGGCAGCTTGTTTTTTGCGGGACAAGATGACGTTTTCAGCGGTACCATGTTTATTTAAATCGGTCTTTTTGATCGCGTGTTATTGCACTTTTTCCAAGCGGTATGATGATAACGCTTGGAAAAAGTATAATTTACTACTTTGTGTTTTTTTTACGGCTTTCACTAAACGGGTTAACTAGGGTTACGCTTTTATAGATGGGACGCGGCGATAGCAAACGTGTATTTTTTTTGTTTTTTTATATAAAAATGTGTATTTTTCTATCTACTGGCTAACACGGTACGAAGATACACATCTTTCCTATATTTTTTAGGGGAATTTAAAAAAAAAAATTTTTAAAAATGTTTTTTTCACCTTGTCCCTTTATGGGACTTTCACTGTTTCACTTTTGTTGCAGGTATAATGTATTGCAATGCTCCAGCATTGCAATACATTATACCTATGGAGAAAGCTGCTGTGACCATGTTGTGAGCATGGTCACAGCGGCTTTCCGTAGTTAGATGACCGGGAGGTTGTCATGACAACCCCCGGTCATCAAGGCAGAGATCGGGCCCTGCAATTACATTGCGGGGACGCCGATCTGAGGCAGAGGGAGCTCCCGATCCCCTGCCTCCCCCCCTGAATGCTGCAATCGCGCTCGATCGCAGCAGTTAGGGGGTTAACAGCCAGGGGCGGCGCGGACACCGCTCCTGGCTGTTAGTGCAGGAAGCTCGGTCACTGCAGCACTGAGCTCCTGCCCGATCGCTGCTGTGTTTGGTCAGTCAGATTGACTGACCAATCACAGCGCTGTAGGTGCGGGGACCGACTGCGAAGGTCCCCGCACGGCTTGCCGTGCCTGTCAGCTCTCATGGACAGCTGCCGGCACTGAAGTTCAAAGGCATGATGTGCACAGTCCGTCCTGGTGCCGGAACGGACACCCGGCCATGACGGACTGTGCACGTCCATGGACATTAAAGGGTTAATTAAGAAGAAAAAAGCCTATTGTAGTTACCTGTTTATTCAAGGGCCGGAAGAGGCAGTCTCTCCAGGTGACTAAGGCAAGCTGAGGGGGCAAAAAATAAAAATAAAGTCAGATGCTACTTCAAAAGTACCAATAACGCTCCAGTACCTGCATGCGGTATAATACCAATAACGCTCCAGTACCTGCATGCGGTACAATACCAATAACTCTCCAGTACCTGCATGCGGTACAATACCAATAACACTCCAGTACCTGCATGCGGTATAATACCAATAACGCTCCAGTACCTGCATGCGGTATAATACCAATAACGCTCCAGTACCTGCATGCGGTATAATACCAATAACGCTCCAGTAACTGCATGCGGTATAATACCAATAACGCTCCAGTACCTGCATGCGGCATAATACCAATAACGCTCCAGTACCTGCATGCGGTATAATACCAATAACGCTCCAGTACCTGCATGCGGTATAATACCAATAACGCTCCAGTACCTGCATGCGGTATAATACCAATAACGCTCCAGTACCTGCATGCGGTATAATACCAATAACGCTCCAGTACCTGCATGCGGTATAATACCAATAACGCTCCAGTACCTGCATGCGGTATAATACCAATAACGCTCCAGTACCCGCATGCAGTATAATGCAAGTTTTACAAATTCCAAATCTTACCGAGTAAATTTCATATATTCCTTTCCGTCCTTCATCGCATTCACGTCGAACCCAATGTCGGTTGAGATATGCACAGATCCCATTCAAAACTTTGCTAGAAAACCGATAATCTTCCCATTGCTGTGTGTAAAACTTTAGAACACTCTCATCCATTAAATCTTCACCATCCTGAAAAACCAAGGCAGGAAAGAAATTATAGGTCAATATACATCCAGATTTTAAAACTTTGGGGTTGATTCATAAAAGCTTTGAAAAGTCGCAAAACTTTTACCCAAGTTTTTATGAGACAGAATATTGAATGTAACATGAATGCACTTACCTTTAAGAGGTTTGTCAAATAACTTTTCAAAAACTCTTTTAGCCTTTTGTAAAGTTCAAGTCCCACAAACTGGGCTCCTCCTGGGGTCTGGCCCTTTTTGGATTTGGATGGTGGTACTCCAGCACCACGTGCCTGGTTAGACTGGTGTACACTGGTACAGTAGTTATAAACATGACTGAAAGCAGGGGTTAAGGAAAAGATAAAGCAAAAACACAAGACAAAAAAAAGATTACATATGACAATACTGTATTTTCAGAAGAATAATCAACGGGTAAAAGTAGTGTTAGCATTACTGGAGGATACAGCAGGCATACGTGGAAACTGTAGCTGGATCATTATCAGATTTGTCTGGCACATTTATCACCATATGACCCAATATATCGGGATGGGGGAGTGAAGACATTTCGACTGTTTCGTAAAACAAAAAAAATTGGCACTTACTGTATGCTGAGGGCGAAATTTTCATTAAGAACAGGAATAAGGGATTATGTTAATTTTATGGTACGTTCACATTAGTGTAGATTAGATACTCTAATGCGAGAGGATCGGGCAGATTATTGTAATGACACTTGGCTCAAACGATCAGAATTTGATCAGAATGTTATCCAACTGTGACCGGATTCTTTCACATGAAAGATTTACAGCACAGGTGAGAAGACAGAATTAAATTTCTCCATCTTCTCCACGCACGTACATCACACTGCACTCAGATGGCATCCAAGTGCAGTCTGAATTTTTACAAGCAGACTTGTATGGGTGCTTGTGGTCTGATTTGCAGAGCCCACTTGCTGAATGCTGCAGTTTTTCTCATGCTGAATCGGCATAAGAAGAAATAATCGCTGATCTGCACTGCCCCATACTATAATAGGCCGAGTACTATCCGATAAAACATAGGTTAGCACTTGTACAAGTTACACGTTAATATGAGCAAGCCCTTAAAAAGGGGTTGTCTCATCAGTCACAAAAAAGGCAACCGCCAGGACGATCCACCGATTGTCCGAGGTCCAGCTTCCAGAACCCCATGCAAATGCATAAGTCTGCCAGGGTATGAAATGATGAGCCATGATGAGCGTTCCGGCCACAGTCAGTAAAGCTGGGTACTACACAGCGCTTCAGTGCGCAGGGAGCTGCTTGTCACTACGAGCGCGGCTCCATGATACAATGCCAAGTGCGGGATGGTCAAATCGGATTTGAGCGATGTCTGAGCAACCCCGGGAACATCATTTAAATTCCAAGGGCATCGCCAACCGTGGCTGAACCCAATAAACCAATACCCTATGACTAAATGAGCAGGTACAATATAAAGAGCTTTCTCATGAGGATTACAGCGCCATTTGTAATAAAATAAACACAATGCATCACTAACGCAGCACTGGGGACAGTTTACATGCCATAAAGGACATGACAGATTCCCTTTAAAGACGTTGTACCCATGGCACAAGGTGTCTTCCAGTTACCATAGGTCTGTTCCTACATACATGGGAGATTTGCACTCTCTACAGATCACCATGCGCTTTTCATAGTCTGCATTGTGTAGAACAGAAGCATCCCAATACAATGATTACACAGCGGTGACATACACGAGGCAGGTGGTGCACACGCTCTATGGCTGCCGACCGTATGAATGCGGCACAGTTAGGACATGAAGCAGTGTGGAAGTATTATAACAGCCTGATGTCAAACAGTACAAGCCTCCAACCGCACCCATCCGTGCCCTGTCCACGTAAGCAGTGTGTGACTAGTGACACGACAGATTTATGGGCATCGCAATCACTGATCAAACATCCAGCCACTATAGCATGGCTGCATATGTATGGATCTGCCGCCTCATTCACTGGCAGCAATCAAATACCTTCAAAATACTTAGGATTAAAGCATTTTTAATTTAGGCTACATTCAGATAAATATAGATTCGGGCAGTGACGGTCCCTGTGCATTGCCAGACCTGTCCGTCAGCCAGCTCCATGGAGTAAGCTCGTCACAAGATATTAGCACAAGCGCACCGAAGTCAGCAGCGTTTTACTGTAATACAGGCTGCTGTAGAAGATCATGTCACTAGTCCTTTCTATCAGCAGCCATGGATAGGACGAAGAACGCTGTACAGTCCATCTACAACCCCTCACAAAAATTATGGAATCATCGGCCTTGGAGGATGTTCATTCAGTTGTTTTATTTTGTTGAAAAAATAAAACAGATCAGAGACATGTCACAAAACTGAAGTCATCTCAAATGGCAACTTTCTGGCTTTAAGAAACACTAAAAGAAATCAAGAACAAATAATGTGGTAGTCAGTAATGGTTATTTTTTTAACCAAGTATAGAGAAAAAATTATGGAGTAACTCAATTCTGAGGGAAAAAATTATGGAATCATGAAAAACAAACAAACAAACAAAAAAACACTCCAACACATCACTACTATTTTGTTGCACCACCTCTGGCTTTTACAACAGCTTGCAGTCTCTGAGGCATGGACTTAATGAGTGCCAAACACTACTCTTCATCAATCTGGCTCCAACTTTCTCTGATTGCTGTTGCCAGATCAGCTTTGCAGGTTGGAGCCTTGTCATGGACCATTTTCTTCAACTGTCACCAAAGATTTTCAATTGGATTGAGATCCGGACTATTTGCAGGCCATGACATTGACATTATGTGTCTGTTTTCAAGGAATGTTTTCACAGTTTTTGCTCTATGGCAGGATGCATTATCATCTTGAAAAATGATTTCACCGTCCCCAAACATCCTTTCAATGGATGGGATAAGAAAAGTGTCCAAAATATCAACATAAACTTGTGCATTTATTGAAGATGTAATGACAGCCATCTCCCCAGTGCCTTTACCTGACATGCAGCCCCATATCATCAATGACTGTGGAAATTTGCATGTTCTCTTCAGGCAGTCATCTTTATAAATCTCATTGGAATGGCACCAAACAAATGTTCCAGCATCATCACCTTGCCCAATGCAGATTCGCGATTCATCACTGAATATGACTTTCATCCAGTCATCCACAGTCCACAATTGCTTTTCCTTAGCCCATTGTAACCGTGTTTTTTTCAGTTTAGGTGTTAATGATGGCTTTCGTTTAGCTTTACTGTATGTATATCCCATTTCCATTAGGCGGTTTCTTACAGTTCGGTCACAGACGTTGACTCCAGTTTCCACCCATTCGTTTCTCATTTGTTTTGTTGTTTATTTCCTGTTTTGGAGACATATTGCTTTAAGTTTCCGGTCTTGACGCTTTGATGTCTTCCTTGGTCTACCAGTATATTTGCCTTTAACAACCTTCCCATGTTGTTTGTATTTGGTCCAGATTTTAGACACAGCTGACTGTGAACAACCAACATATTTTGCAACATTGCGTGATGACTTACGCTCTTTTAAGAGATTGATAATCCTCTCCTTTGTTTCAACTGACATCTTTCGTGTTGGAGCCATGATTCATGTCAGTCCACTTGGTGCAACAGCTCTCCAAAGTGTGATCACTCCTTTTAAGATGCAGACTACAAGCAGATCTACTTTGATGCAGGTGTTAGTTTTGGGAATGAAAATTTACAGGGTGATTCCATAATTTTTTCCCTCAGAATTGAGTGATTCCATAATTTTTTCCTTATGATTGGTTAAAAAATAACCATTACTGACTACCACATTATTTGTTCTTGATTTCTTTTAGTGTTTCTTAAAGCCAGAAAGTTGCCATTTGAAATGACTTCAGTTTTGTGCCATGTCTGTGATCTGTTTTTTTTTTTCAACAAAATAAAACAATTGAATGAACATCTTCCAAGGCCAGTGATTCCATAATTTTTGCCAGGGGTTGTACTAACATTCTGGATTTTACTGCAAAGTTCAAAACGTTTTCTCAAACCCCTTCATTTTATTTCAAAAGCAGCCCAGAATGCTTAAAGGGAATCTGTCATCAGATTTTTGCTTCCTCATCTAAGAGCAGCATGATGTAGGGGCAGAGATGCAGATTCCAGTTATGCATCACTTACTGAGCTGCATGCTGCACATTTCACACAATCCCAGTTTTCTCTCCTGCAGAAATAGCAGCTCTCTGAATGCGGAGCACTAGATCACCCTGCCCATGTCACCAATTGGCACCTTTAGGCATGGACTGCATGATGACTGGTGGAGAGACAAGTCACACAATGACATTGCAGTGCTACATTTTGAAGTTCAAGTTGCCATGTAGCCTAATGTGTACACTGTGCATAGTCGGAAAGCTGCCAATCAGTGATGGGCGTGGGGTTATACAGCGAATAAAGACGACTAAATGCCAGGTTTACTAGTCCTCAAGTTATAATCTCCTACTAATAAAACTGTAATTAAATAAAAACTACAGCAATCAGTCCAGAAAGTGACATCCTTGGAATCAGGGTCTCTTTCTCTACATTATGCTGCTCTCAGATTAGGTGGCAAAAAAAAGAGGATGTGTCATTTGTCATAAATAATTTTCTAACTTGGAGTTAGGGCTTGTTCACAACGAGTATTTTTGGTTATTTTTGTGTGATTTTTTTTATGCAGAAAACAAATCCAGCCTTTAACCATAGCAGCAAAATAACAGATTTCAAAATCTCATTTCACACAGTGCAGCTTCACCACCTTTAATTTTTTTACCTATGGTCAGAAAAAAGAAAAAAAAAAACACCTTAGTCAATTCCTTCAGTGTTCTTACTGCAGTTTACCCCCACTGACACCAAAATGGCTTTGCATAAAAAATGAATAAGAAAACACATAAAAAACAATTTACGCTGTGTTCTTCTAATCATTGTCAGTCTTCCATGCAAAAAAAAAAAAAAAAGGCTAGGTATGAACATAACATAAAAGTCACTGTTTTCCCAACCTTTTTTTCCAGGCTACCCCCGTTTCTGAGATATGGCCACTTCTTCCCTAAATGTCAATCTTATCTAGAGACATCTAGAGAAGACAGAAATCTACTTGGCTGAGTGTCCCTGAGGACCACGTCCAGTTGGCTAAAAAGAGAGTACCGTGACATACAGTACAGACCAAAAGTTTGGACACACCTTCTCATTCAAAGATTTTTCTGTATTTTCAGGACTATGAAAATTGTGGAATCACACTGAAGGCATCAAAACTATGAATTAACACATGTGGAATTATACATTACACTTTACAAAAAAGTGTGAAACAGCTGAAAATATGTCTTATATTCTAGGTTCTTCAAAGTAGCCACCTTTTGCTTTGATTACTGCTTTGCACGCAGTAAAGGTGAACGGATGGACTCTACATGCCTGGTTCCCACCGTGAAGCATGGAGGAGGTTGTGTGATGGTGTGGGGGTGCTTTGCTGGTGACACTGTTGGGGAATTATTCAAAATTGAAGAGGTGAGCGGTCCAGCTCACCCCAAACCATCTCGATTGGGTTCAAGTCTGGTGACTGTGGAGGCCAGGTCATCTGGCATAGCAACCCATCACTCTCCTTCTTGGTCAAATAGCCCTTACACAGTCTGGAGGTGTGTTTGGGGTCATTGTCCTGTTGAAAAATAAATGATGGTCCAACTAAACGCAAACCGGATGGAATAGCATGCTGCTGCAAGATGCTGTGGTAGCCATTCTGGTTCACTATGCCTTCAAATTTGAATAATCCCCAACAGTGTCACCAGCAAAGCACCCCCAAACCATCATACCACCTCCTCCATGCTTCACGGTGGGAACCAGGCATGTTGAGTCCATCCGTTCACCTTTTCTGCGTGCAAAGCCGTAATCAAAGCAAAAGGTGGCTACTTTGAAGAACCTAGAATATAAGACATATTTTCAGTTGTTTCGCACTTTTTTGTTAAGTGTATTGTATAATTCCACATGTGTTACTTCATAGTTTTGATGCCTTCAGTGTGATTCTACAATTTTCATAGCCATGAAAATACAGAAAAATCATTGAATGAGAAGGTGTTTCCAAACTTTTGGTCTGTACTGTACATGTAAGAGGGGGGGGGCATATCTCAGGAATGGAGAGGAGCAGGGACAAAAAAAAAAAAAAAAAAAAAATCAAAACCAGACCCAAGAGACAAGAAGCATCTACATCAGGTAAAAGAGGTGCAGCGTTTCCCTTCTCCAGCTGAGCAGACACACGACCGATGCAACCAACTCGTCACCACTATGGGTTTCAAAGGGCTAAAGCAGTCACGTGTACACGGCAGGAACAGGATACAGAGCGCTTGCTCTCCTAGGGTAGGGACTGGTAAGAATATCGAATTTTTACTTTTTTAGGCATTCGGAGTGGTTTTGAAAGTGGGTGTGGGAGAAGACATCTGTCCAGTCATAATATACGAGTCGGTGCAATTTAAAGTTAACATGGGAAAAAAAACACGTGTATACAGTTCCACATCAAAATTTTGCAAAAAAATTCCACTAAATGCACTTGATTGCATACTTTACTAGTGGATATGGCAGCCCAAAAATATTATGGTTAATTGAACGCCATTACTTCCTTCCCAGAAAGTGTGACTGTTAGTGGCTCAACATTAAGAACGTATAGAACTGAAAATAAAACAAAAAAATGTCATTTAATGAAAATTGGCCCTTCTGAAATAGAAGTGAAGGAATCAGCAGGCTGCCCTCGGTTCCCTCCAGGACGGCACAATCTATGCCCTTGCAATGCATATTTTATGTCACCAATGACACATTTCTACTTATACGGTCAAGGAGGCTCCTGAGCCATGGCCAGCCTGGTATTAAATCGCTACAATGTATGACTATTGTTTTATAGAATAAATGCTCAGGAGAACAGATTAAAGAATCACAGCAATCAAAATGTTTATCCTCTTAATATATCGCAGTCATCACATTATATAGCACTGTGCACTTACAATTGCTCGTTTTGCCTTTCTACCCAGTTAATTCTTCTTTGTTCCATTACGTCTATAACATCAGGTGATTAATAACTGACGAACTGAACCCTCCTAAGCTCTATGTAGAAACAGGAGGTCAATTATCCCTGCATGATCCTAAGTCACTACAAAAGTCTGTCAGCTGGGTCAGGAGTTGGAGAGGGGAATGATAAATACAGGAACAAGAGACTTCCTGTTTCTACATAGAGCAAAGAAAACAATTAGCTGGGTAGAAAGGCAAAATGAGCAATTGTAAGTACACATGAGACAGAGTTATTGAAAAGTGACCTCCAGCGCACTCCACAAATCACTGGAGCAGCCTGTAGTTCAATTTTTGCCTAAAACAGACAGGAGCGACACTGGAAAAGGATAAAGGCGTCGACAGGCGAGTATCAGACAGGGGAATTATATTTAAAGCGCCACTCCAGTGGGGCAATAAAAAAAAACAAATGCTGGAGCGGCGCTTTAATTACATGACATCCGGAGCATGGCGTCAAGTAGTTTCTACTGGAGGTCAAGATTGAAATGACTGAGCCAAGCATGGTAATCTTCAGCATGAATGTGGAACGATGAAGTTACAAAGCTATTTTATGGCTTTCATAGCTCAGAGAAAAAGGTAATGAACTGGAAAAGTGGCACTGAACGAGAATGCAGACTTTGCAAAAAGAACAATGTTATCCATAAGTTATTACACAAAAAATAATTTCCACCCTCTATTTTTTAGAACAGGCAAGTCTCCTGACAAATCTGTATCAGTGAATTACTGTACCAGAAAAATACAGCAATTTGTTATGGTGATGAGAGCCGGGTGCTGCGGCTTACAGTTTCTGGGGAAGTACAAGCATTTAGTGAACAGTTATATCAGGAGAGCAGCCAGACACTATCTGAAGGAAAGGGAGTCTCCTGTCTACTAATCATCCACCAGAACCTTCCAATAAGGGTGCGTGTACATGTTCAGCATTTGCTCCTGTAAAATCTGTTGCAAATGGAGTTTTAACGGCATTTTTTTCCTCCTTTCATATGAATGGGTGAAAAACACAGAAAAGAATTGACATGCTGTAGATGCGGCTTCAAATCTGCAAGGAAAAAATAAGCAACGCGTACAGGAGATTTCAGAAATCTCAGGTCACTTTGGTGGTACAGTAAAATATTAATTTTGGAAGCAAAAAACACAATGTGTGAACATAACCTAAGGCACCAGGCAAAGAAAGACTCAATGAAAAGCTAAGAACAGCTCAGATATACAGTAGATACGAAGACAAGATCATCTCACGCTTCACTGCACATAAGGCCTTTTCTGCGAGGTTACCTTACCACATGGTATTTTTGCATCAATATCTTCTTATTTAATAAAATTACTTGTAGAGCATCATCATTTACAAGCCTGTATAGAGTGGGAAAATGTGACATACAGTCAACATATTAAGAAAAAAAAAAAACAGATGAAACCATTAACTCCGGTTAACCATTAAGGATACGTGTACAGTTCCATGTATCTGGATTTTGCCATACTCTGTCGAGTGTAAACTTGTTGGATCCCGGCCCGCAGGTCATCCCAGATCTGGTCCAAGCCAATCTGTTTAAGTCCATGAGGATTTTGGCTTCTGTTAGATGACATTTTCTCTTTTCCTTTTGTGTCTCTCGTGCCCAGTTTAAAGTCTTTTAGTGCAAAAACTTCTTAAAGTGAACTATTTTAATCCTCCATAAGATGATGGCACATTCCAAACTATTCAGGCGATACCTTGTGGTAACAATTGGTTTGTGTCAGAAAACCTGAAAACAACAATAATGAAAGGTTAGGAGAAGGCACAATGAGTGAAGGTAAAGCACTAACATTTTTTTTTCTTTTGTGTGTAAAAAATTAAATATATATATATATATATATATATATATATATATATATATATATATATATAACACACACACACACCACACACACACACAACATACACATTAACTCCTTTGTGACATGCACCGCATACTAGTATTCCGCACTGAGGATGTTAACCTCAGGTCATTAGCAGAACGGAAGGCACGGGTAGGATGGTAGGCTGAGACAAGGGAAGAGACGTAGGGTGGTGCTGAGCCATGGAGTGCCTTGTGGGTGAGGGTAATAAGTTTGTACTGGATTCTGTAGTGCAGGGGTGGGGAATCTTTTTTCTGCCAAGGGCCATTTGGATATTTATATCATCCTACGGGGGCCGTACAAACTCCGCCCACAAAGTACATCCTGACTCTGGCACTGGTGTCAGGACGTAATCTTTCATTGCATGCCCTTCAGTGTTCAGTAGTGAACACTACGTGTGTGTGCTTACAGAGCAAGAAGAAATTAATGAGCTGGTGGCAATCAAAATACAGCTCCCTGCCCAAGAATGCGGTTCCTGAGAATCTGCCCGGGGGGCCGGATAAAAAGTCATCGAGGGCCGTAAATGGCCCTGGGGCCTGAGGTTCCCCACCCTGCTGTAGTGGATGGGTAACCAGTGCAATGACAGGCACAAGGTAGAGGCATCGGTATAACGATTGGTGAGGAATATGATCCTGGCTGCAGCATTCGAGACAGATTGGAGAGGGGAGAGTTTGGTAAGAGGGAGACCGATTAGTAGAGAGTTACAATAGTCCAGACGAGAATGAATAAGTGAAACAGTAAGAGTTTTTGCAGAGTCGAAAGTAAGAAAAGCTCGAATTCTAGAGATATTTTTGAGGTGAAGATAACAAGAGCGAGCCAGTGATCGGATGTGGGGGGTCAATGAAAGCTTGGAATCAAGTATGACCCCAAGACAGCAGGCATGTTGCTGGGGAGTAATGGTGGAACCACACACGGTGATGGCAATGTCGGGCAAAGGTAGGTTAGTAGAGGGAGGACACACGAGGAGTTCCGTTTTTGACAGGTTCAGTTTCAGATAGAGGGAGGACATGATGTTAGAGATGGCAGTAAGACAGTCACTGGTGTTTTCTAGAAAGGCAGGCGTGATATCAGGAGAAGTGTATAATTGGATGTCATCAGCATACAGATGGTACTGGAAACCAAATCTACTGATTGTTTCTCCAATAGGGGCGGTGTACAAAGAAGAGGAGGGGGCCTAGTACTGATACTTGAGGAACCCCAACAGTAAGTGGAAGATGATAGGAGGAGGAACCAGCAAAAGATACAGTGAAGTAGCGGTCAGAGAGATAGGAGGAGAACCAGGAGAGAACGGTGTCCTTGAGGCCAATGGAGTGTAGCATAGTGAGGAGGAGCTGATGGTCCACGGTGTCGAATGCTGCACAGAGATTCAAGAGAATTAGCATGGAGTAGTGACCATTAGATTTCGAAGTTAGTAGATCATTAGAGACTTTAGTGAGGGCAGTTTCAGTAGAGTGTAAAGAGCGGAAACCAGATTGAAGAGGGTCGAGAAGAGAGTTATCTGAGAGATAGCAGATAAGACGGGTGTGGACCAGGCGTTCCAGGAGTTTAGAGATGAAGGGAAGATTAGAGACAGGTCTATAGTTAGCGGCACAGTTTTGGTCAAGGGATGGTTTTTTAAGTAATGGATGTATGATGGCATGCTTAAATGAGGAGGGAAAGATACCGGAAGAGAGAGAGAGGTTGAATATTTTTGTTAGGTGAGAGGTGACAGCAGGGAAAGGGACTGGAGGAGATGTGACGGAATGGGGTCACTGATGCATCTTCTCGCCCTACCACTTGCAAGGAGCCTGATTACTTCTTCTTCTGTGACTGGTTCAAAATCAGAGAGTGAGCTGGATGCAGTGGGGGAGGGAGGACAGTGCATGGTATGAGGGGATTGGGAGATAATTTCCTGTCAGATGTGGTAAATTTTTTCTTTGAAATAATTGGCCAGATCGTCAGCGCGGAGATCTGTATTTTTAAAAAAAAAATGATATATATATATAAAAAAAAATATATATAAAAGTTTAAATCATCCCCCTTTCGCCCCATTCAAAATAAAACAAACAAACAAAAAAAATCAAAACATACATATTTGGTATCGCTGCGTTCAGAATCGCCCGCTCTATCAATAAAAAAAAAAGATTAACATGATCGGTAAATGGCGTAGCGAGAAAAAAATAACTAAAAATGCCAGAATTAAGTTTTTTTGGTAGTCATGACATTGTATTAAAATGCAATAACGGGCGATCAAAAGATCGTATCTGCACCAAAATGGTATAACTAAAAACGTCAGCTCGGCATGTAAAAAATAAGCCCTCACCCAACCCGAGATCAGGAAAAATGAGGACGCTAAAGATATGGGAAAATTGCACAATTTATTATTTTTTTTAAACAGTTTGGAATTTTTTTTCACCACTTACATAAAAGAGAACCTAGACATGTTTCATGTCTATGAACTCGTAATGACCTGGAGAATCATAATGGCAGGTCAGTTTTGGCATTTAATGAACGTGGTGAGAAAAAAAAAAAAAAAAACAAGTGTGGGATTGCACTTTTTTTTGCAATTTCACAGAACTTGGAATTTTTTCCCCGCTTTTCAGAACACGATATGGTAAAACCAATAGTGTCGTTCAAAAATACAACTCCTCCCGCAAAAAACGAGCCCTCACATGGCAATTTTGACCAAAAAATAAAAAAAGTTATGGCTCTGGGAAGAAGGGGAGCGAAAAATAGAAATACAAAAACGAAAATGGGCTCCGGTGCAAAGGGGTTAAATTAGTTCTTTTTTTTTATATTTTTAGTACCTGCTTAAATAGCAATATCATATTCAGAAGCTCTTTACAGACATCATCACTGTCCCCATTGGGGCTCAGTCTAAATTCCCTACCAGTTTGTCTTTGGCGTGTGGAAGGAAACCCACGCAAACAAGGGGAGAACATACAAATTCTTTGTAGATTTTGTCCTTCATGGAATGTGAACCCAGGACCCCAGTGTTGCAAGGCTGCAGTGCTAACTACTGAGCCACCGTGCTGCCATGGCACCTGCGCTCGCTTTACAGGACGTTTGCTTTCACTAGTTTTGAAACAAGTTTCCAATCAGTCCTCTGTAGTAACCTGGATATGGGATCCCCAAAACACATCAACAGTAGTCTCTTACAATGATGACTAGGGCACATCCGTAGAAGTCCCCCAAGAATGGAAAGCATGTTGCAGGGGCTTCTGCTTCAATTAAGTATTATTGATTTCACCTGTAAATGTTGTCCGATCAGCATGACAACGCAAACATCAATGCAATTACACACGAGTATTCTGGGGAGTAGGGGGATCATTTAACCCCTTTCCGACATTGGGCATAAAAGTATAAGTATGGACCCATAAAAGTGAAAGCAAGGCGTGACCCGGACATAGTTTCTGGGTGGTGACGGCCATCTTCCCGAGGCCGCGCGTGCGCAGATGGAGTACTCTGCTTCCCGGGGCTTCAGGAAAATGGCCGCGGGAGGCAGTGCATGCGCAAATGGAGATCACGGTGGCCATTTTCCGAGCTCTCAATCTGTGAACTCTCACTGTTCATGAAATAACTTCCCTGACACCTGCACTTCTGAATAAAATCAATGTAACTAATTTTATAGATTAAAACCACATCGTGAAAGAAGGTTCGGGTGAGTGCTGCTTTTCTTGTTACTTTTTCTGATACAATACATGTTCTCTATGCATGCACCACACAGAAGAGATCAGGCTGTAGTGAGGAACTGGGTTGAAATAACACAGAAAAAAAGTGACTTGGTGCCTGGAAAAAAACTTTTTTTCTTTAAATAAATAATGAATTACTCTCCATGTTGTAATCAATAGAATATGCAAACCTTTTGGCAGTCAGTTTTCTTTAATTACATGACCATACCTATATTCTTAAGAATGTTGGTTAAAATTAAGGTTTTACCTGATGACAACTTCATGCACTTTCAATTCATCACCAGGAAAATGGCACCACAACAACCAGACAGAAATAGTCACACTTTAAAAAAAAAAAAAACAACTAAACTTTTGGTTGCCACTTTATATTTAATGTAAAAATAAACAGAGTACATATTTGTTATTCCCATGTTCAGATCTATAAAGCTGTCACACTAGTTAACACCTCCAGTGAACACCGTAAAAAAATAAACACGTGGGAAAAAAAGAAAAAAAAAAAATCGAGTGTACCGTAAATAAAAAATGGTATATGGTAATTGAAATCATCTTGTCCTGGAAAAATTTAAAAAAGCCACAATACAGCTCTTATCAGGTAAGAAAAAAAAAAGCTATAGCTCATGGAATATACCAATGCAAAAACTTTTTTTTCTAAAAAATTGTTTTCATTGTGTAAAAGCGGCAAAACGTAATGTGGTATTGCTGTTATCACATCGACCCGAAGAATAAAGGCGTCATGTCACTTACCGTATTTTTACGGACTATAAGACGCACCGGACCAAAAGACGCACCCCCCCTAATCTTGGGGTGAAAATAGCAGAATAGATTTTTATAATATGGGGGTCCGTCTTATTGTCCGAATTTAAGGTACCCAAGGGCCGGCGGTGGCACAGCAGGGTCACAGGAGGCGACGCCGCGGCCTGGTGTCCACGGGGGGTTGCGGCAGTGGTGTGGCAGAGGTGCTGTGATGCTGATACAGGGTCCCTACCTCAGGTGAGGTGACGTCGCGGCCCGGTGTCCAAGGCAAGCAGCAAAGTCAGGTCAATCACGAGTTTCTCGGTGGTGGCGGCCATCTTCCTGAGGCCGCGCGTACGCAGATAGAGTACTCTGCTTCCCGGGGCTTCAGGAAAATGGCCGCGGGAGGCAACGCGGAGATCACGGCAGCCATTTTCCTGAAGCCGAGCTCTCAATCTGTGAACTCGGCTTCAGGAAAATGGCCGCCTCAATCTCTATCTGCGCATTCGCAGCCTCCCGGGGCCATTTTCCTTAAGCCACGGGAAGCAGAGAACTCAATCTGCGCATGAGCGGCCTCAGGAAGATGACCGCCGCTTCCGAGAAACCCGGCTCTGCTCTCCGTGGACACCGTGCCGCGGCGTCACCACACCTGAGGAAGGGACCCTGCTCAGGTGCACGCCGTACCGCCCACCGCACCTCAGCATCGCCGCACCTCTGCCACCGCAACCCCCCGGTAAGCCTGCGTTCGGACTATAAGACGCACCCTCCATTTTCCTCTCAATTTTTTTGGGGAAAAAGTGCGTCTTATAGTCCGAAATATTCGTATACCATAAGGTGAACGGCATAAAAAAAATAAATAAAACCAATTCTTCACCGGTTGTTGATTTGTTCATTCTGCCTCCAAAAGAACACAGTAAGGCGCACATTTATCCTGCGTTCTACGCTGAGTGCTTACACCGTGGTTTCCGTGTAAATCTCTGAATTGCGTGATTCAGACGGAGGAAGATTCCCTATAATGAGGCAGATGGAGGCACTGTGGAGGCCGTCTGGCCTGTGATTTAGCGGTTTGTCTTTTTAAAGCACCACTCCAGTGTTTGTTTTTCATTACACCGCTGGAGAGACGCTTTAAATGTAATTCTCCCGCCGCCGCCCTCATCCTTTTCCACCGTGGCTCCCAGTAGTCTCTGGAAAAAGTGACCTGCCGGCTGCTCCAGTGTTACATTGAACTGCGCAGGGGTCACTTGTATTTAAAAGCCCCTCGTTCTGGGTCGGTCTCATAGACTTGCATTGAGCGCTTGTGACGTAGCCTCTGACTTCTGGTCAGTCAGAAGCTGCACTCAAGGACCGGAGAGGCTTCTGTAAAAGATGAAGCTGCTGAAAGGTGAATATAACAAGTGGTGCAGGGGGGCTGAAAAGAAAAAAAAAATACAACCTGCTGGAGTAGTGCTTTAGGCGAGCATAAAAGAACAGCGAATTTGCAAAAAAGAACAACGCTGAACAGAGGCCAGACGGGGTCCAGGGTAACTGCTGCCTCATAGTGATGGATCCCTCAAGGTTTTCATCTGAATCACACGATTCGGAGATTTAGATGGAAACGCCAAAGTAAGTGCTTGGCGTAGAGCACTGGATAAAGGTGATCTCAAATATTATGTAAAATGTTCCCAATAAAAGGTTCAACTCAAGCCACAAAAAAAAAGCAAATCCCCACTCATGTCTATCATCTGTTAACGGAAATACAGGGGGATTCCAAGTTACTGGTAGTACAAAGTCTCTGGAAAAGTGCTATGGCTCCTCGCCCCTCCCCCCCAAAAAAGAAATCAAACGAATTCTGCGCTCCCAAATCAAATGCCTGTTTCCCTTCAGAGTCCCACAGTGTGCCTAAACTATATTTAGTGTCCATATCACGGTGGCTCAGTGGTTAGCACAGAAACCTTGAAGCGCTGGGGTACTGGGTTCAAATCCCACCAAGGACAACATCTGCAAGGAGTTTGTATGTTCTCCCCGTGTTTGTGTGGGTTTCCTCCCACATTCCAAAGACATACTGATAGGGATTGTGAGCCCCATCAGGGACAGTGCAGATACTGTCTGTAAAGCGCTGTGGAATTAATGGCGCTATATAAATGAGTAAAATAAATATTTTTGTCAGTACTGTAGCAATGAGAGCTTTCCTAATTTACAGGGTCCATGTCTTCAGAAGCATGAGCTGGGCACAATGTACGGGCATTACAACGTACTGGTCACTACAACGGCAGATTTGCAATTTTCAATCAGCAATATCTGTTGGTGTTTGCTTCTGGAAAAGACCCATGGAGTCAAAATCGTCACTACCCCTGTAGATAAATTTCCAAGAGGGATGTAATTTGCAAAATGGGGTCATCTGAGTGGGGGGATTCTGCTCTTCTGACACTTAGGGGTTCTGTATATGGAGTCCGAAAACTGTTCTAGGAAAATCTGCGCTCCAAGAGGCAAATAGCGCTCTGTCCCTCCCGAGTTTCGCCATGAGGCTAAGCAGTACAGTACAGCCACATATGGTGTATTGCCAAGTCCAGCAAAAATTGTGTAAAATTCTGGTGCCTTTTGGGTTTTGGCATACACATGAGAGATAGCACAGCAAACTGTACCATTTGTTTTCTCCTGTGAAAATGAAAAATTTAGGGTTAAAGCGACGTTTGTGTGAGAATTACCGGTATTTTTATTTTCATGGCTCAAAGTTATAAACTTCTGTGAAGCACCTGGGGGTTCCAGCTCACCACAGCACTAGATAAATTCCTTTAGGGGTATAGGTTTCAAAATGGGGTCACTTGTAGGGAGTTCCCACTGTTTAGGCACATAAGGGGCTCAGCAAACGTGAAATGGTATCCACCATCTATTCCAGTTAATATTGCACTTCAAAAGTCAAATGGTGCTCCTTTGCTTCCGAGCTCAAACATTTTCCTCCACATATGGGGTATCGGCGTGCTCAGGAAATATTGCACAGCAAATTGTATGGACCTCTGTCTCCTGTTACCCTTATGAAAATAAAAATTTGGGTCTAAAGGAACAATTTTGGGGAAAAAAGTGATTTTCATTTTTTCCTTCCACACTGCTTTTCTATGTAGCACCTAAAGGGTTAATATACTTCTTGAATGTGGTTTTGAGTGCTTTGAGACGTGCAGTTTTTATGTCACTTTTGGTATTTTCTGTCAAATATGCACCCCACAGTCACTTCAATTGTGAGGAGTGCCTGAAAAAAAATGGTTTTGTAAATTTTCTTGGAAAATGAGAAATTGCTGGTCAACTTTTAACCTTTCCAACTTCCTAACAAAAAAAACCCAACTTTCACAAATGATGCTGATGTAAATTAGACATGTGGGAAATGTTATTTATTAACTATTTTGCGTGATAAAACTCTCTGGCTTAAGGGCATAAAAATTAAAAGTTAGAAAATTGTGAAATTTTCACAGGAATTTCTGATATTTTCACAAACACGGGGATACATTCAAGCTTTCGAAAGTTAGTACGATAAAGTGACACTGGCCAGAAAAGTTAGAACAAGTTTCAGGGGTGAAAGGGCTAAAATGTAATCCACTACTAGACAACACACAAACTCTCATTGTGTGCTGTATACAATGAAAACAAATCTGTACTTGCCTACTAGATTGGTGCTGTTCCCCCATTCTCAGTCTCGCGTCCCTAGTCACCTGACAAAAACAATATCACATGACAACTGCAGCCAACCAGCGACAGAGACAAAAACCGAGACAAAAAGCAGAACCAAAAAGTCTGTAGGGTGCAAAAAAATCCTTCCAGGTATGTACCAAACCTCATAATAGAATTAAAAAAAAAAATGAAGGCACAGTTAAAAGCCACATCATGATCGCTGTTTGTGAAAGCAGCCTCAGTGCCATGTACGTGGAAGAACAGTTTCTTCTGATAGGATGTAAATGTGAAGACTGCAGTCAATCTGCACCCACTGATTGGATGCAGCGGCACTTTACATTATGTTAGGAGACTGATTGGGGGACAGCAGAGGTGCAGTGCTGATTCAGGAGGTAAGTATACATCTGTTTTTATTTATAAAGTACACTGATGCCAATAATAAGGGGTTGTCCAGTAGTGATCACTAGAGTTGAGCGAAACAGGTTTTCGCCAAAGTCGGGTTTCATGAAACGAAACCCGACTGTGGAGTGAGTTCGGTCACGTGTTCGGCGACCATTTTGCTGGAGTCTGTTTTCCTCTTCAGTTTAAGCGCCTTTTCTCGGCCAATGAGCAAGGACGCAAGCTGTGGGCAACGTGATGACATAGCAGGCGGTCAGCACCATCTTAGAGAAGGGCATTGCAGCGATTGGCTGGCTTTCAGTGGCATCACAGTGCATATAAAATCCCTCAGCGCCGACCGCCATTTTACAACTGCCGAACTCAGTGCAGGGAGAGCGTTAGGCAGGGCCTAAACAAAAAAAAACACTTAGTGCTGATAGCGATTAGCTGTACAGTGACTGTGCAGCGAGAGGGGAGGATTTTAGTATGTGCAGCAACGCTGGTTCTTAGGCTTGCATGCCTGCCAGCGACGCTGTAAAAATAGCTTGTGTGGACCATCAGATCTGATTATAGGCTGCCTGCCTGTGATAAAGGGGCAATTAATTTGGTGGAGTAGCTGAGCTGCCTGCCTGCTAGTGACAGTGTACAAATTCCTTGAGTGGAGCATCACATCTGATTACTAGGTTGTCTGACTGTGATAAAGGGGAAATTAATTTGGTGGAGTAGTACAGCTGCCTGGCACTGACAGTGTGCAAATTGCTTGAGTGGAGCATCACATCTGATTAGTAGGCTGACTGTGATAAAGGGGCAATTAATTCGGTGGAGTAGTAGAGCTGCCTGGCACTGACAGTGTACAAATTGCTTGAGTGGAGCATCACATCTGATTACTAGGCTGTTTGACTGATAAAGAAGCAATTAATTTGGTGGAGTAGTACAGCTGCCTGGCACTGACAGTGTACAAATTGCTTGAGTGGAGCATCACATCTGATTACTAGGCTGTCTGACTGTGATAAAGGAGCAATTAATTTGGAGTAGTAGTAGAGCTGCCTGGCACTGACAGTGTACAAATTGCTTGAGTGGAGCATCACATCTGATTACTAGGCTGTCTGACTGATAAAGAAGCAATTAATTTGGTGGAGTAGTACAGCTGCCTGGCACTGACAGTGTACAAATTGCTTGAGTGGAGCATCACATCTGATTACTAGGCTGTCTGACTGTGATAAAGGAGCAATTAATTTGGAGTAGTAGTAGAGCTGCCTGGCACTGACAGTGTACAAATTGCTTGAGTGGAGCATCACATCTGATTACTAGGCTGTCTGACTGATAAAGAAGCAATTAATTTGGTGGAGTAGTACAGCTGCCTGGCACTGACAGTGTACAAATTGCTTGAGTGGAGCATCACATCTGATTACTAGGCTGCCTGACTGTGATAGGGGGGCAATTAATTTGGTGGAGTAAAAAAACGTTGATGATCTAACCTTTATTAAAATGAACCATGCATCGGTTTCAAAGGATTTTGTCCCACCTTCACCTCAGGACACATAGGTTGTCAGCAAAATGGCTCGTTTTGTCATCATCTTCCTCTGAATTCTCACATTCCTCCATTTTCAGTTGCAGAACGTCCAGCATACACCTCAACCTATGTAACTTTTAGCCACCTCTCTATCTGGCGTGCCCCCCCCCCCCCCCCACAGGGCCGGGGTCACCTCCTGGCGCCCCCGGGCTAGTGCCAGTACCCTGAGTAGGTGGGGCTCCCACTCTCGGGCAACGGCACAGGGTCCCTCATAGTACCAAAGAGTGGCTCTGACGGTGGGATGGGCCCACTCGCCGTCAGCCACACGGGTGTACTATGAGGGGCCCTGTGCCAGTGCAAGCGCCCATGACTGGGCCCCCCCTGCTTGCTTATGGCCCCAGCACTCGCAATAGTTACCTCTCCCTGCTCCACAGCTGTGGAGTCTTGGCAGTGAAATCACTCACAGGGACAGCCACTACCAATTTTGGTAACTGATCCATGCTGGTTAAGACTTAGCTATGTCCTGTTCTGCTGGGCTCTACCTTACGATGCTCAATTGCATTGGCTACCATTTTCAATGGACGTCTACTCACAATTGGATGCATTGGCGGTTTATGGTGATCTTTCACACTTTTCCTAGTCACAGACGTCTGATATTCGTGGCACCCTTTTTAAATGTCTCCTCTCCTGCCAATCCAAAAGTATTGCCATATGTTTATATGCTTTGTGAACATGAACAATACAAACATTAAGTAACCGAAAAAGATGAAAAATATCTTTAGACAGACTGGTTTACTTGGTCTGTGTGTTAAGAATAAAATGTAAATTTTTTAAACTGTACCCATAAATGTTCTTGAAACAATGACCACACTTTTGTATATACATAAAGAATTGTGAGAAACCTGTTGCCACGTTGCGTTTAGAAAGTCTAAGGGTTACCGGCCGATGGGCCTTACTAGGTTGAAGGATCAAACATGGCAGCTGGATTATAGCCAAAAAGGAACAGGAGCCTGACAAGTGGGGGCCATTGGACATGATGGCCAAACACGGCCTGCTGCAGCTGTTATGTGGTTTGGCTGGTGACTGCTAGGCCTAGCCTGAAAATATCACTGTTCAACGCAATTTTTCATGCCAAAGGTTTTAAAACATATTTTAACTCAATTTTGGCTGCTGATTACGAATATGAACTCTGTGTTTGGCTATCACATCCGTATTTAGAGATATTTTCCATTTTGGATGAAAATTACTACTATCGAATGTTTTATGATAAAAACACAGGGTTTTCGGTACTACATTTTGTATATTTTTAATGAAGGAATAACAAAGATTACAAAGTCTATGTCCAGCAAATCAAATATACTTACAGAATTCAAATACCAAATATAAAAACACATATATATGGCACACAGATGAATGGCAAATGGCAGTTACTTGAACTTTCTTTTCTTGGCTGATCTGTGATGTACAGCTTCTGGGTTGTCTCTCATCAAGCTCCTGCAATAGTCAGCCATCATGTGTGAGTCCCACCGGCCTTGATACCATTCTTCCATTGTTTTAATGTCCTGATGAAAACGCTCCCCTTGTTCCTCGCTCACATCCCCAAGGTGCTCTGGAAAAAAGTCAAAATGGCTGTGTAAATAGTGAATCTTGATAGTACTTCTACATCCAAGATTTTGCTGACTCATTAGTAGCTCTTCCACAATGTCTTCATGGTTGTCTACTTTCTTATTCCCTTGAAAATTCTGCACCACATTTCAAAATGCATTCCAAGCTCTTTCTTCTGTCTCAGTCATTGATGCGATAAAATTTGTGTCTCTCAGAAGTGTTCTTATTTAAGGTCCATCAAATATTCCAGCCTTTTTCTTCTCTTCACTAAGACCAGGAAAAGTTGAACATATATAGTAAAAGCATTCTCCACAGTGATTGAGAGCGTTGACGAACTGCTTCATCAATCCAAGTTTTATGTGCAAAGGAGGAAAGAATGTTCTTCCTATCCACTAGAGGATCATGGATGACTTTCTTATCGCCAGATGCCAAACTCTGTCGCTGAGGCCATTCATTTTTCAACCAATGCTCTGCTGTAGCTCAACTGTCCCAGTAGCACAGAAAATAAGGGTGTTTTTTGTACCCTCCTTGCAGACCCAAAAGAAAGTTAACCATTGTAAAATCAACACAAATTAACCACCGATGAACATTATATTGTAACCTCTCTAGAAAAATCTTGAGGTTTTTATATTCTTCTTTACGTTTTACAGAATGACCTATTGGTACAGAGCCATACTTACTTCCATTATGTAACAGAACACATTTTAAACTTCTTTTGGAACTATCTATAAAAAGCCTCCAATCCCTTGAATCATATGCTGGAAGTCCCATAAAGAGAAGTAGCCCTTCAACATCAGTAGAATAGACAAGTTGGCCATCTGAATGGAAGTACTTACGCAGTTCTGCTTCCCCGTTACAATAAAATGAGACACTTGTACCGGGTTTCAACATTCGATTCTGTTGTAGTCTTCTTGAAGCCAATAGTTCAGCAGACTCTTTTGGTAGATAAAGATCTTGAACCAGATCATTCAAAGCAGACTGAGTAAACAGAATTGCTTTGTCACTATCTTCATGACATGGCTGAAAAATATCTGGACTGTCTTCATCAGTATAACAATGTGAGGAGAGATCTGTGTCAAGGTGTTCTGGAAGCTCAGTTAATTTTGGAACAGGTAAGTCTTCACTATGGGCAACTGGTTGAATAGCTGAAGGGATACTCGGGTATTGCAAATATTGCTTGTTTTTCTTATTCAAACCTTTTACCTTTTTTGGAAGTGCATTTGAGCAGCAGGGTGATTTGCTGCTGAAGGAGAAAAAAAAATCTCTCTTTAAATCTTCTGCTTCAGCGAGTGTGAGCGAGCTGAGTGTGACCGGTGCGCAAGTGTGAACGGTGGTAAGTGTGACTTGAGATTCAGTGAAGTAGTATTTGAAAAACCTTTAATCAAATACCTGTGTGAATTGGTGTGAGTGGCTGAATTGTGGATTGCTAAGTGCCTTTCTACCTGTTCTATCTTTTGGGGCTTTTTTAACCTATTTTTTCTCTCTAAAGGATTAATCTCTTATTTTACTATCTGTGTGTTTAAAGGTTAACTATATTGCATTTAAATCTTGGTGTAGCTATATTCACAAGGGGTTAATTAAGGGTGGGGGTTCATAATTAAGGGTTTATAAGGGTAAGCTGGTTGGGGCTCAAGTCTTTTTGGAAGTGCATTTGAGCAGCAGGGTGATTTGCTGTTGAAGGAGAAAAAAAAAAAATCTCTCTTTAAATCTTCTGCTTCAGCGAGTGTGAGCGAGCTGAGTGTGACCGGTGCGCAAGTGCGAACGGTGGTAAGTGTGACTTGTGATTCAGTGAAGAAGTATTTGAAAAACCTTTAATCAAATACCTGTGTGAATTGGTGTGAGTGGCTGAATTGTGGTAAGTGTGACTTGAGATTCAGTGACTTTGGATTCAGGGAGTTGACAAGGGAGGATTTACTGAATTGCTGGTATATTTTATTAATACTTTTTATTTATTTTTACTTATCTTTGCTGTCTGGTGAAATCCCCATTAGATATGTGCTCCACTATTGCCAATGCCATCCAGTGTACATCTTGCCACATGTATGCAGTCCTTGAACAGCCGGTCGAGGGTGCATACTGCTGTGTGAGATGTGAGCACGTTGTGCATTTGGAAGCCCAAATCTTGGATCTAAATGTGCAGCTGGCAACACTGAGATCCATAGACAATATGGAAAGGAGTCTTCTACTCACTGAGCAGACGCTCAATGGGATAGATGAGGGGGGGGATGCTAGGGTGGAGCTGCAGGACACTGAAGTAGGAAGCTGGGTGACAGTTAGAAAGCGGGGTAGAGGGAAGAGCGCCAGGGAGGCTAGTCCTGATCTGGCACACCCCAATAAGTTTGCAAAGTTGGCAGATGAGGGGGTTGTCAGTACAGGGGTAGCACTGCTGCAGCAGGAGGAGTGTCTGCTCCAGTAAGGGGGGAATTAGGAGAGCAGGGCAGGCCAGACAGGTGCTGGTAGTGGGGGACTCAATTATTAGGGGAACAGATAGGGCAATCTGTCACAAAGACAGGGATCGTCGAACAGTGTGCTGCCTACCTGGAACTCGAGTCCGACACATCGCTGATCGGGTTGACAGATTACAGGGAGGGGCTGGTGAGGACCCAGCGGTCATGGTGCACATTGGCACAAATGACAAAGTTAGAGGTAGGTGGAAGGTCCTTAAAGATGATTTCAGGGAATTAGGCTGCAAGCTTAAAGCAAGGACCTCCAACGTGGTATTTTCTGAAATACTGCCGGTACCACGTGCCACACCAGAGAGGCAACGGGAGATTAGGGAGGTTAATAAGTGGCTCAAGAATTGGTGTAGGAAGGAGGGGTTTGGGTTCCTGGAGAACTGGGCCGACTTCTCAGTTGGCTACAGGTTCTATGCTAGGGACGGGCTGCACCTCAATGGGGAGGGTGCAGCTGTGCTGGGGAGAAAATGGCTAGAAGGTTGGAGGAGTCTTTAAACTAGGGACTAGGGGGAGGGTATTCATTTTATAGGAGGGGAAGGCAGTGCAGATAGAGACCTGGGCACAAATAATGAAATTGGGGGTGGGGGTGGCATGGGGGGTGGGGTTAGAACAGTTAATAATTTAAGAAAGAATAGAGGTACAGAGAGATACATAAAGTGCATGTATACTAATGCTAGAAGCCTCACCAACAAAATGGCGGAATTAGAATTAATTTTGTTGGAACATAATTATGACATGGTTGGTGATATCTGAGACTTGGCTGGATGAGAACCACGACTGGGCGGTTAATTTACAGGGCTATAGTCTGTTTAGAAATGACCGTAAAAATAAGCGAGGTGGGGGTGTGTGTTTATATGTAAAATCATCCTTAAAACCCATCCTGCGTGATATCTGTGAATCTAATGAAGATATAGAGTCTCTGTGGGTGGAGATTAGGGGAGGGGGGAAAAATAATAAATTACTGATAGGGGTTTGTTATAAGTCTCCTAAAATAATGGAAGCAACATAGAATATCCTCGTAAAGCAAATAGATGAAGCAGCAACTCAAGGAGAAGTCATTATTATGGGGGACTTCAACTACCCTGAAATACATTGGGGAACAGAAACCTGCAGTTCCAGCAAAGGTAATAAGTTTTTGGCAACTATGAGAGACAATTACCTTTCACAACTAGTTCAGGACCCAACAAGAGGGGGGGCACTGCTGGACCTAATATTATCCAACAGGCCAGACCGCATATCAAATATAAGGGTTGGGGGTCACTTGGGTAATAGTGATCACAAAATAATAAGCTTTCATGTATCCTTTAATAAGATGTGTAGTCGAGGGGTTACAAGGACACTAAACTTCAGGAAGGCAAATTTCCAACGGATGAGAGATGATCTTGGTGCAATAAACTGGGACGATATCCTTAGACATAAAAATACACAAAGAAAATGGGAGACGTTTATTAGTATCCTGAATAGGACCTGTGCACAGTATATACCCTATGGGAATAAACATGCTAGAATTAGGAGGAAACCACTATGGCTAAATAGAGCTGTAAGGGGCGCAATAAGGGACAAAAATAAAGCGTTTAGGGAATTAAAGCAAGTAGGTAGTGATGAGGCATTAAATAAATACAGAAGACTGAATAAATTCTGTAAAAAGCAAATCAAGACAGCAAAGATTGAGGCAGAGAGACTCATTGCCAGAGAAAGTAAAAATAATCCCAAAATATTCTTTAACTACATAAATAGCAAGAAACTAAAAAATGATAGTGTTGGTCCCCTTAAAAATAGTCTGGGTGAAATGGAGGATGAGGAAAAAGCCAATATGCTAAATGACTTTTTTTCAACTGTATTTACACAAGAAAATCCCATGACAGATAACATGATCAGAGATAAAAAAAATTCTCCATTAAATGTCACCTGCTTAACCCAGCAGGAAGTACGGCGGCGTCTAAAAATCACTAAAGTTGACAAATCCCGGGCCCGGATGGGATACACCCCCGAGTACTGCAGGAATTAAGTACAGTTATAGATAGACCATTATTTTTAATCTTTAAAGATTCCATAATAACTGGGTCTGTACCACAGGACTGGCGTATAGCAAATATTCAAAAAGGGGGCAAAAACTGAACCTGGAAATTATAGGCCAGTGAGCTTAACATCTACTGTGGGTAAAATCCTGGAGGGTTTTTTAAGGGATACTATATTGGAGTATCTGAAGCTGAATAACCTCATGACACAGTATCAGCATGGGTTTACGAGGGACCGTTCTTGTCAGACTAATCTGATAAGCTTTTATGAAGGGGTAAGTTCAGGACTGGACCAAGGGAATGTAGTGGACGTGGTGTTCATGGACTTCTCAAAAGCTTTTGATACAGTGCCACACAAAAGGTTGATACATAAAATGAGAACAATAGGGATAGGGGAAAATATGTGTAAGTGGGTTAAGAACTGGCTCATGGATAGAAAACAAAGGGTGGTTATTAATGGAGCACACTCGGACTGGGTCACGGTTAGCAGTGGGGTACCACAGGGGTCAGTATTGGGGCCGCTTCTCTTTAACATATTTATTAATG
The DNA here is from genome assembly GCA_033576555.1 of Oophaga sylvatica. NCBI lineage: Eukaryota > Metazoa > Chordata > Amphibia > Anura > Dendrobatidae > Oophaga > Oophaga sylvatica. Next base: position 106,384,004 of record JARQOD010000006.1, read on the forward strand.
ACCTTGTGGGGGGCATACAGAGTAGTATTTCAATATTTGCAGATGACACTAAACTCTGCAGGGTAATAAATACAGAGGAGGATAATTTTATATTACAGGAGGATTTATGTAAACTAGAAGCTTGGGCTGATAAATGGCAAATGAGCTTTAATGGGGATAAATGTAAGGTCATGCACTTGGGTAGAACAAATAAGATGTATAATTATGTGCTTAATTGTAAAACACTGGGCAAAACTGTCACTGAAAAAGACCTGGGTGTATGGGTGGACGACAAACTCACATTTAGTGGCCAATGTCAGGCAGCTGCTGCCAAGGCAAATAAAATAATGGGATGCATTAAAAGAGGCATAGATGCTCATGAGGAGAACATAATTTTACCTCTATACAAGTCACTGGTGCGACCACACTTAGAATACTGTGTGCAGTTCTGGTCTCCGGTGTATAAGAAAGACATAGCTGAACTGGAGCGGGTGCAGAGAAGAGCGACCAAGGTTATTAGAGAACTGGGGGGTCTGCAATACCAAGACATGTTATTACACTTGGGGTTATTTAGTTTGGAAAAACGAAGGCTTAGGGGTGATCTTATTACAATGTATAAATATATAAGGGGACAGTACAAAGACCTTTCTAATGATCTTTTTACTCTTAGACCTGTGACGGGGACAAGGGGGCATCCTCTACGTCTGGAGGAAAGAAGGTTTAGCCATAATCACAGATGCAGATTCTTTACTGTAAGAGCAGTGAGACTATGGAACTCTCTGCCGTCTAATGTTGTAATGAGTGATTCCTTACTAAAATTTAAGAAGGGACTGGATGCCTTTCTTGAAAGGTATAATATTACAGGCTATATTCACTAGTTTCCTAGATACAGCGTTGATCCAGGGAGCTAGTCTGATTGCCGTATGTGGAGTCGGGAAGGAATTTTTTTCCCCAATGTGAAGCTTACTGTTTACCACTCAGGGTTTTTTTGCCTTCCTCTGGATCAACATGTTAGGGCAGGTTAGGATAGGATATGGGTTGAACTAGATGGACTTAAAGTCTTCCTTCAACCTTAATAACTATGTTACTATGTTACATCGACAAGGCAGAAATAGCAGTCTTCTAAATGATTGCTTGGTTCTCTCCAAACCATAGGAAATCCAAACTGAAGTTTAGCATTCTTTCCTTGAGACCATGATCTCAAGCTCTCAATACAGGTTTTGCACACTTTGTGAGAACAATGCTTGTCTTGGTCTCCAAGTTTTACTCTGAAGTACGCACAATACACCCTCTTAACAAAGTCAGTAATGTTGCGCCCCTGAGTCTACACAGTAAATTTTCCACAGATGTAGCCAAAAATATTATGATCATTTGATCACTGTCTTCTGCGAGATGTAGAGTTAATTGTTAGATAAGCAAAACATCCTGCAGGGAAATACAAGCTAAAAGTTGCTAGCTACCTGAGTTGTTCATTGAATTTCTGTCCCCCCCACCTTAGGTATTGATTCCCAACCAAAAAAATTAAAACCACCAAGATAAAAACAATAAATATCCAAATTCATTGAAAATGTCAATAAATAAAATAGTACCTGCACACGTTACAGTGGGAGCACACATGCTTAAAGCATGTATTGCCATATTTGCACTGGCCCTCAAACTGCCAGCATGTTCTGGATTTTTGTTTTGCTCCTTGCCCCCCCGACTACCTCCTCCTTGTCCCACCTGCTGGGAAATGCTCCCTCCGCTCCCGTGAAAGGACTGCCCATACCTTGCGGGTGCCATCACTTTAAGCCACAGGCCTATATCCTTTTGATCCCACCTAATGTCAGGCCTGACCGCCTTCCGCTGCCTGAATAGTTCATCATAGCGCAACCAGGTCAGCCCACCATAAGTGCGGTGAGCTTCCCCAATCGCGTACAGATAACAAAACAATCATGAACAATGTTACGGGGACTTCTGACCTCTAACACTCGCTAATATAGGGATTGCTTGCATCCAGTTAACGAAAGTTTGCTGGATAAGCCGCCAGTGGCAGCTTCGCTTCTCCTCCTTTTTGCTGTCATCTCTCTTTGCCCTATCCAAATTAAAGTTCTCCAAAGGGATAAAGGTCAAAATTTCCACTTATTCATCACGCCACATTTTCGCCTTCAACTCTTTTTTCAAATGCGCCCCCAAGGGGCCCTCAAAGCAAGCGTAAACTTCACCCTTTGCCCTATCGTCCAATTTTACCGCATCCCCTTTATCCTTCTCCGTTTGCAGTGACACGGATACACCCGAGGTGGGTACCTGTTCCCCCCTCCACGGGCCTACACGAGTCATCCACAATCGGCACGGGCAGCACGGTGGCTCAGTGGTTAGCACTGCAGCTTTGCAGCGCTGGAGTCCTAGGTTCGAATCCCACCAAGGACAACATCTGCAAGGAGTTTGTATTTTCTCCCCGTGTTTGCGTGGGTTTCCTCCGGGTACTCCGGTTTCCTCCCATACTCCAAAAACATACAGATAGGGAATATAGATTGTGAGCCCCTTCGGGGACAGCGACGATAATGTGTGCAAATTGCAAAGCGCTGCGGAATAGGTTAGCGCTATATAATGATTATTATCTGATTTCCCGAAACTGGTGCCATGACCCATGCCCCGATGGGAGACACCCCTGCCCCACTCGCTGTAACCCCTTCCATTCTTTTTAAAATCTGAGACATAGTCAACAGCACCTCCCTAATATCCGGGCCTCCCATACCGCCGCCACCCCTCGGACCCAGCTCCTCTAACCCTAACGCACTACCCCACCGATTACACCTGAACCTCTGCGGGCGACAAACATGACAAAGACTCATACTCACCAAGCTGCACAGGTGCTGTGTCCCCGGCAACCGAACATCCCGCATCCTGTCGCTCTCCAGCCACGTCCATGTCGCTGTCTGGATCATAAGATTCTGCGCCGCTTCTGGCCTCATCACCAGCGAGGCCTGAAGCGCGTGCAGCGCGACAAACTGCCGACCTCCGTCTGACCCTGGAACGCCCCTGCGATCCCATGAACTGTAGCGATGGCCATCCTTGTGCCCCGTCCACCATTGCGACCACGCTGGCCACCATTCTCCTCCTGGTTCGCCTGCTGTCAGGGCCAGGCAGCAGGGGGTCCAGCTTATTCAGCCTGCACGCTGAATACCTCCTCTTCTTCCTCCCTGTTGCAGACCCGCTGCCGACGTCCTCCTCCAGAGCGCCTGCCGCACGCACAGCCCCCGTGTCTGGCTCCCTGCCTGCTCCGGCCTGCACCCCATGCCTCCGCTACGACGCTTCTCCCATCTCACTTTTGGATTCCACGCACCCCCGGCAGCGCCGCTAGCCCCTGGTGCCGACTGCACTCTATGAGGAAGCCGCACATCCTGTGTGGCCTGCTCTTCCGTTGCGGCACTCGATCCAGGTCCGCTCGGCAGACATGCGCCTGCCACCCGGCTAGGCATTTTCCTGTCGTAAGTGGGACAAGGGGGGGGGGGGGGGAGCCGCACCGCTTCCTCCAGCCTCTGCAGGGTCCCTGGAGGTGCTCCGGACCGCGCGATGACAGCTCCGGTGACAGCCTCTCTGAGGGCCTGGTCCTCCTGCCCTTGCTCTCTGCGTCCCGGGTATCCGTAAGCGCCCATGAGGGAAGACAGCTGGTCTTCTAGCCATTCCCCTCTCCTGGAACATGTGAGGTCCCGCAGGCGCTCCATAACAATTGCCACAGACTCCATAAGGTGAGAGGATGGGAGTGGCACATGAAAAATTGCACTCTGCTGTGTCTGTATGCACACTTCTGCTTCTAGCCCACAATGATCTTTTTACCGCACTTTCCCCCCCCCCTTAGCAACACACCCTCCCCAACGCCCCCTCCCCTTGCACCTCCCCAAAATCCCCTACCCAATCAATACCTCTAAAGCCCAAAGGTCAAAGGATGCCCCATAGCCACAAGCGCAGTCATGGGGGGGATCCTATTATCTGCGCTTTTATCCGCCCCTTACTTGAATGGGATCATGATGGAGCATATTTGTACATGAAGAGGATAATGGGGCATATTTCTTCATGAAGGTGATCATAATGGGGCCTATTTCTTCATGAAGGTGATGATGATGGGGCCTATTTCTGCATGAAGGGGATCATGATGGGGGCTATTTCTGCCTGAAGGGGATCATGACGGGGCATATCTCTGCATGAAGGGGATCATGATGGGGCATATTTCTGCCTGAAGTGGATTATGATGGCACATAATTCGGCATGAAGGGGATAATGATGGGCCCTATTTATCCCTGAAGGGAATCATGATAGGGCCAATGAGTATCACACTGTACCCGAATATTTTTGGGCTCCACTCGATGCTCCGAGGAGTTAACCCCAAGTTCAGACAGCAGCTATTTCTCCCATATTCAAGTAGGCTCGTTTAAATTGATTAAAACGAACAGTTTAGCGACAACATAAAATGTCTGATATCTTCTTGTCTGCTGTTCTGGCCAAAAAAGGATCAGCACAACAGCTCATACACATTAGATAGATGGACAGTGGCAATGAAATCAGCAGGTTCAGCAGACAGTAGTTTAATGTGTATGGCTATGTTAGCGGTTCTTTGAGAAATAGATTGATCATGTTCATAGAGCTCTGTTAAGATTTTGTCGACAAGGGACTATTGTCATCTCAATATATAGAGTTTCTTGTTAACGATTACTCTGTGGTCATACCAAATTTCATCACGTTAGGTTCTATGTTGGTACATAGCAGTAGCCCTGTACTTTCTGCTGATACATATACTGTAATTACTGACTACAGACTTCTCATGGAGCACCCACTTGGGTTTGCTCATCCCACACAATGTTTGGCAAAAGAACCAGGGGCTTTTTGTCATAGCAGTTAACTTACCGTATATACTTGTGTATAAGCCGAGATTTTCAGCCCATTTGTTAGGGCTGAAAGTCCCCCTCTCGGCTTATACGCGGGTCATATACGGGGGTCGGCGGGGGAGGGGGAGCGGGGGTGTCGGATCATACTCACCCCTCCCCTGGTGCGGTCTCTGCAGCCCCCCTGCTTCTCCCACGATCTCTGGCTCCTTCCTGCAGCGGTCACATGGCACCGCTTATTAAAGTCATGAATATGCACATATTCACAACTTTAATGAGCGGTACCATGTGACCGCTGTAGGAAGGAAGCGCTGCGGAGAGCGCCGGGAGAAGAGAGGCTGCAGAGACTGCGCCGGCTGAGGGGTGAGTACAGCGATATTTACCTGTCCCGTTCCACCGCTGCGTCCTCTTCTGACTCCTCTGGCTGTGAATGATTAGGCATAGGGCGCGATGACGTCGTTAGTGCGCGCCGCGCCCCCTGCCAGATCATTCACAGCCAGAGGAGTCAGACCGAGGACGCAGCGTGCAGCGGTGGAACGGGACAGGTAAATATCTCAGGTGCCGGGGTCCTGAGCGAGCGGTGACACCGGCACCTGTCCCCCATAGCGCGCCAGTGTCACCACCTGTCAGGACACCGGCACCCAGCACCCAGCGACGAGAGGTATGTCTTTTTTTTTTTGCAGCAGCATATGGGGCATAATTGTGCAGCATATGGGGCATAATCTGGAGCATATGGGGGCATAATCTGTGGAACATATGGGGCATAATCTGGAGCATATGGGGGCATAATCTGGAGCATATGGGGGCATAATATGGAGCATATGGGGGCATAATATGGAGCATATGGGGCATAATATGGAGCATATGGGGGCATAAGCTGTGGAACATATGGGGCATAATCTGGAGAATATGGGGGCATAATCTGTGGAACATATGGGGCATAATCTGGAGCATATGGGGCATAATCTGTGGAACATACAGGGGCATAATCTGGAATATATGGGGCATAATCTGGAGCATATGGGGGCATAATCTCAAGCATATTGGGCATAATCTGGAGCAGATGGAGGCATAATCTGTGGAGCATATTGGGCATAATCTGTGCATCATATGGGGGCATAAACTGTGGAGCATCATATGGGGGCATAATCATTTTTCACCCTAGGCTTTTGACTTAGATTAATTACCCATATTACAAAGGAAAAAAAAATGGGTATGGTGTACAGCAATATTTCGAAGAGCATGGAAGAACTCTGCCACTTTGTCGCTATTTGATGGAACGTTTTAATGTACATCCAAACAAAAATGAATATACAAATAAGTTGCACAGCTTTCCCCAACATGAATTTTATAGGGTACTAGTCCTTGCTGTGCTGAGGTGCAGTGTGCAGTAAAAAAAAAAAAAAAACAGGAACCTGACAGTCATTTAGTAGTATTGACACACGTGTTCTTTATGGAAGCCAGCCAGGATTCCAGGACCACTTCTGGACGGCAGCACAGCTACTATCACTGTGTACTCATTCCTGACAGGTGCTGGTGAACCGGTGCACCGTCAGGACGACGTCAGTGGGCAGGTGACTATGTGGAAGGTCCTGTTGCTGAACTGCAGCTGTCAGCCCAGGACACGGTCTAAATTATAACACAGAGGCAGGCTGTAGGAGGAGTGAGAGTGAAGATGGATAGCCATAGCGCAGAAGCACAGGATAATATGCATAGCGCCGGTCAGGTCAGTATAACACACCTGACTGCTTCTGCCTCCAGCCCCAGGATGACCACCGCCGAAATTACAACATAACACAAGCTGTATGAACACCTCCTCTCCAAGTCAAAGGTGAAACCCGGATGAAATAAAGCCAAAATGAATTTCCTCAGATACAGTGTTTTTAAAAAAATAAAAAAATTTTTTTATTCACATATGAAGAATAAAATCACTATAAATTTATAGAAAAAGGATGCAAGTTTAAAAAAAGGGACATAGGACTCTCCCTTACATTTTCACCACATTGCTGCATGGTAATAAAGAGTCAGACTAGAGTTTTGTGACCACATAAATCGCAAGTTCTAATAAAACACCTGCAGTTCTCTAGACATAATAGATTTTTTGCCATTATGTTCCAAGGTCATGATCCTAGAATAAGGAATATGGCTTAGTGACTAACATTCGCCGTCTATAAATTTATCTTCAGCAAGTTAAAAATATTAATAGAATCTGTTGCCTATCGATTATTCACTACAGTTGGGTAGAGAACAAATAATGAGTATAGTTCCAGATACATGTGATATACAGAACAGTGGTCCAATATGCCCCAAATAAAAATGTACTTTGATAGGAAAATATTTTCTTGACTATCTGTTGCCAAGAGGTGTAACAGAGGCCTCTGTACAAAACAATGCATGGCATTGAGAAACTCTCTCAATGTTGTTCCCCCTACCGGTGGAAACCGTAGACAGGCAATACTACAAAAAGCTTACAATATTATGCTGAATTTTTCCTATCTGTTGCCAAGAGGTGTAACTGAGGCCCTGTGCAAAACAATGCATGTGAGTGATAACATTTCTCTATATTGTTCCCCTTACTGGTGGAAACCATTAACAGGCAATGCAATAAAGAGCTTTAACCCCTTCACCCCCAAGGGTGGTTTGCACGTTAATGACCGGGCCAATTTTTACAATTCTGACCACGGTCTCTTTATGAGGTTATAACTCTGGAACGCTTCAACGGATCTTCGCGATTCTGAGATTGTTTTCTCGTGACATATTGTACTTCATGTTAGTGGTAAAATTTCTTCGATATAACTTGCGTTTATTTTTGAAAAAAAAAACGCAAATATGGCGAAAATTTTTAAAATTTTGCAATTTTCAAACTTTGAATTTTTATTCCCTTAAAACAGAGAAATATATCACACAAAATAGTTAAGAAATAACATTTCCCACATGTCTACTTTACATCAGCACAATTTTGGAACCAAAATTTTTTTTTGTTAGGAAGTTATAAGGGTTAAAAGTTGACCAGCGATTTCTCATTTTTACAACAAAATTTACAAAGCCATTTTTTTTTAGGGACCACCTCACATTTGAAGTCACTTTGAGGGGTCTATATGGCAGAAAATACCCAAAAGTGACACCATTCTAAAAACTGCACCCCTCAAGGTACTCAAAACCACATTCAAGAAGTTTATTAACCCTTCAGGTGTTTCACAGTAACTAAAGCAACGTGGAAGGAAAAAATGAATATTTTACTTTTTAGCCACAAAAATTATCTTTTACAAACTTTTTTTTTTATTTTCACAAGGATAAAAGGAGAAAATGGACAGATAAGGTTGTTATGCAATTTCTCCTGAGTACGCCAATACCCCATATGTGGGGGAAAACCACTGTTTGGGCACACGGCAGAGCTCGTAAGGGAAGGAGCGACGTTTGACTTTTTCAAACTAAAATTGGCTGGAATTTAGATTGGATGCCATGTCGCGTTTGGAGAGCCCCTGATGCGCCTAAACAGTGGAAACCCCCACAAGTGACACCATTTTGGAAACTAGACCCCCTAAGGTACTTATCTAGATCTGTTGTGAGCACTTTGAACCCTCAAGTGTTTCACAAAAGTTTATAAAGCATGGGTGTGAAAAAAAAAAAATAAATCAATTTTCCACAAAAATGATTTTTTAGTAACAAATTTTTGAATTTTCCCAAGGAAATTGGACCCCAAAAGTTGTTGTCCAATTTGTCCTGAGTACGCTGATACCCCATATGTGGGGGGGGAAACTTTTTGGGCGCACGGCAGGGCTTGGAAAGGAAGTAGTAACGTTTTGGAATGCAGACGTTAATGGGGGTCATGTTCCGTTTGCAGTGCCCCAGATGAGCCTAAACAGTGGAAACCCCCACAAGTGACCCCATTTTGGAAACTAGACCCCCTAAGGAACTTATCTAGATCTTTGGTGAGCACTTTGAACCCCCAAGTGCTTCACACAAGTTTATAATGCCCGGGCATGAAAATAAAAAATCCTATTTTTTTCCCACAAAAATTATCTTTTAGTCACTAATTTTTTATTTTCCCAAGGTAACAGGAGAAATTGGACCACATAAGTTGTTGTACAATTTGTCCTGAGTATGCTGATACCCCATATGTGGGGGGGGAAACCACTGTTTGGGCGCACGGCAGAGCTTGGAATGGAAGGAGCACCATTTGACTTTTTCCAACCAAAATTGGCTGGAATTGAGTTTGGATGCCATGTTGCATTTGGAGAGCCCCTGATGTGCCTAAACAGTGGAAACCCCCCACAAATGACCCTATTTGGGAAACTAGACCCCATAAGGAACTTATCTAGATTTTTGATGAGCAATTTGAACCTCCAAGTGCTTCACACAAGTTTATAACGTAGAGCCGTAAAATTTAAAAATCATTTTCCACAAAAATTATCTTTTCACCCCAATTTTTATTTTTCCAAGGGTAACAAGACTCCAAAAGTTATTGTGCAATTTGTCCTGAGTGCGCTGATACCCCATATGTGGGGGTAAACCACTGTTTGGGTGCATGGCAGAGTTTGGAAGGGAAGGAGCGTCGTCTAACTTTTTCAACGCAGAATTGGCTGGACGCCATGTCGTGTTTGGAGAGCTCCTGATCTGCCTAAACAGTGGAAACCCCCATAAATGACACCATTTTGGAAACTAGACCCCTCAAGGAACTTATCTAGATGTGTGGTGAGAACTTTGAACCCCCAGGTGTTTCACTAAAGTTTATAACGTACAGCCGTAAAATAAAAAATCTTTTTTTTTACAAAAATGATTTTTTCGCCCCCAATATTTTATTTTCACAAGGGTAACAGAAGATATTGGAACCCAAAAGTTGTTGTCCAATTTGTCCTGAGTACACTGATACCCAATATGTGGGCGAAAACTACTGTATGGGCACACGTCGGGGCTCGGAAGGGAAGTAGTGACGTTTTGGATTGCAGACTTTGATGGAATGGTCTGGGGCGTCATGTCACATTTGGAGAGCCCCTGATGCACCTAAACAGTGGAAACCCCCCACAAGTGACCCAATTTTGGCAAATAGACCCCACAAGGAACTTATCTAGATGTGTGGTGAGCACTTTGAACCCCAAAGTGCTTCACAGAAGTTTATAACGCACAGCCGTAAAAATAAAAAATCTTTTTTTTTTACAAAAATGATTTTTTTCGCCCCCAATATTTTATTTTTACAAGGGTAACAGGAGAAATTGGACCCCAAAAGTTGTTGTCCAATTTGTCCTGAGTACGCTGATACCCAATATGTGGGAGAAAACTACTGTATGGGTACACGTTGGGGCTCGGAAGGGAAGTAGTGACGTTTTGGATTGCAGACTTTGATGGAATGGTCTGGGGGCGTCATGTCGCATTTGGAGAGACCCTGATGCGCCTAAACAGTGGAAATCCCCAACAAGTGACCCCATTTTGGAAAATAGACCCCACAAGGAATTATCTAGGTGTGTGGTGAGCGCTATGAAGCCCCAAGTGCTTCACAGAAGTTTATAATGTACAGCCGTAAAAACAAAAAAATAATTTTTTTTGTACAAAAATGATGTTTTTTATTTTCCCAAGGGTAACAGAAGAAATAGGACAAATTGCACAATAACTCTTGGGGTCCAGAGTACGCTGATACCTCATATGTGGGGATAAACTACTGTTTGGACGCATGGCAGAGCTGAGAAGTGAAGGAGCACCGTTTGACTTTTTCAACGCAGAATTGGCTGGAATTGAGATCAGACGCCATGTCACATTTGGAGAGCCCCTGATGTGCCTAAACAGCGGAAACCCCCCAATTCTAACTCCAACCCTAACCCCAACACACCCCTAACCCTAGTCCCAACCCTAACCACAAACCTAACCCTAACACACCCCTAATCCCAACCCTAACCCTAATCCTAACTTTAGCGCCAACCCTAACCCTAACTTTAGCCGCAACCCTAACCCTAATGGGAAAATGGAAATAAATACATTTTTTTAATTTTATTATTTTTCCCTAAGGGGGTGATAAAGGGGGGTTTGATTTAATATTTATAGCGGGTTTTTATGATTGGCAGCTATCACGCTAAAAGACGCTTTTTATTGCAAAAATAGTTTTTTGCATCGCCACATTTTGAGAGCTATAATTTTTGCATATTTTGGCCCACAGAGTCATGTGAGGTCTTATTTTTTGCGGTACGAGTTGACGTTTTTATTTGTACCATTTTTGAGCAGGTGACATTTTTTGATCGCTTTTTATTTCGATTTTTGGGAGGTTAGAATGAACAAAAATCAGCAATTCATGAATTTCTTTTGGGGGAGGCGTTTTTATTGTTCCACGTGTGGTAAAATTGATAAAGCAGTTTTATTCTTCGGGTCAGTACGATTATGGCGATACCTCATTTATATCATTTTTTTATGTTTTGGCGCTTTTATAGAATAAAAACAATTTTATATAAAAAATAATTATTTTTGCATCGCTTTATTCTGCGAGCTATAACTTTTTTATTTTTTCGCTGATGATGCTGTATGGCGGCTCGTTTTTTGCGGGACAAGAAGACGTTTTCAGCGGTACCATGTTTATTTATATCGGTCTTTTTGATTGCGCGTTATTCCACTTTTTGTTCGGCGGTATGATGATAAAGCATTGATTTTTTGCTTAGTTTTTTTTTTTTTTTTTAAGGGGTTCACTAAAGGGGTTAACTAGTGGGACAGTTTTATAGGGGGGGTCGTTACGGACGCGGCGATACCAAATATGTGTACTTTTATTGTTTTGTTTTTTTTATTTACAGGAAGAAATGAATTTATTGGGGAATATTTTTTTTTTTTTGTTTATTTTGGATTTTTTTTTATAACATGTTTATTTTTATTTTTTTTAAACTTTTTTACTTTGTCCCAGGGTGGGACATCACTATATTTTATCAGATCGCTGGTGTGACAGTGTGCACAGCACACTGTCACACCAGCGATCGCTCAGGCAGTGCAGCAGGCTTCTCAGTGCCTGCTCTCAGCAGGCACTGAGGAAGCCGCCTCCCTCCAGGACCCCGGCGCCATCTTGGATCCGGGTCCTGGGAGGGAGGAAGCCCTCAGAACAGCGCGATCACATCGCGCTGGTCTGAGGGTCTCAGGGGGGCGCGCAGGGAGCCCACTCCCTGCGCGATGCTTCCCTGTGCCCCCAGTACACCGCGATCATGTTTGATCGCGGTGTGCTAGGGGTTAATGTGCCGGGAGCGGTCCGTGACCGCTCCGGACACACAGTCACGGGTGTCAGCTGTGATAATCAGCTGACACCCGGCGGCGATTAGCTGCGCTCCCCCCAGGAGCACAGCTGATCGCCTATGACGTACTATCCCGTCCATGGTCAGATTGTCACGGGTTTTATGGACGGGATAGTACGTCTAATGTCAGAGAGGGGTTAATTATTATGCTGACTTATTCACACAAGAGAACCGCTATGACTCAATGAATAATGCCATGTGGTAACAATTCTTTAACTTTATCCCAGCAGCTATATCTGTATGTGCGATGGGAGTCCCCTCCCTCTGCCCCCCTAACAGAAGCAGTGCAGCGCCGTGAAAGGTTCGCATTGCACAACAGATAAGATGCACTTACATCTGTCTCTTCTGCTAAGAAAATCAGTGCCTTGTGATATATGAACTTGTGGAACCAGGCAGCAGCCAGGGTCCGCTGCTGTGCCTGTGGGCCTAGTCTGCTGCCTGGTCTGCCTGCCCATAACGCCGGCCAGGACCTGGTGCTGTGGAAAATTCTATAGCGGTAGCCAGCTCGTTGATGTAAATGTTGAAGAGCGCTGGCCTCAGGCTACTCCCTTTCAACATGTTCAAATATAGATGTGAATATGTCATCAGGAATATACAGCTGTACTGTACTTATACAGTTAACTTTTGAGCTTGGCAGAATTGGGTGTTGGCCAGACTGGGCCTCTGGCTACCATTTTTTCTCCGTTAATAGATACGGAGCTGAACAATTGACAACCATATCTCCAGCTGGACTGTAGTTGGACAGTTCACTTTCCTGCTTTGCCGAATTTTGTGGTAGCCAGACTGGACCTCTGGCTACCAGTTGCTCTCCATAAATAGATAAGGAGGTGAACAATTCACACCGCAATATCTACAGCTGGACTGTAGTTATACAGTTCAATTTCCGGCTTTGCAGAATGTGGTGTTAGCCAGACTGTGCCTCTGGCTAACATTTTTTCTTCGTAAATAGATACGGAGATGACCAATTCCACCAGCAATGTAAACAGATGCATTTTACCGATAGAGTAAACTTTCATGTTTTTCCAATATGGTGTTACCCAAACTGGGCCTCAAAGTATGGTTGTTCCTGCAGAAATAGATACGGAGCTGAAAAATTTACACAACAAAATGTACAGCTGGACTATAGTTGTTCAGTTCACTTTCATGCTTTGCTGAACTGGGTGGTAGCCAGACTGGGCCTCAGATGAAAGTGAGATCTCATGGAGTCGTCAGACGAGGGGCCATAAACCCTTAGAATGTAAAAGTCACAAGGATTTAGATAAAACCACCACAGACTGAGGTTAAATAAACCGTAACGTTTAACAATCACAAGCCACAAACATATGAAAGCGTAAAATTTTTTAACAGAAATGCAGCAATGTAATTGTCTGAATGCATTCTGTATATTTGAATATGCATTCCAAAGAGCCATTTGTATATTCACACTACACTATTAACACCAATCATATCTATATTCTTGAAAAATGAAAAATTAACCCATAGACTACTATCTATAATCATGACAATCTTTTTTAGCAATATCTATAGGTAAGTAATGTTAAGTAATGTTAAAAGTAGCTGCTACTATGTATTCCATAAATAACATAGGTTTTAGAACATCTTCCCATTCTTGCATTTCTCAAACGGTGACCATGATCAATATTCCACAACTGTTCCGTTACGCTGTGTAGTAAATATTAGAGATGGAGACACCATAGATGATCACAGAGGGTTTCAACAAAGTAATTTAGAAATAACAATTTTTTAATTTTACGTTTTATAATCCAGTAAAGAAGGAACATGCAGTCTCACTCATACAAGTTATCGCTTACAAAATTTATTAAGTCCTCAGCATCTGCAGCATTGAGCCGGCACTGTTGTGTATTTAACTCTTACCATTTGAGGCAGCAAAAGTTATGGCTCTGAAGGGGATAAACAAACATATTTAACAAAGAAATATATGTAATGAAATACTGAGCCTACATAACAGCATTGCTATTTCAAATTTATATGAAGTCTATTGTGTCCAATGTGAGCAACCAGGCAACCAAAAAAGGAGCTTTTCAAGTGAGCTCTTTAAAGTACATAAATGTTATGAAGGAAAGCGACACCGGCCTATGCCGAGGAGTGAACATGATGGTGACGTTAGTACCGGCCAGGTCGGCACTGTTGGGGTTCCTCTTCAAGTACATGGGCAGACCACCATAAGCTCCTTTTACTGGCGGACCAAGACACAAATATACAACATGGATGCACGGCTTAGTGTGAACCCATCAGAGCCAGATGATTGTGATTGTTGGGTGGTAGCCAGACTGGGCCTCTGGCTACAAGTTTTTCTTGGTAAGTAGATACGGAGCTGAACAATTAACACAGCAATATCTCCAGCTGGACTGTAGTTATACAGTTCACTTTCCTGCTTTGCAGAAATTGCTGTTAGCCAGACTGGGCCTCTGGCTAACATTTTTTCTTCGTAAATAGATACGGAGATGAACAATTCCACCAGCAATGTATACAGCTGTATTGTACTGATAAAGTTAACGTTCCTGTTTTTCAATTTTGGTGTTAGCCAAACTGGTGCTCAGAGTATGGGTGTTCCTGCGGAAATAGATACAGAGCTGAACAATTGACACCACCATATCTCCAGCTGGACTGTAGTTGTACAGTTGACTTTCCTGCTTTGCAGAATTGGGTGGTAGCCAGACTGTGCCTCTGCCTACCAGTTCTTCTCGTTAAATAGATACAGAGCTGAACAATTAACACAGCAATATCTCCAGCTGGACTGTAGTTAGACACTTCACTTTCCTGCTTTGCAAAATTGGGTGTTAGCTAGACTGGGCCTCTGGCTAACTGCTTCTCTATAAATAGATACGGAGAAGAACAATTCCCCCAACAATGTATACAGCTAAATTCTACTGATACAATAAACTTTCCTGCTTCTCAATTTGTGTGTTAGCCAAACTGGGCCTCTGAGTATGGGTTTCCTGCGGAAATAGATATGGAGTTGAAAAATTGACACAACAATATGTACAGCTGGACTGTAGTTCTACAGTTCACTTTCCTGCTTTGCAGAATTTGCTGTTAGCCAGACTGGGCCTCTGGTTAACATTTTTTTCTTCGTAAATAGATACGGAGATGAACAATTCCACCAGCAATTTATACAGCTGCATTGTACTGATCTAATAAACTTTCCTGCTTTTAAATTTGAGTGTTATCCTCTGAATATGGGTGTTACTGCAGAAATCTATACGGACATTTTTAATATTTTCAGTATAATATATATACCTTCTATCTGTATATCCACTACCCGTTTTTTGTGCCTACTCTTCGGACTTATCCAATTAATCCATTTGCAGCAGCTTAACATCCATTAGAGACCTAAGCATATGCCATTTTGCCTACCTCCCTATCTGGGCTGCCCCACCACCCCTCCTCCACCAACAAAATTGTTCTATTCTTGTGTCATACATACTGAGGTGACCCTTTGAGCGTGAGTCTGCCTATAGGCTCCTGCAAGTGGATCGCCCACCAGGACACTGGGGTACCCTGCACCCTGCCGGTGTGTTAAAGGGATGTGTCAAGCCAGCAGTGACCCTGTCCGTGTCTCTGGCTGTTCAATGAAAAGGGGAATAATTTACAGGTGAGGATTAGATTTTGTATTACACTGTTGGTTACGCCACATGTGGTTTATGGTGAAAGCTGAACGGTGCTGCAGTGCTTATCCTCTGAAACTGGTGGTGATGCAGCAGAGTTTGACTAGCTCGCCACAAGCACAGCTTCTTGCCTCAGGGCTGAAGTATGTTTAGGTGGATGAATGGTGCTGTTAACTGTTGCAGTGTGTACAAGGTGCAGCAGGAACAAATTTAGATCACACATTCAAAGGCAGTTTACAAGGCTTTAGTCCGAGTTGAGGTGTGCACATATGCCCCCCTTGGTACAATACTCTCCAGGTGAGGGGCTCAGTAAACTCCCAGGTACATTGTAAAGACACATTTTCAGGACTCCTTTCAATATGTTTCTTTCTGTGTCATCTCACGGTGTAGTATTACTCCCCTGTCCTTCCTGCCAACACCTCGCAATCATTGTCCCAAGGCAGTAGCCGCGTGAAGGATTCCTAATGACTCAGAAGTTCATAAGTATTATGTCCCTTTTCTGAGTGTACTTCTTTTCCTCCAGAATAGGTAGATGATACCAAGACCTTATTGAACATCTGTATCAGCTGGTGACGTCTTTTGTCAAGGCAATATCATTTCCATTGCTAATAGTTGTAACATGCCTAAAACGTGGCAGCTTCCATAAATTTTTACACGGTGGCACACTATAACCTTACGAAATTGAGGTTGATGGAGGTCACAGAAGCTCGGAGAGAAACCGGAAGGTAATTTTGAAAATGTTTGACAAATGTAATGGCCTTATGAGTGCTGGTTCTATTAGTGCAGTGCACTGATGGTTACATACAAAGGCTTATTATCAGGTTGAGGTGCCGAGTCGACTGTGAAGGTTTTTGGTGCCAGAGGACAGCTTCATGTTTCAAGGCACAAAAACCCAGACCCTGATACAACAAAATCCAAGTCTGAATTTATTAAAAGTACAGAACTGTAACGCTCCTTTGTGACTGATCACCATGGCCCACTACAAACTGAACTGTCAAAGTCGGTACACAAACGTCCAGCCTAAAATCACTACGGCATATGACTCCTCACTTTGATTTTGGACTACCCATGTTAGTATTACTGTACAATTCCAAAATATTTATTGTTAATCCCTATCTGTTTAGTGCTGCAATGTAAGCCACCCAGTCACCCAGGAATATACTTGCATTTAAAATTCCCCAGTGTTGTCCAGGTACACCAACTGCTATTCTATATTTTGGTCCACATTTCATGTGTGATGAGTCACCTGTGAATCTCAGTGAATGAAGGTGCAAAGAGTCATCAGGGATCTTAAAGGGATGTGCATTTTCCTAGGCTTTACTCAGAGTTCAGGTGTGCACACATGCATGCTTGGTACAGTGTCCTCCAGGTGAGGGGCTCAGCAAATTCACCGGTAAAGTGGTCTCTGTTGTCTCACGGTGTAGTATTACTCCTTGGTCCTTCCTGACAAGACATTGCAATCATTGTCCCAAGCCAGTAGCCGCGGAACCTATGGCATAACGTCTGCTCTTCTTTTCCTTGCTATTATTTTTCATAATACCACATATATGCCTTTAAAATGCGGCTAGAGTGCCCTTTTTTATTATTGGATTCTTATGTTATCCATACTCAGCCTGTGAGCGTGTCTGTGGGCCCCAGGAATTATATACGGAGTTTGAAAATTTTTTCATTATACTCCATCTATTCCTTGAATATGATGACACACTACCCCTTTTTTCTTATTATATTATTGTGTTATCCATACTGACACATTGATAGTTTCTGCGTGCCTCCTAAAATATATACAGAGATTTACAATTACCCAGCCACTGTATACAGCTGTTGGGTTGTGATACAGTACCCTTTTTCTAATTTTTATCTAATGGATACTGAGCGTGTGAGTGTCGATCTGTATGTTATTAATGCAATATAGACGTAGATTGACAATTAAAACTACACTGTCTAAAGCTGCACGCTTCACATACATTACACTTTTAATGCTTTTTATCTTATTGTGTAATCCATACGGACATTGGAAGCGTGTGTGTGTGTGTGTGTGTGTGTGTGTGTGTGTGTGTGACTCCTGATATATATGCGTAAAAGGTTGTTGATCTCACCTTCATAAAAATGAAACATGCCTCTTGTCACGGGGTCCGTGTCCGGTATCACACGATCAACAGAGCAAGAGAATTGCGAACAATCCCAAGACCTTTATTATAGGCCAAACGAAAAGATCCATAAACAAACCACCGCACTGAGGATACAATAGTAACAAACACGAATGCAGTTCACTTGGATCGGCAGCTAGGGCAGTGGGATACTCGGTACAGGGCCGTTGTGTTACAGGGGATGTGTCACAGCGGCAGTGACCCTGTTCCTGGCCCTGGGGGGCGAATAAAAGGGGAATATGTACAGGGGATGATAGAGTTTGGAGTAAGGTATTTGTGACGCCACCTGTATCTGGTCAGAGGTGACCTGACAAGCGCTGCAGTGCAGATCCTCGGACAGAGACTGATGCTGTGATGCAGGAGAGTTGAAATAGCTTCCCACAAGTGAAGCTTGTCCCAGGGCAGAGAGATGGTATAGAATGGTGATGAAAGATTGGGCACAATGGAGTGTGTTTGGCAGGAAGGACTTGAGGAGACAGATGAACTTTCCAAAGCCTTACTCACATTTTTGGCTGACAAATTGTCCAGGGCACTGACTACAGATGCTGCTGGAGTCGGTCGGCCAGAAAGCTATTTTGAATCCCCTTACTTGAGGTGGGATGTGAGCTCTCCTTTGTAGGTCTATTTTCTAAGACACTGCCTGCTAGAAGCTCCATCCAAGTTCCTCTGTCTGTCTGTTGTGTAGGTATAAATTCACTCTCATAGCAGACAGGTGTAACCTGCTTCAGGAATCAATCAGTTATGGAGTCTCCGGCTCACGTATGCTGCTGCTTTGCAGTAGAGTATTACTTTGGCCAGAGAATCTGCTGTCTACTGTCCTCCGGATTCTGCAGCTGGGACTTTAGTTTACCCACTCAGCCGTGGACTCCATGGGTCCGGTTTCAGCGCTCCAACCTTGGGGTGAGCTCTCTATAGCCCCTTTTCACCAATTTGTATCCACACGTCTCTCCTCTCGTGTCCCTCCAACCACACTCACTAACTCCTTCCCTAGCCAGAATGTTCTCGGGAGCTCTCCTGAAATAAGGTGTTGGATCTCCCCCTTCTGGTCCGGAGTATGAAAGGTATATGCTGTGTAACCTGTTAAAGGGATCCCCTTCTTTGATTTCACGCATGACATCACTCCCCCTGGAGGGAGTAAAGGTCACTGTGGCAACCTAAATCCTGGTGTGCCACACACTTGCAAGCGTGGCAGGACTACAAAACATAAAAATAGCCCCCAACTGGTCCGGCATCAGCACCTGGCACACACGGGCAAGTGCAGGTTCACTGAGCAGGTGGGGGGGTGACTCGTGTGCAACGGCATTGGCACAGGGACCCTCATAGTACAAACATTTGCCTGACGGTGGGATGGGTCCTCTCGCCGTCAGACACACCGGCGTACTATGAGGGGCCCTGTGCCAGTGCCGTCGCCCACTAGTCGGCCACCCCTGCTTGCTAAGGGTCACTGCACTTACAATACTTACCTCACCATGCTCAACCGCTGTGACGTCTTCCGCGTTTCCTGACAGTAAAATTCAGGTTACAGAGGGAAATTACCTCACGTCCGTACTCCCTCTGCCTAAACAGTCCAAGTGCAGAGACCTGTAAGATGGCGATGCTGAGGAGGGCAGAGTAGACCACTGCACAGCGAGGAGAGTTATTAAATATTTTTAAATGTTTTCTCGAATATATGGGTAGCATTTCACACTGGATCATTAATAATGTGGACCATCATATATGGAGCTTTCTTTTGGCCCATAACACACTGGAGCATCAGCCATGGGGCCCATCATATACTGGAGCATTGTAAATGGGGGACAGCAGACACTGGAGCAGCATTTATGGGGCCCATTATACACTGGATCATTAATAATATGGACCATGGTTTTGGCCCATAACACCCTGGAGCAGCAGCCATAGGGCCCATCATATACAGGAGCATTGTCAATGGGGCAGATCAGAGACTGGAGCAGCAGCCATGGGGCAGATCAGAGACTGGAGCAGCAGCCATTGGGCAGATCAGAGACTGGAGCAGCAGCCATAGGGCAGATCAGAGACTGGAGCAGCAAAAATGGGGCCAATCAGAGACAGGAGCATCAGCCATAGGGCCCATCATATACAGGAACATTGTCAATGGGGCAGATCAGAGACTGGAGCAGCAGCCATAGGGCACATCATATACTGAAGCATTCAAAATGGGGGACATCAGACACTGGAGCAGCATTTACGTGGCCCATTACACGCTGAAACATTAATAATGGGGCCCATTATATATGGAGCTTGATTTTGGCCCATCATACAGTGGAGCATCATCCATGTGGACCATCATATGCTGGAGCATCATATATTGGAGCATCATATGGGGTTCATTATTTATGGGCCATCATATAGGGTATGGAGGATCATATGGGGCCTATTCTGTATGGAGCATTATATGGGGCTCATTCTTATGTATGGCACACTATGTGGTGGCCATAATACTGTATGGAGGAATATAGTGTCCTTTTTTCTAGCTATTGTAGATTTTAACATAGATATCAGTCATGTCATGTAAAGGCACTGCCACCCTTAGCGATCGCACCAGCAATCACGACAACGACATGACCTGGCGAGATCGCTAGTGCAATCGCTATGTGATCACTAGTTAGATTCCAAATACAACTCATCAGCGATCTGTGATTCCAAACAACTCATCAGCGATCTGTATAACGACCTCTGCGGTCGTTGGGAAAACCTAGTCCCACCTGCGACGCTGGTGAAGTCGTTCATAAAGGGTGTCACACTCAGCGATTCAGGCTCACCAGCGGGACACCAACGACCAAAAAACGGCTCAGAACGTTCATAAGCGATCAACGACATCTCAGCAGGGGCTACATCGCTGCTACATGTCACACACAGCTAAGTCGCTAACGAGATCGCTACTGCGTCATAAATGGTGACGCAGTAGCGATCTCGTTAGCGATCTCGCTAGCAATCTCACTTAGTGTGGCATACCCTTAAGAAGGAAGTATTTTCCATTGTACTATACCGAGATTTCTGTGCCGTAACGGAGCATCATTAATTGTGGTATGTGATAAAGGGGCCCATGAACACCGGGAGCCATCCCAACCCCCCCACAAGTTGAGCCAAATAACCCCAATTTTTCAATGCGTAAACATTATTATAAAGTCAATTAAGGTTGCCAAGCTTAAGTAATAAGAATTGACGTTGTTGCCATTGAAATGGGCACTGTAGGTGTGTTTTCTGTCCTCCACTCCTTACCGACTTTGCTTCCCCATTGACTTGCATTGGGTTTCGTGTTTCGTTTGGCCCGCTGATTTTTCGCGGTAGTCGGCCGATTTCACACGACCCGACTTTTGCAAAACTCGGGTTCCGTGAAACCCGACTAGACCCGAAAAACGGGAAAGTCGCCCATCTCTAGTGATCACCTTGGTAATCTCATGCTGACATTAAATACCCTGGGTCCCTTTTTTGAGTTCGTTTACTGCTCTTCAGCAATGACTTGATATGTCTACCATACCATCACCAACCATCAATCACTGGCTGCAGCAGTAACATCAGTGCTGCACACACACGTCAGCACAACAGTTTGATTGGCTGCACCAGTCATGTGGTCACCAAGCCACTTCACAGGAGCGTCAAAACAAGTACCACTCCTACTGTAATATTAAACCATCGTAGCAGGTTTGTAAAACAGTTTATGGGGTTGGACAAGTGCAAAGGAAAAAAAAAGCTCTAGACTCTGTAGGGTAGATGAAAGGTTCTTCATACATGTATGCTTAAAATATAAATTTTCCTTACTAATCACGGAGTAATGTTCCAGCATTTCCTGTAAATATCCCTCCAGATTATTCTATAGTTAGCATATTGCTCTGCTCTTGCTCTGCTAATAAATATAACCATGGAAGTGCAATGGGCAGCACACTGGCATGATGATCAAAGACGTGCACCAATAGCACTAGGCCTTTCGTGATCACACTCATCGCCTAATAACCAAGCCTTCATATACAAAGCTACTAATCCATTGGCTGAAGAACGAGCATTCAGGCCAAGGCCGCTCAGAACTTAGCTACATTGACAGTCAGTGTGCCTTCATAATAAATGGATGATGTAGTGGCTAAAGTGGAACAAATATTAAGTCACACCTCATAAAATAGGCCATGAGACTAGGAAGCACAGCCTCTGCCCTGGAAAGACTTGTTTACTCCACACACCTACAAAGAGGAATGCAATTCACGAAAATAGAAACCCGTAGCGTCATGTATCTCGTCAATTCGAGAGAGAGAGAGAGAGAGAGAGAGAGAGAGAGAGAGAGAGAGAGAGAGAGAGAGAGAGAGAGAGAGAGAGAGAAGAGAGAGAGAGAGAGAGAGAGAGAGAGAGAGAGGAGAGAGAGACACCTTGGACTCCGGATCAGTTTTCTGACGGATTTGTCAAAAATCTGGTCCAGCTCCATAGGTTTGCATTGTTTCCGGCCGCCTGAAGTGCCGATTCAGGCACTGTCAGGTGCCTCCGGAAAAAAAAAAAAAAATTTACAAAAACCGTCTTGTCCGGCCGCCGGAATGTACAATTCCGACGGATCCGGCCAAAAACGGATGCAACGCAGTGACATCAGGCGCGATCCGGCGCTAATGTAAGTCAATGCTAAAAAAACGCATCCGTTAACGGATCCGTTTTTTTAGAAACACGCCGGATCGCGCCTGATTCAAAAAGCCTGATGTGTGAAAGAGGCCTAAGACGAGATTGGGAGACAACTCGCTAGATGCCCTCACAACCTGGGAAGCAGAAAAGGCTGCCAACTCCCTGATCTGTCAATTCTAGGAAATGCTTGTAATCTTCTGGAGCAGCTTTTCTTCGAGAAATTGCACAATGCACAGTTCTGTTACTTCTCGAAATTAAAGTCTAAATTGAAATCTGTATGTTCTCAGTAAGTGTACAGTGACTTGACCATCTTATGGAAGAGCCGGCGCCGGGGGTGGGAGAGGGGAGAGCCAGCGTGATAACTTTTTTTTACAGATATTTTTATTTTTAATCAGTTGGTATTCATTTTCCTCTTGTTAGGAATAATGTCAAAACAATCAAAATAAGTCCTCAGTTACAAACAGTAAGGGAAGCAGTGCTTTCTTACATGGACCAGGTCTGTGTGGGATATGCACAGTAATTAAGGATGAATGTACATTATCCATGCAGCTAATTAGTATAAATCTCAAACAGTCTTTGCAAGCAGAGTCATGAGGTAGTCGTAACTGAATAGGGGTATTCTTAGGTTGTGGGCAACAGAGATTCATTCAGTACCATGTGCTACAAATCACAGAGGCCAAATCCACCAGTAAGAAACAAACACTCAGCCTTAATTAGTGAAATATGAAAAAGCATTTAGGTTAGAATGATTAAAACCAACAATACATATGACCTTGAAATAAGTAACTTGGCCTCTGCCCTGATTACTCCAGAGAGTGCGCACACCGCAGAGTACGACGTGAATACACCAGAAGACATGAAGACTCCGTTACCATATATTACATTAGAAATACAATAAATGACAACTAATTATGCATAGAAATATTGTCTTATCAGGGTACTTCGAGGACAAAATTTAAAAAATTGTGTCGAAAGAAAAATTTTGGGGAAAAAAGTTAAATGTTCATTTTTTCCTTCCACATTGCTTCAATTCTTCTGAAGCACCTAAAGGGTTAATAAACTTCTTGAATGTGGTTTTGAACACCTTGAGGGGTGCAGTTTTTAGAATGGTGTCACTTTGGGGTATTTCCTGTCATATTGACCCCTCAAAGTGACTTCAAATGTGAGGTGGTCCCTAAAAAAAAATGGCTTTGTAAATTTTGTTGTAAAAATGAGAAATCGCTGGTCAACTTTTAACCCTTATAATTTCCTAACAAAAAAAAATTTTGGTTTCAAAATTGTGCTGATGTAAAGTAGACATGTGGGAAATGTTATTTATTAACTTTTTAGTGACATATCTATCTGATTTAAGGGCATAAAAATTAAAAGTTTAAAAATTGCAAAACTTTCAAAATTTGCCATATTTCCGTTTTTTCATAAATAAACGCAAGTTATATCGAAGAAATTTTACCACTAACATGAAGTACAATATGTCACGAGAAAACATTCTCAGAATCGCCAAGATCCGTTGAAGCGTTCCAGAGTTATAAGCACATAAAGTGACAGTGGTCAGAAGTGTAAAAATTGGCCTGGTCATTAACCTACAAAATGGCTTGGTCCTTAAGGGGTTGAAACTGTTGTGAAAGAACACAGTTAAGACCAATCTAAAACCAGACAGCAATTTATATACTTTATTTTCAATTAGTGGATTTGCTTTATCCTATATTTTTGTCACAATTATGGGGGCGGCCAATAAGCCTGATCATCTCCTGGGCAAACTAACCTCAGATGTGCAGAGCCACCGTTCAATGCCCAGCGAGTCCCTCTAGAACAGAACATTGGCACGTTAGTTGCACGGACAGCATACAATGCAATCACACAGCTTACATCTGGAAGAGCTGAGGACGGTAAGTGAATGGCAGATCTATTGAAGCTTACGTGGCGCTTTATTGCAGTGAACGGTGCTGGGTACAGGCTGGCCACCACACTTCTTCAAGTTATGTGCATGGGGAAATGAGGATGTGAGCTCCAGGGAGGCATGGACGGATGACAGTCTATGGCGCTTGATGCTGAAAATACCGCAGGTAGACAAACTTATCTGCACACTGTAAAAAGCCCTAACCTGCACCTTCAGCCGCACTAGGGCACAGCACTGGGCCAGACAATGTGGAACATAAGCTTTACATGAGAAGTGATAGAATACAATGTAGACATGTCTGTGGTAGAGATGGCACAGTACCCCACAAGTATCAGTTACCGGCCTGCAGTCAGTCAGATGATAGATGTTGCAACAGATGTTTCTCTTGCATCATGACTTCTTCTAGACCTTATGTTGCTTCACCTTTCAGTACTAGCAGGTTTTAACATTTTCCCATTATTTGAAGAATACGAAAGGTATCCAGGGCCATTAATGTATGGGTGGGAGGGCTGGGCAAGAGGGTTGGTGAAGCCTCCAACAATCAGATAGTCAAAGGGTATCTGTCATTAGGGTTTTCCATGTAATCTGAGAGCAGCATAATTGTAAGGGCACAGACCCAGATTCTAGTGATGTGTCACTCCGTTTACTGGGTGCAGCAGTTGTGATATAATCAGTTTTCTCTGCTGCATATCTAGCAGAGCTCCAAATTCTGAGCTGTGTATACCATGCCCACACTGACTGACAGCTTTCTGTGTACATTGTATAGTGATAGAAAGGAGCTAATCAGTGCTGGGGATGTGGTTGGATTAGCAGGCATGAGGCAGCTAGTCCTGCAGTGATAATCTCCTTCTGATAAAACACTGATTTTATTGAAACAGCAAAACACAGATGTGACAAATGGAATCATGGTTTCGGTCCATACTTCATCCTGCGGTCAGATTGCATAACAAAAAACCTGCTGACAGATTCCATTAAAAGGGCTCCCCAGGAACAGAAAAAAAAAAATAACTGAAGGCAATATAAAGAAATTCCGAAATACATGTAATTAGCAAATCACACTTGTTTTGTCTAGGGAGGTAATCACTACAGAATTAAAATGGCAGTCACCTTGTTAAGGGTATGCCACACTAAACAACATCGCTAACGGGTTTGCTAAAAAACGTCACTATTTAGCGATCCCGTTAGCGATGTAGTTGTGTGCGGCATCTACCAGCGACGTGGCCCCTGCTGTGATCTCGTCCGTCGTCCTGATCGTTCCGGACCCTATTTTCATCGCTGGCGTCCCGCTGGTAAGTATCTAATCGCTGAGTGTGGCACCTTTTTTAGCGATTTAGCGGTACTTTTGTACCGCTAAAGTCGTTAAGGAGATCGCTAACCGCGATAGCGTCCTTAACGATATGGCTAAATTAGGTAGCTACTAGCGATATAGAAATAATCCCGCTAGCGATCTCATTAGTATGCGACGCTAACGAGATCGCTAGCGGGATTGTGTAGTGTGGCAGTACCTTTACACTGACAGAAACCTGTCCTGGAATGTTAGGATAGATGCCTGTGAGCATGTTCAGTAGGAAGCTCCACCGCTATGAGCTGAAGACACTTATATTGTTAGGCCGGCGTCACACTTGCGAGTGTGATGCGAGTAAGTCGCACGACTTTCTCGCATCAACACCCAGCACGGCCGCCCGCTCTCGGACCCGAGTGTGCGGCTGCATAGAAATACATGCAGCCGCACACTCGGGTCCGAGAGCGGGCAGCCGTGCCGGGTGTTGATGCGAGAAAGTCGTGCGACTTACTCGCATCACACTCGCAAGTGTGACGCCGGCCTTAGTCAAAAAGACAGGGAACACAGGAGTGAGCAGCCTCTTCTGACCCCAGCACACTTGATATCTCCAGTATCAGGTCAGAACAGCAGGGCACACAGCAGTGTGAGCAGCCTCTTCTTACCCCAGCACCCTTGATATCTCCAGAATCAGGTCAGAACGGCAGGGTACGCAGCAGTGTGAGCAGCCTCTTACCCCAGCACCCTTGATATCTCCAGTATCAGGTCAGAATGGCAGGGTACACAGCAGTCTGAGCAGCCTCTTCTGACCCCAGCACCCTTGATATCTCCAGAATCAGGTCAGAACGGCAGGGTACGCAGCAGTGTGAGCAGCCTCTTACTGGAGATCCCAGGGGTACTTGGGTAATATTAGTGGAGCACATCTTCCTACACATGAAGGAAGACGGGGCTTCCTACTGAACATGCTCAAAGGGACCTATCCTATCACCATTCTAGGACAGGTTTCTCTCAGTGAAACAAGGTGTCGGCCATTTTAATTCTATAATGATTTACCTCCCGAAACAAAGCTATTTGTTAATTAAATGTCAGTATAAATAAATTCCCAAGTACATTTCCTTTAGTTATTTATTCTATTCTGGGAGAACTCCTTTAAAAGGCCTATGCTAAGAATAGGTCATCAATAACCAGTCCCAGAAAAAAAAGGCTTGTCCAATCTAATACAAATCAATCTAAGGCTGGCCATGGCATTTTTTCAGCAAAGCCAATTAAAAACTAGTGATCCAGTAAATGTGGTTCCTGTACCTGCTTTAGTCTTTGCCTGGGTCCGGATGTGCCAGATAATCATTACTGATTATGACATGAACTTGCAGCAAGATCTGCCAGCACACTGTAAACCAGGGGTGGGTAAGCTTTTTCAGCCAAGGGCCATTTGGATATTTATACCATCCTGGGGGGCCGTACAAATTGCACGCTAACTCCGCCCATGAAGTACGTCCTGTCCCTGGCATCAGGACGTAATCTTTCATTGCACGCACCTCAGATTTCAGTAGTGAACACTGTGAGTGTGCTCACAGAGCAAGAAGAAATACAGGTGCGTCCCGAGCACTGCGTTCCCCAGGTATCTGCCCTGTTAAAAGGCCATCGAGGGCCATAAATGGCCCAAAGGCCTGAGGTTTTCCACCCTTGCTGTAAGCCATCAAGGAAACGTGCCATGTCAGGACCCGGCTTTACAATTTCACGACACAGGTGTGCGTGTACCTATATGCCAAACAAGAACCATCTGATAACACTTCTAGTCACCTGACCACTGCAGCCAATCACAGGCCTCAGCAGTCCAGTGACAGAATAACCATGACATCATGGCTTCTGACAAAGGAGCAAACTGCTCTGGACCAATGATGTGACAGCCAACATTTTATTTTCACGCCTTCCATGGCAACTGTAGAGTTCAGTGACACAAAGCAACTCCTGAAAATACTGCAATATAGGACAGTTGATATTATAGCCTATGGTAATAATACTACAATAATGTGTCTCATGGCACAATACAGGGGTGCATTTTTATCTATTATACTTTAATGTCACAAAACTGTGTGGCGGCGCTCAGTCTATAAAAACAAATGACATCACAACTATCAGCAGTGACATCACGGTTTGTATTCATCCATGTATCATCCTGTGATGTCAGAAAACCACAACAGTATGGGAGTCACATCTACAGCACACAGCCCAGTGTGACACTATGATGTGATGTCTCAGTGGAGACACTAGTGCTCTGTAATGCTCTTACTTTAGGCATGTCTAATACTTTTACATTGGGGACAGTGTATTAGGTTTGCAGTGAGAACGTGACCCTCAAACTTCTCCTTATGCAATGAATTCGCTTTAATAGAAACAAGAAGCTCCTTCACGTCCCTGTCGCCCATCACACCGATGGTGAATAGAAGGTATGGGGTGAGCACTGTCAGAGCACTCCGGACATCAGTAACCAGCAGATGAGGGGATCACAGCAGCCTGGCGGAGACCCCTATGAAGCGCTCAGCTCGGGGTGGTACTTACACCTGTAATATGGCCACCTGAAACTGACCTTACTGTCGGGTGTCGATTCATCATCAGGACGGGCAGCAGAAAGGACGGCAAACACTGGAGGAACTCTGCGCCCATTGATATGGAAGCCTGGGGCCTTCTCTTCTATTTACACCTCACACTAAGTGATCAGTTAGAATAAATATTTAATATAGGACTTGTGACAATAATCCAGAGTGATGGCACCAGCGATGGCCACTGAGACTCAGAACTGTGTGCCATGACTAACCACATCTTGCATCTGAGTCCCCAATAGCCCTGCGGGCTGCCCACCGTCACCATGCAGGTCCCGGGCGCCTGATGTAACGCCGCACTGACAGGCACCGTACACGCATTTACACATCCCAGGGAGGCTGCGGGAGGGCAGTGACAATGCTCAGAAGACGCTGCGCACCTCAGCCACATACCGGCTCCGGTCACACCAGACACTGCGGAGCCGGAGCACGGCACCCATTACCTCGTCACCACAGCGGCACAATCCGGCCCCGGACGTCGCCATGTTCCCCGCACTCCTCACCTGTCTTTCGGCGGCAGGCGCAGAGAAGCCCCTGGGAGAGCCCGGACAGTCAGCCGGAAGTCCCTCCCTCTTCTGCACCCAGCCACTCAGCGTCCACAATACGGACTCCTGCACTTCCGCTCTGGCCGCCCGCCCTTCCTCCGCCGCAAACAAATGAGCACGGAATGACGTCACACAAGAGACCCGGAAACACGTGATTTGGCTATGTGCGAAGCTAAGTGACATCACAGTTGTGGGTGTGGCTAAAGGCACAGCCAATCAGACCAGCCAGACAAGCAGACACCATGGTAACAGCAAGCAGTGCCGCGCGGCCCAGCGCCAGTCACTTCCGGAGTACCCAACATGCAGTGCGGCTGCTAGACTACGCAGTAACCGAACAAGTCTCCCTGCGGGTTGCGACTAGTTGGAGTTGACTTTTTGTGGTTCACAAAAAATCAACTCCATTCTAGCTGATTCACTAGTGAGCCGTCTACATCGGAGTGGATTTTTGAGGCCTCATTTTACCAACTCCACTCTAGACGGCTCACTACTGAGGGGACTAGATCGGAGTGGAGATTTTGTGGTCCCCATTTTATTAACTCCACTGTAGCGGCTCACTGTGAGGGGACTAGATCGGAGTGGATTTTTGTGGTCCTCATTTTATCAGCTCCACTGTAGACGGCTCACTGGTGAGGGGACTAGATCGGAGTGGAGATTTTGTGTGGTCCTCATTTTATTAACTCCACTGTAGACGGCTCACTGCTGAGGGGACTAGATCGGAGTGGAGATTTTGTGGTCCTCATTTTATCAGCTCCACTGTAGACGGCTCACTGGTGAGGGGACTAGATCGGAGTGGAGATTTTGTGGTCCTCATTTTATCAGCTCCACTGTAGACGGCTCACTGCTGAGGGGACTAGATCGGAGTGGAGATTTTGTGGTCCTCATTTTATCAGCTCCACTGTAGACGGCTCACTGTGAGGGGACTAGATCGGAGTGGAGATTTTGTGGTCCTCATTTTATCAGCTCCACTGTAGACGGCTCACTGCTGAGGGGACTAGATCGGAGTGGAGATTTTGTGGTCCTCATTTTATCAGCTCCACTGTAGACGGCTCACTGCTGAGGGGACTAGATCGGAGTGGAGATTTTGTGGTCCTCATTTTATCAGCTCCACTGTAGACGGCTCACTGCTGAGGGGACTAGATCGGAGTGGAGATTTTGTGGTCCTCATTTTATCAGCTCCACTGTAGACGGCTCACTGCTGAGGGGACTAGATCGGAGTGGAGATTTTGTGGTCCTCATTTTATTAGCTCCACTGTAGACGGCTCACTGGTGAGGGGACTAGATCGGAGTGGAGATTTTGTGGTCCTCATTTTATTAACTCCACTGTAGACGGCTCACTGCTGAGGGGACTAGATCGGAGTGGAGATTTTGTGGTCCTCATTTTATCAGCTCCACTGTAGACGGCTCACTGGTGAGGGGACTAGATCGGAGTGGAGATTTTGTGGTCCTCATTTTATTAGCTCCACTGTAGACGGCTCACTGCTGAGGGGACTAGATCGGAGTGGAGATTTTGTGGTCCTCATTTTATCAGCTCCACTGTAGACGGCTCACTGGTGAGGGGACTAGATCGGAGTGGAGATTTTGTGGTCCTCATTTTATTAACTCCACTGTAGACGGCTCACTGGTGAGGGGACTAGATCGGAGTGGAGATTTTGTGGTCCTCATTTTATCAGCTCCACTGTAGATGGCTCACTGGTGAGGGGACTAGATCGGAGTGGATTTTTTGATGATCTCTCTGCAGCTTCTCCATTCTAGACGGTTCAGTTTCTACAGTGACGTTCCTCAAAAAACCCACTCCAGTGTTCAGAATGGAGCTGATTCCAGGCTCCTCATACACTGCAATGTACACACACTCTATATATATATATATATATATATATATATATATATCAGCTTTAGAATTGTAATTGTTTCATGTTTTTAGTTTTTATCTACTTGCTCAAACTGTATATTTAATATTTATATCCAAAGGGCATACAATTATTTATCATGATTAATCAAACTTGCATTTTATTATCGTTTTTTGTAATCTAAATAATTACACATAGCGCTGATTGTTCAGATTTGCCAGAATTTAACTTTTACTGTATTTCGACATTGCTTGAGTGAGCGGAGCTTCACGGGGAAAAACGTAACAGAGCCATCAACACAGTCCTCATAATTGACAACATAGATTGTAGTGGATTTTTTGAGGACCTCATTTTAGCAACTCCATTATAGCTGATTCATTAGTGAGCCGTCTAGATCAGAGTGGATTTTTTGACGATCTCCCTGTAGCCTCCATTCTATACAGTTTGGTGCTGAGGTGCCAGGAATCGACTTTTTCAAAGAGTGAGTGGAGCTTTGCAACGAGAAACATAACAGCGCAGTAGCAGAGTCCTCATAATTGACAACATAGGATTGGAGTGGATTTTTTCAGGACCTCATTTTAGCCACTCCATTCTAGCTGATTCACCATTGAGTCGTCTAGATCAGAGTGGATTTTTGGAGGATCTCCCTGTAGCCTCCGATCTGTACTGTTTGGTGCTGAGGTGACTGTAATCGAGTTTTTAAAAGAGTAAAGCTTCGCAGCGAGAAACATGACAGAGCACAGCAACAGAGTCCTCACAATTTACAACATAGGGCTGGAGTGGATTTTTAGAGTGGAGTGGATTTTTGAGGACCTCCTTGTAACCTCCGATCTGTACAGTTTGGTGCTGAGGTGCCTGGAATCGAGTTTTTCAAAGAGTGAGTGGAGCTTTGCAATGAGAAACATAACAGAGCGCAGCAGAAGAGCCCTCATAATTTACAACATAGGATTGGAGTGGATTTTTGGAGGATCTCCCCGTAGCCTCCATTCTGTACTGTTTGGTGCTGAGGTGACTGTAATCGAGTTTTTAAAAGAGTGGAGCTTTGCAGCGAGAAACATGTCAGAGCGCAGCAACAGAGTCCTCATAATTTACAACATGGGATCAAAGTGGATTTTTTGAGGACCTCCTTGTAACCTCCGATCTGTACAGTTTGGTGCTGAGGTGCCTGGAATCGAGTTTTTCAATGAGTGAGTGGAGCTTTGCAACGAGAAACAGCAGAGCGCAACAGCAGAGTCCTCATAATTTACAACCATAGATCGGAATGGATTTTTTGAGGACCTCATTTTAGCAACTTCGTTCTAGCTCAGTGGTTCTCAACCTTTCTAATGCCGTGACCCCGCAATACAGTTCCTCATGTTGCGGTGACCCCCAAACCAAAAAATAATTACAGTCCTCCATACAATATTATGGGCACCACATAGTCCTCCATACAGTATTATGGGCCAAATATAATGCTCCATAAAGAATACTGATCCCCATATAATACTCCATACAAAATATGGAGCTCTCCTCTGCACTGTGCTGCGTTCTGCACTGTTACGGCTCAGGAAAGGGCACTGTGGAAAGACTCCCCATTATCATCATCATCATTGCCTCCCCATCATCATCATCGCCTCCCCATCATCCTTTTCTCCCCATCATCATTATCATTGCCTCCCCATCACCATCATCATTGTCTGCCCATCATCATTGGCTCCCCATCATCATCATTGCCTGCCCATCATCATTGGCTCCCCATCATCATCGCCTCCCCATCATCATCATTGCCTTCCCATCATCATTGGCTCCCCATCATCATCATTGCCTTCCCATCATCATTGGCTCCCCATCATCATCATCATTGCCTGCCCATCATCATTGGCTCCCCATCATCATTGCCTCCCCATCATCATCATTACCTGCCCATCATCATTGGCTCCTCATCATCATGATCATTGCCTGCTCATCATCATTGGCTCCCAATCATCATCGCCTCCCCATCATCATCATCATTGCCTGCCCATCATCATCGTCTCCCCATCATCATCATCTTTGCCTGCCCATCATCATTGGCTCCCCATCATCATCGTTGCCTCCTCACCACCATCACTGCCTCCCCCCATCACCATCACACATACAGCACCACACACAGACAGCACGGCAGCACTCTCTCACATACACACACGCAGGCAGACACACACACACACTGATACACACAGACACATACATCTCACCTGTCCGACGCCCGCGCTCTCTGCCACAGCCGGCCGCTGAATGATGACGTCATCCAGCGGCACTGCTGTGACAGGAAGCGCGGGCGCCCTGCAGGCACCCCCTGGAGCCCGGAGCTACGGAGGCACGGGGAGAGGTAAGTATTGCGCCGCCTGCTCAGGCCGGGTCCCCCCTCTCCCCACACAGTGGACTCACCGACCCGCCGCTCGCCCGCCCACGCTACGCCCGCGCCCTACGCCCGCCCACGCTACGCCACTGGGCTAAAGCCATCGGAAATATGCTGTATATATGGCTCCGCTCCCATCCTGTTTATATGGCTCCGCTCCCCCTCCCATCCTGTATACATGGCTCCGCTCCCATCCTGTATATATGGCTCCGCTCCCCCCTCCCATCCTGCATACATGGCTCTGCTCCCCCCTCCCATCCTGTATACATGGCTCCGCTCCCACCCTCCCATCCTATATACATGGCTCCGCTTCCCCCTCCATCCTGTATATATGGCTCCGCTCCCATCCAGTATATATTGCTCCGCTCCCATCCTCCCATCCTGTATATATGGCTCCGCTCCCATACTCCCATCCTGTATATATGGCTCCGCTCCCCCTCCCATCCTGTATACATGGCTCCGCTCCCATCCTCCCATCCTGTATATATGGCTCCGCTCCCATCCTCCCATCCTGTATACATGGCTCCGCTCCCACCCTGTATATATGGCTCCGCTCCCATCCTGTATATATGGCTCCGCTCCCCCTCCCATCCTGTATACATGGCTCCGCTCCCATCCTCCCATCCTGTATATATGGCTCCGCTCCCATCCTCCCATCCTGTATACATGGCTCCGCTCCCATCCTCCCATCCTGTATATATGGCTCCGCTCCCCCCTTCCATCCTGTATATATGGCTCCCTCCCATCCTCCCATCCTGTATACATGGCTCCGCTCCCCCTCCCATCCTGTATATATGGCTCCGCTCCCATCCTCCCATCCTGTATATATGGCTCCGCTCCCACCCTCCCATCCTATATACATGGCTCCGCTCCCATCCTGTATATATGGCTCCGCTCCCCCTCCCATCCTGTATATATGGCTCCGCTCCCCCTCCCATCCTGTATACATGGCTCCGCTCCCCCGTCCTCCCCCCATCATACTTACCCTCCTCGCTCCGTCGCTGCAGGTCCCTGCATCCCTGTCGGCAGCGTCAGCTTCCTCCTGTGCGCAGCGGTGACATAATGCCGCTCATTAAGGACATGAATATGGACGCCACGCCTATGGGAGTGGCGTCACGTCCATATTCATTACCTTAATGAGCGGTACTACGTCACCGCACTGCCAGGAGGAAGCTGACGCCGCCGACAGGGATGCAGGGACCTGCAGCGACGGAGCGAGGAGGGTAAGTATGGATGTCTAATGAAGCCGGCGGCTGCAGCTGTCACTACAGTGCTGCAGCCGCCGGCTCCTATAAGCGACCCCTGTGTTTTGGTCGTTCGACCCCCGCGGGGTCGCGACCCACAGGTTGAGAACCGCTGTTCTAGCTGATTCACCATTGAGCCGTCTAGATCGGAGTGGATTTTTTGAGGATCTCCCTGTAGCCTCCATTCTATACAGTTTGGTGCTGAGATGACTGTAATCTAGTTTTTAAATGAATTAATGGAGCTTCGCAGCGAGAAATGTTGTGAATGTGTTAGAAATGAATTCTGAGCGGGAGCTCCCTCTGGTGGTTACAAACAGTACTGAACCATTCAATGAAGATTGTGAAGATTGGCGATCAGGAGTTACAGACTGGTCTTATATAAGGGAGGTTCCCTCCCATCAGGGTTGCCGGTGATCAATTGTTCTTGTCTCAACTTTGGTTCCTGGTTCTCTTGGAAGCTTGCTGTGTTTTGCCTGCATCTTCTGCTATCAGATAAGATTTTTCCTGCTTGTATTTTTGTGCTTGCTTTTTGCATTGTTTCCTGCACTCTTGTGGAGGTCAGCCAGGTCCCCTCCGGGGGGCTTGTGCTCCTCTCAGTTTATCTGAGCCTCTGTTGTTTGTTCATTTGCCTTTTCCAGTTTTTTCAGTGGCTGCGGCTTAGTTTTGTTACACCAGAGAACTAATTTAGGTGGTAGAGGTCGTGTGATCTCAGGTGTTTTTGTAATTAGTTGGGTTGGTACTTTTTAGGGTTTTTTGGGATTGCAGTAAGTGCCCTTCCTATCCTTTTCTTTCTAGGAAGATTGGGCCCCAACGTTTGCTCATACTATTTTCTGTCTGTATCTGTATTTCCTCTTGTCTAACCGCCATTACATGTTTGGGGGCTTTCTATGTTCTTTGGGATCTGCTCCGGGGCAGATAGTTTTCCTCTTTCTATCTTTAGGTGTAGTTAGCTTCTCAGGCTGTGACGAGGCGTCTAGGACCAACGTAAGTACGCTCCACGGCTGCCTTTAGTT
Organism: Oophaga sylvatica; assembly: GCA_033576555.1. NCBI lineage: Eukaryota > Metazoa > Chordata > Amphibia > Anura > Dendrobatidae > Oophaga > Oophaga sylvatica. The sequence continues at coordinate 106,419,296 of JARQOD010000006.1, forward strand.
GTGGTGGTTAGTCAGGGTACTGCAATCCAGTAGATTCCAACCTCTCTGGTGTATTGCCGTTTTTGCCTGCTCTCCTCAGCTACCAAAACATAACAGTATCACCGGCCAAACTGAAAATTATATGGTACTCACAGAAGGGAAAAATAGTGTAAAAAAAAAAAAAAAAGGGATTGTCAGAGTTGTCAGAGATTTTTTTTTTTTTTTTTCCTCTGTTTCTCTGGGTGCTGAGGTTTTTTTTTCTCTCAATGGAGTTTGCACAGCTGTCTGGCCGTGTGGATCAGCTTGCCACTGAAGTTCGGAGTATTGCTACCTATCTTGCAGGGTTGTCGGTTGTGGAACCTAGGATCCCCATGCCAGATTTGTTTTTAGGGGATCGAGCTAAATTTCTGAATTTCAAAAATAACTGTAAGTTGTTTTTTGCCTTACAACCTAAGTCCTCAGGGAACGCAGCACAGCAGGTTCAAATTGTCATCTCTCTCCTGCGCAGCGATCCTCAGGATTGGGCTTTTTCCCTGACACCTGGGGACCCTGTTTTGAGTAATGTTGATGCATTTTTTCTGGCTCTGGGGTTATTGTACGATGAACCTAATGTCACTGATCAAGCTGAAAAAACCTTGTTGGCATTAAATCAGGGGCTTGAGGACGCTGAGTTATACTGTCAGAAATTTCGTAAGTGGGCAGTCCTGACCAAATGGAATGATGATGCTTTGGCAGCCCTTTTTCGGAAGGGTCTGTCAGAGAATGTAAAAGATGTTATGGTGGGTTTCCCTGCTCCCTCTGGTCTGGTCTCAATGATTCTATGTCATTAGCAATTCAAATTGATAGACGTTAGCGTAGAGGTATGCGTGGAATAGTGTTGCCTTGTGAACCAGCTTCTGAACCCATGCAGTGTGATAGAGTGGATTCTGGGGCACAGCGTCATGAGTTTCGAAAACGCAATGGGTTATGTTTCTACTGTGGTGACGCCTCTCATGCTATTTCAGTCTGCCCTAAGCGGGGAAGACGTTTTGCACGCTCAGTTGTCTTGGGTAGTGTTCAGACTAAATTTCTGTTGACTGTTACCCTGATTTGCTCCCTGTCCACATTTTCTGCTCAGGCTTTTGTTGATTCTGGAGCAGCTATTAACCTGATGGATTTTGATTTTGCTAAACGTTGTGGGTTTCCCTTGATACCCCTACGGAAGTCTATTCCCCTACTGGGGATTGATTCTACCCCTTTGGCTGAGAATAAACCCCAGTTCTCTACTCAGGTGATAATGAGGGTTGAACCTGATCATCAGGAGAGTTGCAAATTTTTGGTGCTGTATAATCTGCTGTAATCCTGTTTTGGATTGGAAATCTGTGTCTATAACCAGTTGGGGCTGCCAATGTGTTAATGCCAACACTCCTGTTTTTTTCTGCCTCTCCCCAGGCTCAGGATGTTCCTGACTTTTTGACTGATTTTTCTGATGTGTTTAGCGAAAGTAAATCTGCATCCTTGCCTCCCCATAGGAGCTATGACTGCGCTATTGACTTAGTGCCTGGTAGTAAATTCCCTAAAGGTCGCCTTTTTAACTTATCTGTACCTGAACATGACGCTTATAACAAGGAGTCATTGGAGAAGGGTCATATCAGACCATCCTCTTCACCCTTGGGTGCTGGTTTTTTCTTTGTGGCCAAAAAGGATGGTTCATTAAGGCCGTGTATTGATTATCGTCTCTTGAACAATATCACTGTGAAATATCAATATCCGTAACCTTTGATTTCTGACCTGTTTTTCCAGGGTGAAAAGTGCTACTTGGTTTACCAAGCTTGACCTCAGGGGGGCGTATAACCTTATTCGCATTAAGCACGGGGATGAATGGAAGACGGCATTCAATACCCCAGAGGGGCATTTTGAGTACCTAGTGAAGCCCTTTGGGCTCACTAATGCTCCTTCTGTCTTCCAGTCCTTCATGAATGACATTTTCAGGGATTTTGTGGATAAATTTCTGATTGTTTATTTGGATGATATCTTGATTTTTTTCCAATGACTGGGACTCTCATGTGAAACATGTTCGGACTGTGTTCCAGATTTTGAGAGAGAATGCTCTGTATGTGAAGGGATCAAAGTGTCTTTTTGGCGTACAGAGGATCTCATTTCTGGGATTCATTTTGTCCCCATCTGTTATTGAAATGGACCCGGTCAAGGTTCAGGCCATCTGTGATTGGGTCCAACCTACTTCATTAAAGGCTCTTCAGAGATTCTTGGGTTTTGCCAATTTTTATCGTAAATTTATTGGTAATTTCTCTGTTATTGTTAAACCATTGACTGATTTGACCAAAAAGGGTTCTGATGTGGTGAATTGGCCTCCTGAGGCAGTCTCTGCGTTTCAGGAACTTAAGCAGAGATTCACTTCTGCTCCTGTTCTACGGCAGCCTGATGTTTCTCTGCCATTTCTGTTAGAACCCTCTTGTTAGATTTTGTTTCAGTTTGCTGGTCAGATGACCTTTTTACCCTATTTAGTCTGGCTCCGCCCTTCTGGCTTTGCTGGACTTCATTGTATTATCTACTCTTAAGCTAGCCGGGTGCTTAGGTGCCTTACTCTGTCAGTTTTGCTTGATCTTAGGATCTCTTAGTATTTGTTTTCTGTTTTATATTCCCTGCTACACTTTCTGTTAGGAGGTGTCCACCTTTTCACCCAGTCCCTAGATCTTGTAGGGATTCCTCCCTCGCAACTATAGGTCTTCGTTCAGACTCGCTGAGGACTTTAGCGGGTCTGGTCGCAGGATCAGGTTCCCCATTACATCGTAGGGATACAGCTCAGTCCTATTGTAGGGACAGAATTCCCACCTTTCCTTAGTGCTTGTAGCAGATCATAACAGTAAGTCCAGCCCAAAAAAAAAAAAAAAATCTCTAAGGAAGGATTTTCTGTTTCATCATGGTCTCGGTTCAGGATTTGGTTCAACGCCGGCAGGGACTTTCTCTGGAGGTAGCTGAGATAAAGCAACACGTGAGTAGTTGTTCTGGAGCACATTTCGTGGAGCCAAAGGTACGTTTGCCTGATTTATTTTTTGGTGAACAACAAGATTTTTTTTCTTTTAAAAATGCTTGCTTGTTGTATTTCCGTTTGAGACCCAGATCCTCTGGTGATGAATCACAGCGCATAGGGTTCATAATGTCACTTTTGCGCAAAGAACCTCAGGACTGGGCCTTTTCTCTGCAGCCTAGTGATCCATGCTTTAGATCAGTGGATAGTTTTTTTTCTGCTTTGGGGTTATTGTATGACGATCCGGATCGTGTTTCATCAGCTGAGACAGAATTGAGACGTTTGAGACAGGGATCAGGTAATGTGGAAAAATATTGTACTCACTTCCGAAGATGGTCCACTCAGGTGGGCTGGAACGATTCAGCTTTGAAAAGTTTATTTCTTGCAGGGTTAAGTGAAAGGGTTAAAGATTTGCTGATTGCTTATCACATACCTGGTAACTTGCAAGAGGCTATGCAATTAGCCATACGGGTGGATAGGAGACTGCGTGCAAGGGTTAATGAGAGTAAATCTGCCTTGTCAGCTCCAAGTTTGGAGAAGGAATGTACTGACATTGCAGAGCCGATGGAAATTGGAGCAATGGCACCTCACTCTCGAGAAAAAGAACGCAGATTTGCTAAGGGCTTGTGTTTCTATTGTGGTAAATCTGAGCATTTTATTAAGAACTGTGCGCTTCGAATGAATAAAGAAAAAAAAAAATGAGGTCAGTTTTGCCCGCATAGCTTGTTTAAACAATAAAGGTGTCTTTCTTTCTGCTACCATTGCTGGTGAGGAGGAATTAATGGAGTTTCGGGTATTTGTGGATTGTGGTTCAACTCTCAATTTGATTGATGGGAAATTTTTGGAAAAACTAAAATTAAAACCCAAATTTCTGTCTTCCCCTATTAATGTGGTGTCTGTGGATGGTTCTCACTTGAAAAATGTTACTCACCATATCTGTGAATTTCCTCTTACTATTAATGGTGTTCATCAAGAGAATTTGGATTTGGTAGTTTTGAATAATTTGCCCTCACCGGTGATTTTGGGGTTACCCTGGTTAAAATTGCACAATCCGGTACTGGATTGGTCTACCAATGAAATTAAGTCCTGGAGTCCCAATTGTTATGACAAGTGTTGTAACGGGCGTATTGCTGCTGTAGTTAAGGGGGAGTTACCTGTACCTATTCAGGATTTTTGGAAAGTTTTTTCTGATAAGGAATCGCAGGTATTGCCTCCTCATAGAGACTATGATTGTACTATTGAATTTGTCCCTGGAGCGACTCTTCCTAAAAGTCGTTTATTTAATTTGACTATTCCTGAGACAAAGGCTTTGGAGGAATACATACAGACAAGCTTGGCCGCCGGTCACATTAGGCCTTCCAAATCTCCTGTGGCGGTTGGATTTTTTTTTGTTAAAAAAAAGGACGGCGGTTTACGGCCTTGTCTAGACTTTCGTTAGATTAATAAGATTACTGTACGCAATCCTTACCCACTGCCATTGATTCCTGATTTGTTTAATCAGTTAGTGGGGGCCAAGTGGTTCTCGAAAATTGATCTTCGAGGGGCATACAATTTGTTGCGCATGAAGGAGGGGGATGAATGGAAGACTGCGTTTAACACTCCACTGGGTCATTTTGAAATCTGGTCATGCCCTTTGGACTTTCCAGTGCTCCGGCATTTTTTCAGAATCTTATTAATGACATCCTTAGACCTTTGATCGCAGAAGTGTGGTTGTGTATTTGGATGACATTTTGATTTATTCACCAGATTTGGAGTCTCATTGGAGGAGTGTGCGTGAAGTATTACAGTTACTGAGTGATAATTCACTTTTTGCCAAACTAGAAAAATGTGAGTTCGCTGTACAGAGACTTAGTTTTTTGGGCTACATTGTCTCCAGTGAAGGTTTTGAGATGGACCCTGTGAAAGTGCAAGCTGTGCAGGATTGGCCTAGACCTATTGGTGTGAAATCAATACAGAGGTTTTTGGGGTTCGCCAATTATTATAGAAAATTCATAAAAAAAATTTCTGTGATTGCCAAACCTCTGACCGATCTCACCAGGAAAGGTGCTGATGCGGTTCAGTGGACTACTGAGGCCATTGAGGCTTTTGTGTTGCTAAAGGAGAGGTTCAGCTCTGCTCCCATCCTTACGCAGCCTGATGTGACTAAACCATTTTTGGTTGAGGTTGATGCTTCTTCTGTGGGGGTCGGCGCGGTGTTGTCTCAGGCACATCCCTGTGCTTATTTTTCAAAGAAATTTTCTGAGTCTGAACTAAATTATGATATCGGTAATCGGGAATTGTTGGCAATTAAACTCGCATTTGAACACTGGCGTCATTTTTTGGAGGGAGCGGAATTTCCCATTCAAGCCTTCACCGATCATAAAAATCTGATTTACCTTGATGCTGCCAAACGCTTGAATGCCCATCAGGCTAGGTGGGCACTGTTTTTCTCACGGTTTAATTTTACCGTTACTTACATCCCAGGTACTAAAAATGTTAAAGCTGATGCTTTGTCTCGCAGCTTTTCTCCTATGGTGGGTACTGAGGAGGAGGAGGAAAACATCTTGCAAGAGGGGGTTGTTATTGCTGTTTTGGACTCCGTGTTGGAAGATGAGATTCTTAAAGCACAGGAGGATGCCCCATCTAACACGCCGCATGGGAGGTTGTTTGTGCCTGGTACCCTGAGGAGAGATTTGTTTGATGAATGTCATGACTCTCGGTTGGCAGGTCATCCTGGAATCTCTGAGACCAAGAGACTTGTGGGTCGCAGTTTTTGGTGGCCAGGATGGCAGAAGGAAGTCATTAAGTGGGTGCGTCAATGCACTGTGTGTGCTAGATCTAAGTCTTCTCATACTCCTGCTGCGGGGTTGCTTTGCCCTCTGGAGGTCCCTAGTGCACCTTGGACACATTTGGCTATGGACTTTATTACTGACCTTCCCCCCTCTGAGGGTTTCACTGTCATCTGGGTGGTCGTGGACCGTTTTAGCAAGATGTGTCACTTGGTTCCTTTCATCAAACTGCCCTGCGCTAAGACTCTCACTAAGGCCTTTGTCAAGGAAATAGTCAGACTACATGGCGTTCCTACTGACATTGTTTCCGATAGGGGACCTCAGTTTGTGGCTCGTTTTTGGCGCGCTTTTTGTGACAGGTTGGGAGTTCATTTGTCGTTTTCTTCCGGATATCATCCTGAGTCTAATGGCCAGACAGAAAGGAAAAACCAGGATGTTGAGCAGTTCTTGCGTTGTTTTGTGACTGATAATCAAGAGGGGTGGTCTGAGTTTCTGCCACTTGCTGAGTTTGCTCTTAACAACCATACATCCGCTTCTGCTGGTTGTTCGCCTTTTTTTTGTTGTACTGGGAGACATCCGTCTTTTGGGTCATTTTCCAAGTTGGGATCGGCTGTACCTGAAGAGGAGAATTTTTCTGGTGTTTTGGAGAGAGTTTGGACTGATGTGCGTGGTAATCTTCAGGAGGCTAACAAAAGATCCAAAGTGTATTTTGATAGAAAACGACAAGAGGTGTTGTTTGCTATTGGTGACATGGTTTGGTTGTCCTCTAAGAATCTGCGCTTGAGGATTCCGTCTAAGAAATTGGGTCCCAAGTTTGTAGGGCCCTTTAAGGTGCTTCAGGTTATTAACCAATCTGCTGTTAAGTTGGAGCTTCCTACCTCCTGGAAGATTAATCCGGTGTTTCATGTTTCTCTCTTGAAAAAAGCTGAGGTCTCAGATGGAGACGTCTCGGCCACTGTTCCCCTGGTGGTGGAGGACGGGCAATATGAGATTTCCCGCATCCTAAATTCTAGACGGTATAGAGGGAGTTTGCAGTACCTCGTCTCTTGGAAGGGTTATGGACCCGAGGATAACTCATGGGTGAGGGCGGATGATGTTTCTGCGTCTAGACTTGTTAGAGCGTTTCACAAGAGGTTTCCGGATAAGCCTAAGTCCTAGGGGATCCGGAGGATCCTCTTAGAAGGGAGGGTACTGTTAGAACCCTCTTGTTATATTTTGTTTCAGTTTGCTGGTCACATGACCTTTTTACCCTATTTAGTCTGGCTCCACCCTTCTGGCTTTGCTGGACTTCATTGTATTATCTACTCTTAAGCTAGCCGGGTGCTTAGGTGCCTTACTCTGTCAGTTTTGCTTGATCTTAGGATCTCTTAGTATTTGTTTTCTGTTTTATATTCCCTGCTACACTTTCTGTTAGGAGGTGTCCACCTTTTCACCCAGTCCCTAGATCTTGTAGGGATTCCTCCCTCGCAACTATAGGTCTTCGTTCAGACTAGCTGAGGACTTTAGCGGGTCTGGTCACAGGATCAGGTTCCCCGTTACATCGTAGGGATACAGCTCAGTCCTATTGTAGGGACAGAATTCCCACCTTTCCTTAGTGCTTGTAGCAGATCATAACAATTTCAGGTGGAGGTTGATGCCTCTGAAATTGGGGCAGGTGCCGTTTTGTCCCAAAGAGATCCAGAGACCTCTAAAAGTAACCCTTGTGCCTTTTTCTCTCGAAAATTTTCTCCAACTGAACGTAATTATGACGTGGGTAATCGGGAGTTATTGGCCATGAAGTGGGCTTTTGAAGAGTGGAGACATTGGCTGGAGGGAGCCAAACATCAGGTGGTGGTCCTCACGGACCATAAGAATCTGGTTTATCTGGAATCAGACAAGCGACTTAATCCTAGACAGGCCAGGTGGGCCTTGTTTTTCACACGTTTTAATTTTGTGATTTCCTTTCTTCCTGGCACTAAGAATGTTAAGGCGGATGCCCTATCGAGGAGTTTCCTTGCGGACTCTCCTGAGTTATCTAATCCTGCTGTTATTTTGAAAGAGGGTGTAGTTCTTTCCGCCATCTCGCCCAATTTGAGACTGGCTCTGGAAGGGTGTCAGGAGGATAAACCCGAGCGCTGCCCTATTGGGAAATTGTTTGTCCCAGACCGGTGGAAAAAGAGTGTGATGTCTGAGATTCATTGTTCCGCGTTGGCCGGTCATCCCGGAATTTTTGGTACCAGAGACTTGGTTAGTCGGTCCTTTTGGTGGCCTACTTTGTCTCGTGACGTCAGGGAATTTGTGCAGTCCTGCGGGACTTGCTCTCGCTCCAAGCCTTGCTCTCGCTCTAGTGGTTTGTTGATGCCATTGCCTGTGCCCAAGAGACCATGGACCCATATCTCTATGGATTTCATTTCCGACCTCCCTGTTTCTCAGAGAATGACCGTTATTTGGGTGATTTGTGATAGGTTTTCCAAGATGATACATCTTGTGCCATTACCTAAGTTGCCTTCCTCCTCTGAATTGGTGCCTTTGTTCCTTCAGCATGTGGTTCGGTTACACGGCATTCCTGAGAACATTGTGTCTGACAGAGGAGTCCAGTTTGTTTCCAGATTTTGGAGGACTTTTTGTTCTAAACTTGGTGTTCAATTGTCTTTCTCCTCGCTTTTCATCCTCAGACCAATGGACAAACTGAGAGAACAAACCAGACATTGGAGACTTATCTGAGATGCTTTGTGTCTGCTGATCAGGATGACTGGGTCTCTTTTTTGCCTTTGGCTGAGTTTGCTCTTAATAATAGGGCTAGCTCTGCCACTTTGATGTCTCCATTTTTCTGCAATTTTGGGTTTCACCCTCGATTTTCTTCGGGACAGACGGAGGCTTCTGTCTGTCCAGGTGTTGACTCTGTTGTGGAGCGTATGCAGCAGATTTGGGACCAGGTAGTGGAGAGGTTGTCCCTCTCTCAGGAGAAGGCCCAGCGGTTTGCCAACCGGCATAGGACTGATGGTCCTCGGTTTGAAGTGGGGGACTTGGTCTGGTTGTCCTCAAGAAATATCCCTATGAGCTATGCATCTCCTAAGTTTAAGCCTAGATTCATTGGACCTTATAAGATCATGGAGATTCTTAATCCTGTTTCCTTTCGTTCACTTCTTCCTGGGACATTTAAGATCCATAACGTGTTCCGCAAGTCCTTATTGAAGAGGTTTGTCGAGCCAGTGGTTCCTATGGCTGCGCCTCCTGACCCTGTTTTGGTTGAGGGCAATCTGGAGTATGTGGTTGAGAAAATATTGGATTCTCGTTTTTCTAGACAGAAACTCCAGTATTTGGTTAAGTGGAGAGGTTATGGTCAGGAGGACAATTCTTGGGTGTTTGCTTCGGACATCCATGCTAGGAGACTGATCCGTGCGTATCACAGAGCTCATCCTGACCGACCTGGTTGCCCAAGTGAGGTTCGGTGACCCCTCCTCGGGGGGTACTGTTGTGAATGTGTTAGAAATTAATTCTGAGCGGGAGCTCCCTCTGGTGGTTACAAACAGTACTGAACCATTCAATGAAGATTGTGAAGATTGGCGATCAGGAGTTACAGACTGGTCTTATATAAGGGAGGTTCCCTCCCATCAGGGTTGCCGGTGATCAATTGTTCTTGTCTCAACTTTGGTTCCTGGTTCTCTTGGAAGGTTGCTGTGTTTTGCCTGCATCTTCTGCTGTCAGATAAGATTTTTCCTGCTTGTATTTTTGTGCTTGCTTTTTGCATTGTTTCCTGCACTCTTGTGGAGGTCAGCCAGGTCCCCTCCGGGGGGCTTGTGCTCCTCTCAGTTTATCTGAGCCTCTGTTGTTTGTTCATTTGCCTTTTCCAGTTTTTTCAGTGGCTGCGGCTTAGTTTTGTTACACCAGAGAACTAATTTAGGTGGTAGAGGTCGTGTGATCTCAGGTGTTTTTGTAATTAGTTGGGTTGGTACTTTTTAGGGTTTTTTGGGATTGCAGTAAGTGCCCTTCCTATCCTTTTCTTTCTAGGAAGATTGGGCCCCAACGTTTGCTCATACTATTTTCTGTCTGTGTCTATATTTCCTCTTGTCTAACCGCCATTACATGTTTGGGGGCTTTCTATGTTCTTTGGGGATCTGCTCCGGGGCAGATAGTTTTCCTCTTTCTATCTTTAGGTGTAGTTAGCTTCTCAGGCTGTGACGAGGCGTCTAGGACCAACGTAGGTACGCTCCACGGCTGCCTTTAGTTGTGGTGGTTAGTCAGTGTACTGCAATCCAGTAGATTCCAACCTCTCTGGTGTATTGCCGTTTTTGCCTGCTCTCCTCAGCTACCAAAACATAACAGAGAAACATAACAGAGCGCCGCAACAGAGTCCTCATAATTTACAACATTGGATTGGAGTGGATTTTTTGAGGACCTCATTTTAGCAACTCCGTTCTAGCTGATTCAACATTGAGCCTTCTAGATCGGAGTGGATTTTTTGAGGACCGCCTCGTAGGCTCCAATCTGTACAGTTTATATTATTGTAGATGTAGACTGTACGGGCTCCTGTCAGGTATATATTACTTATACCAAAAAAGTCCTTATAGTATGCAGATAGGCACTTCTAATCAATATATCACCACAAAAAGGGTCTATATTCTCATATAGCCCAAAAACACGAAGAGATCCCAAATAACTTACAAAAAATACAAAGTTTATTGACACATATTAAAATAGTAACAGGAAATACAAAATAAAATAGATCTCCAATCAAAACACCCAATAAGGGGATACTACATGGACACAGACTATACTGCACAAACTGTAATCCCCACACTAACATTCCATTGGTAGAAACATAGTAGAAACATAGTAGATATAGGAAATGAATCCTTAAATAGATACCTTACCATGGAATGCCTTAGTAGCGTGGTAACATGTGCAGTGCTGCGGCCAGAGATCCCCCCCTCACCCCTACGCGCGTTTCGCTTTCCCGCTTCTTCCGGGGGCAGATCTCTGGCCGCAGCACTGCACATGTTACCACGCTACTAAGGCATTCCATGGTAAGGTATCTATTTAAGGATTCATTTCCTATATCTACTATGTTTCTACTATGTTTCTACCAATGGAATGTTAGTGTGGGGATTACAGTTTGTGCAGTATAGTCTGTGTCCATGTAGTATCCCCTTATTGGGTGTTTTGATTGGAGATCTATTTTATTTTGTATTTCCTGTTACTATTTTAATATGTGTCAATAAACTTTGTATTTTTTGTAAGTTATTTGGGATCTCTTCGTGTTTTTGGGCTATATGAGAATATAGACCCTTTTTGTGGTGATAGGTATATATTACTGTAGATAGACTGGGCTCCTGTCAGGTATATATTATTGTAGATATAGACTGTACGGGCTCCTGTCAGGTATATATTATTGTAGATATAGACTGTACGGGCTCCTCTCAGGTATATATTATTGTAGATATAGACTGTACGGGCTCCTGTCAGGTATATATTATTGTACATACAGACTGTACGGGCTCCTGTCAGGTATATAGAATAGACAACAGATGAAGATTATTGGCAATTATCAAGACACATTCAATAAAGGAGTGGTTCTGCAGGTGGGGACCACAGACCACATTTCAGTACCAATGCTTTCTGGCTGATGTTTTGGTCACTTTGAATGTTGGTTGTGCTTTCACACTCGTGGTAGCATGAGACAGACTCTACAACCCACACAAGTGGCTCAGGTAGTGCAGCTCATCCAGGATGGCACATCAATGCGAGCTGTGGCAATGTTTGCTGTGGCTGTCAGCGTAGCTTCCAGAGGCTGGAGGCGCTATCAGGAGACAAGCCCAGTGCACCAGGAGACATGGAGGGGGCCAAAGAGCAACAACCCAGCAGCAGGACCGCTACCTCTGCCTTTGTGCAGGGAGGAACAGGAGCACTGCCAGAGCCCTGCAAAATGACCTCCAGCAGGCCACAAATGTGCATGTGTCTGCACAATCGGTTAGAAACCGACTCCATGAGGATGGTCTGAGTGCCCAACGTCCACAGATGGGGATTGTGCTCACAGCCCAACACTGTGCAGGACGCTTGGATTTGCCTCAGAACACCAGGATTGGCAAATTCGCAGCTGGCTCCCTGTGCTCTTCACAGATGAAAGCAGGTTCACACTGAGCACATGTGACAGACATGATAGAGCCCGGAGACGCCGTGGAGAACAATCTGCTGCCTGCAACATCCTTTAGCATGACCGGTTTGGCAGTGGGTCAGTAATGGTGTGGGGTGGTATTTCTTTAGAGGGTTGCACAGCCCTCCATGTGCTCGCCTGAGGTAGCCTGACTGCCATTAGGTACCGAGATGAGATCCTCAGTCCCCTTGTGAGATATATACTGGTGAGGTTGGCCCTAGGTTCCTCCTAATGCAGGAGAATGCCAGACCTTATGTGGCTGGAGTGTGTCAGCAGTTCCTGCTAGATGAAGTCATTGAAGCTATGGACTGGCCCGCCCGTTCCCCAGACCTGAATCCGATTGAGCAGATATGGGACATCATGTCTTGCTCCATACACCAAAGTCACATTGCACCACAGACTGTCCAGGAGTTGGCGGATGCTTTAGTCCAGGTCTGGGAGGAGATCCCTAAGGAGACCATCCGTCGCCTCATCAGGAGCATGCCCAGGAGTTGTAGGGAGGTCATACAGGTACCTGGAGGCCACACACACTACTGAGCACCATTTTGACTTGTGTTAAGGACATTACATTCTACTTTAATTTTGTGGGTGACTACAAATTAAATTATAAAATTTTATTTCCATTGATTCTTTTTGTGTGATTTTGTTGTCAGCACATTCAACTTTGAACAGAACAAAGTATGCAATGAGAATATTTCATTCATTCAGATCTAGGATGTGTTATTTGAGTGTTCCCTTTATTTTTTGAGATATATATATATTTTACCAATTCATGAGCCGTGTTTTGTAAAATCACAGTGACAGGTTAGTATAGAAAAGACAGAATAGATATATACAAATAGAATACATAGATATCTAGATGTCGGTGACACACACAACTACGTGTATTTATATCACATAGATACAAGAAAAAATGTAAAATTACTGCTGGAGCTGACAGAAGAGATGGATTACATACAGTAAATGGAATAGGTAGATATATAGATGTCTGTCACAAATACAATTAGTACAGTGAGTGCAGCTTACTGTACATGTATTTAAATGATTTTTCGGAAAAAAATGGCGTGGGCTCCAGCACAATTTTTGTAACCAGCAGAGGGAAAGCCGATGGCTGGAGTCAGATGTTTATAGCCTGGGAAGGGGGTAATACCCATGGAGCTTCCCAGGTTATTAATATCAGCTCACAATTGTATACTTAGCCTTTACTGGCTATTAAAATGAGGGCCACAAAAAAAGTAAAAAAATTATGTGGGGTCTCCATATAATTAATAACCAGCAAAGGCTAGGCAGACAACTGGGGGCTGATATTAATAGCCTAGGAAGGTGCCATGGACAATGCCCCCCGGGATAAAAACATCACCTCTCAAGTCACTCCAGAAAAGGCACATCTCTAAGATACGCCAATTCTGGCACTTAGCCTTGCTCTTCCCACTTGGCCTGTAGGGATGGCAAGTGGGGTGATAGTTGGGGGGGTTTGATGCCACCTTTGTATTGTCAGGCGACATCAAGCCCTGAGGTTAGTTATAGAGAGAAGTCAATAAGATGCCCCCATTAATAACCCCATAATCACATTGTAAGAAAACACAGACACCCAGAAAAAAAGCCCTTTAATTGAAAGAATGACACAGACTCCTTTAATATTCTTAATTAAACCATACTTACGACCTCACCTATTCCCCCAATGCCCTCGTCATCTGCAAAAGAGGTAAAAAAAATTAAAAAAAAACAATATTCCTCACCTTTCCGCAGAGATGCTTTTAATCCATTTGTCCCACGAAGGGTCCATATGTAGCCTGTCATCCTGCAGACACTGCTTGTGAATTGCAATTCCCTGTCTGAGGGCACCGCAAGTGTGAGAAACTTCTGCTCGTGATGCAGTCTGACAGGTCCTGCGAGTTCACAGCCAATGAACTCACTTCACCTTTCTAATGTTAATGCGAGCGCCGTGGGAAGATTTCCCACTTTGCTCGTGCCAACGTCACATAGGTGAAGTGAGTTAATTGGCTATGAACTCGCAGGACCTGTCAGACGGCACCGCGAGCAGGAGAACTTTATCACGCTCACGATGCCCTCAGAGAGGGAATAGCAGTTCACAGGGAGACACTGAGCACACAGTGCTCAGTGTCTAGTGGATGACAGGCTGTATGGACGCACCATGCTTCCATGCAGCTTGCCATCTAGATGTAGCAGAGCTAGACCCGTCGTGAGACAAATGGATTATGGATTAAAAGCATCTCTGCAGAAAGGTGAGGAATATTGTTCTTTTTTTTACCTCTTTTGCAGATGATGAAGGCATTGGTCGTGAACTCGCAGAACCCCAAACACTCAAGGTGTTAGGGCCCTGCCTCGTAGACCACAGATGATACTGTAGTGACACAATTCTAGGTGGGAGATCAAAGTGACAATTCCACGCTGTTGCCCTCAAAAGCCGTATCTGAAAAGAAAAAGGGAAATCGTTAATAAAAAAAAAATAAAACTTAAGGCAGAAACCGGCCTGGGCTGTCCAGATCCGTGCCTGCCTCCTGACACTAAGCTAAAACAGATTAGCTTCATGCCAATTGGTGGTACCATCCTCTACTTGGGGGGGAAGACCTGCATTTTTTTATTGCATAGCATAAGCAGCATACACCCATGTTTTTTTGTGTGCCGCAGTGAAGCATTAAACCCCATACACCAACCAGAGGGACACACAGCATAACCCCCACAATCATAAACTTCCACCTCACACTAATCAGTGGAACCCACAGTATAAACCCAACAAAGCACTCACGACGCCCCCTCCCCAAGCGCAAATCCCCAGATGCCCCCTTCCCCCCGAAGGGTGAATCCCCATCATATGCCCCCACCCCCAAGCATAAATCTCAGACGCCCCCCACCCGTCCCCAAACATAAATCTCCCCATCGGATGTCCACCCACCCAAGCATTACTCCCATTGGATGCCACCCACCCCGCTTCCCAAGCATAAACCCCCAGCATAAATCCTCATCAGACCTCCACCCCTCTCAAGCATAAACACCATAAGACTTCCACCCCCCCAAAGCATTACTCATATCGGACGCCACCCAAGCATAAACCCAAATCGGACATCCACTCCCCCCCCCAGCATTAACCTCATCAGACATCCACTCCCCCATCATAAAACCCCCATCGGACCCACCCTCCCTAAGCATAAAACCCCATCGGACCTACCCTCCCCAAGCATAAACCAGACCCGGCAAGCGTGCATTGAATCTCTATCCCCAGGGTCCAACCAGACCCAGCAAGCGTGCAATAACTCTCACCTCGGGGCCCAACCAGACCCGGCAAGCGGGCATTAACCCTCCCAGGGCCCAACAAGAGCCTGTTATGGAAATTTAATTAAGATAAATCTATCCTGCAGTGTTTGCTGGTGCTGTTCCCAATTTTATATTAAATGTCTTTTCTTTGAGCGCTCAGACGAAATGAGGACTGTCCACACGGAAGTGTCAGTATAACAGTTCGTCAAGACCAACAGTTTATTATTCATTCAAGGTTTTATACGTTTACAAAAAGGGGCTGGTTAGTCAATTAACATACAATTAAAAGCTGCTAGATTATTGGCTGTTTTAGTGTAAGTATGATAATTATGATAAAAGGGCTGAAGTTGCAGATTTATTGTTTATTGTTCTTTGCCCCAGCTTTCCTGCATGACTAGTAAAGAAAACAATAGATATCTTTCCGAACACTCTGTTTTTGTTTCTGTATCCTTGGTAAAAAGTCCCTATGAACTATCTTTTGCAATAGCCTGATTTATGTAGGCCAGGGTTGTCTTAAACGACTGATTATAGCTAGCATCAGCTTTTTCATAGATATGTGTGAGCACAGGATTTTTAGCAAGTGAGATCTATCTAACTGTAAATGCATATATATGAATATACATTGAATACGTGGAATACATATATATTTCCATGACAGTCCCCCCTTAGATACCACTTGCCCTAAAAACCTGCTCCTGTCCCAAAGCGCTGCAACTCTTTTGTGCTGCCGATGGGCTGGCACATGCCTAACACATGTACCCCTCATTGATGCAGGCTTTTCGCAAATGGGCGGTCAGGAGATCTGTCCCTAGCAGGGGTTCATGTGTTTGCAATCATAGTCTCTTTATTTAACTGCATGTTCAGAAAAACGTGTGTATTCTTCGTCAGGTAGGTCATCTGTCTGGTCAGTCAGAGCATCCACGACATCATTCATGGCTTAGGTGTCTCTTCTGGTACGGGAGCTTCCTTGCAATGTGGTACGTGGATCCAAGCAGGCTTTCCCTCTAGTTTCACAGAGGTTGGTGTCATCTGGGGCTCTTGGACAGGACCATCAAATCTGGGATCGAGTGTTCTCATTTCCAACTTTTTTCACCAACACCCAGTCTCCTGGCTTTCAAGGAGTGCGTACCGGACACTGAGTCTGGATCTGGCAGTGAAGAGAAAAACTCGAGAATGGACATTAGTTTTTTGACCAATTTAATTACATAAGCAAACAAGATATCATTTTGCATATTCTGCTGCTGAGGGAAGAATGCACCTAACTTGGGACTAGACCCAAACAAAATTTCGCATGGTGACAGCTTTTCTGGGTCTCTGGGAGTGTGCCTTACGCTAAACAGTGCAATTGGGAGTGTGTCATGCAAACCAGCGTGTCTCTTGGGCAATTTTTAGCATCCTATTCTTAAGTGTTCCGTTCAGTCTTTCTACCTTCCTGCTGCTCTGGGGGTGGTAAGGAGTGTGTAGGCCTAGGTGTGACCCTACTGCTAATCGGGTCTCATGTGTCAGATTTGCTGTGAATGCGGGTCCCTGATCACTTTCTATCATTTCTGGAACCCCGTATCTGCACACTATTTTCCAAAAGTAGCTGCTTTGCAGTAGTCTTTGCTGACTTGGAAGGCTTCTGTCCATCTTGAAAACACTTCTTTGACCACAATGGCGTATTTGAATCCTTCACTTGGCGATATCTGGATGTGGTCTATCTGGATCCTCTGAAGCTGGTAGAGTGGTCTTGCCAGATGAGGTGAGGGGGACTTTCTTCCACACGTCCAGGCTTGCATTTGCCGCAGGTCAGACAGCTGCTGGTGAATTTGGCTGTTAGGGTGGAGATCCTGAAGCGAACCAGTAAGCACCAATCAGATCAATCATCTGTGTCTTTGATATGTGGGTGTGGGTCCATGTGCCCATTGGACCACCATAGGGTGCATACTTTGTGGTAGGCAGGGTTTGTTGTCCATTGTTGATAGCCTTCCTTCTTCACGTGTTGCTTTTTTCGCATTCAACTCTTCTTCTCCTTTTGGAGCTTGGTCTTGTAACTTCTTGAGCAGATCCCTGGTTCTGTTATGGAAATTTAATTAGGATAAATCTATCCTGCAGTGTTTGCTGCTGCTGTTCCCAATTTTATATTAAATGTCTTTTCTTTGAGCACTCAGACGAAATGAGGACTGTCCACACGGAAGTGTCAGTATAACAGTTCGTCAAGACCAACAGTTTATTATTCATTCAAGGTTTTATACGTTTACAAAAAGGGTCTGGTTAGTCAATTAACATACAATTAAAAGCTGCTAGATTATTGGCTGTTTTAGTGTAAGTATGATAATTATAATTATGATAAAAGGGCTGAAGTTGCAGATTTATTGTTTATTGTTCTTTGCCCAGCTTTCCTGCATGACTAGTAAAGAAAACAATAGATATCTTTCCGAACACTCTGTTCTTGTTTCTGTATCCTTGGTAAAAAGTCCCTATGAACTATCTTTTGCAATAGCCTGATTTATGTAGGCCAGGGTCGTCTTAAACGACTGATTATAGCTAGCATCAGCTTTTTTATAGATATGTGTGAGCACAGGATTTTTAGCAAGTGAGATCTATCTAACTGTAAATGCATATATATGAATATACATTGAATACGTGGAATACATATATATTTCCATGACAGTCCCCCCTTAGACACCACTTGCCCTAAAAACCTGCTCCTGTCCCAAAGCGCTGCGACTCTTTTGTGCTGCCGATGGGCTGGCACATGCCTAACACATGTACCCCTCATCGATGCAGGCTTTTCGCAAATGGGCGGTCAGGAGATCTGTCCCTAGCAGGGGTTCATGTGTTTGCAATCATAGTCTCTTTATTTAACTACATGTTCAGAAAAACGTGTGCGTTCTTCGTCAGGTAGGTAATCTGTCTGGTCAGTCAGAGCATCCACGACATCATTCATGGCTTAGGTGTCTCTTCTGGTACGGGAGCTTCCTTGCAATGTGATACGTGGATCCAAGCAGGCTTTCCCTCTAGTTTCACAGAGGTTGGTGTCATCTGGGGCTCTTGGACAGGACCATCAAATCTGGGATCGAGTGTTCTCATTTCCAACTTTTTTCACCAACACCCAGTCTCCTGGCTTTCAAGGAGTGCGTACCGGACACTGAGTCTGGATCTTGCAGTGAAGAGAAAAACTCGAGAATGGACATTAGTTTTTTGACCAATTCAATTACATAAGCAAACAAGATATCATTTTGCATATTCTGCTGCTGAGGGAAGAATGCACCTAACTTGGGACTAGACCCAAACAAAATTTTGCATGGTGACAGCTTTTCTGGGTCGGTCTCTGGGAGTGTGCCTTACGCTAAACAGTGCAATTGGGAGTGTGTCATGCCATGGTTTGCGTGTCTCTTGGGCAATTTTTAGCATCCTATTCTTAAGTGTTCCGTTCAGTCTTTCTACCTTCCTGCTGCTCTGGGGGTGGTAAGGAGTGTGTAGGCCTAAATCTGACCCTACTGCTTACCAGATCTCTTGTGTCAGATTTGCTGTGAATGCGGGTCCCTGATCACTTTCTATCATTTCTGGAACCCCATATCTGCACACTATTTTCCAAAAGTAGCTGCTTTGCAGTAGTCTTTGCTGACTTGGAAGGCTTCTGTCCATCTTGAAAACACTTCTTTGACCACAATGGCGTATATGAATCCTTCACTTGGCGATATCTGGATGTGGTCTATCTGGATCCTCTGTAGCTGGTAGAGTGGTCTTGCCAGATGAGGTGAGGGGGACTTTCTTCCACACATCCAGGCTTGCATTTGCCGCAGGTCAGACAGCTGCTGGTGAATTTGGCTGTTAGGGTGGAGATCCCTGAAGCGAACCAGTAAACACCAATCAGATCATTCATCTGTGTCTTTGATATGTGGGTGTGGGTCCATGTGCCCATTGGACCACCATAGGGTGCATACTTTGTGGTAGGCAGGGTTTGGAGTCCATTGTTGATAGCCTTCCTTCTTCACGTGTTGCTTTTTTCGCATTCAGCTCTTCTCCTTTTGGAGCTTGGTCTTGCAACTTCTTGAGCAGATCCCAGGACGTCTTTTTGTCAGGTTTCTTGTCTTCAGTTGTCATGTAGTAGCCGTCCGGCTCTACGACCTCTCCCACTTCTCCATGTTGTCTTCCTTTGGCCGCTTCTTTGGCTGCCATGTCCGCCATGTTATTGCCTCGCGCCTCTTCTGTCTGAAATTGGAGTACACCCAGCAGGTCACTGAAGGCTCCATGATGCTTCACGGTTGTCCCGTTTGCTGTGATGAAGTCTCTTGCAGCCCAGATGGGCCCAAAGTCGTGTGCTATGCCATGCGAGCACCTTTAGTCGGTGTAGATGTTTGCAGTCTTGCCTTCTGCCATCTGGCAGGCCTTCGTCAGCGCTATCAGTTCTGCTTCCTGGGCTGACAGGCTAGGTGACAGACTTCTGGACCACAGGATTTCTTGATTGCTGGTCACTGCACTTCCTGTGTGGAAACTTCTTCATCATCTGCAAATCTGGAGCCATCCAAGTAGAGGATAAATTCTGTAAATTTTTGTTCTGAAAAGCCCATATTGTATCCCCCTTTGGGAGTGGGAGTAGAGTGGCCGGATGAGGACTGTAGGTCTGGAGACGGTGACATTGTGAGACAAAGGCGATAGAGGCGCCACAAAGATGCCTGGCGGTGGGGAGATTATTGTTGGTTGAGCTTGATTGAGGATTGCCAAGATGTCGTGTGGAGTGAGAGTTTCTAGTGGCTGTCCAAGAGTGATGTCAGCAGTCTTGTCCAGGAAAGTGTGTGCTGCAGATACTGCCATCAGGCAGGAGGGTGCTCCTCTTGCAACTGGATCCAAGCGGGCTGAGAGGCAGCCTAAAAGTCTCTGTTTTCCCCCGTGAATCCGTGCCAGGACTCCAGTAGCATGACCTTCTTTCTTCCATCAGGTAGACGGAAAGACTTCTTGTAGTCAGGTAGGCCTGGTATTGGCGCTGAGACTGTGGAGTTCTTCCAGTCTCCTGAATGAGTTGAAGGCTGCGTCCGATAGAAGGAGCGGGATGGCGTTGATGCAAGCGCACAGAGGCTGCATTAGGACTGAGGCATCAGGGATCCAGGTTCTGCAATACGACACTAGACCATCTTCTCCACAGTGGTCTTCCAGTCATTTGACATGTGTTTCGTCTGGTGGGCAATACAGTGTCCCAGGGATGTAACTTGCTTCTGACACCACTGGACTTTGTTCTTCCAGACCTTGCGTTGCTGTTCCTCAAGGAACAGGGAATGGACTGTGCAGGTATCGATGTCAACCACACAAAAGAGAAGGTCATCCACGTGTTGTAGAAGAGTGACTCCTGCATATTCTGCAATCCAGTTGACGAGGATGGAGGACATTGTCTTGGTGAAACTTGAAGGGCTTGTTCTGAGCACCTTGAGGCAACACTGTCCATATGCACTCCACTGGTGCGTGAAGGCAGGCAGGTCATCCAGGTGGAGGGGAACACTGAAGAAGGCACTGGCCAGGTTGATCACCGTGAATACCGTTGCGGTGACTGGGACTTTTGAGAGCAGAGTGTGCGGGTTCAGCACTGTTGGGGTTTCAAATACCGTAGCCTCTTTCACGGCCTCCAGCCCTTGCACCATTCTGAACTCAGTGGGGTTTACAGTCTTTTTCTTCACTGTGGAAAACTGGGATTGATTCAGATGGGCGAGGCAGCCCAGTTTGGCCTTGTCCTTCACTATGCGGCAGGGGACTCCCATCTCCCGGCACAGAGCTGGCGGGAAAACACGCCGTCTACTAGGATCCACATCATGAGAGATGACGACCAGCTGGCTTTCTTGTTCTCCACCAAGGCATTCACTGTGTTGGCACCTGCTTTGGTCACAGGGGGTCTTCTTGTTGGGACGTCTCCTTAACCGGCTGCTTTTTTCTCAGCACGGGCCATCAGTTGTTTCTTTTTCTCCAGCTCGGTCTCAGGTCAGTATTTGTGCACAAGTTTGAAGAGCTGAGTGGCCTTTTGCCGGTCTAGGGCCTGGGTGAACTGGTTGATTGCAAGGGGCACCTCCTGGTGCTTGCAAAAGATGAACCTCTGGCGTTAGAGCTGGATGAGGTGTTGCCATTCCATGAAGCGAGTAGGGTCCTTCTTGAGTTGAATATCCTGGCCAATGTCAAAGTTCTCAGGCCGTATTCTTAGGCGAGTTCACTTAGACCTTCAGTTGGTCGGAGACATCTTGACTCTGGGTGATGGAGTGGCTTTTCTGGTACTATGTCCAGCACCTCCTGTGATAGGTCTGCAGTGTGGTTGTTTGAGGTTCCTGTTTCTTCTTGGGTCAGGGGTGAAGAAAGTGTCATGGTCCCATCTTCCTGGAACACTCTGGTCGCTTTCAGCTTCTGAAGTAGGTCCACTCCCAATAGGTTGAGGGTGCAGGTCTTTGACACAACAAACTGGGACATGATGGAGTGTTCTGGCTGAGTCCACACGTTCAGGGGCTTCATAATCTGGAAATATCTGACTTGACCATCAATTCCCATACAGGATGCAGAAGATTCTGATAGGTGAGGTTGCGGAGTTCCACAAGAAAAGATCTGACTACGCCATCCACTCTCAGGATATTGGTCCCACTGGTGGGGTTCCCTGTGGACTTGGCGTGCTCCTGTCCTATGGACAGGGTTCTTCACTGCTTTCTGTGTTTCTTCTTCTTCTGGGCGAAGTCAGTGTTCTGCACCGGTTCCGGAAATGACCAAACTCGCCACAGTTGTAACACTGGACATCCCTTCTGTCCCAGCGGGACTCAATCCTTTTTGCTACTGCGAGCAGGGTATCCATTGCTATTGACGTGTACTCAGGCCTGGCTACTACCAGTGGTTTCCTGATTGGTTCTCTCAGTCCATGCACAAAAGCCTGTGCCAACATCCGTCTGTGTGTCTGATCATGGGTAATGAGGCCCAAATCTTGAAACACTTGCATCACTCTGTCATGGAACTTCTCCACAGACTCGTCTTGTCTTGACTCATGTCATGTAGGCTGAGAGTTTGTCCTGTCAGTCTGCTTTTGGCCCATTCTCTGAGCTGCTCAATTAGCTTTGGTCCTGTCACCCAGGCATACGCATCTAATTCTGCTGGAAGCTTGAAGTGTTCTCTCATAATTGGCCAAAATGCCTCACCTGCTTTAATTTCCATTACGGCCCAGAGATCAATCCAGGCTGCTGCATACGTTCGCTGGATCTGCTGCATTTTTTGGCAAAATGGCATGGGGTGTATCCCTGGGTCTGGCAGCATACTGATCACCTGGCTTGGGATGAAGGGCTCATAGGATGGTGCCTCTACCTGTCCTGCTCTATTGGTGCTTGTGTGTTTTCTTCCCTAGTATTGGGCAGCATGTGTGACGTTGCATCTTCATCTTCATCAGATGAGGATTGACATGGTGTGCTTGGTGCATACACTGGGTACTGAAGCTGCGGTGGCAGCTCTGCTCGGCACTGAGGTTCCTCATTTGTGTCTGCAGCTACACCTCCCCCCTGTGAAGCCTCGGCTGTGGGCTGTTATGTCTGGGGGCTACCTGCAGCGTTATGTGTGTGGAGATTTGCACTTTCTTCTCCTGATATAATGACTGGCAATGTTTGTACTGTGCTTGGGATAGACAGGGTGCCCTGTGCTGGAGGCACTGAATACAGGGACACCACATTGCTTTGATTGGGCATTGACCCAGTTGATAACGAAGTAGAAAAAAGAGGAAGAGAAGGGAGGTGTGAGTGAGGAGTGGTGGGATGTGCCTGAGAGGAGGAGGAAGGAGGAGAGCGAGCACGAGCAGGTGGGTGTGGTGTGGGAGGAGAAAGGGAGGAAAAGGAAGGAGGAGAAAGATCAGAAGGGTGTGGCGTGGGAGAAGAGAGGGAAAGAGGAGGGGGGAGAGATGGAGGGGAGAGAGGAGAAAATGAAGGAGGAGAGGGTGAAGAAGAGGAAGAAAATGGATGTGTCAGAGATGTGAGGGAGGGGAAAGAAGGAATGATAGGGAAAGAAGGATAGAGAGGAAAGGCAGCGAGGAAAGAGGAGAGAAGTCTGAAGAAGAAGGAGAAAGGGGCTGAGAGAAGAAAGAGGAGAGGGTGTCCCCCCTGCGATGCTTGAGAGGGGACCGTCGAAGCAAAAATGCTTTCTCCCTGTGGAGAGAGGCGGGGAGCGTTTTTCCCTGTACAAGGCTCCTTATTCAATGAGAGCAGACTACACCTGTCCCGTGTCTCCACGGGATGGACATGTGATGTGTGTGACTCTAAATTCTGCTCTTGTGACATGTCCGTGATCATTTCCTCACAGATGATTTCAATGCTTCTTTAACACCTTTTCAATCTTATTCACATAAAAATCACTTCCTGGTCCGTTCAAATAACTTGCTGTACCTTCTACACGATGCAAGACTACCACTGCTCTTTTATAGCAGACGGCAATCTAAAAACAGACTTTCCTGTGCCTTTCAACAAAAACAAAAACAAAAAAACATTTCATTGTGCAGCGTAAAGTCTGCCCGTCCATTGGATTCTCACGTACTCTGACCTTCTATTCACATGCCTAGCCCTTCGATTCTCACGTACTGTGTCTATTCCAAAAACCTATTCAACAAAGGTGATTAAAAATCTGAGAACTGCTGCATTCTGGTTCTGTGTGCAAGGACACTGAAATTCTTGTCTTCACTGAATGCCTTATGGGAGGGGTGAGTGAAGCCACTGCGCAATTGTTTGTGTGTGTTCTCCCTCCGCCTGCAATTTCTTATCTATGTTTCTGTCCTTGGTCTAAAGCACGCTAGTAGATTTTGTGCTTTTTTTTCTTTCTTTTTTTAAATGGTTGGAGAATAAAACTCTAAAATAAGTTGATTAGAAAAACTTCTCCAAAATTATTTAAAAATTTACTTAAAAGAAAAACTTTAAAAACAAGAGTTAGATTTAAAAAGAAAAAAGAAAACCCTACACAGTTTAGTAAAAATTCTAGGAAAAAGATTGACCAAAATAAAAATTCCAAAAAGAAAAACTGATCAAAAAAGGGGAGGGAAAAAAAAACGTATTAATAGTAAAACTCTAAAAAACAAGGTTGACAAGAAGAAAAAACCCTTGTTACTAAAACAGCTAATTAAAAACAGAAAAGAGGTGGAAAAACTGATTGTAAAATGATAAAAACAAAAAGAAAAAATACTTTAAAACTTTTGTCTGGTAGCGTAGGCTTTATCCTACCGCCCTCTGGAATGTCATCTCGCTGCTGCCAGCACTTCCCCCCTCCCTTATATCTCTGCCTGCTGTGTCTTACAGACACTGAAATCACGTATCAAAAAAAAAAAAAAAGGTTATCCCTCAGAATAGAAAAAAAAATGAATATACAGTAGTTCAGTCTGAATGCCTGAGAATTTTCACGCTACAGCCTGTAGCCAAAGACTAGCTCAAAAATATCAAAACCAGGAAACAGATGTGACAACGTGATTAGCAGAGGGGGGTCAAAGGGGTTTCTCGCTGCTGCAGCCAGCAGTGAATGAGATAGTGATAGAGCGCATTCTGCTTTGAATGAGATTTAAAGCGACAGTACCTGATACAGACAGGGACACGTACAATGAGACAGACACCCGGGAGAATACGAATCCCTCTTTTAGATGATCTGTGACACATACAAGCTGCTCTGGTAACTGATAACTCACCAATTGCACTGAGCACGGCAATGCTCCAGGTCTATTACTCTGAAAACCGTTCGCCCTGGCCGGTGCGCCGGTCACAGTAATCTGTAATAGCCTTAATCAAAATTCTCACCATCCACGTGTGATTTGACTGGGATGACCTCCCCCCTTGCGTGGACAATTACTGTGAGAACTTATCCAATCAAAGCTCCTGCCCCTCACACATGGATTGATCTGGGATGACCTCCCTCCTGTGTGTGAAGGATTACTGCAGAAACTTAAGGTACTGCCACACTACTCGATCCCGCTAGCGATCTCGTTAGCGTTGCATACTAATGAGATCGCTAGCGGGATTGTTTCTATATCGCTAAATGCGGCCACATTTAGCGATATAGTTAACGACGCTATCGCCGTTAGCGATCTTCTTAACGACTTTAGCGGTACAAAAGTACCGCTAAATCGCTAAGAAAAGGTGCCACACAGCGATAAGATACTTACCCAGCGGGAGCGCCAGCGATGAAATAGGGTCCGGAGCGATTCCAGCGACGAGCGAGATCACAGCAGGAAGCTCGTCGCTGGAAGCTGCCGCACTGAACAATATCGCTAACGGGATCGCTAAATAGTGACGTTTTTTAGCGATCCCGTTAGCGATATTGTTTAGTGTGGCATACCCTTTAACCGATTCAACGCCCTCGCCCCTCACACCTGGATTGATCTGGGATGACCTCCCTCCTGTGTGTGAAGGATTACTGCGTGGACTTATCCAATCAAAGCTCCCGCCCCTCACACCTGGATTGATCTGGGATGACCTCCCTCCCATGTATGAAGGATTACTGCGGGAACTTATCCAGCATTTTGTTTTTTTGCTATACAGCTCCCAGAAATCAGCAAGCAAAAACACAGTCACCGTTCCAACTTTTCTCCCGGTTCACATAAAACATGAAACACATACACAGCACAGCAGCAAACAACTTATATCCCAGGGTTTTGGATAAGGGTGTGGACTTTTTACACTACCTGGGAATGCGGTGGTGACCACACCTGACCGGCAAGAGGTGTAAGACCTGGACTGGACACAAGGGACTTTCAGGTAAGATGACAAGATTTTCTTACCTTACTTATGGAGCTGCGCAGTCTCCGTCCCGTGAGCCAAGGCCATGGCCAACACCTCTGTCTCTCCGGTCAGCAGGTCCCCGTGCGTTTCGTCCACTGCCCCACGTTGGGTGCCATCTGTTATGGAAATTTAATTAGGATAAATCTATCCTGCAGTGTTTGCTGCTGCTGTTCCCAATTTTATATTAAATGTCTTTTCTTTGAGCGCTCAGACGAAATGAGGACTGTCCACACGGAAGTGTCAGTATAACAGTTCGTCAAGACCAACAGTTTATTATTCATTCAAGGTTTTATACGTTTACAAAAACGGGCTGGTTAGTCAATTAACATACAATTAAAAGCTGCTATTAGTGGCTGTTTTAGTGTAAGTATGATAATTATGATAAAAGGGCTGAAGTTGCAGATTTATTGTTTATTGTTCTTTGCCCCAGCTTTCCTGCATGACTAGTAAAGAAAACAATAGATATCTTTCCGAACACTCTGTTCTTGTTTCTGTATCCTTTGTAAAAAGTCCCTATGAACTATCTTTTGCAATAGTCTGATTTATGTAGGCCAGGGTCGTCTTAAACGACTGATTATAGCTAGCATCAGCTTTTTCATAGATATGTGTGAGCACAGGATTTTTAGCAAGTGAGATCTATCTAACTGTAAATGCATATATATGAATATACATTGAATACGTGGAATACATATATATTTCCATGACAATCCCACAAGCGTGAATTAATCCCCCTTCTCCCCAGGGTCCAACAAGACCCCGCAAACCAAATCTCTATCCCCCAGGGCACAACCAGACCCCACAAGCATGCATTAACCCCCTCCCAGGGCCCAACAAGACTCCACAAGGGTGCATTAATCTCCCCCAGGTCACCCCCAAACCCCACCACAAGCAGGTCGCCCCCCACTAAAAGGGGTCCACTCCGTAAGCAGGTCACCCCCATATCCCACACACAGGGGTCCCTCAATAGCCAGCAGCAGGTCACACCCCCCCAAACCTCACCACAAGCAGGTCGCCCTACACTAAAATGGGTCCACTCCGTAAGCAACAGGTCCCCACCAAACCCCACCACAATAACCAGCAGCAAGTCACCCACCCCAAACAGGTCGTCCCCACTAAAAGGGGTCCCACAATAACCAGCAGCAGGTGGCCCCCCCAAACAGGTCACCCCCAAATCCCACCACAGGGGTCCCCTCAATAGCCATCAGCAGGTCGCCCTCAAATTATGGGGTCCCCCTAATAGCCAGCAGCAGGTCACCCTGCACTAAAAGGGGTACAACCAGTAAGCAGCAGGTCACCCCCCCAACCCCACCAGAAGGGTCCCCCCAATTGCCAGCAGCAGGTCACCCCCCCAAACCCCACCACAGGGATCCACCACAGGGGTCCCCCCAAACCTCATCACCTCTGGTAATGGTGTGCTGCAACTTGCTAAAACAGAACACGTGGGTCACCCCCAAAACACTCACCTCCAAATTCCAGCACAGGGTCGCACATTTTTGAGGGTCACCCCCCAAACTCCACCACAGGGTCGCACGTTTTTCACCCTGAAACACTAACCTCTATGAGCCATGGCGTCTCGCAAGGTAATGGCGTGACGCCTTCCTAAAATAGAACACGCCCACAACGTCACACTAGCCCCCTTGATGCTTATTTACATACCCCCTCACACCAGCCGTCTGGTTGCCCCTCTACCCCATGCCTCCTCGCACAGCTCCCTGGATGCCCCTCTACATACCCCATGCCCCCTCTCAGCAGCCTTCTGGATGCCCCCCTACATACCTCCTCACGTCAGCCCCCTCTGGATGCCCCTCTGCATACCCCATGCCCCCTCACAGCAGCCACACAGCCCCCTGGATGCCCCTCTACATACCCCATGCCTTCTCACACAGCCCTCTGGATGCTCCTCTACATGCCCCTGCACACCAGCCCCCTGGATGCCCCTCTACATACCCCATGCCCCCGCACACCAGCCCCCTGAATGCCCCTCTACATACCCTATACCCCTGCACACCAGCCCCCTGGAAGCCCCACTACATACCTCATGCCTCCTCACAGCAGCCCCCTGGATGCCCCTTCACAGCAGTCCCCTGGATGCCCCCACACACCAGCCCCCTGGATGCCCCTCTACATACTCCATGCCTCCTCACACAGTTCCCCAGATGACCCCCTAAAACCCTCTCACACCAGCCCAATGGATGCCCCCCTTCATACCCCATGCCCCCTCACATCAGCCCCCTGCCCCCCTACATACCCCATGCCCCCTCACGTCAGCCCCTTGGAAATTCCTCTACATACCCTAGTGCCCCTCACATCAGCCCCCTGGATGCCACCCTACATACCCCATGCATACCTACATACCCCCTCACATCAGCCCCCTGGATGCTCCTCTACATACCCCATGCCTCCTAACATCAGCCCCATGGATGCCCTTCTACATACCCCTTCACAGCAGTCACCCAGATACCCCCGTTCATACCCCATGCCCCCTCACAGCAGCCCCCTGGATGCCCTTCTAAATACCCCCTCACAGCAGTCACCCGGATGCCCCCATACATACCCCATGCCCCCTCACAGCAGCCCCCTGGATGCCCCCCTACAAACCCCATGCCCCCTCTTGTCAGCCCCCTGGAACCTCTTCTACATACCCCAGGCCCCTCTACATACCCCAGGCCCCCTCACATCAGCCCCCTGAATTCCCCCCTACATACCCCATGCCTACCTACCCCATGCCCCCTCACATCAGCCACCTGGATGCTCCCCTACATACCCCATGCCTCCTAACATCAGCGCCCTGGATGCCCTTCTACATACCCCCTCACAGCAGTTACCCGGATGCCCCCGTACAAACCCCATGCCCCCTCACAGCAGCCCCTGGATGCCCTTCTAAATAACCCCCTCACAGCAGTCACTCGAATGCCCCCATACATACCCCATGCCCCCTCACAGCAGCCCCCTGGATGCGCCCCTACATACCCCATGCCCCCTCACGTCAGCCCCCTGGAAACTCCTCTACATACCCCAGGCCCCCTCACATCAGCCCCCTTGATGCCCCCTACATACCCCATGCCTACCTACCCCCTGCCCCCTCACATCAGCCCCCTGGATGCTCCCCTACATACCCCATGCCTCCTAACATCAGCCCCCTGGATGCCCTCCTACATACCCCCTCACAGCAGTCACCCGGATGCCCCGTACAAACCCCATGCCCCCTCACAGCAGCCCCCTGGATGCCCTTCTAAATATCCCCTCACAGCAGTCACTCGGATGCCCCCATACATACCCCATGCCCGCTCACAGCAGCCCCCTGGATGCCCCCCTACATACCCCATGCCCCCCTCACATCAGCCCCCTGGAAACTCCTCTACATACCCCAGGCCCCTCTACATACCCCAGGCCCACTCACATCAGCCCCCTGGATGCCCCTTACATACCCCATGCCTACCTACCCCATGCCCCCTCACATCAGCCCCCTGGATGCTCCCCTACATACCCCATGCCTCCTAACATCAGCCCCCTGGATGCCCTTCTACATACCCCCTCACAGCAGTCACCCGGATGCCCCCATACATACCTCATGCCTCCTCACACAGCTCCCTGGATGCCCCTCTACATAGCCCATGCCTCCTCACACAAGCCCTCTGGATGCCCCCTACATACCCCCTCACATCAGCCCCTGGATGCCCCTCGCATACCCCATGCCCCCTCACAGCAGCCACACAGCCCCTGGATGCCCCTCTGCATACCCCATGCCTCCTCACACAGCCCTCTGGATGCTCCTCTACATAACCCATGCCCCCGCACACCAGCCCCCTGGATGCCGCTCTACATACTCCATGCACCCGCACACCAGCCCCCTGGATGCCCCTCTACATACCCCCACGCACCATCCCCTGGATGCCACTCTACATACCCCATGCCCCTCACAGCAGCCCTCTGGATGCCCCCCTACATACCCCCTCACATCAGCCCCCTGGATGCCCCTCTGCATACTCCATGCCCCCTCACAGCAGCCACACAGCCCCCTGGATGCCCCTCTACATACCCCATGCCTCCTCACACAGCCCTCTGGATGCTCCTCTACATAACCCATGCCCCCGAACACCAGCCCCCTGGATGCCCCTCTACATACCCCATGCCCCCGCAAACCAGCCCCTGGAAACCCCTCTACATACCTCATGCCTCCTCACAGCAGCCCCCTGGATGCCCCCCTACATACTCCATGCCCCCGCACACCAGCCCCCTGGAAGCCCCCACACACCAGCCCCCTGGAAGCCCCTCTACATACCCCATGCCCCCGCACACCAGCCCCCTGGATGCCCCTCTACATACCCCATGCCCCGCACACCAGCCCCCTGGAAGCCCCCACACACCAGCCCCCTGGATGCCCCTCTACATACCCCATGCCCCCGCACACCAGCCCCCTGGAAGCCCATCTATATACCTCATGCCTCCTCACAGCAGCCCCCTGGATGCCCCCTACATACCCCATGCCCCCGCACACCAGCCCCCTGGAAGCCCCACACACCAGCCCCCTGGATGCCCCTCTACAGTCATGGCCAAAAGTTTTGAGAATGACACAAATATTAATTTTTACAAAGTCTACTGCTTCACTTTTTCTAATGGCAATTTGCATATACTCCAGAATGTTATAAAGAGTGATCAGCTTAACAGCAATTACTTGCAAAGTCAATATTTGGCTAGAAAATGAACTTTATCCCCCAAAACACATTTCAACATCATTGCAGCCCTGCCTTAACCCCTCTCTGACATTAGACGTACTATCCCGTCCATGAAACCTGTGCCAATCTGACCATGGACGGGATAGTACGTCATAGGCGATTAGCTGCGCTCCCGGAGGGAGCGCAGCTAATCGCCGCCGGGTGTCAGCTGATTATCACAGCTGACACCCGTGACTGTGTGTCAGGAGCGGTCACGGACCGCTCCCGGCACATTAACCCCTAGCACACCGCGATCAAACATGATCGCGGTGTACTGGGGGCACAGGGAAGCATCGCGCAGGGAGGGGGCTCCCTGTGCGCCCCCCTGAGACCCTCAGACCAGCGCGATGTGATTGCGCTGTTCTGAGGGCTTCCTCCCTCCCAGGACCCGGATCCAAGATGGCGCCGGGGTCCTGGAGGGAGGCGGCTTCCTCAGCTATGCCTGTGCGATCGCTGGTGTGACAGAGTGCTGTGCACACTGTCACACCAGCGATCTGATAAAATACAGTGATGTCCCACCCTGGGACAAAGTAAATAAGTAAAAAAAATAAAAATAAACATGTTTTAAAAAAAAAATCCAAAATAAATAAATTAAAAAAAAAATATTCCCCAATAAATTCATTTCTTCCTGTAAATAAAAAAAACAAAACAATAAAAGTACACATATTTGGTATCGCGGCGTCCGTAACGACCCCCCCTATAAAACTGTCCCACTAGTTAACCCCTTTAGTGAACCCCTTAAAAAAAAAAAACAAAGCAAAAAATCAATGCTTTATCATCATACCGCCGAACGAAAAGTGGAATAACACGCGATCAAAAAGACCGATATAAATAAACATGGTACCGCTGAAAACATCATCTTGTCCCGCAAATAACGAGCTGCGATACAGCATCATCAGCGAAAAAATAAAAAAGTTATAGCTCGCAGAATAAAGCGATGCAAAAATAATTATTTTTCATATAAAATGGTTTTTATTCTATAAAAGCGCCAAAACATAAAAAAAATGATATAAATGAGGTATCGCCATAATCGTACTGACTCGAAGAATAAAACTGCTTTATCAATTTTACCACACGCGGAACGATAAAAACGCCTCCCCCAAAAGAAATTCATGAATTGCTGATTTTTGTTCATTCTAACCTCCCAAAAATCGAAATAAAAAGTGATCAAAAAATGTTACGTGCTCAAAAATGGTACCAATAAAAACGTCACCTCGTCCTGCAAAAAATAAGACCTCACAGGACTCTGTGGGCCAAAATATGCAAAAATTATAGCTCTCAAAATGTGGCGATGCAAAAAACTATTTTTTGCAAAAAAAAGCATCTTTTAGCGTGACAGCTGCCAATCATAAAAACCCGCTATAAATGGTAAATCAAACCCCCTTTATCACCCCCTTAGTTAGGGAAAAATAATAAAATAAAAAAAATATATTTATTTCCATTTTCCCATTAGGGTTAGGGTTAGTGTTGCGGCTAAAGTTAGGGTTGGCGCTAAAGTTAGGATTAGGGTTAGGGTTGGGATTAGGGGTGTGTTAGGGTTAGGTTTGTGGTTAGGGTTGGGACTAGGGTTAGGGGTGTGTTGGGGTTAGGGTTGGAGTTAGAATTGGGGGGTTTCCGCTGTTTAGGCACATCAGGGGCTCTCCAAATGTGACATGGCGTCTGATCTCAATTCCAGCCAATTCTGCGTTGAAAAAGTCAAACGGTGCTCCTTCACTTCTGAGCTCTGCCATGCATCCAAACAGTAGTTTATTCCCACATATGGGGTATCAGCGTACTCTGGACCCCAAGCGTTATTGTGCAATTTGTCCTATTTCTTCTGTTACCCTTGGGAAAATAAAAAACTGGGGGCGAAAATATCATTTTTGTAAAAAAAAAAAAAATGATTTTTTTGTTTTTACGGCTGTACATTATAAACTTCTGTGAAGCACTTGGGGCTTCATAGCGCTCACCACACATCTAGATAAGTTCCTTGTGGGTTCTATTTTCCAAAATGGGGTCACTTGTTGGGGATTTCCACTGTTTAGGCGCATCAGGGGCTCTCCAAATGCGACATGACGCCCCCAGACCATTCCATCAAAGTCTGCAATCCAAAACGTCACTACTTCCCTTCCGAGCCCCAACGTGTACCCATACAGTAGTTTTCTCCCACATATTGGGTATCAGCGTACTCAGGACAAATTGGACAACCACTTTTGGGGTCCAATTTCTCCTGTTACCCTTGTGAAAATAAAATATTGGGGCGAAAAAATCATTTTTGCAAAAAAAAAGAAAAAAGATTTTTTATTTTTACGGCTGTGCGTTATAAACTTCTGTGAAACACTTCGGGGTTCAAAGTGCTCACCACACATCTAGATAAGTTCCTTGTGGGTCTATTCTCCAAAATGGGGTCACTTGTGGGGGGTTTCCACTGTTTAGGCGCATCAGGGGCTCTCCAAATTCGACATGACGCCCCCAGACCATTCCATCAAAGTCTGCAATCCAAAACGTCACTACTTCCCTTCCGAGCCCCGACGTGTGCCCATACAGTAGTTTTCGCCCACATCTTGGGTATCAGCGTACTCAGCACAAATTGGACAACAACTTTTGGGTTCCAATTTCTTCTGTTACCCTTGTGAAAATAAAATATTGGGGGCGAAAAAATCATTTTTGTAAAAAAAAAAAAGATTTTTTATTTTACGGCTGTACGTTATAAACTTTAGTGAAACACCTGGGGGTTCAAAGTGCTCACCACACATCTAGATAAGTTCCTTGAGGGTCTAGTTTCCAAAATGGTGTCATTTATGGTGGTTTCCACTGTTTAGGCAGATCAGGAGCTCTCCAAACACGACATGGCGTCCAGCCAATTCTGCGTTGGAAAAGTCAGACGGCGCTCCTTCCCTTCCAAACTCTGCCATGCACCCAAACAGTGGTTTACTCCCACATATGGGGTATCAGCGCACTCAGGACAAATTGCACAATAACTTTTGGAGTCTTGTTACCCTTGGAAAAATAAAAATTGGGGTGAAAAGATCATTTTTGTGGAAAAAATATAATTTTTTAATTTTACGGCTCTACGTTATAAACTTGTGTGAAGCACTTGGGGGTTCAAATTGCTCACCAAAGATCTAGATAAGTTCCTTAGGGGGTCTAGTTTCCCAAATGGGGTCATTTGTGGGGGGTTTCCACTGTTTAGGCACATCAGGGGCTCTCCAAATGCAACATGGCATCCAATCTCAATTCCAGCCAATTTTGGTTGGAAAAAGTCAAATGGTGCTCCTTCCATTCCGAGCTCTGCCGTGTGCCCAAACAGTGGTTCCCCCCCACATATGGGGTATCAGCGTACTCAGGACAAATTGGACATCAACTTATGTGGTCCAATTTCTTCTGTTACCCTTGGGAAAATAAAAAATTAGTGACTAAATTATAATTTTTGTGGGAAAAAAATAGGATTTTTTATTTTCATGCCCTGGCATTATAAACTTGTGTGAAGCACTTGGGGGTTCAAAGTGCTCACCAAAGATCTAGATAAGTTCCTTAGGGGTCTAGCTTCCAAAATGGGGTCACTTGTGGGGGGTTTCCACTGTTTAGGCTCATCTGGGGCACTGCAAACGGAACATGACCCCCATCAACGTCTGCATTCCAAAACGTTACTACTTCCTTTCCAAGCCCTGCCGTGCGCCCAAACAGTTTCCCCCCCCACATATGGGGTATCAGCGTACTCAGGACAAATTGGACAACAACTTTTGGGGTCCAATTTCCTTGGGAAAATTCAAAAATTTGGGACTAAAAAATCATTTTTGTGGAAAATTGTTTTTTTTTTTCACACCCAGGCATTATAAACTTTTGTGAAACACTTGGGGGTTCAAAGTGCTCAAAACAGATCTAGATAAGTACCTTAGGGGGTCTAGATCCAAAATGGTGTCACTTGTGGGGGTTTCCACTGTTTAGGCGCATCAGAGGTTCTCCAAACGCGACATGGCGTCCAATCTCAATTCCAGCCAATTTTAGTTTGAAAAAGTCAAACGGCGCTCCTTCCCTTACGAGCTCTGCCGTGTGCCCAAACAGTGGTTTTCTCCCACACATTGGGTATTGGCGTACTCAGGAGAAATTGCATAACAACCTTATCTGTCCATTTTCTCTTTTACCCTTGTGAAAATAAAAAAAAAGTTTGTAAAAGATCATTTTTGTGGCTAAAAAGTTAAATATTCATTTTTCCTTCCACGTTGCTTTAGTTCCTGTGAAACACCTGAAGGGTTAATAAACTTCTTGAATGTGGTTTTGAGTACCTTGAGGGGTGCAGTTTTTAGAATGGTGTCACTTTTGGGTATTTTCTGCCATATAGACCCCTCAAAGTGACTTCAAATGTGAGGTGGTCCCTAAAAAAATGGCTTTGTAAATTTTGTTGTAAAAATGAGAAATCGCTGGTCAACTTTT
Organism: Oophaga sylvatica; assembly: GCA_033576555.1. Taxonomy (NCBI): domain Eukaryota; kingdom Metazoa; phylum Chordata; class Amphibia; order Anura; family Dendrobatidae; genus Oophaga; species Oophaga sylvatica. Next base: position 106,454,344 of record JARQOD010000006.1, read on the forward strand.
AACCCTTATAACTTCCTAACAAAAAAAAAATTTTGGTTCCAAAATTGTGCTGATGTAAAGTAGACATGTGGAAAATGTTATTTCTTAACTATTGTGTGTGATATATTTCTCTGTTTTAAGGGAATAAAAATTCAAAGTTTGAAAATTGCAAAATTTTAAAAATTTCGCCATATTTTTAAAAAATAAACGCAAGTTATATTGAAGAAATTTTACTTCTAACGTGAAGTACAATATGTCATGAGAAAACAATCTCAGAATCGCGAATATCTGTTAAAGAGACAGTGGTCAGAATTGTAAAAATTGGCCCAGTCATTAATGTGCAAACCACCCTTGGGGGTGAAGGGGTTAAAAGGACCAGCTAACCTCTTTTCAGTAATTGCTCCATTAACACAGGTGTGGGTGTTGATGAGGACATGGCTGGAGATCAATCTGTCATGATTAAGTAAGAATGACACCACTGGAAACTTTAAAAGGAGGCTGGTGCTTGGCATCATTGTTTCTCTTCTGTTAACCATGGTTATCTCTAAAGAAACACGTGCAGTCATCATTGCAATGCACAAAAATGGCCTAACAGGGAAGAGTATCGCAGCTAGAAAGATTGCACCTCAGTCAACAATCTATCGCATCATCAAGAACTTCAAGGAGAGAGGTTCCATTGTTGCCAAAAAGGCTCCAGGGCGCCCAAGAAAGACCAGCAAGCGCCAGGACCGTCTCTTAAAAGTGTTTCAGCTGCGGGATCGGGCTACCAGCAGTGCAGAGCTTGCTCAGGAATGGCAGCAGGCAGGTGTGAGTGCATCTGCACGCACTGTGAGGCGGAGACTCTTGGAGCAAGGCCTGGTCTCAAGGAGGGCAGCAAAGAAGCCACTTCTCTCCAGAAAAAACATCATGGACAGACTGATATTCTGCAAAAGGTACAGGCAGTGGGCTGCTGAGGACTGGGGTAAAGTTATTTTCTCTGATGAATCCCCTTTTCGATTGTTTGGGACATCAGGAAAACGCCTCATTCGGAGAAGACAAGGTGAGATCTTAATCCCATTGAGAACTTGTGGTCAATCATCAAGAGACGGGTGGACAAACAAAAACCTAAAAATTCTGACAAAATAAAAGCATTGATTGTGCAAGAATGGACTGCTATCAGTCAGGATTTGGTCCAGAAGTTGATTGAGAGCATGCCAGGGAGAATTGCAGAGGTCCTGAAGAAGAAGGGTCAACACTGCAAATATTGACTTGCTGCATTAACTCATTCTAACTGTCAATATAAGCTTTTGTTACTCATATGTTTGCAATCATATTTCTGTCTGTGATAAAAACATCTCTCAAACACACATAAAAACCAGAGGGCAGCAGATCATGTGAAAATATAATATTTGTGTCATTCTCAAAACTTTTGGCCATGACTGTATATAACACAGACAGATAGTATATAACACAGCCCACATAGTATATAACACAGCCCAGTAGCCCACATAATATATAACACAGCCCAGTAGCCCACATAATATATAACACAGCCCAGTAGCCCACATAGTATATAAACACAGCCCAGTAGCCCACATAGTATATAACACAGCCCAGTAGCCCACATAGTATATATCACAGCCAAGTAGCCCACATAGTATATATCACAGCCCACGAGCGCACATACCATATAGCACAGCTCAGTAGCCCACATAGTAAATAGCACAGCTCAGTAGCCCACATAGTATATAGCACCGCTCAGTAGCCCATATAGTATATAGCACAGCTCAGTAGCCCACATAGTATATAGCACAGCTCAGTAGCCCACATAGTATATAGCACAGCCCAGTAGCCCACATAGTATATAGCACAGCCCTGAAGCCCACATAGTATGTAGCACAGCCCACATCTCCCCTCTCCCTCCCCGAGAATGACCCCACAGTCCAGTACTCACTGATATAAAAAAAAACCCCACAATCCTCACCTCTCCTCATGCCCGCGCTGCTCCTGGCTCCTGTCTCAGCAGCTGCACTGCCCGACACACAGTGAGTGCGCGATGATGTCATTGCGCACCCACAGTGTCAGAGGCATAGGGGAATGATGGGAGAAGGAGCGTCAGCTCACGCTCTCTCCTCCATCATTGCTTTGAACTGTACCGGCAGACGCCGGTATAGTTCAATGCGGTGGGAGGAGTCGATGCTGGCAGCAGGCGGGCCCCCCTGCCTCACAGGGGCTCCATAGCGGCTGCGTGATGTGCCGCTAGCTCTAATGTTATCCCATTCGAGATTGAATACAGATATAAAGCGAATTGCCTCATCTCCCTTTTCCTTCTTTTTGGTTAATAGAATAAATGATTTCAGGGGGTAGATTTTGCTTGATTATATCCATATCGGATGCATCGCTTACTATACCCACGCTGTTCAAACCGAGTTTTAAGATCTTGAGCCTGTGTTTTAAATTTATTATCCGTGGGTCAAATTTGCCTCATCTTCAGGAACGGTCCGACCAGGACGGCCCTAATGGTAGCTTGGCAATGTGATGATTTGGCATGTATTAAAGCATTAACAGATGAAGATTTACGAAACATAGTCTGGATGGATGAATGAACATCCACTTACTGACTGACGTCCAAAAAGTCAATTTTATGTACATCATACCAATACGTTAATTTTATATTGTAGGAATTTGTATTCAGCACAGCCATAAAATCCCTGAGCTGCTGCACCGTTCCACGCCAAAAAAATAAGACATCATCTATATAACGTAACCAGCACAGCACATGGTCAGCGCCCCCCGCACCCATGGCCCACCACGTTTTTGATTTTAAAAAAATGGTTCTTAAAAGTAAAAAAAATTTTTTTGTGTGAGAACGTACTGCAGCTGTTATGTTCTGCTACAAGCACTAAGGAAAGATGGGAGATCTAAGCTGGATCCCTACGATGTAACGGGGAACCTGATCCTGTGATCAGACCCGCTAAAGTCCTCAGCTAGTCTGAACGAAGACCTATAGATGCGAGGAAGGGTTCCCTACAAGAACTAGTGACTGGGAGAAAAGATGGACACCTCCTAACAGAAATTGTAGCAGTAAAAGAAAAACAAAATAGAACACAGAGGTCCGAAGACCAAGCAAAACTGACTGAGTAAGGTAACAAAGCACCTGGCTAGCTTAAGAGTAGAAATTACAATGAAGTCCAGCAAAGCCAGAAGGGCGGAGCAGGATTAAAAAGGCCACAAAGGTCATGTGACCAGCAAGATAAAAAAAAACTAACAGGAGAGTTCTAACAGTACCCCCCTTCTAAGAGGATCCTCCGGATCCCCTAGGCCCAGGCTTATCCAGAAACCTCTTGTGAAACGCTCTGACAAGTCTGGACGCAGAAACATCATCCGCCCTCACCCATGAGTTATCCTCGGGTCCGAAACCCTTCCAAGCGACGAGATACTGCAAACTCCCTCTATACCGTCTAGAATTTAGGATGCGGGAAATTTCATATTCCCCGTCCTCCACCACCGGGGGAACAATGGCAGAGGCTTCTCCATCCGACACATCAGCTCTTTTCAACAGAGAAACATGAAACACCGGATTAATCTTCCAGGAGGTAGGAACCTCCAGCCTAACAGCCGATTGGTTAACAACCTGAGGCACCTTTAAGGGCCCTACAAACTTGGGACCCAATTTTTTAGAAGGAATCCTCAACCTCAGATTCTTAGAGGATAACCAAACCATGTCACCAATAGCAAACAAAACCTCTTGCCGTTTCCTATCAAAGTACCCTTTAGATTTTCTGTTAGCCTCCTGAAGATTACCACGTACATCCGTCCAAACTCTCTCCAAATCACCAGAAAAATTCTCCTGTTCAAGGCACGGCCGATACCAATTTGGAGAATGACCCAAACGACGGATGTCTCCCAGTACAACAAAAAAAAGGCGAACAACCAGCAGAAGAGGATGTATGGTTGTTAAGAGCAAATTCAGCAAGTGGCAGAAACTCAGACCACCCCTCTTGATTGTCTGCCACAAAACAACTCAAGAACTGCTCAACATCCTGATTTTTCCTTTCTGTCTGGCCATTAGACTCAGGATGATATCCAGATGAAAACGACAAATGAACTCCCAACCTGTCACAAAAGGCGCGCCAAAAACGAGCCACGAACTGAGGTCCCCTATCGGAAACAATGTCAGTAGGAACGCCATGTAGTCTGACAATTTCCTTGACAAAGGCCTAGCGAGAGTCTTAGCGCAGGGCAGTTTGATGAAAGGAACCAAGTGACACATCTTGCTAAAATGGTCCACGACCACCCAGATGACAGTGAAACCCTCAAGGGGGGAAAGGTCAGTAATAAAGTCCATAGCCAAATGTGTCCAAGGTGCACTAGGAACCTCCAAAGGGCAAAGCAACCCCGCAGCAGGAGTATGTGAAGACTTAGATCTAGCACACACAGTGCATTGACGCACCCACTTAATGACTTCCTTCTGCCATCCCAGCCACCAAAAACTGCGACCCACAAGTCTCTTGGTCTCAGAGATTCCAGGATGACCTGCCAACCGAGACTCATGACACTCCACAAACAAATCTCTCCTAAAGGTCCCAGGCACAAACAACCTCCCATGGGGAGTGTTAGATGGCGCATTCTCCTGTGCTTTAAGAATCTCATCTTCCAACACAGAGTCCAAAGCAGCAATCACAACCCCTTCTTGTAAAATGTTCTCCTCCTCCTCAGCACCAACCATGGAGAAAAACTGCGAGACAAAGCATCGGCTTTCACATTCTTAGTACCTGGAATGTAAGTAACAGAAAAATTAAACCGCGAGAAAAACAGTGCTCACCTAGCCTGACGGGCATTCAAGCATCTGGCAGCATCCAGATAGATCAGATTTTTATGATCCCTGAAAACCTGAAAGGGAAATTCAGCACCTTTCAAGAGATGCCGCCAGTGTTCAAATGCGAGTTTAATGGCCAACAATTCCTGAGAACCAATATCATAATTCAGTTCAGTCTCAGAAAATTTCTTTGAAAAAAAAAAGCACAAGGATGTACTCCATCCTGTTATGATTTGGTAGCTGAGGAGAGCAGGCAAAAACGGCAATACACCAGAGAGGTTGGAATCTACTGGATTGCAGTACCCTGACTAACCACCACAACTAAAGGCAGCCATGGAGCGTTCCTACGTTGGTCCTAGATGCCTCGTCACAGCTTGAGAGGTTAACTACACCAAAAGATAGAAAGAGGAAAGCTATCTGCCCCGGAGCAGATCCCCAAAGAACATAGGAAGCCCCCAAACATGTAATGGCGGTTAGACAAGAGGTAATACAGACACAGACAGAAAATAGTATGAGCAAACGTTGGGGCCCAATCTGCCTAGACAGAAAAGGATAGGAAGGATACTTACTGCAATCCAAAAAAAACCCTAAAAAATGCCAACGCTACTAATTGCAAAAACACCTGAGATCACACGACCTCTACCACCTAAATTAGTTCTCTGGTGTAACAAAACCAAGCCGCAGCCACTGAAAAAACTGGAAAAGGCAAATGAACAAATAACAGTGGCTCCAGAGGAACTGAGAGGAGCCCAAGCCCCCCGGGAGGGGAAAACCTGGCTAACCTCACAGAAATGCAGAGAAATATGCAAAAGGTAAGCACAAAAACAAAAAACAGAAAATATCTTATCTGAGAGCAGGAGAAGAGGCAAGACTCAGCAAGCTTCCAAGTGAACCAGGAAACACGTTGAGACAAGAACAATTGATCACCGGCAACCATGATGGGAGGGAACCTCCCTTATATCCAGCCAACCTGTGATTCCTGATTACCAATCCTCATTGAATTGTTCAGTACTGTTTGTATCCACCAGAGGGAGCTTCTGCTCAGAATTCATTTCTAACACATTCACAACACCATCCGTGTTTTCCTGAGACAACACCGCGCCGACCCACACAGAAGAAGCATCAACCTCAACCAAAAACGGTTTAGTCACATCAGGCTGCATAAGGATGTGAGCAGAGCTGAAGCTCTCCTTTAAAAACACAAAAGCTTCAGTGGCCTCAGTACTCCACTGAACCGCATTAGCACCTTTCTTGGTGAGATCGGTCAGTGGTTTGACAATAATAGAAAAATTTGTAATGAATTTTCTATAATAATTGGCGAAACCCAAAAACCTCTGTAACGATTTCAAACCAATAGGCCTAGGCCATTCCTGCACAGCTTGAACTTTCACCGGGTCCATCTCAAAACCTTCGCTGGAGATAATGTAGTCCAAAAAACTAATTCTCTGTACAGCGAACTCACATTTCTCCAGCTTAGCAAAAAGCGAATTGTCACTCAATAACTGTAATACCTCACGCACGCTCTGCCAATGAGACTCCAGATCCGGCGAATAAATCAAAATGTCATCCAAATACACAACCACATTTTTGCCGATCAAAGGTCTAAGGATGTCATTAATAAGATTCTGAAAAAATGCAGGAGCATTGGTAAGGCCAAAAGGCATAACCAGATTCTCAAAATGACCAACAGGAGTTTTAAAAGCAGTCTTCCATTCGTCACCCTCCTTTATGCGCAACAAATTGTATGCCCCCCGAAGATCAATTTTAGAAAACCACTTGGCCCCCGCTAACTGGTTAAACAAATCAGGAATCAATGGCAGTGGGTAAGGATTGCGTACAGTGATTTTATTAAAGGGAATCTGTCACCCCAAAATTGCCATATTAGATAAAGATATGGCTGAACCCATAACAAAGCCATCTGTCTTTTCCTTATATTCTGATACCCCCGTTTTCATATATAAATACCTTTGTAAACTTCGTTTTTGTGGTGTCAATCATGGCGGTCAGGTCAGGAAGGCGGCGGTTATTCGCTTCCCCCAACCCCCCGCTCCTCTACTTCTGTCATGTAACGCTGTCTGTGAATATCACAGACAGCGTAAGTTTTCTGCGCTTGCGCTCTGCAGCAGGGCCCCCGCGCTTGCGCAGTCTTATTTGCCCAGCAGTGGGCAAAGCAGTCAAACATTACTGCGCATGCGTCAGACTTCCTGACTTTCCTTGACCCGGAAGTCATCAGCAATCACTGGACGACTTCCGGGTCAAGTGAAGTGCCAGAAATTACTTGAGCTTGCGCGGTAGTGATAGTGTGCTGGCCCACTGTTGGGAAAACAGCACTGCGCACGCGCGAGGGACTTTTACACAGCGCAAGCGCGGAAAGACAACGGACAAGAAAAAAAAAAGCTACGTACGCCAAGAATTGAGGAGGGTTGGGGGAAGCGAATAACCGCCGCCTTCCTGACCTGACCGCCCTGATTGGCAGCCCAAAATACCAACTTTACTAAGGTATTTTTATATGAAAACGGGGGTATCAGGATATAAGGAAAAGACAGATGGCTTTGTTATGGGACGCTGTATTCAGCCATATCTTTAGTTGATATGGCAAAAATGGGTGACAGATTCCCTTTAATCTCACGAAAGTCCAGACAAGGACGTAAACCGCCGTCCTTTTTTTTCACAAAACAAAATCCAACAGCCACAGGAGACTTGGAAGGTCTAATGTGACCGGCGGCCAAGCTTGTCTGTATGTATTCTTCCAAAGCCTTTCTCTCAGGAATAGTAAGATTAAATAAACGACTTTTAGGAAGAGTCGCTCCAGGGACAAATTCAATAGAACAATCATAATCTCTATGGGGAGGCAAAATCTGCGATTCCTTCTCAGAAAAAACTTTCCAAAAATCCTGAATAGGTACAGGTAGTTACCCTTTATCCACAGCAGCAATACGCCCGTTACAACACTTGTCATAACACTTCGAACTCCAGGACTTAATTTCATTGGTAGACTAGTGTTGAGCGATGCTTCTCGATATCTAAAAAATACGTATCGAAATGGTATCGCCGATATCACTAAATATCGTCGATATCCGATTACGATACCGGAAGTCCAATGTAAGTCTATGGGAACAAAATATCGCAACTAAAAAAAACCTTTATTTCCTTGTAAACACTAAATATACACACATAGAATACATATATATATATATATATATATACATGTCATTGTGACATATATATATACATATATGTATAGTTTATACACTTCTACATAGTAAAATATCCTCTGATTCAATTGCTGGGTAAAGCCGGCTTCTGTGAAAAGACAGAAGCACCCGACATGAAATGACACTTGGTGTACATAGGGTTAACCATGTCTTTTCATGTCGTTTGCAATCTGATTTGCACAAACAATTACATCAGTCTATGTGTGCAAAATTTCACA
>JARQOD010000006.1:106462653-106638135 GCA_033576555.1 Oophaga sylvatica
GGTGCCTGGAAACCCGCTGTGTACCTTGGTTACCAGCTCCCCTGCAGCAGTGCTCTGGTATCCAACGTACACATCGGGTTTCCAAGCACAGCCCCGCGCCTTGAAAAGCCGGCAATTCATCCCCGGCTACTGTAAAATCACACTGACAGCTCACAAAACACTACATATATACACATAGAATACATATATACATATATACATGTCATTGTGACATATATATATATTTATAGTTCATACACTTCTACATAGTGTAATAGCCGCTAATTCAATTGCTGGCTTTTGTGAAATTACAGACCCGACATGAAATGACACATGGTTTACATACAGTTAACCATGTCATTTCATGTAGTTTGATATATGGTTTTCACTAACAATTACATGAGTGTATGTGTGCAAAATTTCACACATGCAGGGGTTAATTAAAGGTGTAAATTCGTTGAAAAAAAATGCGTGGGCTCCCGCCCTATTTTCTAAACCAGACAGACAAAGCAAGCGAGTGGGGGCAGATAATAATAGCCCAGGGAGGGTGCATTTATTTAGTGCCCCCCCTGGCTATTAACATCTGCCCCCAGTCACCCCAAAAAAGGCAAATCTATAATTAGATTTGCCCTTTCTGGCACTTTGCCGGTCTATTCCCATTGCCCTGTAGCGGTGGCGAATGGGTTAATAATGGGTTAAAGCCACCTTGCGATTGAAAGGTGACTTTAAGCCAGATTAATAATTGAGAGTTGTCAATTTGACAACTCTCAATTATTAATCCTATTGTATGAAAGGAAAAAAGGAAAAACAACACACACACTTTAATTATTAATCCTTTTAATGAAATAAAGACACAGTTTTTGACCATATTTTATTGCTCAGCTGTAATCCCCTGAATGAATCAGTTCATCTCCCAGCGACAGGAGAGGAAGTGATGAGTGTGTGAAGCTTAATTGATTGCTTCCCACTTTCACTTCAGGTCAGGTCACCCGGGGACTCCCTCCACTGCTGCTGTGCGGTGTCCCTGGGTGACCTGACCTGAAGTGAAAGTGGGAAGCAATCAATTAAGCTTCACACGCTCATCACTTCCTCTCCTGTAGCCGGGAGAGGAGCTCATTCATTCAGGAGCTTACAGCTGAGCAGGCAGCATTAGCTGCCCTGCTAGTTGTAAACCACTTAACCCTTTGTGAAGGATTACAGCGTGGGACATGACTGTGCATCGGATAGGTAAGAATAATGTTGCTTTTTTATTTTATTTTTACTACAGGCGAACAAGGGAATCAAGGATGACCTGAGCAATAAAATATGGTCAAAAACGGTGTCTTTATTTCATTAAAAGGATTAATAAATAATGTGTGTGTGTTTTTTTTCCTTTTATACAATAGGATTAATAATTGATAGTTGTCAAATTGACAACTCTAATTATTAACCTGGCTTAAAGTCACCTTTCAATAGCAAGGTGGCTTTAACCCATTATTAACCCATTCGCCACCGCTACAGGGCAATGGGAATAGACGGGCAAAGTGCCAGAAAGGGCGAATCTAATTATAGATTTGCCTTTTCTGGGGTGGCTGGGGGCAGATGTTAGTAGCCAGGGGGGGCACTAAATAAATGCACCCTCCGTGGGCTATTATTATCTGTCCCCACTTGCTTGCATTGTCTGTCTGGTTTAGAAAATAGGGCGGGAGCCCACGCATTTTTTTTCAACAAATTTACACCTTTAATTAACCCCTAGATGTCTGAAATTTTGTACACATACACTCATGTAATTGTTAGTGAAAACCATATATCAAACTACATGAAATGACATGGTTAACTGTATGTAAACCATGTGTCATTTCATGTCGGGTCTGTAATTTCACAAAAGCCGGCAATTGAATTAGCGGCTATTATACTATGTAGAAGTGTATGACATTATATATATATATGTCACAATGACATGTATATATGTGTATATATATATATCTATATATATATATATATATATATATGTATTTTATGTGTGTATATGTATTCTTTCCATTCTTTATTAAAGCTGTCAGTGTGATTTTACAGTATAGCTGGGGATGAATTAGCGGCTATTATACTATATAGAAGTGTATGACCTATATATATAATATATATATATATATATATATATATGTCACAATAACATGTATATATGTATATATACAGTACAGACCAAAAGTTTGGACACACCTTCTCATTCAAAGATTCTTCTGTATTTTCTTGACTATGAAAATTGTAGAATCACACTGAAGTGTGAAACAACTGAAAATATGTCTTATATTCTAGGTTCTTCAAAGTAGCCACTTTTTGCTTTGATTACTGCTTTGCATGCAGTAAAGGTGAACGGATGGACTCTACATGCCTAGTTCCCACCGTGAAGCATGGAGGAGGTGGTGTGATGGTGTGGGGGTGCTTTGCTGGTGACACTGTTGGGGATTATTCAAAATTGAAGCGGTGAGCGATCCAGCTCACCCCAAACCATCTCGATTGGGTTCATGTCTGGTGACTGTGGAGGCCAGATCATCTGGCATAGCACCCATCACTCTCCTTCTTGGTCAAATAGCCCTTACACAGTCTGGAGGTGTGTTTGAGGTCATTGCCCTGTTGAAAAATAAATGATGGTCCCACTAAACGCAAACCGGATGGAATAACATGCCGCTGCAAGATGCTGTGGTAGCCATGCTGGTTCAGTATGCCTTCAATTTTGAATAAATCCCCAACAGTGTCACCAGCAAAGTACCCCCACATCATCACACCACCTCCTCCATGCTTCACGGTGGGAACCAGGCATGTACAGTCATGGACAAAAGTTTTGAGAATGACACAAATATTAATTTTTACAAAGTCTACTGCTTCACTTTTTCTAATGGCAATTTGCATATACTCCAGAATGTTATAAAGAGTGATCAGCTTAACAGCAATTACTTGCAAAGTCAATATTTGGCTAGAAAATGAACTTTATCCCCCAAAACACATTTCAACATCATTGCAGCCCTGCCTTAAAAGGACCAGCTAACCTCTTTTCAGTGATTGCTCCATTAACACAGGTGTGAGTGTTGATGAGGACATGACTGAAGATCAATCTGTCATGATTAAGTAAGAATGACACCACTGGACACTTTAAAAGGAGGCTAGTGCTTGGCATCATTGTTTCTCTTCTGTTACCCATGGTTATCTCTAAAGAAACACGTGCAGTCATCATTGCAATGCACAAAAATGGCCTAACAGGGAAGAGTATTGCAGCTAGAAAGATTGCACCTCAGTCAACAATCTATTGCATTATCAAGAACTTCAAGGAGAGAGGTTCCATTGTTGCCAAAAAGGCTCCAGGGCGCCCAAGAAAGACCAGCAAGCGCCAGGACCGTCTCTTAAAAGTGTTTCAGCTGCGGGATCGGGCTACCAGCAGTGCAGAGCTTGCTCAGGAATGGCAGCAGGCAGGTGTGAGTGCATCTGCACGCACTGTGAGGCGGAGACTCTTGGAGCAAGGCCTGGTCTCAAGGAGGGCAGCAAAGAAGCCACTTCTCTCCAGAAAAAACATCATGGACAGACTGATATTCTGCAAAAGGTACAGGCAGTGGACTGCTGAGGACTGGGGTAAAGTTATTTTCTTTGATGAATCCCCTTTTCAATTGTTTGGGACATCAGGAAAACGTCCCCCTGACGAAGGAATATTTTCCGAAACGCGCGTCGGGGCGCGTTCTAGAAAGCCATCCATCCACCCTCTTTGCCTTCCCGTTATTTTCCAGGTATAGTGCACACATTAGTGGTAGTTCTATGGTAGCACTGTTGGTGCGTGGGTGTATTGTGTTCCAGTATGTCTTTCTGTGTTGATTATAGGCACTTCATTACCACCTAGCACATTATATGTTTTTTATTTAGTGAAAAAATTTTTTTTTTGGGTTACAACACCCATTTACATTTGTTATTGGCCACATTAGCACATGTATATTATGTTTTCAGCACAGTGAGTTTTGATTTCGTTTCCTCCATCAGCATAATTTCTTTTTCACTTTATTTTTGCACCATTATTGGTATATGTACCTTGGTGTTATATACTTACCTGGTTATATGGATACATATCCCGGTTATTAGGTACTGTAGGGTGGTGTTCTTGCTTTCTTTTTAACATCATTTTAACATTATTATATTATTATTTTTGTGCAAATGTCCATGTGATTTTTTTCAATAAAATATTTATTGTACCTTTACCTGCCTTGGTGGTTATTTCTTCCCCCTATTTTCGCTTGCACATGGGTGTTTTATACATCAGGAATGGCAGCAGGCAGGTGTGAGTGCATCTGCACGCACTGTGAGGCGGAGACTCTTGGAGCAAGGCCTGGTCTCAAGGAGGGCAGCAAAGAAGCCACTTCTCTCCAGAAAAAACATCATGGACAGACTGATATTCTGCAAAAGGTACAGGCAGTGGACTGCTGAGGACTGGGGTAAAGTTATTTTCTCTGATGAATCCCCTTTTCGATTGCTTGGGACATCAGGAAAACGCCTCATTCGGAGAAGACAAAGTGAGCGCTACCACCAGTCTTGTCTCATGCCAACTGTTAAGCATCCTGAAACCATTCATGTGTGGGGTTGCTTCTCAGCCAAGGGAATCGGCGCTCTCACAGTCTTGCCTAAAAACACAGCCATGAATAAAGAATGGTACCAGAATGTCCTCCAAGAGCAACTTCTCCCAACCCTCCAAGAGCAGTTTGGCGATCAACAATGCCTTTTCCAGCATGATGGAGCACCTTGCCATAAAGCAAAGGTGATAACTAAATGGTTCAGGGAACAAAACATAGAGATTTTGGGTCCATGGCCTGGAAACTCCCCAGATCTTAATCCCATTGAGAACTTGTGGTCAATCATCAAGAGACGGGTGGACAAACAAAAACCTAAAAATTCTGACAAAATGAAAGCATTGATTGTGCAAGAATGGACTGCTATCAGTCAGGATTTGGTCCAGAAGTTGATTGAGAGCATGCCAGGGAGAATTGCAGAGGTCCTGAAGAAGAAGGGTCAACACTGCAAATATTGACTTGCTGCATTAACTCATTCTAACTGTCAATATAAGCTTTTGTTACTCATATGTTTGCAATTATATTTCTGTCTGTGCTAAAAACATCTGTCAAACACACATAAAACCAGAGGGCAGCAGATCATGTGAAAATATAATATTTGTGTCATTCTCAAAACTTTTGGCCATGACTGTAGAGTCCATCTGTTCACCTTTTCTGCGTGCAAAGCAGTAATCAAAGCAAAAGGTGGCTACTTTGAAGAACCTAGAATATAAGACATATTTTCAGTTGTTTCACACTTTTTTGTAAAGTGTAATGTATAATTCCACATGTGTTAATTCATAGTTTTGATGCCTTCAGTGTGATTCTACAATTTTCACAGTCATGAAAATACAGAAAAATCGTTGAATGAGAAGGTGTGTCCAAACTTTTGGTCTGTACTGTATATATATGTATTTTATGAGTGTATATGTATTCTTTCCATTCTTTATTAAAGCTGTCAGTGTGATTTTACAGTATAGCCGGGGATGAATTAGCGGCTATTATACTATGTAGAAGTGTATGACCTATATATATATATATAAATATATATATATATATATATATATATATATATATATAATTATTTGCTTTTTGTGTACATTTTTTTTTGACAATGTAATTTTTACATGAATTTTTACATAGAGATAACTGCTCTATGTAAAACGTCATGTTAAAATCTCTTTGCATACAGATGGTAAACTGATGGAAAACAGATGGTGCGATTAAAAATCGCAAACAAATCGCATGACAATCGCATGAGAATTGCATATATTCGGAACGTTTTTTCCATCCTGAAAACGGACCGTTTTTTTTTTTCCCACAAATGGGTATGAGCCCATTCAGGAGCTTTCAGCTGAGCAGGCAGCATTAGCTGCACTGCTTGGATGAAAGCTAGTTAACCCTTGGTGAAGAATTACAGCGTGGGACGTGACAGAGCGGCGGATAGGTAAGAATAATATTGTTTTATTATTTTTTCTTCATTATAGGAGATCAAGGGCTTTGCAAGGATTAAGAATTAAATAAAAGATGGTCAAAAAAATGTGTTTTTATTTCATTAAAATTATTTATTCTTATTGTGTGTGTTTTTTTATTTACTTCAATAGGATTAATAATTGATAGTTGTCTGACAACTCTCAATTATTAACCTGGCTTTAAGTCACCTTTCAATAGCAATGTGGCTTTAACCCATTATTAACCCATTCGCCACCGCTACAGGGCAATGGGAATAGACCGGCAAGTGCCAGAAAGGGCAAATCTAATTATAGATTTGCCTTTTCTGGGGTGGCTGGGGGCAGATGTTAGTAGCCAGGGGGGCACAAAATAAATGCACCCTCCCTAGGCTATAATTATCTGCCCCCACTCGCTGGCTTTGTCTGTCTGGTTGAGAAAATAGAGCGGGAGCCTACGCATTTTTTTCTATGAATTTACACCTCAAATATATATATATATATACATGTCATTGTGACACATATATATATTTATAGTTCATACACGTCTACATAGTGTAATAGCCGCTAATTCAATTGCCGGCTTTTGTGAAATTACAGACCCGACATGAAATGACACATGGTTTACATACAGTTAACCATGTCATTTCATGTAGTTTGATATATGGTTTTCACTAACAATTACATGAGTGTATGTGTGAAAAATTTTATACAGCTAGGGTTAATTAAAGGTGTAAGTTCGTTGAAAAAAAATGCGTGGGCTCCCGCGCTATTTTCTTAACCAGACAGACAAAGCCAGCGAGTGGGGGCAGATAATAATAGCCCAGGGAGGGTGCATTTATTTAGTGCCCCCCCTGGTTACTAACATCTGCCCCCAGCCATCCCAGAAAAGGCAAATCTATAATTAGATTCGCCCTTTCTGGCACTTTGCCCGTCTATTCCCATTGCCCTGTAGCGGTGGCGAATGGGTTAATAATGGGTTAAAGCCACCTTGCTATTGAAAGGTGACTTTAACCCCTTTATTCCATAAGACGTACTATTCCGTCCATGTGACCCTGGACCTAATTCCCATGGACGGAATAGTACGTCATGGGCGATCAGCTGCGCTCCCGGGGGGAGCGCAGCTGATCGCCGCCGGGTGTCAGCTGATTATCACAGCTGACACCCGTGACTGTGTGTCAGGAGCGGTCACGGACCGCTCCCGGCACATTAACCCTTGGCACACCGTGATCAAACATGATCGCGGTGTACCCGGGGCACAGGGGAGGATCGCGCAGGCAGGGGGCTCCCTGCGCGCTCCCCTGAGACCCTCAGATCAGCGCGATGTGTCGCGCTGTTCCGAGGGTCCGTCCTCCCTCCAGGTCCCCGGATCCAAGATGGCGCCGGGGTCCTGCAGGGAGGCGGCTTCCTCAGTGCCTGCTGAGAGCAGGCGCTGAGGAAGCCTGCAGCGATGCCAGAGCGATCGCTGGTGTGACAGAGTGCTGTGCACACTGTCACACCAGCGATCTGCTAAAATACTGTGATGTCCCACCCTGGGACAAAGTAAAAAAGTAAAAAAAGTAAAAATAAAAAGTGTAAAAAAAAATCATAAAAAAAAAAATATTCCCCAATAAATTCATTTTTTCCTGGAAATAAAAAAAACAAAACAATAAAAGTACACATATTTGGTATCGCCGCGTCCATAACGACCCCCCCTGTCCCACTAGTTAACCCCTTTAGTGAACCCCTTAAAAAAAAAAAAAAAAGCGAAGCAAAAAATCAATGCTTTATCATCATATCGCCGAACAAAAAGTGGAATAACACGCGATCAAAAAGACCGATATAAATAAACATGGTACCACTGAAAACGTCATCTTGTCCCGCAAAAAGCGAGCCGTCACACAGCATCATCAGTGAAAAAATAAAAAAGTTATAGCTCGCAGAATAAAGTGATGCAAAAATAATGATTTTTTATATAAAATTGTTTTCATTCTATAAAAGCGCCAAAACATAAAAAAATGACATAAATGAGATATCGCCGTAATCGTACTAACCCGAAGAATAAAACTGCTTTATCAATTTTACCACACGCGGAACGGTATAAACGCCTCCCCAAAAGAAATTCATGAATTGCTGATTTTTGTTCATTCTAACCTCCCAAAAATCGAAATAAAAAGCGATCAAAAAATGTCATGTGCTCAAAAATGGTACAAATAAAAACGTCAACTCGTCCCGCAAAAAATAAGACCTCACATGACTCTGTGGGCCAAAATATGCAAAAATTATAGCTCTCAAAATGTGGTGATGCAAAAAAACTATTTTTTGCAATAAAAAGCGTCTTTTAGCGTGACAGCTGCCAATCACAAAAACCCGCTATAAATAGTAAATCAAACCCCCCTTTATCACCCCCTTAGTTAGGGAAAAATAATAAAATTAAAAAATGTATTTATTTCCATTTTCCCGTTAGGGTTGCGGCTAAAGTTAGGGTTGGCGCTAACGTTAGTATTAGGGTTAGGGTTGGCGCTAACGTTAGGATTAGGGTTGGGATTAGGGTTAGGGGTGTGTTAGGGTTAGGTTTGTGGTTAGGGTTGGGACTAGGGTTATTGGTGCTTGGGGTTAGGGTTGGAGTTAGAATTGGGGGGTTTCCGCTGTTTAGGCACATCAGGGGCTCTCGAAATGTGACATGGCGTCTGATCTCAATTCCAGCCAATTCTGCGTTGAAAAAGTCAAATGGTGCTCCTTCACTTCTGAGCTCTGCCATGCGCCCAAACAGTAGTTTACCCCACATATGGGGTATCAGCGTACTCTGGACCCCAAGAGTTATTGTGCAATTTGGCCTATTTCTCCTGTTACCCTTGGGAAAATAAAAAACTGGGGGCGACAAAATCATTTTTGTAAAAAAAAAAATGATTTTTTTGTTTTTACGGCTGTATGTTATAAAACTTCTGTGAAGTACTTGGGGCTTCATAGCGCTCACCACACTTCTAGATAAGTTCCTTGTGGGGTCTATTTTCCAAAATGGGGTCACTTGTGGGGGGTTTCCACTGTTTAGGCGCATCAGGGGCTCTCCAAATGCGACATGACGCCCCCAGACCATTCCATCAAAGTCTGCAATCCAAAACGTCACTACTTCCCTTCCGAGCCCCGACGTGCGCCCATACAGTAGTTTACTCCCACATATTGAGTATCAGCGTACTCAGGACAAATTGGACAACAACTTTTGGGGTCCAATTTCTCCTGTTACCCTTGTGAAAATAAAATATTGGGGGCGAAAAAATCATTTTTGTAAAAAAAGAAAAGGATTTTTTATTTTTACGGCTGTACGTTATAAACTTCTGTGAAGCACTTCGGGGTTCAAAGTGCTCACCACACATCTAGATAAGTTCCTTGTGGGGTCTATTTTCCAAAATGGGGTCACTTGTGGGGGGTTTCCACTGTTTAGGCGCATCAAGTGCTCTCCAAATGCGACATGACTCCCCCAGACCATTCCATCAAAGTCTGCAATCCAAAACGTCACTACTTCCCTTCCGAGCCCCGACGTGCGCCCATACAGTAGTTTACTCCCACATATTGGGTATCAGCGTACTCAGGACAAATTGGACAACAACTTTTGGTGTCCAATTTCTCCTGTTACCCTTGTGAAAATAAAATATTGGGGGCGAAAAAATCATTTTTGTAAAAAAAAAAAAGGATTTTTTATTTTTACGGCTGTACGTTATAAACTTCTGTGAAGCACTTCAGGGTTCAAAGTGCTCACCACACATCTAGATAAGTTCCTTGTGGGGTCTATTTTCCAAAATGGGGTCACTTGTGGGGGGTTTCCACTGTTTAGGCGCATCAGGGGCTCTCCAAATGCGACATGACTCCCCCAGACCATTCCATCAAAGTCTGCAATCCAAAACGTCACTACTTCCCTTCCGAGCCCCGACGTGTGCCCATACAGTAGTTTACTCCCACATATTGGGTATCAGCATACTCAGGACAAATTGGACAACAACTTTTGGGGTCCAATTTCTCCAGTTACCCTTGTGAAAATAAAATATTGGGGGCTAAAAAATCATTTTTGTAAAAAAAAAAAGAGATTTTTATTTTTACGGCTGTACGTTATAAACTTCTGTGAAGCACTTTGGGGTTCAAAGTGCTCACCACACATCTAGATAAGTTCCTTGAGGGGTCTAGTTTCCAAAATGGTGTCATTTGTGGGGGGTTTCCACTGTTTAGGTAGATCAGGATCTCTCCAAACACGACATGGCATCCAGCCAATTCTGCGTTGAAAAAGTCAAACGGCGCTCCTTCCCTTCCAAACTCTGCCATGCACCCAAACAGTGGTTTACCCCCACATATGGGGTATCAGCGCACTCAGGACAAATTGCACAATAACTTTTCGAGTCTTGTTTCCCTTGGGAAAATAAAAATTGGGGTGAAAAGATCAATTTTGTGGAAAAAATATAATTTTTTAATTTTACGGCTCTACGTTATAAACTTGTGTGAAGCACTTGGGGGTTCAAATTGCTCACCAAAGATCTAGATAAGTTCCTTAGGGGGTCTAGTTTCCCAAATGGGGTCACTTGTGGGGGGTTTCCACTGTTTAGGCACATCAGGGGCTCTCCAAATGCAACATGGCGTTCAATCTCAATTCCAGCCAATTTTGGTTGGAAAAAGTCAAATGGTGCTCCTTCCATTCCGAGCTCTGCCATGCGCCAAAACAGTGGTTTCCCCCCCACATATGGGGTATCAGAGTACTCAGGACAAATTGGACAACAAATTTTGTGGTCCAATTTCTCCTGTTACCTATGGGAAAATAAAAAATTAGTGACTAAGAGATAATTTTTGTTGGAAAAAAAATAGGATTTTTTATTTTCATGCCCGGGCATTATAAACTTGTGTGAAGCACTTGGGGGTTCAAAGTGCTCACCAAAGATCTAGATAAGTTCCTTAGGGGTCTAGCTTCCAAAATGGTGTCACTTGTGGGGGGTTTCCACTGTTTAGGCGTATCAGGGGCTCTCCAAACACGACATGGCGTCCAATCTCAACTCCAGCCAATTTTAGTTTGAAAAAGTCAAACGGCGCTCCTTCCCTTACGAGCTCTGCCGTGTGCCCAAACAGTGGTTTTCCCCCACATATGGGGTATTGGCGTACTCAGGAGAAATTGCACAACAACTTTATCTGCCCATTTTCTCCTTTTACCCTTGTGAAAATAAAAAAAAGTTTGTAAAAGATCATTTTTGTGGCTAAAAAGTTAAATATAAATTTTTTCCATCTACGTTGCTTCAGCTCCTGTGAAGCACCTGAAGGGTTAATAAACTTCTTGAATGTAGTTTTGAGTAGCTTGAGTGGTGCAGTTTTTATAATGGTGTCACTTTTGGGTATTTTCTGCCATATAGACCCGTCAAAGTGACTTCAAATGTGAGGTGGTCCCTAAAAAAATGGCTTTGTAAATTTTGTTGTAAAAATGAGAAATCACTGGTCAACTTTTAACCCTTCTAATTTCCTAACAAAGAAAAATTTTGGTTCCAAAATTGTGCTGATGTAAAGTAGACATGTGGGAAATGTTATTTCTTAACTATTTTGTGTGACATATTTCTCTGTTTTAAGGGAAAAAAAAATTCAAAGTTTGAAAATTGCAAAATTTTCAAAATTTTCACCATATTTGCGTTTTTTTCAAAAATAAACGCAAGGTATATCGAAGAAATTTTACCACTACCATGAAGTACAATATGTCATGAGAAAACAATCTCAAAATCGCAAAGATCCGTTGAAGCGTTCCAGAGTTATAACCTCATAAAGAGACAGTGGTCAGAATTGTAAAAATTGGCCCGGTCATTAACGTGCAAACCACCCTTGGGGGTGAAGGGGTTATGCCAGGTTAATAATTGAGAGTTGTCAATTAGACAACTATCAATTAATAATCCTATTGAAGTAAATAAAAAAAAACACACAAACATTAAGAATAAATAATTTTAATGAAATAAAAACTCATTTTTTTGACCAGCTTTCATTTTACTGCTAATCCTCGATTCCCTTGTTCTCCTGAAATAGAAATAAAATAATAAAGCAACATTATTCTTACCTATCCGACGCACAGTCAGGTCCCACGCTGTAATCCATCAGAAAGGGTTAATTAGCTTTCAGCCAAGCAGCACAGCTAATGCTGCCTGCTGAGCTGAAAGCTCCTGAATGAATGACTTTATCTCCCGGCGACAGGAGAGTAAGTGATTACTGTGTGAAGCTTAATTGATAGCTTCCCACAGAAATCAGTTCACTTCAGGTCAGCCGGGGACACCGCACAGCATCAATGACGTCAGAGGGAATCCCAGCTGACCTGAAGTGAACTGATTAGCAAAAATAGGGGATCCCCTCGAAAAAAAAAATGGCGTGGGGTCCCCCTATTTTGTTAACCAGCCAGATGAAGCAGACTACTGAGGCATGGTATTTCAGGCTGGTAAGGATCCAATATCCATGAACCTTGCAAGCCTGATAATACCAGGCTACAGCAGTCTGCTTATCTTGGTTGGTTAACAAAAATAGGGGATCCCCTTGAAAAAAAAAATGTCGTGGGGTCCCCCCTATTTTTGTTAACCAGCCAAGTAAAAAGCAGACTGCTGCAGCCTGGTATTAAAAGACTGTCAAGGCCCATGGATTTTGGCCCTCAACAGCCTAAAAGCCTAATTAAAGGTGTAAATTCGTTGAAAAAAAATGCGTGGGCTCCCGCCCTATTTTCTAAACCAGACAGACAAAGCAAGCGAGTGGGGGCAGATAATAATAGCCCAGGGAGGGTGCATTTATTTAGTGCCCCCCCTGGCTACTAACATCTGCCCCCAGCCACCCCAGAAAAGGCAAATCTATAATTAGATTCGCCCTTTCTGGCACTTTGCCCGTCTATTCCCATTGCCCTGTAGCAGTGGCGAATGGGTTAATAATGGGTTAAAGCCACCTTGCTATTGAAAGGTGACTTTAAGCCAGGTTAATAATTGAGAGTTGTCAATTTGACAACTCTCAATTATTAATCCTATTGTATAAAAGGAAAGAAAACACACACAATAATTATTAATCCTTTTAATGAAATAAAGACACCGTTTTTGACCATATTTTTTTGCTCAGGTCATCCTCGATTCCCTTGTTCGCCTGTAATAAAAATGAAATAAAAAAGCAACATTATTCTTACCTATCCAATTTACAGTCATGTCCCATGCTGTAATCCTTCACAAAGGGTTAAGTGGTTTACAACTAGCAGGGCAGCTAATGCTGCCTGCTCAGCTGTAAGCTCCTGAATGAATGAGCTCCTCTCCCGGCTACAGGAGAGGAAGTGATGAGTGTGTGAAGCTTAATTGATTGCTTCCCACTTTCGCTTCAGGTCAGGTCACCCAGGGACACCGCACAGCAGCAGTGACGTCAGAGAGAGTCCCCGGGTGACCTGACCTGAAGTGAAAGTGGGAAGCAGTCAATTAAGCTTCACACACTCATTACTTCCTCTCCTGTCGCTGGGAGATTAACTGATTCACTCAGGGGATTACAGCTGAGCAATAAAATATGGTCAAAAACTGTGTCTTTATTTCATTAAAAGGATTAATAATTAAAGTGTGTGTGTTTTTTTTCCTTTCATACAATAGGATTAATAATTGAGAGTTGTCAAATTGACAACTCTCAATTATTAACCTGGCTTAAAGTCACCTTTCAATCGCAAGGTGGCTTTAACCCATTATTAACCCATTCGCCACCGCTACAGGGCAATGGGAATAGACGGGCAAAGTGCCAGAAAGGGCGAATCTAATTATAGATTTGCCTTTTCTGGGGTGGCTGGGGGCAGATGTTAGTAGCCAGGGGGGCACTAATTAAATGCACCCTCCCTGGGCTATGATTATCTGCCCCCACTCGCTTACTTTGTCTGTCTGGTTTAGAAAATAGGGCAGGAGCCCACGCATTTTTTTCCAACGAATTTACACCTTTAATTAACCCCTACATGTGTGAGATTTTGCACACATACACTCATGTAATTGTTAGTGAAAACCATATATCAAACTACATGAAATGACATGGTTAACTGTATGTAATCCATGTGTCATTTCATGTTGGGTGGTTCTGGAATTTCACAAAAGCCGGCAATTGAATTAGCGGCTATTACACTATGTAGAAGTGTATGAACTATAAATATAAATATATATTTATATATGTCACCATGACATGTATATATACAGTATATATGTATTATATGTGTATATATGTAGTGTTTTGTGAGCTGTCAGTGTGATTTTACAGTAGCCGGGGATGAATTGCCGGCTTTTCAAAGGACACCGTTGCGTAGGGCCTGTGCACACGTTGCGGATTTGCCTGGGGATTTTTCCTCGGCGAATCCGCACCTCTTGGCAGAAAATGAATGTCCTTTTTTGACGCGGTTTTGACGCAGTTTTTCATGCTTTTATTCTCATGCGTTTTTGTATGCGTTTTTGACAGCTAAATAAAGATATGTTATTTAACAAAAAAAAAGATTTGTGATATCATTTCTTGTCCAACCTCCTCTTTTACATTTGTCCAACCCACACTACATTACACACACACAGATAGAGATAGAATGATAGATAATAGATACCAGAAGTTAGATAGATAGATAGATAGAAAATAAATAGATAGATAGATAATAGATAGTTAGAAATATATATAGAAAGATAGATATATAGATAGACAGAAAGATATATAGGTAGATAGATGATAGATAAAATGGTACATAAATAAAGACACACGCGCACACACACACACACAAAATCTTAACGCAATATAGTTAATAAACAAAAAATAGGAAAAAAAATGGCGTGGGCTCCCGCGCAATTTTCTGCACCAGAGGGGGAAAGACGACAGCCGGGGCCAATATTTCTAGCCTGGGAAGGGGTTAATAACCATGGATCTTCCCAGGCTATGAATATCAGCCCGCAGCTAGCCTTCACTGGCTATTAAAATAGGGGGACCCCCCAAAAAAATGACGTGGGGTCCCCTTATAATTTATAGCCAGAAAGGCTAGGCAGACAGCTGCAGGTTGATATTCATAGCCTAGGAAGGGGCCATGGATATTGGCGCCCCCCCTGGCTAAAAATACCAGCACTCAGCCGCCCCCGAATTGGCGCATCTGTACCATGTGCCAATTCCGGCACTTAGCCCCTCTCTTCCCACTCCCCTGTAGCGGTGGGATGTGGGGTTATAAGGGGTTAATATCACCTTGCTATTGTAAGGTGATATTAAGCGGGTTAATAATAGAGAGGCGTCAATAAGACGCCTATCCATTATTAATCTTATATTTATAAAGGGTTAAAAAAACACACGCATAAGAATAAATTATTTTAATGAAATAAAACACAAGACGGTTTTCATTACTCTTTATTATACGCTCAGATCCAAGCGACGCCCTCTATCTCCTGTAAAAAAAACGTAAAAAAATAAAACAACCGTATACTCCCTGTCTGACGCAGTCCAATTAATAAAGAGTGTCCCACGACGGTCTCCCCTATAGAACAGTGACATCAGGTGATGCCACTGTTCTGTAGGGCCTCTCAGTGATACACTGACAGGAGACAATGGCTCCTGCAGTGCATCAATGAGGTTACCTGAATTCATGGTCTCACTTTATGGCAATGCTGCGTGGGAATTTTCTCACCCAGCATTGCCATGAGAGAATGAACGGAAGTGACCTTATTCTCTCCCGGCCGCAGAGCGGTACACAGATGGATGGCGTCGGGGAATAGGTGAGTATGTGCTCAATGTTATGTGTTGTATGTCATTGTATGTTCTGTATGTCATGTGTATGTTATATGTTGTATGTCATGTATGTTTTTTTTTTTTTTTTTACATTCAGCACATTAGCCGGATGATGGGACTACTACTGTCCCATCATTGGCTAATGTGTCAGTCACTGTCACTGTAGCAGGCATAGCCGGATGGGACTTCAAGTCCCATCCGACGATGCCTGCATACGCGGAGACACACACACAGCCCCGCACACCGCCGCACATACACAGATCACGCACACAGCCCCCCACACCGTCGCACATACACCAATCCCGCACACTGCCGCACATACACCGATCCTGCACATACACCGATTACGCAGACACCGGCACACAATCTCACATAACGACGCTGCAGCGATCCCGCTGGCGATGCGACCAGATAAGGATCGTTGCTGCGTCGCTATGTGATCGCTGCTGAGCTGCCAAACAGGCAGATCTCAGCAGCGATCAGGACAGGGAGTATGCCGGTAACAAGCGACACACGTCGCTTAGTTACCGGCTGTGTACGTTGGATACCAGCCTGCTGATGCAGGGAGCTGGTAACCAAGGTACACTTCGGGTTTCCAGGCGCTGCGCGGTGCCTGGAAACCCGCTGTGTATCTTGGTTACCAGCTCCCTTGCAGCAGCGCGCTGGTATCCAATGTACACATCGGGTTTCTAAGCACAGCCCCGCGCCTGGAAACCAGACATGTACCTTGGTTACCAGCTGATCGCTGGTCTCCTGCCTGCCACACGCAGCGATGCGTGCTGGCCAGCGGGAGACCAGCGATCAAAAATGATTTTAGGAAAAAATCCAGTCATGATTTAGGTGCACGAACAGTATCGAACATAACCTCGAACAGCCAAATTTTTTCCAAATTGTTCGGGTTCGTCGAACGGCTCGAACACCGCCCAAAACAGCTCGAATTTGAGATTGGCGAACAGTTCTAGTCGAACACCGCTCATCTCTAATTATGTATTTGTAGGAAGATGGACCGGGTCGGTGGTAACTCTCTCATGACGGTTCCAGAACCATTGGGGCTGTCACCAGTGTTGCTGGGGGGAATGCTTTCTGACCCGGACAGACCTTTGCACTTAGCTGTAGGGGACGTGACAGAGATAAAAGGGGCGGCGCATGGGAAAGTGTGTCAGTCGGCTGGAAGACAAAGTGCGCAGGAGGAGAAGGTTGATTCACTCTCAGTGGAGCTGCATAGCAATCCAGTCCCGATCTGCAACTCCCTGGCCTATGCGTACACTGACCGCGAGTCACGTATACCGGCGTGCACGCTCACCCCTCTGACTGTGAGTTCTACCCGCACCGTTCCGTTGACTGCCGAGGGCGTGCGGCCTAGTTCTCCCCGCACCACAGGTGCGCGGCCTAATCCTGAACCAGGCGGAACATACGGAGCCAGGAAGCTCCACTCCCACCTCTGCCTCTGGACTGAATCCCACTCCGTCGGCACCACAGACTACTTCACATCACATACATCGCTGCGGTGACACAGGACCTTGCCTAGGAGGGACAGGATACGTTGCTTCCGTCAGGAGACAGTGCCTCAACTTTCTTCAGGATCAGGCCAGAGACTTCACGCGTCACTGGCGACGCCACCAAGGGATACCAAGCCTTCACAACCCGGAAACCATCAGACTGATAAGTTTGCCTGTTTCATAAACATTCTTTGTTACCCCTTTACCATACCCAGTTTTAAGCTCCTCATAACTCCTTATCTCCCTGTGTGGAGTATTCCCTGTAATAAACCCTTTAACTCTTGCTCTTCCTCTTGCTCGTCACTGCATCCAGCGAAACCTGCTATCTGACATATTCATTGCGTACTTAATGGAAATACCTACAGCATTTGTCCTGCTACTATTCATCAGTGATATTGTAAGCAGGTTGCGGGATGCAGTGACAGACAGGAGGCAGAGCAAGGGTTAACAATTTTAACAGTTTTAATTAAACAGGGGGTTAACTCCTCACAGGGAGATGAATGGTTAAACGAGGGAATAAACAGTTCAATTGCAAAGGATATGCAGAGTTACAGAACAAGGTAACTGCAGTTCTTTTGTACACTTACCGTGTCAGAAGTTCCTCTGACTGTGGATGCTGCTTGAAAGTCAGTAGCGCCTACAACAGCTGGCGCGGTGCTTGTCCAAGAAGGTCCTGCTGGTAACGGTGGTCTGTATTCTGGCGGCAGTGGTCGGTCTCCGGTACCTTCCACTGAGCCCCTAGTCCATAAGTTGATGCGGCCGAGTCAATTAAAGCCGCAGCGATGTTCCGGTCCAACGTAGATCAGCAAGTATCAACTGGCAAATCAGGGTGCAAGTGTGTGTCCCATACCCGGTTTCTCCTATCTGGCACGTGTGCTGTACTCATGGACACGGAACGTACGCACCTTGTTCTCTGGTAGTCACCGGGCACCTTGCACCTCTCTCTCAAGTCCCCGCGGTTGGCGGCGGGGATTAACGGACGCAGGCCTGCGCAGCACCAATGCTCTGGGGACGGAGCACTCCTCTCAGCCTGCGGCATGCCGCATGCCCGCGCCACAACTGTCTCTAGGCCGCCGGGTCTGTCTGCTGCAGTCCGTTGCAGCGCCGGCGGTTCGGGTGCGGAGCACGCTGCCTGCCCTGCTGCTCACACGCTGACGGTGGGGGTCTCTCTGAAGCTTTGCGCGCTTTCTCCCTCAGCTTCCGGCTGGGTTCTCAGATTAAACACGCCCCCTCTCCTGGGTCATGGGACCTGTCCGGTCCCCTATTCTTTCCCCCAGGAAAAAAAGGCATGCAGCCTCAGCAGTTCCGGACCCGGCTCAATACAGGTACTTGCAGCCTGTTCTTCCTCCTTACACTACTCTAGCTATGATCTAATTCCAAGTAAATACACTGACGAGATGGAATAAGTCATCCCCCAGAAATAGCAAATAATTAGCGAAAAGCCATCAGTCTTCCAAATTAATCCTTGAAATGCACTGGTTCTTTTATTGCCAATTTCTTTTTCCAATATTTCAGTGTACTGTGTACTGTACAGCGCTTTCAGGAGATTATATTACTTGCGCTTTGTCTTACAATCCAGTGGTCGCCACTATATGCTGTGC
This sequence comes from Oophaga sylvatica, assembly GCA_033576555.1. Classification (NCBI taxonomy): domain Eukaryota; kingdom Metazoa; phylum Chordata; class Amphibia; order Anura; family Dendrobatidae; genus Oophaga; species Oophaga sylvatica. Next base: position 106,481,466 of record JARQOD010000006.1, read on the forward strand.
TGTACTATTTAGTGGAGTGTGTTTTTAACTTGGTTTCTTTGTGTGTCACTTTACTTTTATTATTTATCCTCTTGTTTTTGCTATGTATTTCATTAAGAAATAGCTGTAGAAAAAGACATGGACTGTACATCCAAAAATCATACATTGATCTAATGCCTACTTGGTAGTGGGCTTCATACAGTCTGATTAGCATGTTAGTCTAAGGACCTCATGGTCAGTTTTATTCATTTATGCCTAGAGGCATTAGATCAATGTATAATTTTTGGATGTGTGGTCCATGTCTTTTTTTACAGCTATTTCTTAATGAAATACACTATAACTGTAGAAAAAGACTGTACATCCAAAATTCAAATATTGATCTAATGCCTACGTGGTAGTGGGCTTTATACAGTCTGATTTGCATGTTTGTGAAAAGGGGTGAGAAGGAGTTATCGCCTTGCTCCCCTCCCACTCGTTGTTCATATATGTGTTGTTAGTTATGTCTTTTATCGTTATCGGGTGGTACTGCCACATAGCATTTATGGTACTGCCACATTCGTGTATGTGTTACTATCCCATGTATACCTATGTAAATTATTTTGCACTAGATTGTGGCCCGATTCTAACGCTCGGGTATTCTAGAATAGAGGCTTCTGGGGTGTATATAGAGGCTGCTGCGGTGTATATAGAGGCTGCTGGGGTGTATATAGAGGCTGCTGGGATGTATATAGAGGCTGCTGGGGTGTATATAGAGGCTGCTGCTGGGGTGTACGTTGAGGCTGCAGCTGGGGTACATGTGGAAGCTGCTGCTGCTGGGGCATATGTGGAGGCTGCTGCTGCTGGGGCATATGTGGAGGCTGCTGCTGGGGTATATAGAGGCTGCTGCTGGTGGGGTGTACGTGGAGGCTGCTGCTGAGGTTTACGTGGAGGCCGCCGGTCGGTGTACTTCCGGCTGCGTCGCCACTGACCTCCAATGCGGCAGGAGATGACATTCATCCACTCATTGCCGACTTTTATTATTATTCATTTTTATAGCGCCATTTATTCCATGGCGCTTTACATGTGAGAGGGGGCGAATATTGACAAGTACAATAAATATGAGCAATACAGGACACACATAAGTACAGAAGGAGAGAGGACCCTGCCCGCAAAGGCTCACAATCTACAGTGGATGGGTGAGGATACACTAGGAAAGGGTAGAACTGGTCGTGCAGCGGTTGAGTAGACTGAGGATCACTGCTGGTTGTAGGCTTGTCGGAAGAGGTAGGTCTTCAGGTTCTTTTTGAAGATTTCCATGGTATGCGAGAGTCTGATGTGTTGGGGTAGAGAATTCCAGAGTGTAGGGGAGGCACGGGAGAAGTCTTGTATGCGGTTGTGGGAAGAAGAGATAAGGGGAGAGTAGAGAAGGAGATCTTGAGAGGATCGAAGGTTGCGCGAGGGTAATGTCACGCTGTATAGCAGATATATATATATGTGATGATAGTAATCTATATCAAAAGGGCAACATACAATATAACATGCGCATAGATATATGATAACATAGAATTACCTGACAGAATGTCCAGTGGGTCAATACGGAATCCGTTATACGCTGTCTCCGGCTAGAGGGTGACCGGGGTCTATGCTGACCCTAAACTGGGGTCCTAACTAATCCCTCTACCTGGAGGTACTGTTAAAGGTACAGAGGTCCAGGCCACCAGCGTAAACCCTGTCTCCTATCAATCCCTGCCAACTGTAATCTAGTCCTAAGAAGGACCCTGATTACCACCAAAGGGAATGAACAGGTAACGGTTAATGAACAGAAAGACATACAAGAAAGACAAGAAATAAAGTAAATAAAGTCTTACATACAACACTCACACACAGTAGGAACACCTAAGGTCTCAGAGATAAACTATAAGCTATAAGAGTAAAAACAACTAAGGAGCTCTTAGCTTAAGTATTCTCAGAACCGATCCAGTCTGCTAGACTACATGAATGCTTTCACCGGCATCTAACAAGCACTGGCAGGTATATGAAGGAATCTAATTAGAACATAATCAAAAGCAGCCGGGCGAGGCTGGACCTAGTCTTAGCAAAGAGCTAGGTAAAATTAACTCCCTCATTACCAAACACAAAGAAACAGCAACTCAGCTGTGAGAAGTCAGAGTGTGTAATCGCGACGATCCTTGTGGCGATACACCCATGACAGTACCCCCCCCTCTACGAGGGGACTCCGGACCCTCAGGGCCAGGTCTGCCCGGGTGAGTTGTGTGAAAGGTCCGAACCAATCGATCTGCATTAACATTAGACGCAGGGACCCACGTCCTCTCCTCAGGACCATACCCCTTCCAATGAACCAGGTACTGAAGGGACCGACGACTGAGACGTGAGTCAATGATTTTCGACCCATGAAATTCCACGTTATCATTGACCACCACTGAAGGCGGAGGTAGAGGTGACGGTATGACTGGTGCCACATACTTTTTAAGTAATGACTTGTGAAACACATTATGAATTTTAAACGTAGGAGGGAGGTCCAGACGAAATGCCACAGGATTAATTATGGAACTGATCCTGTACGGCCCGATGAATCTGGGACCCAACCTCCAGGAGGAAACTTTAAGTTTTATATTCCTGGTAGACAACCAAACTAGATCGTTCACCTTCAGATCTAGACCAGAAACTCTCCCCCTATCAGCCATCCGTTTGTAACGGTTCCCCGTAACCTTCAGTCTTAACCGATCTGGAACTATCAGTCTCCCTGAAAGTCCCACAGGGGCGTCCCCCTGAGCCCCCAATACCTCCCCCTCAAGCTCAGAGCATACAGCTGACACTACAACTCCCTCCTGAGGAATAGCAACCGGATCATCCGTCTTCCCGGCCCCTGGGAAAGTACGAGATAAGGCATCAGGAAGCAACTTTATTGAGCAGTCATATGCGCGATGAGGAGGTAACTCTTTACACCCCTCCTCTGAGAACATCTCCCCAAAGTCCTCCAGAAAAGGAGACAAAGTCCTAGGCACAACCGAACCGATGACCGTGCTCATGCAGTTATTCCTGCAAAATTCACCCCACTGGCTTATCTTTCCGGATTGCCAATCAATCACTGGGTTATGTTTAGCCAACCAAGGAAGTCCCAACACAATAGGAGTAGGTAGACCCTCCAACACATAACAAGACAATTGCTCTTTATGTCTTGCCCCTACTCGAAGATCTATGTTATGAACAGCTTGTACCAAGCTACCTTGACCGAGAGGTCTAGAATCAATAGAGACTATAGGGACCGGTTTGGCCAATACACTCAGTTGCATACCATGCACCTGGGCAAACCGAGCGTCCACCAGATTAGCCCCGGACCCACTATCAAGAAAAACAGATATCCTCTCAGTTCTAGTACCAATCACCACCTCCGCAGGCACGAGAAACTGAGAGGGATTTGGGGACGAAATACACACTCCCAGGTTAACTCCTTTGCTCAAAGAGGCCCGGGATGGACACCCCCCAACAAAATGTCCCTCTCTCCCGCAAAAGAAACACCTTCTAGTCTTGCGGTGCACCGCCGGTTCCCTCCTACAAAAAGATGTCCCTCCCAACTGCATGGGTTCCTCAGAACAGACCAGGGGAACCTCAGTATAAGGGACTTTAGTAGTAGGTGGAGTCATCACGGGAGGCGGAGTTACCTCGCGTCTTCCCCGAATTCGTCTATCCATGCGAATAGCGAGGGCCATAGCAGCCTCCAGTGATGGAGGAGAATCATACTGAGCCAACACATCTTTTAATTTGTCAGACAACCCTTGACAAAACTGGCTCCTAAGAGCTGGGTCATTCCACTGAGTATCTGTTGCCCATCTACGGAACTCAGAAGAATATTCCTCCGCTGGACGATTTCCTTGCCGTATTTTACGTAACTTTGTTTCAGCAAGGGAAACTCGATCCGGATCATCATATACCAGACCCAGGGCAGTAAAAAATCGATCCACTGACTGGAGATCTGGGGAGCCTGGAGGAATAGAGAACGCCCAAGATTGAGGGTCCCCTTGTAAGAGCGAGATAACAATTCCCACCCTCTGCTCTTCACTCCCAGATGACCGAGGCCGCAGCCGAAAGTACAATTTACATGCCTCCCGGAAAGTAAAAAATTTGGCCCGCCCACCAGTGAACCTGTCCGGGAAGCAACCTTAGGTTCAGATCTGGTTTGCTCCGGGGGGAACAAAACCTTGGACTTAATGTCTGCAAACTCCATGGACAACCCCTGCAACTGCCGGGCCAGCTGGGCTACTGGATCCATGACAGCTGGAGAGAATCTTTAGTATGGCCGGTGAAAATGTCACGCTGTCTAGCAGATATATATATATATGTGATGATAGTAATCTATATCAAAAGGGCAACATACAATATAACATGCGCATAGATATATGATAACATAGAATTACCTGACAGAATGTCCAGTGGGTCAATACGGAATCCGTTATACACTGTCTCCGGCTAGAGGGTGACCGGGGTCTATGCTGACCCTAAACTGGGGTCCTAACTAATCCCTCTACCTGGAGGTACTGTTAAAGGTACAGAGGTCCAGGCCACCAGCGTAAACCCTGTCTCCTATCAATCCCTGCCAACTGTAATCTAGTCCTAAGAAGGACCCTGATTACCACCAAAGGGAATGAACAGGTAACGGTTAATGAACAGAAAGACATACAAGAAAGACAAGAAATAAAGTAAATAAAGTCTTACATACAACACTCACACACAGTAGGAACACCTAAGGTCTCAGAGATAAACTATAAGCTATAAGAGTAAAAACAACTAAGGAGCTCTTAGCTTAAGTATTCTCAGAACCGATCCAGTCTGCTAGACTACATGAATGCTTTCACCGGCATCTAACAAGCAGACTGGCAGGTATATGAAGGAATCTAATTAGAACATAATCAAAAGCAGCCGGGCGAGGCTGGACCTAGTCTTAGCAAAGAGCTAGGTAAAATTAACTCCCTCATTACCAAACACAAAGAAACAGCAACTCAGCTGTGAGAAGTCAGAGTGTGTAATCGCGACGATCCTTGTGGCGATACACCCATGACAGGTAAGTAACGGGAGACCATGTCACAGATGTATGGAGGAGACAGGTTGTGGATGGCTTTGTATGTCATAGTTAGGGTTTTGAACTGGTTCCTCTGGACGATAGGAAGCCAATGAAGGGCTTGGCATAGGGGAGAGGCTGGGGAATAACGGGGAGACAGGTGGATTAGTCGGGCAGCAGAATGTAGGATGGATTGGAGTGGTGCCAGAGTGCTAGAGGGGAGGCCAGAAAGTAGGAGGTTGCAGTAGTCAAGGCGGGAGATGATAAGGGCATGCACTAGTGTTTTTGTGGTGTCGTGGTCAAGGAATGCACGGATCCGGGAAATATTTTTGAGTTTGAGACGGCAGGAGGAGTCTAGGGTTTGGATATGTGGCTTGAAAGAAAGTGCAGAGTCGAGCATCACCCCGAGGCACCGAGCATGCGGGACCGGGAAAAGTGAGCAGCTGTTGACATTGAGGGATAGGTCTGGTGGAGGGGTAGAGTGAGATGGGGGGAAGATGATGAATTCTGTTTTGTCCATGTTCAGTTTTAGAAAGCAATCAGAAATAAAGCTGAAATAGCGGACAGACAGTGTGGGATTTTTGCCAGTAAGGAGGTGAGGTCAGGTCCAGATAGGTAGATCTGCGTGTCATCGTCATAGAGATGATACTGCAAACCGTGGGATTCTATGAGCTGTCCCAGGCCGAAGGTGTAGATGGAGAAGAGTAGGGGTCCTAGAACTGAGCCTTGAGGAACACCGACAGAGAGGGGGCGAGGTGAGGAGGTGGTGTGGGAGAGGGAGACACTGAATGTTCGATCTGTTAGATATGATGAGATCCAGGATAGGGCCAAGCCTGTGATGCCCAGGGATGGGAGAATCTGGAGCAGGAGGCAGTGCTCCACAGTGTCGAAGGCAGAAGACAGGTCCAGCAGAAGGAGTTGACTTGCATTGGGGTCGGGTTTCGGAAGAAACCCCAATTTTTTTTCCCCTAGTCGGACCAGTTTCATCTGAAACAAATTTTGTTTCAGTCGGGTTTCACAAAACCCTATCTGACCAATGTCGCTCAACTCTAATCACGGAATATTCACAGTAGTCAAATTGATATATTAATAATAATAATAATAATAATAATTTTATTTCTATAGCGCCAACATATTCCACAGCACTTTACATTATAGAGGGGTCTTGTACAGATAATAGACATTACAGCATAGCAATAAACACAGATCAAAGTAGATACCAAGAGGTATGAGGGCCCTGCTCGCAAGCTTACAATCTATGAGGAAAAAGGGGAGACACGAAAGGTAAATGGTAACAATTGCTTTCATTGTTCGGACCAGCCATAGTGTAAGAATCGGATGTTCATGTAATTCTGCATGAACCAGTTAACAGCCAAAGTATGTAACAGTACAGACACAGAGGGCTATTAAATGCATAAAGCGGGTGAGAACATAATACGAGGTACCTGATTATGGTAACAAAATTTTGAATGGGCCAACAGGAATAGTTAGGTTAATGCGTTGAGGCGGTAGGCCAGTTTGAACAAATGCATTTTTAGGGCACGCTTAAAACTGTGGGGATTGGGGATTAATCGTATTAACCTGAGTAGTGCATTCCAAAGAATTGGCGCAGCACGTGAAAAGTCTTGGAGACGGGAGTGGGAGGTTCTGATTATTGAGGATGCTAACCTCAGGTCATTAGCAGAACGGAATTCACGGGTAGGCTGGTAGGCTGAGACAAGGGAGGAGATGTAGGGTGGTGCTGAGCCATGGAGTGTTTTGTGGGTGAGGGTAATAAGTTTATACTGGATTCTGTAGTAGATGTGTAACCAGTGTAATGATTAGCACAAGGTAGAGGCATCGGTATAACGATTGGTGAGGAAAATGATCCTGGAGGCAGCATTCAAGACAGATTGGAGAGGGGAGAGTTTGGTAAGAGGGAGACCGATTAGTAGAGAGTTACAATAGTCCAGACGAGAATAAGAGAAACAGTAAGGGTTTTTGCAGAGTCGAAAGTAAGAAAAGGTCGAATTCTAGAAATATTTTTGAGGTGGAGATAACAAGAGCGAGCCAGTGATTGGATGAGAGGGGTGAATGAAAGCTTGGAATCAAGTATGACCTTTAGACAGTGGGCATGTTGCTGGGGAGTAATGGTGGAACCACACACGGAGATGGCAATGTCGGGCAAAAGTAGGTTAGTAGAGGGAGTAAACACGAGAAGTTCCGTTTTTGACAGGATCAGTTTGAGATAGAGGGATGACATGATGTTGGAGACAGCGGTAAGACAATGTTTTCTAAAAAGGCAGGAGTGATATCGGGAGAAGAAGTGTATAATTGGGTGTCATCAGCATAGAGATGGTACTGGAAACCAAATCTACTGATTGTTTGTCCAATAGGGGCGGTATACAAAGAGAAGAGGAGGAGGCCTAGGACTGATCCTTGAGGAACCCCAACAGTAAGGGGAAGATGAGAGGAGGAGGAACCAGCAAAAGATACAGTGAAGGAACGGTCAGAGAGATAGGAGGAGAACCAGGAGAGAACGGTGTCCTTGAGGCCAATGGAGTGGAGCATAGTGAGGAGGAGCTGATGGTCCACAGTGTCAAATGCTGCGGAGAGATCCAAGAGAATTAGCATGGAGTAGTGACCATTAGATTTAGCAGTTAGTAGATCATTAGAGACTTTAGTGAGGGCAGTTTCAGTAGAGTGTAAAGAGCGGAAACCAGATTGAATAGGGTCGAGAAGAGAGTTATCTGATAGATAGCGAATAAGGGCCCCGTCTCACATAGCGACACACCAGCAATCCCGACAACGATCAGGATCGCTGGTGTGTCGCTACATGATCGCTGCTGAGCTGCCAAACAGGCAGCTCAGGCAGAGATCGGGACAGCGACACTGCGGGTAACGTTGCCTAGTTACCCGCAGTGTACGTTGGATACCAGCCCGCTGATGCAGGGAGCTGGTAACCAAGGTACACGTCGGGTTTCCAGGCGCTGCGCGGTGCCTGGAAACCCGATGTGTACTTTGGTTACCAGCTGATCACTGGTCTCCTGCCTGTCACACACAGCGATGCGTGCTGGCCAGCGGGAGACCAGTGATAAAAAAAAATGTCCTGGCATTTCTGACACGACCAGCGATTCACAGCAGGGGCCTGATCGCTGGTACGTGTCAGACATAGCGAGATCGCTGCTGAGATCGCTGTTTAGCAGCGATCTCGCTAGCTATCTCGCTATGTGAGACGGGGCCTTTAGACGAGTGTGGACCAGGCGTTCCAGGAGTTTAGAGATGAAGGGAAGATTAGAGACAGGTCTATAGTTAGCGGCACAGTTTTGGTCGAGGGATGGTTTTTTAAGTAATGGATGTGTGATGGCAAGTTTAAATGAGGAGGTAAAGATACCAGAAGAGAGAGAGAGGTTGAATATTTTTGTTAGGTGAGAGGTGATATATTGATCAGTTTTATGTAGGATTGAGTGAATTATTGTCCAGAGTACGCTGATACCTCATATGTGGGGGGAAACCACTGTTTGGGCGCATGGCGGAGCTAGGAAGGGAAGGAGCGCCGTTTGACTTTTTCAACACAGAATTGGCTGGAATTGAGATCGGACACCATGTCGTATTTGGAGAGCCCCTGATGTGCCTAAACAATGGAAACCCCCCACAAGTGACCCATTTTGGAAACTAAATGAAAAAGAAAACACTCTGTAGCGCCATAGCTTGCAAACTTAAAATATGAAAAATAAATTGCATCACTGCCTTAAAAATATGAAAAATTGAGAAAACACTTTAAGGCGTCTCTAGTTTTCCATGTCCTAACTAATGCCAATCCTCGCTTAGAAAAAAGTCCTATCTGTATGGGAACTTATGAAACCTCTCTTTAGACTGAAATCTAGGGGTTGTGAACCTGCTGTAATTAAAACGCCTGTGACTAAGAGGCGGAGTGCTCAGTCAGAAAGTAAATGAATACAAAATTCAAAAAACTGACCGTCACATCCAAACATAGATCAAGTGTGAACAGGTGCTTAACCTAGAGTCACCAACTTATACATACTCTAACAAAAAAAGAAGTACTCTGTAGCGCCATAGCTTGCAAACATAAGATATGAAAAATAAATTGCATCACTGCCTTAAAAATATGAAAAATTGAGAAAGCTTAGCGCATAAAATGGCCAAACGAGAGACGCCTTAACGTGGCTTTCAGGTACACATAAATTGGCCATTTTATGCTCTAAGCTTTCTCAATTTTTCATATTTTAAAGGCAGTAATGCAATTTATTTTTCATATCTTATGTTTGCAAGCTATGGCGCTACAGAGTGTTTCCTTTTTTGTTTGAGTACTGTATGTATGAGTTGGCGACTCTAGGTTAAGCTCCAGTTTGGAAACTAGACCCCTCAAGGAACTTATCTAGATGTGTGGTGAGCAGTTTGAACCCCCAAGTGCTTCACAGAAGTTTATAATGTAGAACCGTAAAAATAAAAAATCATATTTTTTCCACAAAAAATATCTTTTCTCCCCCAAATTTTATTTTCCCAAGGGTAACAGTAATAATTGGACACAAAAAATTGTTGTGCAATTTGTCCTGAGTATGCTGATACTCCATATGTGGGGGTAAACCAATGTTTGGGCTCATGGCAGAGCTCAGAAGGGAAGGAGCATCGTTTGACTTTCTCAACGCAGAATTGGCTGGAATTGAGATCAGACGCCATGTCGTGTTTGGAGAGACCCTGATGTGCCTAAACCAGTGGAAACCCCCCAATTCTAACTCCAACCCTAACCCAACACATTCCTAATCCCAACCCTAACTTTAGCCCCAACCCTAACCCTAATGGGAAAATGGAAATACTTTTTCCAGTTCACCACCTGACTGTGAAGGAAAACTCCTAGAAGGGTAACTACGGGTCATACACAGAGAGGGCAGTGCAGTACAAGAGAAGCAGGCAGAGGGTAGTCAGGACGTAGCCAAGGGGTCATACACAGAGAGGGCAGCGCAGTACAAGAGAAGCAGGCAGAGGGTAGTCAGGACGTAGCCAAGGGGTCATACACAGAGAGGGCAGCACAGTACAAAACGGACAGGCAAATCTCATAACAAGGATACAGCTAAATCAGAACCAGACAGACGAAACGTAGCACAGGCACAAAGCACCGGCACAGGCACAACAGGGTCAGACACACTCAGCAAAGGGTCAGAGTATAAACGACAAAGATTGGCCCATGGGCGTACCCACCGTGGGGCAGGGGGGGGCCGTTGCCCCCCCTATGAGCAGGGGCGCGCCGTGCCAAGATTAGGCCATCGCATCAGCCGGCCCTTTAAAAGGTGCTTCTGGGCTGGCTGCGACTCACATACTAGACTGTATGGGCTCTTTCCAGCGGTGTGACATCGTTCCCGGGGCGGTGTTCTGCAAAGCCAGGAAGAGAAGCCGTGTGCTTGCTGCAGGAGGGAAATCTGAGGTCAGTCAGACAGAGTCCTCAGTGACATAGGAGGATTTATTAATTAATGGGTTGATGTCTCCTTATCTACAGTAATATATACCTGACAGGAGCCCGTACAGTCTATATCTACAGTCTGTAGATATAGACTGTACGGGCTCCTGTCAGGTATATATTATGGTAGATATAGACTGTACAGGCTCCTGTCAGGTATATATTACTGTAGATATAGACTGTACAGGCTCCTGTCAGGTATATATTACTGTAGATATAGACTGTACGGGCTCCTGTCAGGTATATATTACTGTATAGACTGTACAGGCTCCTGTCAGGTATATATTACTGTAGATATAGACTGTACGGGCTCCTGTCAGGTATATATTACTGTATAGACTGTACAGGCTCCTGTCAGGTATATATTACTGTAGATATAGACTGTATGGGCTCCTGTCAGGTATATATTACTGTAGATATAGACTGTACGGACTCCTGTCAGGTATATATTACTGTAGATATAGAATGTACGGGCTCCTGTCAGGTATATATTACTGTAGATATAGACTGTACAGGCTCCTGTCAGGTATATATTACTGTAGATATAGACTGTACAGGCTCCTGTCAGGTGTATATTACTGTAGATATAGACTGTACAGGCTCCTGTCAGGTATATATTACTGTAGATATAGACTGTATGGGCTCCTGTCAGGTATATATTACTGTATAGACTGTACAGGCTCCTGTCAGGTATATATTACTGTAGATATAGACTGTACGGGCTCCTGTCAGGTATATATTACTGTAGATATAGACTGTATGGGATCCTGTCAGGTATATATTATGGTAGATATAGACTGTATGGGATCCTGTCAGGTATATATTACTGTAGATATAGACTGTACGGGCTCCTGTCAGGTATATATTACAGTAGATATAGACTGTATGGGCTCCTGTCAGGTATATATTACTGTAGATATAGACTGTATGGGCTCCTGTCAGGTATATATTACTGTAGATATAGACTGTACGGGCTCCTGTCAGGTATATATTACTGTAGATATAGACTGTATGGGCTCCTGTCAGGTATATATTACTGTAGATACAGACTGTATGGGCTCCTGTCAGGTATATATTACTGTAGATATAGACTGTATGGGCTCCTGTCAGGTATATATTACTGTAGATACAGACTGTATGGGCTCCTGTCAGGTATATATTACTGTAGATACAGACTGTATGGGCTCCTGTCAGGTATATATTACTGTAGATATAGACTGTACAGGCTCCTGTCAGGTGTATATTACTGTAGATATAGACTGTATGGGCTCCTGTCAGGTATATATTACTGTAGATATAGACTGTACAGGCTCCTGTCAGGTGTATATTACTGTAGATATAGACTGTACAGGCTCCTGTCAGGTATATATTACTGTAGATATAGACTGTATGGGCTCCTGTCAGGTATATATTACTGTATAGACTGTACAGGCTCCTGTCAGGTATATATTACTGTAGATATAGACTGTATGGGATCCTGTCAGGTATATATTATGGTAGATATAGACTGTATGGGATCCTGTCAGGTATATATTACTGTAGATATAGACTGTACGGGCTCCTGTCAGGTATATATTACTGTAGATATAGACTGTACGGGCTCCTGTCAGGTATATATTACAGTAGATATAGACTGTATGGGCTCCTGTCAGGTATATATTACTGTAGATATAGACTGTACAGGCTCCTGTCAGGTGTATATTACTGTAGATATAGACTGTACAGGCTCCTGTCAGGTATATATTACTGTAGATATAGACTGTATGGGCTCCTGTCAGGTATATATTACTGTAGATATAGACTGTATGGGATCCTGTCAGGTATATATTATGGTAGATATAGACTGTATGGGATCCTGTCAGGTATATATTACTGTAGATATAGACTGTACGGGCTCCTGTCAGGTATATATTACTGTAGATATAGACTGTATGGGCTCCTGTCAGGTATATATTACTGTAGATATAGACTGTATGGGCTCCTGTCAGGTATATATTACTGTAGATATAGACTGTACGGGCTCCTGTCAGGTATATATTATGGTAGATATAGACTGTATGGGATCCTGTCAGGTATATATTACTGTAGATATAGACTGTATGGGCTCCTGTCAAGTATATATTACTGTAGATATAGACTGTATGGGCTCCTGTCAGGTATATATTACTGTAGATATAGACTGTACAGGCTCCTGTCAGGTGTATATTACTGTAGATATAGACTGTACAGGCTCCTGTCAGGTATATATTACTGTAGATATAGACTGTATGGGCTCCTGTCAGGTATATATTACTGTATAGACTGTACAGGCTCCTGTCAGGTATATATTACTGTAGATATAGACTGTACGGGCTCCTGTCAGGTATATATTACTGTAGATATAGACTGTATGGGCTCCTGTCAGGTATATATTACTGTAGATATAGACTGTACGGGCTCCTGTCAGGTATATATTACTGTAGATATAGACTGTATGGGCTCCTGTCAGGTATATATTACTGTAGATATAGACTGTATGGGCTCCTGTCAGGTATATATTACTGTAGATATAGACTGTATGGGCTCCTGTCAGGTATATATTACTGTATAGACTGTACGGGCTCCTGTCAGGTATATATTACTGTATAGACTGTATGGGCTCCTGTCAGGTATATATTACTGTAGATATAGACTGTACAGGATTCTGTCAGGTATATATTACTGTAGATATAGACTGTACAGGCTCCTGTCAGGTTATATATTACTGTAGATATAGACTGTACGGGCTCCTGTCATATTACTGTAGATATAGACTGTACAGGCTCCTGTCAGGTTTATATTACAGTAGATATAGACTGTACAGGCTCCTGTCAGGTATATATTACATCTACAATAATATATACCTGACAGGAGCCCATACAGTCTATATCTACAGTAATATATACCTGACAGGAACCTGTACAGTCTATATCTACAGTAATATATACCTGACAGGAGCTCATACAGTCTATATCTACAGTAATATATACCTGACAGGAGCCCATACAGTCTATATCTACAGTAATATATACCTGACAGGAGCCTGTACAGTCTATATCTACAGTAATATATACCTGACAGGAGCCCATACAGTCTATATCTACAGTAATATATACCTGACAGGAGCCTGTACAGTCTATATCTACAGTAATATATACCTGACAGGAGCCTGTACAGTCTATATCTACAATAATATATACCTGACAGGAGCCCATACAGTCTATATCTACAGTAATATATATCTGACAGGAGCCCGTACAGTCTATATCTACAGTAATATATACCTGACAGAAGCCCATACAGTCTATATCTACAGTAATATATACCTGACAGGAGCCCGTATAGTCTATATCTACTGTAATATATACCTGACAGGAGCCCGTACAGTCTATATCTTCAGTAATATACTGTATATCTGACATACAGAGGCTGGGCTGGGGCTGATGTATATACAGGTGCTGGTATGGGGCACATTATTAAAAGAAGGAGACAATGATGGGGCATATTACTACAAGAAGGGGACAATGATGGGGCATATTTCAGGGTGGAATCTACTTGCATTCCATGCTTAAATCTATCTATCTATCTATCTATCTATCTATCTATCTATCTATCTATCTATCTATCTATCTATCTATCTATCTATCTATCTATCTATCTATCTAAAAAGAAGAAAATTAGAGCAGCACAAAGAAAGAGTCCTGGTGCAGAGCCCCCCAGGCAAATACCAAACATCAATTATAGAAATCCAGACAAATTGGAGGCAGCACACCGTTTGTAGTGAATAAAAATCTGTTTAATAAGACCAAAAGGCGACGTTTTGGTCCAAACAACAGAACCTTTCTCAAGGCTTGAGAAAGGTTTGTGTTGTTTGGACCGAAATGTCGCCTTTTGACCTTATTAAATAGCTTTTTTTTTCACTACAAACTATGTGCTGCCTCCAATTTGTCTGGTTTTCTATCTATCTATCTATCTATCTATCTATCTATCTATCTATCTATCTATCTATCTATCTATCTATCTATCTATCTATCTATCTATCTATCTATCTATCATTCATTTTTTTCCCCAAAGATCAATCCAATTGCTGTGTTTAGAAAGGGCAGTGTGAATGGCTCAGTGTCAGTGTGTGATAAACACGCATGAGCTTGAAGTCCCCCTGCTGAACAGAAGAGAAGACTGCAAAGGTAAGCCTAAAATCAATAAATTGTTTACATAATAGGATTGATCATGGTGGTATTTCTCCTTGTATGTGATATTATTGGTCTTGGTATAAGGAATTATGTTGTGTATGGCGTTCATTTTCGTTTTATTCACATTTTTTGTTCTTATATTTTACAACCTGAACGACCATGGCTTGCCCCCCCCTAGTTTTGATCCTGGGTACGCCCATGGATTGGCCTCACAGTGAGGCTATAAAAAGCCTCCCAGGACCCAGAAAGAGGCCAACCGAGTTAACCCTGCGACTACCTGACCAGAGAACCCAGTAAACCATGACACTGACAGCACCATGGAGGACATCCTTCTTATCCGCAGTGGTACAGGAAACAACGCGAGTTTAAAAGGACCCTCCCCCTACCACCCTTCAGTGTTTTTCCTGTCCCACTACGGATAGGAACGGCGAGAGAACTTATCCGACCGCTCTGAAACGATGGTGAGGATTGGGGGGCCCAGCCTTTCCCTTCCCACCTCAAGAATTCTGCAACTGACACCCGACGATAGTGTCCCTCAGCATACCTCAGTGCAGCGCTGCTCCTGAGGGTGAAATCCCTTCCCTCTGGCGAGGGCTCTCGACCTCGGACGGTGTCTCAGATGCCTCAGCCCCAGACCGCCTCAATGTGTACCGGTGTCCAGGGTCCAGCACGCGGGCCCGGGGGGAATATCATCACTGCACCAGGCAGACAGGAGTTCCAGCGTGTCCGACGATGCAGCACTTCCGGGCTGCGTCATTCCACTTCCGGTTTACGGCCGTCAGCTGGCCCAGAGGCAGCATCTCCTCCTCCTCCCCCAAGGGGGGAGGAATACTTTTGGGCAAGGTCGGCGGCGCAGTGATCCAGGCAGCCTCCAAGAGCTCCCCAGAATATACTAAGGTAACGGGCAGGAGAGGGGGTGACCAGTGTCCCACAGCAGTGTTCTGAGCAGCAATGGAGGAATCTGCAAAGTCAGAGATCGGCTCTGAGAGCCAGGGGCATGTGAGTAGCTTAAGGAGAGGTCACCACAGAAGCCCACTTTAAACCTAGATGCCACATGGCACATACTTTGTGTATTCTAGGGGGGAGCATCCACTGCGGCAACAGCTAAAAAGGATAGCAAAAAGTCAGGAAAGAATAAGAAATGCCCTATTTGCACCTCAAAGTTACCAGAAACCTGGCAGAAACCTCTCTGTGAAGCATGCACTTTGAGGACCGTAGGGGAGGAGCAGGCTACACTTATGTCTAATATGAGGTCCATCATAAGACAGGAGGTGCAGACATCAATCTTGGGATTAGTTTACCTTAAGGCCACGCAGTCAGATGCCCAGGGGTCCCGGAGCAAGGGAATCAGACACATCTTCGGAAGAAGACTTTTCCGAGTCAGATCCGGAAGAAGGGGGGTTGAGCATGGATCCTCCCGTGAAGGGGAAGAGATACTTATTTGCCTCGGCAGACACAGATGAGCTTCTTGGTGCAGTAAGACACACCATGCAGATAGAGGAGCCCCCAAGAACAATCTCCATACAGGATGAAATGTTTGGTGGACTACGCTCACAGACGGCAAGAATTTTCCCAGTTAACCCCCACATCCGGTCCATGATCCTAGAGGAGTGGGAGGAAGCAGAAAAGAGGCTAACGATCCCCAGGGACTTCTGACTACGGCTACCATTTGATCCTGAGGAGGTCAAAATCTGGGAGAATATCCCTAAAATAGACATTCCAGTGGCAAAAGTGTCCAAGAGAACGGTGTTGTGTTTTGGTAGCTGAGGAGAAAAAGCAAATACGGCAATACACCAGAGAGGCTGGAACCTATTGAATTGCAGTAACCTGAACTAACCACACAACTAGAGGTAGCCGTGGAGCGTTCCTATGTTGATCCTAGACGCCTCGTCACAGCCTGAGAGATAACTACACCTAAAGGCAGAAAGAGGAAAGCTATCTGCCCCGGAGCAGATCCCCAAAGAAAATAGGAAGCCCCCAAACATGTAATGGCGGTTAGACAAGAAGAAGCACGGACACCGACAGAAAATAGAATGAGCAAACGCTGGGGCCCAATCTGTCTAGACAGAAAAGTACAGGAAAGGATTCTCACTGCAATCCAAAAAAAACCCTAAAAAATACCAACTCTTCTGATTGCAAAAACACCTGAGACCACACGATCTCTACCACCTAAATCAGATCTCTGGTGTAACAAAACTAAGCCGCAGCCACTGAAAAAACAGGAAAAAGCAAACGAACAAATAACAGTGGCTTCAGATAAACTGAGAGGAGCACAAGCCCCCGGAGGGGACCTGGCTGACCTCCACAGAAGTGCAGGGAACTATGCAAAAAGCAAGCACAAAAATAAAAGCAAAAAATATCTTATCTGATAGCAGAAGATGCAGGCAAGACTCAGCAAACTTCCAAATGAACCAGGAACCACAATTGAGACAAGAACAATTGATCACCGGCAACCATCATGGGAGGGAACCTCCCTTATATCAGACCAGTCCGTGATCCCAGATTGCCATTCCTCGCTGAAAGGTTCAGTACTATCTGTAACCACCAGAGGGAGCCTCTGCTCAGAAACCATCTCTAGCACATTCATAACAGAACGGCTATTCCTTTCGAGGACTCCTCTAATCTAAAGGAGCCTATGGACCGAAAAGCAGATGGGCTTTTGAAAAAAGCCTGGGAGACTTCGGCGGCTATAATACGTGCAAACATAGCAGCAACATCTGTAGCATGTGCCATGAATTTGTGGGTAGACGATCTAGAGGAACATTTAACTTCCAAAACCCCTAGGGAGTCGATTCTAAAATCCCTCCCCATACTGAAACTGGCAGCAGAATTCCTCTGCTGAGTCTGTGCAATTCGCAGCCAGGAACCAATCTTTGTCCAATGCAGCCTGAAGAGCCTTCTGGCTAAAGAGCTGGTCAGGGGACACACAATCAAAAAATAAGCTCTGCGCCATTCCTTTCTCAGGGGGAAGGTATTCGGGCCCGTCTTGGATGACATCCTAGAGAAAGTCTCAGACGAGAAGAAAGGGTTTCCCAAAGACAATCGGAGGAAATACCAGCCTTTCGTAGACCCCGTCCTAGTCGGAAAATGGACTATAAGGGGAAAGGGAAGGAGGGAAGGTGGAGCTTTCCAAAAGGGGGAAGAAATAGAGATTCCTTCTTTTCAGGCTCAGGATCAGGTTCACGAAAGAAATGACTCCATCAGAGTAGGGGGGCGTCTGATCAGGTTCCTGGAGAGTTGGCAAAAGATTTCCAAGAGTCCATGGATTCTACAAGTGATCTCTCAGGGATACAGGATAGAATTAGAAAGTCTACCTCCAGAAAGATTTGTCATAACCAATTCCCGTCTTGTTTCAGCCTTGCATATGTGGTCAGACATCCAGGACCTCTTGAACATGGCAGCGATCATTCCGGTACCCACTCAAAAAGAGGGCAGGGGTCATTACTCAAGCCTCTTCTCAATAAGAAAACCTTCGGGAGATTCCAGAACGATAATAAACCTCAAATCCTTAAACAAGTGGGTAAGGTACAAGAGTTCAAGATGGAGTCCATAAAGTCCACAATACCCCTCTTAGGCAAAGGCGTGGTAATGTGCACTTTGGATTCATAAAGGGCGTATTACCACGTACCGATCCACGCAGATCATCAAAAATATCTGAGATTTGCCGTGGAAAGGAAAGGCAGGGTCCACCACTATCAGTTTTGTTGCCTTCCCTTCGGTCTAGCATCAGTCCCCAGAGTGTTTACAAAGCTAATGGCAGAGATAGTGGCCTATCTGAGAAATCGGAACATTATGATAATCCCCCTACTTAGATGACTTTCTGGTAGTAGCAGACTCGGTAGAGCAGCTCGACTGTCAGTCCTTGATCTCCACACTGCAGGAACTAGGATGGATTATAAAATGGGAGAAATCGGACCTGGTTCCCAAACCAAGAATAAGATTCTTGGGAGTCATGTTGGACTCCATAGCCAGAATGTCCTACCTGCCAGAAGAAAAACAGACCAGTGTAAGGGAAAAGGTTCGTCAGCTTACAAGAAGCCGGATCTCCATCAGGGATGCAATGAACGTCTTGGGGCTGATGACATCCTGCATACCCTGCGTAAATTGGAGCCAGTTTCATACTCGGGATCTGCAACAGGCGGTCCTAGCATCCTGGGACAGAGAGCAGCGCTCGCTAGACAGAGAAATGTGGTTATCCGCTCGAGTGAAGAGATCCCTATATTGGTGGACTATTCCCAGGAATCTCCAAACAGGCATGTCATGGGTCCAATCTCCCGGTATCATCGCCACCACGGACACAAGTCAGCAGGGATGGGGTGGCCATGTGCAAGGAAGACACTTCCAAGGGCATTGGACGCTGGAGGAGAGCATGAAGTCCTCAAACTTCAGGGAATTGCATGCGGTATGGAAAGTCCTGACTCAGGCTCAGCCCAAGGTGAAGAACAAACACGTGAAAGTCCTATCCGACAATATGACTACAGTGGCCTTTCTCCAGCTTTGCAACAACTAGGAAGGCAGATATTCAGATGGGCAGAGATAGGGGTCAGATTAATCTCGGCGGTACACCTAGAAGGTACCAGAAACCAGGTCGCAGATTTTCTGAACAGGAGGAAGATAGCCCCAACAGAGTGGGAGCTGAACAACGAGGTGTTCAACATGCTATGCCAGCGCTGGGGAAGACCAGATGTGGATCTGCTCGCGGTCAGGAAGAACGCAAAGGTCGAGGCCTTCTATTCCCTGGACCCTCTGGGTGGCCAGGCGGGGGTCAATGCTCTGTCTCAGTCTTGGAGCAAGGGTCTCCTGTATGCATTCCCGCCTCTTCCCCTGATCCCAAGAACGCTCAGAAAAATATACGACAAAAAGGCAACAGTCATCCTAGTGGTACCCTTTTGGCCGAAAAGGAGCTGGTTCCCTTTCCTGAAAAGGGTGTCAAAAGAAGAACCCCTTCTACTGCCAAAAAGGAAGGACCTTCTCCACCAGGGCCCGATCCATCATCACAATCCAGAAGCCCTCCAACTATCAGCCTGGATCCTGAGCGTGAGGTCCTAAAATCTAGAGGCCTGTCGGACGATGTTATCTCGACACTCCAAGCAAGCAGAAAACCAGTGACTTCTGCAATTTATGGAAAAATTTGGAAAAGATTCTGCAGCTATTGTCGAGTGAAGACAGTAGAAACTGACCATCCAGACATCCCCAGGATTCTTGACTTCCTGTAGTCAGGGTTTAAAAAAGGACTTAGGCCCAGTACACTGAGAGTGCAGGTTGCAGCCCTCAGCGTATATTACGATTTCCCCTTGTCATCTCATCCCTGGATAGCTCGATTCTCTAAAGTCGTACAAAGACTGAGGCCCTTAATATGGAAGACGGTCCCACCATGGGACCTTAATTTAGTCCTTAATGCATTATGTAGGCACCCTCAAACTGCATTCCTCGAGGGCCGCAAACCGTGCGTATTTTCAAGATTCCCTTAGCATTGCACTAGGTGCTGGAATCATTATCTGTGCAGGTGATTAAATTATCACCTGTACAATACAAGGAAATCCTGAAAACATGACCTGTTTGCAGCCCTTGAGGAATGCAGTTTGAGACCTCCGATCTAACTAGAGGTCTTGAGATCAGTTAGCTCTCGCTCAAGACAGCGTTCCTAGTAGCCATCCTGACAGCACTGATAGTTCCCTCCCTAATGCAATACTCCATACTAATGTGATGTAACGTTTGTATAACAGTTTGTGTAAATAAAAATTTTTCTTTTTGCATCCATCCAGATGTGTTACTTTGGAAAATCACTGAAGGGTGGTAGGGGAGGGTCCTTTTAAACTCTCATTGCTTCCTGTCCCACTGCGGATAAGAAGCACGTCCTCCATGGTGCTGTCAGGATGGATTCCTGGAAATCCAATTACAGGTAGGTCTAATTACTGTTTTTTATTTTATTTTTATTTTTTTCCCTAACTAAGGGAGTGATAAAGGGGGGTTTGATTTACTATTTGTAGCGGGTTTTTATGTTTGGCAGCTGTCACACACTAAAAGAGGCTTTTTATTGCAAAAAGTAGGTTTTGCATCACCACATTTTGAGAGCTATAATTTTTCCATATTTTGGCCCACAGAGTCATGTGAGGTCTTGTTTTTTGAAAGACGAGTTGATGTTTTTATTGGTACCATTTTCAGGCACATGACATTTTTTGATTGCTTTCTGTTCCGATTTTTGGAGACAGAATGAGCAAAAACCAGCAGTTCATGAATTTCTTTTGGGGCGGGGAGGCTTTTACACCGTTCCGTTTGTGGTAAAATTGATAAGGCAGTTTTATTCTTCGGGTCAGTATGATTACAGCGATGCCTGTTATATCATTTTTTATGTTTTCGCGCTTTTATATAATAAAAACTATTTTATAGAAAAAATAATTTTTTGCATCATTTTATTCTGACAGCTGTAACTTTTTTATTTTTCGCTGATGACGCTGTATGGCGACTCATTTTTTGCGGGACAAGATGACATTTTCAGCGGTACCATGTTTATTTATATCCGTTTTTTTTATCGCATGTTATTCCACTTTTTGTTTTTTGCCTTGTTTTTTTATGGTGTTCACTAAAGGGGTTAACTAGTGAGACAGTTTTATAGGTCGGGTCGTTACGGACGCAGCGACACCAAATGTGTACTTTTATTGTTTAGATTTTTTTTTTATTCAAATATTTAGTGATAGAATAAATATAGATTTTTTTATTAAATATTTTTATGATTATTTAAAAATTTTTTTTTATTTAATTCTTACTTTTACACTTTGTCCCACTATGGGACAATAATTTTGTGCAGGCTGTTCGCTTCTAGAGCATGCAGATGAAGCAGCATCTGCATGCTACAGAAGCTGTCAGCGCTGCAGTTTCTGTACACTGTCCTATGAGACTTCCTGACATGCACTGCGCATGACAGGAAGTTTCACAGCTCTGGAGACCCAGTGTAACGAATGGAAGCGGAGGCAGAGATGGTGAAGTTCACATTCGTCTTTATTTTTTAATGTGGAACCTCGAGACCGCGGTCCGGGGACTCCGAAGGGGCGTGACTAGTGAGCCCCGGGTACCCATAGTAAGGCCCCTCGAACAGGACCAAAATGGAATACCCGGAGGACACAGGTGCTACCTCCAGTTAGACCCTGGACACGTGGCAGCTGTCCCAGAGGGACCAAAAGGATAACAGGTATATAACAGAGACCGTGGAGGGTTTTTGACGGAAATGAGGAAGGTCCTGGTCCAGAGTGGATGGTGGCAGGCTGGCTCCAGTGACCTTGTCACAGTCCACGGATACGGATGGCTGATGGCGGAATGGGATGACACTTGCGCCAGTAATAGCTGAGATTGACCAAGTTAGCCGGATACGGGTTACCAAAGATCTGTGGAGACAAATAGCATGAGCGAAGCACAGAGACTGCAGACGCAGCGCAGACAGATCAGGAACAGAACCGGATGTAGCAATGATAGAACACTTTGCTCCGGCACTCCCCTTATGGTGTAGTGACCAGATATAGATAAAAAAAAGGGGAGATGCTCACTAAATGTAGAGGTGCTCAGGAGAAAAAGATATCAACTAGTAGTCATATACTCCGGCACACAAAAGATCATTAGATGCAAAAATGGATGCAAATAATAAAGTCTTTATTTGATATAATAATGGCTCATTCCAAAATTGCGTAAGATATACTCATGAATACAGGTACATTATCCGCAGTGATTAATGAAACACGGGTGTACGAGAGGACAGCGTCCAGCAATTTGAGCTCACTGCCACAGCACAAATTGCTGGACGCTGTCCTCTCGTACACCCGTGTTACATAAGTCACATCATTAATCACTGCGGTTTTACGATCGTTTCCTTTCCTTCAGCATGTCAGCAATAGGTACCTCTTGACAAAGGCTTATTATGCCGAAACGTTGAAATTTTGTACCTGGAAATTATGGAATTTTGTACCTGGATAATGTACCTGTATTCATGAGTATATCTTGCGCAATTTTGGAATGAGCCATTATTATATCAAATAAAGACTTTATTATTTGCATCCATTTTTGCATCTAATGATCTTTTGTGTGCCGGAGTATATGACTACTAGTGACCAGATATAGTACTGAGTGCGCTGCCATTGGTTAATTGACTATTTCAAAAAATGCACGCTGCCCCTTTAAGAGAGACTGTGGGCGCGGCCTCGCGTCCTAAGCAATCTTCCTGGAGGCCTGCTGGCAGCGTGCCAGGAACTGGAGGAGGACGCAGGATGCTGAGGAGCAGATGGAGCAGGGGACTTCAGCCTGCGCACAGACTACTGCAGAGGGACAGCTAGAGGAGCAGGTGAGTGACCAGGATGGAGTGCAGAGCCAGCACGGGGACCGAGTGTAACACCCAGATGTCGTCATGACGACATCGGGTCTACATAGCAGCAATCGGTACCCCATGGCGTGCCAAAGGCAGGGGGGCTGTGAGCCCCTGTGCCGGTTCCGGAACACTGTGATCATGTTTGATCGCAGTGTCCCAGGGGTTAAAGTCCTGGGAGCAGTCTATGATCGCTCCTGGCATTTTTTGCCGGGTTTCAGCTGTGGGAGTCAGCTGACACTTGGCCCCGATCGGCCACACTCCCCCTGTGAGCGCGGCCGATCGCACATGACGTACTTTCCCATCCATGAGAATTAAGTCCCAGGTCACATGGACGGGATAGTATGTCCAATGGCAGAAAGGAGTTAAAATAGTTTTATAGTTTAATAGTATAAATCTGGTATTGCTGTAATCACACCGACTTGAATAATAAAGTCGTCTAATCACTTATACCGCACAAGGAATGGTGGAAAAAAATAAATAAAACCAATTCTTCACCTGCTGTTGATTTGTTCATTCTGCCTCCCAAAGATCGCAGTAAGGCTCGGCTCACATTTATCCTGCGCTCTACGCTGAGTGTTTACATTGGGGTTTCCTTGTAAATTTCTGTAAAAGTTGATTCAGACAGAATTCCCCTGCAAAAGATTTCCTATAATGAGGAAGCCGTCTAGTATGTTATCTGGCGATGTTCATCTTTTTAGGAGTGTATAAAAGCATGGTTGACCACAGTTTTGTGCACCTCTGAGAAGAACGAAATAGCTGAACAGAGGCCAGACGAAATCCTGAGTAAGGCCGGCGTCACACACAACGACAAAAAATCGGTCCGTTTTAGACGGTCGATTGTCGGATCAAAATGCAAACATCACACATCCTTCTGGCATCCGATTTTCCTTCAAAGATGCGATTTAGTCGCATGTGTGTGTACCTTGTAACATCCGATTTTCATCCGACTTGCGAGATTTTCTCACAGGCTTGCAAAACTGACATATAATGGATCCAAAAGAATAGTATTTCAATCACAAAAAAAAGAATAGATATATACACATAGAACACATATATATATATATATACATGTCATTGTGACATGTATATATACATATATTTATAGTTCCTAGACTTCTACATACTGTTATAGCCGCTAATTCAATTGCCGGCTTCTGTGAAATCACAGAAGCCGACATGAAATGATACATTGTTTCCACACAGTTAACCATGTCATTTCCTGTATTTTGATATTTGTTTAGAACTTACAATTACATGAGTGTATTTGTGCAAAATTTCAGACATGTAGGGGTTAATTAAAGGTGTAATTTTGTTGAAAAAAAATGCGTGGGCTCCCGCTGTATTTTCTCCACCAGACAGACAGACAAAGCAAAGCGAGTGGGGGCAGATAATAACAGCCTAGGGAGGGTACATTTTTTGTGCCCCCCCCTGGCTACTAACATCTGCCCCCAGACACCCCAGAAAGGGCAAATCTATAATTAGATTCGCCCTTTCTGGCACTTTGCCCGTCTATTCCCATTGCCCTGTAGCGGTGGCGAATGGGTTAATAATCTCACCTTACTGTCACCTTAGTATTGAAAGGTGACCTTAAGGCAGGTTAATAATTGAGAGCTGTCAATTAGACAACTATCAATTATTAATCCTATTGAAGTAAATTAAAAAAACACAGACACATTAATAAAAATTAATTTTAATGAAATAAAAACACATTTTTTTTACCATATTTTATTTTACACTTAATCCGTGCGAAGCCATTGATCTCCTAAAATAAAGATAAAAAAATAAAAAAACATTATTCTTACCTATTCCGCTGATCTGTCACGTCCCACGCTGTAATCCTTCACAAAGGGTTAACTAGCTTTGAGCCAAGCAGTGCAAGTAATCCTGCATGCTCAGCTCAAAGCTCCTGAATGAATAAGTTCCTCTCCTGGCGACAGGAGAGGATGTGTTTCATGAATGAAGCTTAATTGATTGTGTCCACTTTCCCTTTAGGTCAGGTCACTAAAGTTAAATTGCCAATAAATCAATTAAGCTCCATTCATGAATCTATTCCTCTACTTTCGCTGGAGAGGAACTTATTCATTCATGGGGTTAGAGCTAGTAGACAGAATTATCTCCCTGCTAACTGTAACCTCTTAACCCTTTCTGATGGATTACAGCGTGGGACCTGACTGTACATCGGATTGGTAAGTATAATTTTGCTTTTTTATTTTATTTTTATTACAGGAAATGGTTTTAGCAGGAAAATAAAATATGGTAAAAAACTGTGTGATTATTTAATTAAACTTATTTTTTATTAAACTGTGTGTGTTTGATTTTTCTTTCATACAATAGGATTAATAATTGATAGTTGTCTAATTGACAGCTCTCAATTATTAACCTGCCTTAAGGTCACCTTTCAATACTAAGGTGACAGTAAGGTGAGATTATTAACCCATTCGCCACCGCTACAGGGCAATGGGAATAGACGGGCAAAGTGCCAGAAAGGGCGAATCTAATTATAGATTTGCCCTTTCTGGGGTGTCTGGGGGCAGATGTTAGTAGCCAGGGGGGGCACAAAAAATGTACCCTCCCTAGGCTGTTATTATCTGCCCCCACTCGCTTTGCTTTGTCTGTCTGTCTGGTGGAAAAAATACAGCGGGAGCCCACGCATTTTTTTTCAACGAAATTACACCTTTAATTAACCCCTACATGTCTGAAATTTTGCACAAATACACTCATGTAATTGTAAGTTCTAAACAAATATCAAAATACAGGAAATGACATGGTTAACTGTGTGGAAACAATGTATCATTTCATGTCGGCTTCTGTGATTTCACAGAAGCCGGCAATTGAATTTGCGGCTATTACAGTATGTAGAAGTCTAGGAAATATAAATATATATATATATACATGTCACAATTACATATATATATATATATATATATATATATATATATATATATATGTATTCTATGTGTGTATATCTATTCTTTCTATTCTTTATTAAAGCTGTCAGTGTGATTTTACAGTATAGCCGGGGATGAATTGCCGGCTTTTCTAAAGGACACTGATGCGATTTAATCGCAAGTCACACATGCGGTCCGTTTGTAATCCGATTTTTCATCGCTCCCATAGACTTGCATTGGCGATTGTCGACCGACAATCGGTGACAATCGCAGCATGCTGCGATTGTACACGGACGTTTAAAACGGACCACAAAAAATCTGATACTGGGAGCTGCTCCATAGATCAACATAGGTCCGACTGCAATGCGATTTTTCATCGCATTGCAGTCGTCCGATTCTGTCGCCAGTGTGACGCCGGCCTTACTCTGCTGCTTCAGTATAGTGAATGGATCCCTCGGGGGTCTCATCTGAATCACGTCACTTGAAGATTTAGATGTTAATGTGATCCTAAATGTTATGTAAAATGTTCCTAACAAAAGTTTCAAATCAATCCACATAAAAAAGCAGTCCCCACTCAGCTCCATTATCTGTCAATGGAAATATAGGGGGCTTTCACGTTACTGGAAGTACAAAGGCTCTGGAAAAGAGCTATAGTTCCTTGCCCCCCAAAAGAAATTCAACAAATTCTGCACTCCTAAATCTAAATGCCACCTCCTTTTTGAGCATCAGGATGTTTGGCATTTCTGTAGCAATGACAGCTAGCCTAATTTACAATGCTTGTCTCCAAAAGCATGAGCTATCACATACTGGTGACTACAACGTACTGGTGGCTGCAACGTACTGGGGGCTACAACGAACGGGCACCACAATGGCAGTTTGCAATTTTCACTCAACAACATCCACTGCTGCTTGTTTCTGGAAAACACCCATGGAGTCAAAAGTGTCACTACACCTGTAGATAAATTCCCAAAGGAGTATAATTTCCAAAATGGGGTCACTTAAGGGAAGATTCTGATTTTCTAGCACTTAGGGGCTCTGTATATCGAGTCCGAAAACTATTCTAAAAAATCTGCGCTCCAGGAGGAAAATAGCGCACTGTCCCTCCTGAGCCTTGCTATATGGCTAAGCAATACTGTACAACCACATTTGGGGTATTTCCACATTCAGCAGAAATTGGGAAACAAATTTTGGCAGTAAAAATGTAATTATTTTTCTTCACTGCTCAATGGTATAAAATTCTGTGACTCACCTGTGGTATCAATATGGTCAATGCACTCATAGATTAATTATTTGAAAGGTGTAGTTTGTAAAATGGGATCAATTTGGGGGGTTCTGCTATTCTGGCACATCAGGGGCTTTTCTAATGTGACATGGCACCCTCAAACCAGTCAGCAAAATCTGAACTCCAATATGGCGCTTCTTCCCTTCTGAGCTTTGCACTGTGCCTCAAAAGTAGTTTTCGGCCATATATGGGGTGTTGGTATACTCAGGAGCTCAACACATTTTGGGGTCCATTTCTCTTGCTATCCTTATGAAAATAAAAAAAAAATGGGCTAAAGCTTTCTTTGTGGGAAAAAAGTGTTTTTTTTTTTTCTCATGCTCAATGTTATTAACTTCTGTGAAGCACATGGGGGTTCAAGGTGCTCACCACACATCTAGATAAATTCCTGGAGGGGTCTAGTTTCCATAACTAGGTCATTTTTGGGGGTTTCCACTGTTTAGGCACATCAGAACTCTCCAATTATGACATGACACAGGCAGAACATCCCATCAAATTCTGCGTTCTAAACGTCACACCATCCTTTCTGAGCCCTGTCTTGTGCCCAAACAGTAGGTTCCCCCCACATATGAGGGTATTGCATTGTTGCACTTCAGCCAACGGGTCCTGTCTGCAAGGTGCAGGGAGATCAGGTCCCTCCGGTTTGTGGACATTCCCTGGGTTCCCGCAATCTGTCTCCCCTGCTCCTTCACTTCTTGGTTGCAGGGGAGTGAGCTTAGGGTGCAAGCACGCCGCTGTCAGATCATTTAAGGGGCCAGTGCACCCTTTTTCCTGAGGTATCCACGAGCCAATCACTGAGGGATCTGTGAGTATTTAAGATCCTCACTTCCTTTTGGGAGGTGCCTGGGCAATTTTGTGTCTTGTTTTCCAAATTGCCGTCCCCAGGTCCAATCCTGCACTTACGCTTGCTTGTACTGTTTTTGTGGTTTCATGCATTTACACTCTGTGTTTTTTCTCCTAGCACCTTGCCCTGCCTGTCCACCACCTTTCCTCGGATTCTGGCAGTATCCTCCGGTCCCCCTGGTGCCTCTTCTCCGGTTTCCTGGACCTCTCTCTCCCTACCACAATGTGCCTCCATCCCACCTGGGTCTGACCCTCTGGTCTCGGAATTGTCGCACTCAAGTCTCCTTGGCTGTCTTGGGACAATCCCTGTATAGAGATTAGCTCGCTGGTGCTCCCTTGGAGGAATTCAGTGTCTCAGTCTAGGGGGTCCTCCCTGTGGGTTCTCCTGGCTGGTATCCCTAATAAAGTCTTGCATCACCTTACGTCTTTGTCCTGCTGGATCCTAGTGGGTTCACTAACCTCCTTCCGCCATGTTTTGGGGTCCATTTTTTCCTCTTACCCTTTTGAAAATAAATAAAAATTGGGGCTAAAAAACATTTGTGTTGAAAATGTGATTTTTATTTATTTTCTTCACTCAAACGTCTATAAAACACCAGGGGTTCAAGGTACTCATAACACATCCAGATAAGTTCCTCGAGGGGTCTAGTTTCTAAAATGGGGTCACTTGTGGGAGGTTTCCACATTTAAGGCACATTAGGGGCTCTACAAACTCGACATGGTGTCCACTAATGATACCAGCAAATTTTGCATTCAAAGTCAAATAAGCTCCCTAATGGGTCTAGTTTAAAAAATGGGGTTACTTGTGAGGGATTTCCACTGTTTAGGCACATCAGGGCTCTCCAAACACGACATTGCATCCCCAAATTATTCCAGAAAATTTTACATTCAAAGTCAAATAGTGCTCCTTCCCTTCCAAGCTCTGCCATGTGCCCAATCCATATCTGCACATTTATTCTGCGCTGAGCGCTTACACCGGGGTTTCCATGTAAATCATTGAAATACTTCATTCAGACAGAACCCCTAGGCAGAAGATTCCCTAATGAGGCAGATAGAGGCACTGTGGACGTCCTAGGACCTGTGATCCCGCAGTGTCCGTCTTTTTAGGATTGCATGAAAGTGCCGTTGGCCACAGTTTTGTGCACTAATGAAAAGGACACCGCTGAACAGAGGTCAGACGGAGTCCAGAGTAACTCTGCTTCCTCATTATAGTGAATGGATCCATCAGGGGTTTCATCTGTCACATCACTCAGAGATTTAGATGTAAACCCCGTTGTAAGTGACTCTTCTAAAATTGAACAAGGGCTGAATTCCCTCTGACTTTGTAAGCCCTTTGGATGACAGCAACGTAACGTAAATGCAGTCAAAATGTTTTTGTTTTTTTAAAGATGTATTAATGTCCATGCCTTACTATCCAAACCCATTTTGTTCAGGAAATCAACTCCTCTTCCTGCTTCTGCAACAAGAACTTAGTGGCCATCTTATGCATACCCCACATGGGTAATGTTTTTTACTTTTAGAAAACTTTGCACATTGCGCAATGGTGAAACTTGTACTCCCTATCTCTACCTATTGTGATAACTACAAAATGTATTGTGAGGTCTCCATCACGGTGTCTTTCAGCTTGCATGATACAGACCTCTTGGGTAATTTTTAGCAAATCTTTGCACTCTGTGCAATGGTGAAACTTGTACTCGCTATTTGAGATGAGCAAATATTTCAATGTTTGGTTTGGATTATAATGGCTGAATTTGCAATATTTGCCGATTAATTTTTCGAATATTCACTGAACATAACCGAACGCCATTCTTGTCAATGGGAGGCAAAAACAAACGCATGCACAACACCTTATAACAGCCCCAAATGCTGCCTAAACACATCAAATGAGGGACAGACACCAGGAAAGTGGCCTCAATTCACCCACAGTACAAATTGTAGCATGGGGTATCGAGGTCTGGGACAGCATCTACAGGTTTAAATTGAACGTCACAGTAAGACGAGGTGGGTGAGGGATCGGTGTAGGCCTCCTGTGCTGGGAGCCCTGATACCACATGCAACAGCTCAACCTGCTTTCATACTCAGCCACACTCAAGTGGCACAAATATCATATATAGTTTGTAGACTACTATTGTCAGAAAAGTGTAAGGATAGTAACACGGGTAGTTGACTCCAAGGTAGTGGAGAGGCAAACACATGAGACATGCACACAGTGAACAAGTCTGTATGACAATATTCACACCACCAAAAGACTGAAACACAGAAAAGCACAGTAAAACAAACATTTAAAAATACTCTGTTGAAAAAAGAAACAGTAAACAGCAAGTGCTAGTAAAAAGATGAGAAAAAACAGGGTATTTGGTTGATACGTTTTTTGAAAAATGTATACTAAGCCACTCTACCAAATGTCAAGGTAACCCATATCAAAGCAGTCCCTAAATTATGTATTTAAAAACCTGGTCATGTGTATAGTACCTATATGAGCAGGAT
The DNA here is from genome assembly GCA_033576555.1 of Oophaga sylvatica. Classification (NCBI taxonomy): domain Eukaryota; kingdom Metazoa; phylum Chordata; class Amphibia; order Anura; family Dendrobatidae; genus Oophaga; species Oophaga sylvatica. The sequence continues at coordinate 106,512,014 of JARQOD010000006.1, forward strand.
TCAGACAGGTAATGTCCGATGTGGACACGCTGCAGAGGACGGGCTTTATGTGCATGGCTCACAGAGGAGGGGTGGAAAACCTTCCTAATCTTTCCACCCCTCCCTTGTGAGCCATGCACATTACGTTTGGTAGAGCGGCTTAGAGCGTTGAGTTAAGGTTATCCATTCGTGATGAGACTCAGATATTTGAATAACCCACGGACTGTACTGTGCTGTCAAGGCAGGAAGAGGAGGAGGTTGACACTCAGGGCGAGGAGTGGGAGAACAGAGAGGATGACAATGAGGTAGTAGATCACACTTGGTGTAAACCCAGAGGCATGCAGCTGAGTAGCTCAGCAGAGGAGGAGGAAGATGAAGAGGTTACGTAGACACCGTTATGCAACCACGACAACCAATGCATCCTAAGCCCCAACTCTGGCAGTGGACAGCAGAATTCGCGATTCTGCAGTTGCCTATCTTGGGTATTTTTTTCAGAACAGTAAAAATGTAAAAAAATCACATTAGATGTTAACTTTTAAAAAAAAAACGTAGTAGAGTAAAAAAAATGAAATAATTTCAGTACTACATGCATGAACTGGCAAATGCGCGATCTACATGCGTTAATCTGGGAATGTCACTGTGCTAAAATGCAGACTAGCGGGCATCGCCAACCACTGTCCACCCCATCAACCGCATGTTCTGATTCTTCCTCTTCCCTCACCATGTCAAGAGTTGTCACAAAGGTCTCTGGCTGAAGAACCTCCACTTGTTTACCCCCTACAGTTGGGGTGACTGAGAGCCTGTCAGCTGATGCGGAATTGGAGAATACTTAGGAGAGAAAAGCGCAAATAGGGTCTTATCCGATAGATAAGTGGTAATGTACAATCAAATTGTACTCACCTGGTAGAAGATTAAAATGGCGAGTAGAAACTCGTTAGAGTTGACAGCTGCTGCAGCTCCACTGGTCAGCCGGTGGCCAAGTTATAATATTAGAAACTGGAGAAATTCGTGGAGTACACCTGCGCTGCTGTATAAAATCCGATCAACACAATTTAGGGATAAAGATGATTTATTCATTCAATGTGTTTCAAAGTCTCTCAGACTTCTTCTTTAGGAGATGCTATCTCCAGTTTCTGATACGGAATTGGACATGCCTGTTGTTTTTTGACTGATCTTGCATACCAAGCACACCCAATCTATCTCAATTCACCGTAACATCTTCGCCTGCACCTCTCTCACAGTCCAGCAGCTTGTCTTGTTCACCCTACTCCACCCTGTGTCAGCACAGCAGCAAACCCTCATTTGTGTAGTTGTACTCACGTAATAGATTCTCTCCTCCTACACATGGCAAAGCTAACAGCTTGAATTTCACCATCTTCAATCTACTACTAATAATAACCTTTTTTTATATATCGCAAACACATTCCGCATAGCTTTACAAGTCAGCCTTTCATATAAACAGTGAAAAGTTACCAAGTTTAAGATAAACAAACAATTAAAGCAAAAATAATGACAACCCTGCTCTTCAGAGCTTACAATCCACAATGAGGTGGGGGTGACATTAATTACAGGTGCTTATTTACATTGATGGTACAACCATCTTGAGGAAATGGGGGGCAGATAAATGCTGCATTAGCCTTTTGGGTACGGTTGAGTTTGATGGCGAATTATGTTCAGAGAAGTAGAGAATAAGTTATATATATGAAAAGGACTTTGATTAGGAAATTTTATAGGCCACCCTAAACAGATGTGTTTTTAGGGGGCACCTAAAAATGTCTAAGTTGTGGTTATACTCCTAATTTCATGCTGGACAAAGGGTAAGAAGTGAGTCATCTAGGAAGGAAATTGAACTGAGCCGGACAAAGTCCAGATCAGGGGTGTTACCGTCTTTGTGTGTCTCAGCGTTTGAAAGTTGTGAGAGGCCACGAGAATTGGCTAGAGATAGAAGCTGGAATGCAGTTGGGGAGGTGGAGCTGTTGAAGTCTCCCAGAATAAGGGTTGTCAATTCTGTGGACATGAAGTGTGGCAGCAACGCATAAAAGTAATCAAGGAAGTGGGTGGGTGAGCCTGGGGCCGGTATATGACTACTACTCTGAGGGAGAGGGGATGGAACACCCTGATGGTCAGCGTCGGACTGGAACACCTTGGGCCCACCAGAGAAAATCATTCTTGGGGCCCACTATGTAGCTACATAGAAATAAATACAAGACCACAAATTGTGCAGTAAAACACACTAATATCAAGGTATAATATAAGGTAGTACAGTCATGGCCAAAAGTTTTGAGAGTGACACAAATATTATATTTTCACATGATCTGCTGCCCTCTGGTGTGTTGGACAGATGTTTTTATCACAGACAGAAATATAATTGAAAACATATGAGTAACAAAAGCTTATATTGACAGTTAGAATGAGCTAATGCAGCAAGTCAATATTTGCAGTGTTGACCCTTCTTCTTCAGGACCTCTGCAATTCTCCCTGGCATGCTCTCAATCAACTTCTGGAACAAATCCTGACTGATAGCAGTCCATTCTTGCATAATCAATGCTTTCATTTTGTCAGAATTTTTAGGTTTTTGTTTGTCCACCCGTCTCTTGATGATTGACCACAAGTTCTCAATGGGATTAAGATCTGGGGAGTTTCCAGGCCATGGACCCAAAATCTCTTTGTTTTGTTCCCTGAGCCATTTAGTTATCACCTTTGCTTTATGGCAAGGTGCTCCATCATGCTGGAAAAGGCATTGTTGATCGCCAAACTGCTCTTGGAGGGTTGGGAGAAGTTGCTCTTGGAGGACATTCTGGTACCATTCTTTATTCATGGCTGTGTTTTTAGGCAAGACTGCGAGAGAGCCGATTCCCTTGGCTGAGAAGCAACCCCACACATGAATGGTTTCAGGATGTTTAACAGTTGGCATGAGACAAGACTGGTGGTAGCGCTCACCTTGTCTTCTTCGAATGAGGCATTTTCCTGATGTCCCAAACAATCGAAAAGGGGATTCATCAGAGAAAATAACTTTACCCCAGTCCTCAGCAGTCCACTGCCTGTACTTTTTGCAGAATATCAGTCTGTCCATGATGTTTTTTCTGGAGAGAAGTGACTTCTTTGCTGCCCTCCTTGAGACCAGGCCTTGCTCCAAGAGTCTCCGCCTCACAGTGCGTGCAGATGCACTCACACCTGCCTGCTGCCATTCCTGAGCAAGCTCTGCACTGCTGGTAGCCCGATCCCGCAGATGAAACACTTCTAAGAGACGGTCCTGGCGCTTGCTGGTCTTTCTTGGGCGCCCTGGAGCCTTTTTGGCAACAATGGAACCTCTCTCCTTGAAGTTCTTGATGATGCAATAGATTGTTGACTGAGGCGCAATCTTTCTAGCTGCGATACTCTTCCCTGTTAGGCCATTTTTGTGCATTGCAATGATGACTGCACGTGTTTCTTTAGAGATAACCATGGTTAACAGAAGAGAAACAATGATGCCAAGCACCAGCCTCCTTTTAAAGTGTCCAGTGGTGTCATTCTTACTTAATCATGACAGATTGATCTCCAGCCATGTCCTCATCAACACCCACACCTGTGTTAATGGAGCAATCACTGAAAAGAGGTTAGCTGGTCCTTTTAAGGCAGGGCTGCAATGATGTTGAAATGTGTTTTGGGGGATAAAGTTCATTTTCTAGCCAAATATTGACTTTGCAAGTAATTTCTGTTAAGCTGATCATTCTTTATAACATTCTGGAGTATATGCAAATTGCCATTAGAAAAAGTGAAGCAGTAGACTTTGTAAAAATTAATATTTGTGTCATTCTCAAAACTTTTGTCCATGACTGTACATGTCTTAATTATATAGCAGGAGTTGGGGTAGCCTCCCTCATAGATTATAAACCAGCCCCCTCATAGGGGATAATGCTGCCCCCCTCATAGAGGATAATGATCATCATTACCGTGTGGTCATAATGAAGCACCGATAAACTTTAGCCCATATAGGATAAATTACATAGACATAGATGCACAAGCTATCACATAATAACACTAATCATTGTAAAACTGTAAGTACATCAATAAAGGCAGATGCTACTACATATAAAATGCAAAACAATACATAGTCTGGTAATGTAATAAAGGCATAGTTACCGAGAAGGGAAGAAAAATGAGAGGCCCACCACTCACCCGACGCGCGTTTCGCTTAGAAATGCTTCGTCCAGGGGTGGTTGGGTACTGGCCAGAGAGGGTATATATATGTCTGGTAACCAATGAAAATACCTGTGACCGCCCCTGATTCAAATGACGCACTCAGCAGTAATTGGACCAATCCATAATCCTCATTAGTGATTATATACACAGATGAGAACATATATACCATGTACCACTCATACATACACACTCCGGAGGAACGCCGACGCATGCGCATAGGAGACCAGTTGTCAGGGTAACCACCTGTTGTCAGAACACGTCATTTCCGGTTTCGGAGAGGTAGCGTAACGTCACTTCCGGTTACGTATAGTCATGGTGGCTGATAGGGAAACAAAAGGTCTCCTTCTGTTAGCGTCATATTGCGTCATAGCCATAGTGGCTAATAGAAAAAATAGTCTCCCTCTGTTAGCGTCAAAAAAGCGTCCATGTGTAGTCATAGAAACCGGCAGGGCGAAAGGTGAAAAAAACGTCATGAATCGTTTATTTATGTTGTAAGTGGTACGAAAAAGTGCTATTGTGGTAAATATGTGGACAATAAATAAGGAATGTCCATAATTGGTCCAAAACAGACGAATATAGGAGACATCAAAAATCGGAGTGTTATACACTATGGGAATAAAGCAATTGTTATTAATAGACATTATAATGTAGTATACAAACATATTTATAGCTTAAAGGTATATATGTGTATAAATAATACATATAGCAGCTGCATATACTACATTCACTACATTCGAACAGTGAATAATATGCCAAGATATCAAGGACTAAAGGAATAAAATATTTATAACTTGATAATAATAAGAATGAAGAACAAAGCTCCAAAATGACCACAAAGAACACAAGATGACCATATCTGAGAAAACTCGCAAGAAAATGTGGCTATAGCAAAAAGCAAGTGCATTACTCCAACATGGAATTATATATGAGCACTAGTCCAAAGGTCTTTATGGCACAATGGAGAGGATCAATCATGTCCGTATTGGAATGTGAATGTCCATAGTAAGCAAAATTCCTTCATAGATTTCTCCAACGATGAAATATAGGAAAACACAATAGCGGTCAAAAAGCCTCAAGAAAAACCCTATCAGAAAGATAAAAATAATGAATAAAACAATAAAAAACAACCAGCACTTTCAGAATACAGCAATTGAAAGCGAACTATAATATACACATATATATATCTAATATATAAAGCTGAATGTATGTATGTGTGTATGTATGTGGGTATGTTTGTCCGGGATTGGAATCCGCACCGTCGCACTTACGGGCATGAAATTTTGCACGCCCGCACGTCTCGACCCCGAAAGCGTCCTAGGCTATGTTTTGAATCGAAATTTTAACCCCGCGCGTTCCAAATCGCCAAACAATTTTGGCCCTATCTACATAATGGGGAGAAAGCTGAATGCTTGTGTGTATGTCCGGCATAGGAATCTGCATTTACGGGTATGAAATTTTGCACACCCGCACGTCTCGACCCCGGGAGCGTCATAGGCTAGGTTTTGAGTCGAAATTTTAACCCCGCGCATTCCAAATCGGCAAATAATTTTGGCCCGGGATAGGAATCTGCACCGTTGTACTTACGGGCATGAAAATTTGCATGCCCGCACATCTCAACCCCAGGAGCATCATAGGCTATGTGTTGAATGGAAATTTTAACCCCCGCACGTTCCAAATCGCCAAACAATTTTGGCCCTATCTACATAATGGGAGAAAGCTGAATGCTTGTGTGTATGTCCGGCATAGGAATCTGCATTTACGGGCATGAAATTTTGCACACCCGCACGTCTCGACCCCGGGAGCATCATAGGCTAGGTTTTGAGTCGAAATTTTAACCCCGCGCATTCCAAATCGGCAAATAATTTTGGCCCGGGATAGGAATCTGCACCGTTGTACTTACGGGCATGAAATTTTGCATGCCCGCACATCTCAACCCCAGGAGCATCATAGGCTATGTGTTGAATGGAAATTTTAACTCCCGCACGTTTTGGTGTGTGATTTTTATGTGCAGAATAAATTTTTGTTAACATAGTCTATTTTGTTACAGCTAACAGCAGTTATTAATTAACCCGGGCGAAGCCGGGTACTACAGCTAGTATATATATATAAACAATATATATACATGTAAAAAATACAATCAATGTGCATGTATATCTATATCTACGTCTCTTTTTAATATACTTGTTCTTTATATTCTGTTGTTATGAGGTTTTTTGCTTTTGGTGTATTAGTACTTGCCTCATTTGTGATAAAGGGGATATACTTAGGTGTTGTTTGTATCTTATTACAGATTTTTGGTGGTTATCCCAGTCCAACATGGACTTTAGAAGCAGAGATGCTTCATGCACACTACAGGCTCAGAATGTTTTTGGCAATAATGTTCCACTTGTTCAGGAACCAGTTCAGAAGACAGCACTGAAGAAAGCTTTTAAAAATCTATTGAATCGTCGTACTAGATTATGGTGGAACAAAATTTCATTGGAAAACTATCTATCCAAAAATTTGATCCCAAGAGGTCTACGAGTCCAAATCTTCCCTTCCTTTCCGGTTAATGATACTACCATGCGGTCCCGATGGGAAGCCGCATGTAATATATGCTCTAATACCTTCATGACCATTTTGATAGATATCAACAGTAAATCCATTATTGATATTGGCCTGGAGATCGATGAGATTTTTAAAAAACTCCAGAACGAGTGCTCACAAGAGGAATTTGAGGGGTTTAAGAAGGAGATGGATGAATGCTGTGACGGTTGGGAGAAGGATATTTCTGAGACAAAAAACAAAAAATACCTGCGATATCTTCAGGATAAAAATGACAATAAGATGTACAAATGGAGCCATAAAGATATTCCTGATAAAAGTGGTTCAATATCAGCATCTGTGGGTACATCCCATGCCAGTACATCGGTATCTTCATCCAATCATGATAGCACTTACCATACGAGGTTCAATCCAAAAAGAAAAGATGATCATTTTAGAGGTTATAATACCAGAAGGCGTTTTAATAACGCTCACTCTGCCCAAGAGGAGGAACCACAGCAAAACACCATGAAGGTAATTAATCTATCAGATATAGTGCTGTCAGAAACACAAATTAATTTGTTGAAGAAAGGTTTGACCTTTTCACCATCCTCTGCCCCCGACCACTTTACAATATTTAAGGATTTACAACTCTTTGCACGTAAATTGTTTTTTAAAAAGGTATACTCTGATGAAAATAGTGATGATCATCTTTCTACAGAAGCAGAAAAGGAAGCAATCAAGATACTAGAGGAATTGGCAGGAGAGGAAGGGCCCATGGAGGAAGCCACGGGAGTTACATATCCCAAACATCTCCTTCCTAAGTCTAAAATATTTCCCCAAATTAATACTGTACCGGTTATAGACCTTTTTATAAAACTTGTCATGAAGGAAATCCATAAGATTCCTGAAACGATCAAGCATGACAACCTCAACAAAAATGAGAGATGTGCTTTGAAGGAGTTGGCAAACCTCAAACAGGTAATTATCAAACCCTCGGATAAGGGTGGTAATGTGGTGGTTTGGTCAACTGCAGCATATGAGAAAGAGATGATGAGGCAATTGAAAGATCCAACATGCTACAAACGATTAACCTTTAATCCACTCTCCAAATTTAGGAGTGAACTCCATGATCTTCTACTAGAAGCAGTATCCAATGGCACTCTAACATCTAAGCAGATGGAAGGCCTGTGGATTGATGACCCTACGATAGCAAGCATTTACCTGTTGCCAAAGATACATAAGGATGCCAAAACACCACCAGGTAGGCCCATAGTATCTGGAGTTAACAATATTTCAGATCCTATTTCAAAGTTGGTCGATTTTTATCTCAAACCACTTGTGGAAATGTTGCCATCATTTCTCAAGGATACCGTTGATACCTTGAGAAAGTTAGATGGCATTCAATTGGAGGAGAATATGATTCTTGTAACATGTGATGTCGAATCATTATACACATCCAGTGGCGTAACTAGAAATGGCGGGGCCCCACAGCAAAATTTTGAACGGGGCCCCCTCTCCCAAACGGGCGGCGGGGGGGGCGGGCGGGGTTCTGATAGTGGGCGGAGCCAATAGCAGTGGGCGGAGCAAATCACAGCAATTCTCTAGGCCCAAAAAATACTCTTCAGTCTCATAACGGCCAGCTTTTTGCCCAAATCAGAGCTGTATTTAAAGCAGACATTATGGAAACACAATATAATATAATGGACTGGTAGCAATGCAGCCCCCTTATGCTACCATTACTAGTAACCACGTCCCGCATAACTATTAATGCAGGCACATTATGCCCCCATAACTAGTAATAAGCCCTCTTATTCTCCCATCAGTAGTAATGTGCCCCTCAAGTAGTAATGCAGCCAAGAATGCAGAGTTATCACTCACACAGTATGTGCCCCCGTTAATCTTCGGTGGTATCTTCAGCTCCACAGTGGAGCACACTCACCACCAGTCTTCACCCTTCTGGGCGCCGCCGACGAGTGACGTCAGCAGTGTGATCACATGACATGATCACGCTGCAGACGTCGCTCTGACCCGGCGGTCAGAGCTTCAATTGTACTGGCGTCTGTATAGACACCAGTGCAATTGATTCCTGGGAGACGGCACGCAGCAGCTTCTCTGCGCCGGCTGTCAGCATGACAGCCAGCACAGGGAACCGCCGACTCTCAGGCCATGGGCGGCGGAACACAGCCACAGGGGAGACAGCTGCAGCAGGGACGGGCCCCCTGCTAGCCCGGGCCCTATGGCAGCTGCTTCCTCTGCTTCCACGATAGTTCCGCCCCTGTACACATCAATAAGACACCATGATGGCATAGAGGCAGTTACTTTTTTTCTTGCCAATAGCCAATTGGATGAAAATTTGTGTATCTTCATTGTTAAAGCTTTAGAATTTATCTTAACACATAATTTCTTTGTATATCGGAAATCATTTTTCCTCCAAATACAGGGGACTGCTATGGGGGCGTCTTGTGCGCCCTCATATGCAAATTTATTCTTAGGCCTCTGGGAAAGAGAGATTTTTCAAATCACACCACATCCACTGAGCCAAAAAGTTGTGGCGTGGTGGAGGTATATAGATGATGTCCTTATGATTTGGCATGGATCCCAAGGTGAATTGGATCAATTTTTTCAAATTTTGAATAACAATTCTAGGAACATCAAACTCACTTACAATAGTGACGCTAGAAGGATTGAATTTCTGGATATTACCATACACGCTGACAAGGACGGTCGATTACAAACCGACCTATTCAGGAAAAATACATCGGTAAATGCTGTACTACATGCTACCTCACAACATCCCTCCCATCTTATTAGGAATATTCCAACGGGTCAATTCCTACGTGCCAAGAGAATCTGCTCAACCGACAAGTCATTTGAGAAATAAGCAACGGACATGTGTGAACGTTTTAGGAATCGTGGTTATAGAAGAAAAACCATTTGTCGTGCCTACCAAAGAGCTCAGATGAGTAATAGAGCTGAACTCCTATACAATCAAAAAACTACAAGGACCGAAAATCAGGTACGATGTGTTCTGGATTTCAACTCCAGGAGTAGTGAGGTTAGGGATGCCATTGCTAAACATTGGCACATCCTGCAAATGGATAGCAATATTGCTAAATTCATCAATGACTATCCCAATATTACCTTCAGGAGATCTATAAATCTCAGGGATCAATTGGTCCACAGTTATCAGAAAGGGAATTCCAAATTCATTTTTGGTTCCAAAGGTCCAAAATGGGGTTGTACTAAATGTGGTAAATGTGTGGCCTGCAAAAACATCTGTGATACAACAGAATTTGTGAACGCTAGAAACAATAAAATCTTTAAGATTACTCATACTATCACATGTACCACGAAGGCAGTTATTTACCATGCTACCTGCCCGTGTGGCCTTATCTATATTGGAATGACATCGCGGGAACTTCGACGAAGAGTCCGCGAACATGTCTTGGACATTGAGAATGCTATCACAGAGACCGATATGCAAAATTTAAAACCCATCCCCCGACATTTCAAGGCCATACATGATTGTGACCCCAAAGGGCTGGTAGTCAGGGGTATTGATAGGGTTTTCATTGGCCTTAGAGGTGGGAATTGGAAGACACTACTGGCACAAAAAGAGGCCAAGTGGATATACAGATTGGACACATTGGCACCATTGGGTCTTAATGACCACAAAAGTTTTGTTCCCTTTTTGCCAATTTAAAAAGAGACGTAGATATAGATATACATGCACATTGATTGTATTTTTTACATGTATATATATTGTTTATATATATATATATATATATATGTATGTGTATATTATAGTTCGCTTTCAATTGCTGTCTTCTGAAAGTGCTGGTTGTTTTTATTGTTTTATTCATTATTTTTATCTTTCTGATAGGGTTTTTCTTGAGGTTTTTGACCGCTATTGTGTTTTCCTATATTTCATCGTTGGAGAAATCTATGAAGGAATTTTGCTTACTATGGACATTCACATTCCAATACGGACATGATTGATCCTCTCCATTGTGCCATAAAGACCTTTGGACTAGTGCTCATATATAATTCCATGTTGGAGTAATGCGCTTGCTTTTTGCTATAGCCACATTTTCTTGCGAGTTTTCTCAGATATGGTCATCATGTGTTCTTTGTGGTCATTTTGGAGCTTTGTTCTTCATTCTTATTATTATCAAGTTATAAATATTTTATTCCTTTAGTCCTTGATATCTTGGCATATTATTCACTGTTCGAATGTAGTGAATGTAGTATATGCAGCTGCTATATGTATTATTTATACACATATATACCTTTAAGCTATAAATATGTTTGTACACTACATTATAATGTCTGTTAATAACAATTGCTTTATTCCCATAGTGTATAACACTCCGATTTTTGATGTCTCCTATATTCGTCTGTTTTGGACCAATTATGGACATTCCTTATTTATTGTCCACATATTTACCACAATAGCACTTTTTCGTACCACTTACAACATAAATAAACGATTCATGACGTTTTTTTCACCTTTCGCCCTGCCGGTTTCTATGACTACACATGGACGCTTTTTTGACACTAACAGAGGGAGACTATTTTTTCTATTAGCCACTATGGCTATGACGCAATATGACGCTAACAGAAGGAGACCTTTTGTTTCCCTATCAGCCACCATGACTATACGTAACCGGAAGTGACGTTACGCTACCTCTCCGAAACCGGAAATGACGTGTTCTGACAACAGGTGGTTACCCTGACAACTGGTCTCCTATGCGCATGCGTCGGCGTTCCTCCGGAGTGTGTATGTATGAGTGGTACATGGTATATATGTTCTCATCTGTGTATATAATCACTAATGAGGATTATGGATTGGTCCAATTACTGCTGAGTGCGTCATTTGAATCAGGGGCGGTCACAGGTATTTTCATTGGTTACCAGACATATATATACCCTCTCTGGCCAGTACCCAACCACCCCTGGACGAAGCATTTCTAAGCGAAACGCGCGTCGGGTGAGTGGTGGGCCTCTCATTTTTCTTCCCTTCTCGGTAACTATGCCTTTATTACATTACCAGACTATGTATTGTTTTGCATTTTATATGTAGTAGCATCTGCCTTTATTGATGTACTTACAGTTTTACAATGATTAGTGTTATTATGTGATAGCTTGTGCATCTATGTCTATGTAATTTATCCTATATGGGCTAAAGGTTATCGGTGCTTCATTATGACCACACGGTAATGATGATTCATACTTACATGGTCTGGCTGGAAGTATAGTGTTGGAGTCCCACTTGTTCCTGTTCTTGTGGCATTGCCATTTTAACTATGTTTGTACAATTTTTTCAATAAAATATACTTGTTCTTTATATTCTGTTGTTATGAGGTTTTTTGCTTTTGGTGCATATATATATATATATATATATATATATATAGATATAGATATAGATAGATAATAGATAGATACCATATGTACTCGAGTATAAGCCGACCCCCCTAATTTTGCCACAAAAAACTGGGAAAACTTATTGACTCGAGTATAAGCCTAGGGTGGAAAATGAGATTATGTCCCATATGCTGCCCCATGTATTATGCCCCACAAGATGCTCCATAGATTGTGCCCCATATGCTGCCCATGTATTATGCCCCCATAGATGCCCAATAGATTGTGCCCCCATAGATGCTCCATAGATTATGCCCCCATAGATGCTCCATAGATTATGCCCCCATAGATTATGCCCCCATAGATTATGCCCCATAGATGCTCCATAGATTATGCCCCCATAGATGCTCCTTAGATTATGCCCCCATAGAAGCTCCTTAGATTATGCCCCCATAGAAGCTCCATAGATTGTGCCCCATAGATGCTCTTTAGATTATGCCCCCATAGAAGCTCCATAGATTGTGCCCCATAGATGCTTCTTAGATAATGCCCCCATAGAAGCTCCATAGATTGTGCCCCCATAAATGCTCCTTAGATTATGCCCTGTTATGTTTTTGTAGCTGAGGAGAGCAGGCAAAATCGGCAATACACCAGAGAGGTTGGAATCTATTGGATTGCAGTACCCTGACTAACCACCACAACTAAAGGCAGCCGTGGAGCGTTCCTATGTTGGTCCTAGATGCCTCTTCACAGCCTGAGAGATTAACTACACCTAAAGATAGAAAGAGGAAGCTATCTGCCCCGGAGCAGATCCCCAAAGAACATAGGAAGCCCCCAAACATGTAATGGCGGTTAGACAAGAGGAAATACAGACACAGACAGAAAATAGTATGAGCAAACGCTGGGGGCCCAATCTGCCTAGATATAAAAGGATAGAAAGGATACTCACTGCAATCCAAAAAAACCCTAAAAAATGCCAACACTACTGATTGCAAAAACACCTGAGATCACACGACCTCTACCACCTAAATCAATTCTCTGGTGTAACAAAACTAATCCGCAGCCACTGAAAAAACTGGAAAAGGCAAATGAACAAATAACAGTGTCTCCAGCGGAACTGAGAGGAGCCCAAGCCCCCCGGGGGGGGGGGACCTGGCTAAGCTCAAAGAAATGCAGAGAAATATGCAAATGGTAAGCACAAAAACAAAAACAGAAAATATCTTATCTGAAAGCAGAAGAAGAGGCAAGACTCAGCAAGCTTCCAAGTGAACCAGGAACCACAGTTGAGACAAGAACAAATGCTCCTTAGATTATGCCCCCATAGAAGCTCCATAGATTATGCCCCCATAGATGCTCCATAGATTATGCCCCCATAGATGCTCCATAGATTATGCCCCCATAGATTATGCCCCCATAAATTATGCCCCATAGATGCTCCACAGATTATGCCCCCATAGATTATGCTCCATAAATGCTCCACAGATTATGCCCCCATAGATTATGCCCCCATAAATGCTCCACAGATTATGCCCCCATAAATTATGCCCCCATAGATGCTCCACAGACTGTGCCCCCATAGATGCTGAATTTTATAGGCCCCTTTATGCTGCCGCTGCTGCTGCTGCAAAAAAAAAGACATACTCACCTCTCGTCACTGGGGGCCAGGTGCTGGTGTCCTGAGCAGGCGGGGACACCGGCGCGCTATGGGGGACAGGTGCCGGTGTCACAGCTGGCTCAGGGCCCCGGCACCTGAGAGATTTACCTGTCACCCGCTCCACCGCTGAGCGCCGCTGTCTTCGGGTCCTCCGGCAGTGAATGCTCAGGCAGAGGGAGCGGTGCACACTAATGACGTCATCGCGCCCTCTGCCTGAACATCGCAGCAAGAGGGCCCGAGGACAGCGGCGCTCAGCGGTGGAGCGGGTGACAGGTAAGTAATGATATTCACTGCTTCCCACGCCCATGAGGGCGTGGGAAGCAGTGAATATTCATTTCTCTTTAGCAGCGGGGACAGGGGCTCCTGCCTCCTGTCACACGCTGCTGCTCCGCTGGCATGGGGCCCCCATGGCAGCTGCGTGGTGTGCCGCTATTAGCGACATGCCACCGGCTGGGGGCCCCTGGAGCAGCGGGGGCCCTAGGCAACTGGCCCCTGTATGCCAGCAGGTGCCAGGGCCCCCCAGATGCCAGGGCCCACCGGAGAATCCTCCGGTTCTCCGGTGGGCCAGTCCGACCCTGCTGATGGTGTGAACCTCAAAAGAAGAATGGCATCCTATCAGTCTGTATTTATTTATTGGGTTAAAAACAGGATTGTTATTGGCAGCGAGGAGTTATCGTGGAGTTAGCAGTGAACGTACAGCGCGATATACGCATATTGCATGTGTTGTAATCTGGACGTGGATAAGGCGTACCTTTACTATTACTTTTCTGAGAACTAATTATTGTGAACAGCCTGCGGCTGATTCGTCGCTAATCGTGTCATTGTCTGAACGGTAGTGGCCAGCTGAGAGCTATTCGATACAAAGATCACAGTGCTTGTTTCTTTATGACTCATGGCCTGTGATCTCTGTGATTATTGCATGGCCACTCCAATCTGTTGGCCATGGAAATGCAGCCTTTCCGACTTATGGATACAGATGGTTTCCGAAAGCTGATGTACGTCAAAGTCCCCCCAGTACCAGTTGCCCAGTCACTATTACTTCTGTAAGAAAGATGTGCCTGCACAGTAACAAGTCGCAGACAACATCACCCATTCTCTGAAAAATTCTATGTCTGCCAGAGTGCATTTCAACAATGACACCTGGATGAGCAAGCATGGACAGGGGAGTTACATCTAGATGACTGGTAGATAAGTACACCGCACACTCTCAAGAATATATGCAAATAAGGAAATATTTTATTGTTAATACAAGGGAGCCAGTAATAAGGTAAGTGGCGACTAGAAACAAGTGAACGTTTCGACCCTCCCGGGTCTTTTTCAACAAAGTCGCTGAGGAAAATATAGCAAATATAATAATTAATATATACAAGAAAAAACAATAAATATATACAGGAAAAAACAATAATACACAGAATTGATACAGTTACAGATCCTGAAAAAGGAAACATAAAATAAAATAAAATAAAAGTAGGAAGGAAACTAGGTTTGAAAAGGAAAACATGATAAAACAGAAAAAATAATGGAGATCAATAGAGTTGAGAGGCACCAATCGTGTTGAAATGCAAACTTGTGGATACTAGAAGAGAAAACCAAGATTAATGTAGCAATTGAAGAATACCTTGATAATGGTGAAAAAAGGTTTGTGAAAAGAGCTTTTCAAGATAGTCTAGATCTGCTGTGAGACAAAGTAAATAACTGAAATTTAGAGATTGAGTGCACAAGTATGGATGTTGGAAATACCTGTAAAGTGTGCAAAAATAGAGTACTTGAAAGGATGACCTTGCAGGCATAATATAATCTGAATTTGTAAAAAGGAAACGTAAGTGTTGAAAATTGGTGATAATCAGGGGCATAATATGCGGCAGGTATAGGATATTGTAGCATAATGTGGAAACATTCAGAAGATCAGTAGTATTGGGAAAATGGGCCAGAAACATATCCTAGTAGGGCAGTAATATGGCGATATGGCGATAGTAGAGACAAGCCTATACAATATTACCTTATTAGGGACCAACTCATACGGGCAGACATCGGCAGTGCACGTCTTACCTCTACACAAAAATTACTGAGTACGCGCTGTAACGGCACCTTTCCATGCCTCTATTGTGCGGCATGCTCTAATGTCACTAAGGCAGACTGTGTCACCTATCCAAGTACAGGGAAAACTTATCCCATACGTGGTTATTATACATGTGATACCAATTTTGCTATATATATATCATCAAGTGCCCTTGTGGTCTCCTCTATGTTGGGGAGACCACACAACACGTAAAGGATCGCATAGCCAGCCATAAATCCACGATACTATGTGGTAAGACGTGGCTCCCACTCCCAGATCATTTTACTAAATCCAGACATTCTGTGGCTCAATTAAGGTTCCAAATCATAGAGCAGGTCCTTCGCCCCAGGAGAGGAGGTAACCATATCAAACTACTTAAATCCAGGGAAACTTATTGGATCCATACCCTGGATACCCTCTCCCCCAAGGGCCTCAACCGAGAAATTGATTGGTTAGTATAACTGGTCTTTTTGTGTCTCATTTATTTTCTCTATTTATCTCCAATTTTCAGACTCGTTGATTTGGTATAACTCTGCTGAGTTTGTGCGCATAATATACCCCTAGTTACTTTTTTATCACTTATCTGCAATATTATCTTATTTTTTTTTTCCAAATTTTTATTTTGGTTCCATAATATTTTTGTATGCATTAATTTTTGTTTTTGTTTTGTTTTTGTCTCCCATATTCACTAGCTTATTTTCCTCTACTATATGTTTGCCTTTTATTTTTATTTTCTCTGTTTCCAATACAATTTCATGCTTTAATCCAAGTTTTCCCATAGATAGCAGTTTACCAGCCTGCAGTGTCCAATTGCGCATGTGCCAGGTTTCCTAGGCTACATGCCTCATACACACACTAACCATAGCGCCGCGTCACTTCTGGTCCGGATGACCACTTCCGGTCTGGCGGTACGCAGCGTTTCTAACCAGTCGGCCACCACACACCAACGGTATTACCTGCCCTGCTAGGCACGAGTGCGCCGCTATATATATATGCATTATATGCTATATATATAGCATTTTAAACAAGGCTTCATCTTCCCAGGCAGCATACAAATATTCATATGAGCGTGACATCACTTCCGGTTCATATGACCACTTCCGGTCTGGCGGTACACAGCGCTATATATAATGACAGCCACCACATAACAGCTGCCAGCCATGCCCAGCTAGGCGCGGGAGCGCCGCTACCACTATTCCTGAAATAAGGTAATATTGTATAGGCTTGTCTCTACTAGTTTTTCAATCGCCATATTACTGCCCTACTAGGATATGTTTCTGGCCCACTTTCCCATTACTACTGATCTTCTGAATGTCTCCACATTATGCTACAATATCCTATACCTGCCGTATATTATGCTCCTGATTATCACCAATTTTCAACACTTACGTTTCCTTTTTACAAATTCAGGTTCTATTATGCCTGCAAGGTCATCCTTTCAAGTACTCTATTTTTGCACACTTTACAGGTATTTCCAACATCCATACTTAATGGATCTCTAAATTTCAGTTATTTACTTTGTCTCATTATTCTCCACAGCAGATCTAGACTATCTTGAAAAGCTCTTTTCACAAACATTTTTTCACCATTATCAAGGTATTCTTCAATTGCTACATTAATCTTGGTTTTGTCTTCTAGTTAGAGTTGAGCATTCCGATACCGCAAGTATCGGGTATCGGCCGATATTCGCTGTATCGGACTTTAGATACTTAGTTCCGATATTTTCCATATATCGTATACCGGAATCGGAAGTTCCCATAATTCTTTGAGAGGCAATGTGATTTTAGTCAGCCAATGAGGAATCCTAAGAAGTGTGGGCACATCCTGTACTGCTGCGGTCATGTTAACTAATGGCATGGCTGTGATTGGATGCTGAAATGATGTCAGAATGCACTATAAAAGGCGCCGCCGCCATTTTAGCGTCACTGTGCTGTGAATTCAGTTAGGGACAGAACGCTGCTCTGCTGACTCTGAGGGACAGTTAGAGATTGCGATTTTGTGTACTGTGCTTTAGGCAGGCTAGTTTAACAACCGCTGTGTAAAGCTTCCTTTAGCCTTGCAGTGTTGTTTTCACAGCTCTGCAAGGTCTGTGTGTGAGTGCAGGTGACGCGCTGCAGTTTGCTCTGCATCCAACGCTGTTTGTAGGCATCTGCACGTGTCACTCACAGACTCTTTATTTTTTTTTCTTTAGTGTAATTCTTGCAGCTCCATTCAATTGAAATTATAGTGTGACGTGCTTCCATCCGTATCCAATACATTGGTTGCAAACACTATAGAAGTCCACAAAGGAGCCTTTCAAAGATAGTGACCAGTTGTGTGCACTGCAATGTTCACTCTAGTCTGTGATATATTTTTTTTTTGGTGAGTGCAGATCACGCTCCAGTTAGTTCTTAAACCACTGCTGGTTATAGTCTGCTGAACGTGTGTCACTGCCTCATCCTTGTAATTTTTCTATAATTGTTGCTGCTCCATTCTATTTAAAATAACTCCAATCTATTAGTGTGATGCGCTTCCATCCGTATCCAATACATTGGTTGCAAACACTATAGAAGTCCACAAAGGAGCCTTTCACAGATAGTGACCAGTTGTGTGCACTGCAGTGTTCACTCTAGTCTGTGATATTTTTTTTTTGCTGAGTGCAGCTCACGCTCCAGTTAGTTCTTAAACCAATGCTGGTTATAGTCTGCTGAACGTGTGTCACTGCCTCATCCTTGTAATTTTTCTATAATTGTTGCTGCTCCATTCTATTTAAAATAACTACAATCTATTAGTGTGACGCGCTTCCATCCGTATCCAATACATTGGTTGCAAACACTATAGAAGTCCACAAAGGAGCCTTTCACAGATAGTGACCAGTTGTGTGCACTGCAGTGTTCACTCTAGTCTGTGATATTTTTTTTTTTTGCTGAGTGCAGATCACGCTCCAGTTAGTTCTTAAACCACTGCTGGTTATAGTCTGCTGAACGTGTGTCACTGCCTCATCCTTGTCATTTTTCTATAATTGTTGCTGCTCCATTCTATTTAAAATAACTCCAATCTATTAGTGTGACGCGCTTCCATCCGTATCCAATACATTGGTTGCAAACACTATAGAAGTCCACAAAGGAGCCTTTCACAGATAGTGACCAGTTGTGTGCACTGCAGTGTTCACTCTAGTCTGTGATATTTTTTTTTTTTGCTGAGTGCAGATCACGCTCCAGTTAGTTCTTAAACCACTGCTGGTTATAGTCTGCTGAATGTGTGTCACTGCCTCATCCTTGTAATTTTTCTATAATTGTTGCTGCTCCATTCTATTTCAAATAACTCAAATCTATTAGTGTGACGCGCTTCCATCCGTATACAATACATTGGTTGCAAACACTATAGAATACACAAAGGGGCCTTTCACAGCTAGTGAATAGTTGTCTGCAGTGTTCACTGCAGTCTCTGCGGAATAACAACACTTAGGCCTTTTAACTTTTCTGACTTTCTTTATCAATCTACCAAGATGAAGAAGGCAGGGAGTAAGGCACGTGGTCGTGGCCGTGGAGTTTCAGCAGGGAGAGGACGTGGGATTCTGTGGCTGCTGCCGCCCCCAGTGAAACAGCATCCACCAGTTTTCCCCGTGAGCGTTCCTTTATGTGCAGTTTTGTAGGAGCTCGGCGTACCCCCCTGCTGCGGGAAGAACAAATTGAAGCCGTTGTTGGTTGGATGGCAGCCAATGCATCGACTTCAATTGCTTCCACCTCCTCTCAGGACCACAACACTGTTGAGCAACCATCTGTCTGTTCACCGCCTGTCAAATTGCCCAGGCAGTCAGAGAGTTCTGAACTGGAGCCAGCTGAGTCTCTGCTTCTGTTCTCAGAATCTGTTGGCTTGCAAACAGGGGCCCAGCCAAGCAGCATTCTGGAATGTGAAGAAGAGGGAGTATGCAGTGATGCGCAACAGCTGTGTCTCTCTGAATCAGAAGAGGCGGGTGAGCCAGTGCCGATGGTCAGCACACCGCAGAACGCATCTGATGATGATGAGACTCAGGTGCCAGTTTCTGTTGAGCATGGTGCTGGCCAGACCACCCAACAGCAGCAGGTGTTGGAAGAGGGTAGTGGAGATGATGAGGTCCAAGACCCAACATGGCGTGAGGGACAGGAAGGTGGTGGGAGCAGCTCTGAGGATGAGATTGTCCCAATGGTACAAACAGGAGGGAGAGGTAGGCTGCAGACTCGGTTGCCTCTAGCCTCCAGTTTGGCACCTGTTGGGAGCAGTTCTCTTCCAAAAGTCAAAATGGGCGCTCCCAGGACTTGCACTGCGTGGTCCTTTTTTGACAGACTTGCAGATGATATTTGCTATGTTAAATGCAAGCTGTGTAAGCAAAAAGTAAAAAGAGGTAAAAATTGCAGTAACCTCAATACCACAAATATGTGGAAACATGTGCGGACAAAGCACGTAGTTGAGTTACAAAGACACACTGGAGATGTAGGCCAACCTACAGCAGCACCTACATCTTCAGGTCGTGTTGGAGCCTTTACCTCCAGCTCACACACAGCTGGTTCTGCTTCCTCACAGGATCGCCATGGAAGAACCTCGGTCACTGTTGTCCATAGACAAAGTGTTATTCCACCCACAGCAGCAAGTTCCCTGTCATCTTCACACTCCCAGGCCACAAAATAGCCATCGGTACCACAGGCATGGGATAAAAGACGGCCATACTCGTCAAACCATCCACGAGCACAGGCTCTGAATGCTGGCATTGCAAAACTCCTGTCCCTTGAAATGCTGTCATTCAGGCTGGTGGAGACTGACAGTTTCTGTAACTTAATGGCATTGGCAGTCCCACAATACAATGTGCCAAGCTGATTTTATTTCAGCAGGCAAGCCGTCCCTGGTCTGCAAAAACATGTCGAGGGAAACATTAAACATGCGCTACTAAACGCCGTCTGTAGCAAGGTCCACCTGACCACCGATGCGTGGACCAGTACCCATGGCCAGGGACGATACCTTTCCCTCACTGCCCATTGGGTCAATGTTGTGGAGCTGGGTACAGATCTTGCGAGTGGCGCTGTACGTGTTCTGCCAACTCCAAGGATTGCAGGAATCCAGTCTGTACACATTGACTCCTCCTCCTACTCCAGTTCCTCAGAATCATCGCTGCAGGAGCCGTCACGGTCTACCTCCACATGGACCTATGAACGCTTACCTGTTGCGAACGATATGAGCACAGCCGTGGCCAAACGTCAACAGGCCGTCCTGAAATTAATTTCAATGGGGAATCGAAGCCACACAGCGCAGGAGGTCTGGAATGCCATCCAGCAGGACAGCGACGTGTGGTTTTTGCCAGCGAATCTCCAGCCAGGCTTGGTAGTGTGTGACAATGGCCGAAATCTGGTGGCAGCTCTGGGCCTTGGCAACCTCACTCACATAGCATATCTGGCACATGTGCTCAACTTGGTCGTGCAGAGTTTTTTGAGGGACTATCCGGATCTTGCTGAACTGCTGCAGAAGGTCTGCCTAGAGTGCGCTCACTTGCGACGTTCCAGCATAGCCAGATCGCGCATTGCTGCTCTGCAACGCAGATTTCGCCTTCCTGAACATCGCATCATATGTGACGTACCCACCAGGTGGAATTCCACCTTACATATGTTGGAGCGGTTGTGTGAGCAACAGCCAGCAGTAATGGAGTATCAGCTGCATCAGGCGCAATCAACTCGCAATTTGCGCCGTTCACACTTCACCACTACTGAGTGGGCCTCTATGAAGGACATCTGCCACGTTTTGCATGCGTTTGATGACTCAACGCGGATGGCGAGTGCAGATGATGCACTAGTCAGCATGACTGTCCCCCTTATCTGCCTGCTTCAAAAATCACTGCAGGCACTAAAGGATGAGGTTTTGGAAGAGGTGGAGGATGAGGAGTCACAAATTCACTCACCTTCTGGACAGTCAGCGCAACTTGGTTCCTCACAAAGGGCTGGGCAGGGCTCACTTTGTGAGGAGGATGAGGAGGAGTCAATGGATGAGGAAGAAATCCCTACAGAGGGAGGTACACAACGCTCTAGTCAGTATGTAGAGCGAGGGTGGGGCGATGCAGAGCAGGCAGAGATGACGCCTCTTCCAGAGGACAGCGTTTGTTGGGCAGTTGGGAGTCTGCAGCACATGGTTGATTTCATGCTGCAGTGCCTGAGAAACGACCGCCGCATCGCCCACATTCTCACTACATCAGATTATTGGGTGTACACCCTCCTAGACCCTCGCTACCGGGACAACTTACAAAGCCTCATCACACCGTTGAACCGGGAGCGTAAAATGCGGGAGTACCAAGACAGACTGGTGCAATCCATAATATTCTCCATTCCAGCCGAGAGCACTGCTGCTGCTACTGCTTTACAAAGAATCTCTGTGCGTCGAGGCAGTGGAGACACCTCTGCAACAAGAGGGAGAACAAGCAGCGCCTCTGCACAGGGCAAGAGCAGTATGTTACAAATGTGGCGAAGTTTGTGTCAGCGCCACCAATGTCTACACCATCCGAGACGACTCCACTCACCATGAGGCAACGTTTACGTAAGATGGTGACAGACTACATGTCTTTCCCTCTCAGTGTACTCCCAGATGGCTCTTCCCCTTTCAAGTTTTGGGTCTCTAAGCTGGATACATGGCCAGAGCTTAGCCAGTATGCATTGGAGGTGCTGGCTTGCCCTGCTGCCAGTGTATTATCTGAGCGCGTCTTTAGTGCTGCAGGTGGTGTACTAACAGACCGTCGCATGCGACTATCCTCAGAGAATGTAGACCGGCTTACTTTTCTGAAAATGAACAAGGCATGGATCTCATCTGAATTTGCCTGCCCGTTTTCAGATTAAATAACTGTTTGCCAACGTTTTCCATGTCTCCTGTTATGTTCATCTTTCTACCACCTGAACTCTACTCCCTGGGCTACAACACTGCCAGTCACAGGGGAATGATCAGTTACAAAACAAAATGTTATCCCCAACAAATAGACTCAACGTAGGGTCACGGAGTAGCGCCGTACCAAAATTGTCACCTGACACATTTAAGTATTACAATTCTGGTCCCGGTGGCAAATCTTCCATCTCCCCAACTAACACTTCTATAGGAGAGGTGTTTTCCTCCTCCACCGAAGGCAAAGGTAATACTGACCACTGCACACATGTGTTATGCATAGTGAGACTGATAGTAGCCAAAGTTGTTGTCCATGGGCTCAGTCAGGTGGGGCAATCAGCTCTCACATGTCATGGTTCTTGGCACCGCCAACAGATTATGGGGCCCCTTTCGTTCCCCGACCCTTCCTGGGCGGCCCTCAGAGTCTCTGCTCGCCGAGCTGTGGGTGAAGGTTTGGTGAATTTAATTGGTAGCTTCCGGGTAGTCTCTCCCTGTATCTCCTTGGTAGGCCCATATCTTTCAATGAGGTCTACCATTTGGAGACCATCAGTAGGGGCTGCCTGTCCAACCCATGTTTGAAGGGTGTGGGGCAAAGTTCGCCCGAATTTATCAGTCACTATACGATCCAGCATATCGCGGGGTGACAACACCTCAGGCTGAAAGCACTTTTCTATCAGGTGTATCACGTCATAATACTGGGACCGAGCTGGCTCGGAAGGGGAAAACTTCCATTGTTGTACACGCTGGGCCAGGAAAAAAACATTTACCCCAAGACGTGCAAGTATCTCACCATTCACGCTCTCATAGTCCTCCTGTTGCTGGGGGGTAGGTCCCTATAGGCTTTAGTGGGTCCTGAAGTAAAAAACGGAGCCACGATCTCGGCCCACTGGTCCCGGGGCAGTCTCTCCCTTTTAGCCACGCCTTCAAACATCTCCAGCTACACCTCAACGTCATCTGATTGCTCCATCTTTCGGATCGCTGTACGCACCGCTTTCCGGACATCATGGCATCCCCGGGCAGCTCTTACTGTCTGCGGCGCTGTGATGTGCTGCATCAGTAAACTATTGGTTTCCTGTTGCTGTCGATTAAATATCTGCTGCTACATAGCCTGCTGCTGTATAGCCTGCTGCCGCTACATAGCCTGTTGTTGTACAGTCATGGCCAAAAGTTTTGAGAATGACACAAATATTATATTTTCACATGATCTGCTGCCCTCTGGTTTTTATGTGTGTGTTTGACAGATGTTTTTATCACAGATAGAAATATAATTGCAAACATATGAGTAACAAAAGCTTATATTGACAGTTAGAATGAGTTAATGCAGCAAGTCAATATTTGCAGTGTTGACCCTTCTTCTTCAGGACCTCTGCAATTCTCCCTGGCATGCTCTCAATCAACTTTTGGACCAAATCCTGACTGATAGCAGTCCATTCTTGCACAATCAATGCTTTCATTTTGTCAGAATTTTCAGTTTTTTGTTTGTCCACCCGTCTCTTGATGATTGACCACAAGTTCTCAATGGGATTAAGATCTGGGGAGTTTCCAGGCCATGGACCCAAAATCTCTATGTTTTGTTCCCTGAGCCATTTAGTTATCACCTTTGCTTTATGGCAAGGTGCTCCATCATGCTGGAAAAGGCATTGTTGATCGCCAAACTGCTCTTGGAGGGTTGGGAGAAGTTGCTCTTGGAGGACATTCTGGTACCATTCTTTATTCATGGCTGTGTTTTTAGGCAAGACTGTGAGAGAGCCGATTCCCTTGGCTGAGAAGCAACCCCACACATGAATGGTTTCAGGATGCTTAACAGTTGGCATGAGACAAGACTGGTGGTAGCGCTCACCTTGTCTTCTCTGAATGAGGCGTTTTCCTGATGTCCCAAACAATCGAAAAGGGGATTCATCAGAGAAAATAACTTTACCCCAGTCCTCAGCAGTCGACTGCCTGTACCTTTTGCAGAATATCAGTCTGTCCATGATGTTTTTTCTGGAGAGAAGTGGCTTCTTTGCTGCCCTCCTTGAGACCAGGCCTTGCTCCAAGAGTCTCCGCCTCACAGTGCGTCCAGATGCACTCACACCTGCCTGCTGCCATTCCTGAGCAAGCTCTGCACTGCTGGTAGCCCGATCCCGCAGCTGAAACACTTTTAAGAGACGGTCCTGGCGCTTGCTGGTCTTTCTTGGGCGCCCTGGAGCCTTTTTG
The DNA here is from genome assembly GCA_033576555.1 of Oophaga sylvatica. Taxonomy (NCBI): domain Eukaryota; kingdom Metazoa; phylum Chordata; class Amphibia; order Anura; family Dendrobatidae; genus Oophaga; species Oophaga sylvatica. The sequence goes on from JARQOD010000006.1 coordinate 106,536,841, forward strand.
GCAACAACGGAACCTCTCTCCTTGAAGTTCTTGATGATGCGATAGATTGTTGACTGAGGTGCAATCTTTCTAGCTGCGATACTCTTCCCTGTTAGGCCATTTTTGTGCATTTCAATGATGACTGCACGTGTTTCTTTAGAGATAACCATGGTTAACAGAAGAGAAACAATGATGCCAAGCACCAGCCTCCTTTTAAAGTGTCCAGTGGTGTCATTCTTACTTAATCATGACAGATTGATCTCCAGCCATGTCCTCATCAACACCCACACCTGTGTTAATGGAGCAATCACTGAAAAGAGGTTAGCTGGTCCTTTTAAGGCAGGGCTTCAATGATGTTGAAATGTGTTTTGGGGATAAAGTTCATTTTCTAGCCAAATATTGACTTTGCAAGTAATTGCTGTTAAGCTGATCACTCTTTATAACATTCTGGAGTATATGCAAATTGCCATTAGAAAAAGTGAAGCAGTAGACTTTGTAAAAATTAATATTTGTGTCATTCTCAAAACTTTTGGCCATGACTGTATAGCCTGCTGCTGCTGCATAGCCTGCTGTTGCTGCTGTGTAGCCTGCTGTTGCTGTCGCATGGCCTCCACTAGCATTTTTACTTTGTTCTCCATCTTCGGACAGTTATCCAGCCGGTTTTGGTGCACTTTCTAAAACCAGGACATTTACTGTCATGCATGAAAAACAGCCTGACCTCACTGCGTTGCCCGCATTCTCCACCAATTGTAGGGAACCGCTGTCGTAGGCAGGGCTGGGCTGCAGTAATGAGGCAAACACACAGCCTTTTATTTCAAAGTTCAGTGATTTTAATCATGAGTTCAACAAAAAGTCCATATAACAAAATGAAAACAGAACATAAATCACTCCAGTTTGGAGAACCACTGGTCACAGACTCACCCTTGCTTGTGACGGGCTTAACTAAGCGGCTGCAGGTCAGCTGAGACCGCCAGATCACATTCCGGGTGGTCTGTTACTCGCTTCCTGGTGCACACTGCCACACAGTAACAAAACAATGTTCCAGGCTTACTCCAGCCAAACTCCTTCCTTCCACACAACAACTACAACAGCTCCTTGTTTTATAGGGCTACAAAACACCATCAGGTGACGTACACATCAGCTGACCAGACCACGTGACTATGACCTCATCACAGGTCGTAGTAATCATGGAAAATCATGAGCAAACTTCAGTCTGGTTGAAGAAATATATCTCCCATGGTGGCTCAGTGGATAGCACTGCAGCCTTGCAGCGCTGGAGTCCTGGTTCAAATCCCACCAAGGACAACATCTGCAAGGAGTTTGTATGTTCTCCCCGTGTTTGCGTGGGTTTCCTCCGGGTACTCCGGTTTCCTCCCACACTCCAAAAACATACTAATAGGGAATCCAGATTGTGAGCCCCATCAGGGACAGCGACGATAATGTGTGCAAAACTGTAAAGCGCTGCGGAATATGTTAGCGCTATATAAAAAATAAAGATTATTATTATTATCTCCCATCTTGTCAAATCAATTGTCTACCACCTCTTCTATAATATTACGCAGGCGATTTCTGTAGAAATAATGCACTTGTAGAGTTTCAATAAAGTGAGAAGGGGGCTAATTTAATTTTTCCATAATCTCCTTGGATGTCAGCCACCTACACTCTTTTAGGTGCATGAGATGGAATACTGTATGTATACCTTTAGTATGCCACGTCTCAAAAACGCGGTCTGTCACTCCCACTGGAATTCTGGGTGAGCCCATAAAGGCATGTGTTTAGATAACTGAGAAGACAACTCATGCGCTCGTCTGCTTGCCTTACAGGCAATTACTGTATCGCGTAGTAGCGCTGATCACTATGACCGGAGTTTACAAATCACAGTGTCAACACATGAGACCAAAATACAACCCTCTGTCAGTCCAGATTCCAGCAATACATCTGAGTAGGACTAAGTCCCCTTAAACCAATCTCTCCCCACTCTGATCAAGCACGAAAAGTTATAACTCCTAACGTTTGGCACGGCCAGGCCCCCATCTTTTACTGCACGCATAATTTTTCGTATTGCTATTCTGGGCCGTTTTCCCCTCAAGATGAATCTGGTCAATGCTTTTTTTATCCATGAAACATCATCTTTACGTAACAGGATTGGAATAGCCTGAAGCGGTTATAATAGCCTTCCAAAAATAATCATCTTAAGAAGGTGACAACGGCCCAGAAGAGACAGGGGCAAATCATGGCACCGCTCCAATTGACATACAACCTTGTCCAATTAGGGTTCATAGTTAAGTTTGTATTGAGAACTAGAATCTCGTCCTATTTTGATTCACAGATATATTATAAATAAAGGTTTTAATTACTTCTGTCCCCCATCAGTAAGCACACCAAAGCTCACGAGGATTAGGCTTTAACAATTGAAAAATTTCACTCTTGTAGTCTTTGAAGCAAAATCACAGAATTAGTTAAAAATTTTTTATCCAGTCTAATAGCCCTTTGAGATGGTCTTGGGGATGTGCCATATAAATGAGTATATCGTCTGCAAACAATGTGAGTTTGATCTGCCGACCCCCTACCTTTATACCGTCATATACTGTGTTATCCTCCATGTGTGTAACTAATGGCTCAAGGGCTATATCAAAGAGCAAAGGTGATAATGGACATCCCTGAGGAGTTCCCCTCTGTATTGTGAAAGTAGCCGAAAGGTGACCTGTGTTGTGTATTTGTGCCTGTGGGTTGGCGTAGACACCTGATAGGAAAGTCATAAACGTGCCTCTCATGGCAATTTTGTCCAGGACCATTGGCAACCAACTTCAGCTCACCCTATCAAATGCCTTATCACCATCTAAGGATAGCATGACAGGACTCGATGTTGTCAGACAACGATATTTATCTACAACTGCTATTACTTTCCTAATGTTATTCATGGCCGATCTTGGTCGAACAAAGGCCACTTGTGATGGCCCTATCAGCGTAGGAAGAATGCTACTCAAACGATCTGCCATGATCCTGGACAAAAGCTTGATATCCTGGTCAATGAGTGAGAATGGATGATAGGATCCAGCCAGATGTGAAGGTTTGTTGGGTTTTAGTAGCACCTTCATGTGTGCCATGTTTGAATGGATGGGCAACCCTCCTGTCTCCAATATATGATTGAAGGTGCCTACCAATGTAGACGGGATATCCTCACTCAATAATTTTAATAATTTGGCTGTAAACCTGTCAGGTCCTGGAGCTTTCCCGGATTTAAAGTCACTTATCGCCGCTGTCTCTTCCGTCACCTCAATTGGTTTTTTTAAAAGGAGAAGCTGATAGTTTGTGAAGGATGGTAACCGTATTCCATCTAGAAAGGTCTGACCCTCCGTACTATCCGTATGTTCCACCTTATATAAGTCTGAGTAGTATTCTTGTAGAATCGTGATTATGCTTCAAGGGTCTGTGTTCATGATCCCATGGTTATTCGTTAACGCAGTAATATGTTGATGACGAATGTGATTTCCTTTCGCTAGTCGTGCTAATAGTCTCCCTGATTTGCTACCATAACGATATACATCGGCTCTATAATTCATATTACTGCTTCTCTCGCGTCGATATACCCATACGTGTAAGTCAGCCTTAGCCTGCTTACATCTATTTTTATCCTGTGTTGATGAAGTTGTCTTGTTTGCCGTGTAGCTATCGCGTAATATCCTGCTAGCCTGCGAGTAGTTTGTCGCTATCTTATTTTTTAGCGTTGTCTGATAACCTATTAGTTTCACGCGCATTAATGCCTTCCCTGCTGCCCATAAAAGTTCCGGCCTATCCCTACTATCTCCATTATCACTTACATATTCCAAACACCATTGCTTCACCTGATGTCGAAACTTCTCATCCATTAACAAATAGGTAGGGAAGCGCCAAGTTTGGTCTGGCCCCATCTGAACCATATCTGGCAGGGTCACTGATACGGGCGCGTGGTCAGATATAGCTACGTTGTGCACATCTGCCTCTTCCACTCCCCTTACTAGCTCCTGTGATAGCAATATATTATCTCTTCTGGACCAAGAGTCATGTGGCGCTGAATAGAAGGAATATTCACTGCCATCTGGGTTCAGGTGTCTCCAAAATTCTACAAAGTTATTTGTGTCTAGCAAGGGTTATAAACGTGTGTCATGTGATCGCACATTCGTTCGCATCGACCTACAGTTCTTCACTGGTTCGATTCACCGTATTTAAGTCACGACCGGGGTGGTTTTAATGCTCTCCTATCGGCCTGATATGCTTGGACACCTGGGAGAAATTCAGGAGCGTCTCCAAACTCCCTCCTCACATGTCAGCGCAGGAACCGGAAGAGGGAACGTGCTTGTTTTGTTGCTCATAGGTGGAGTTTTATACAGTAAATGATTACTGCTGTCTTATTTTTTGCGTCCCTAGGCAGAATAAGGCTGCGTAAAGTCACATTTTAGAGACACTCATATAATAGACACACGCTACCCTACCCGTCACACAAGGAAGGTATTGTTACAGGATAAAGCCTTGCGCAACCAGACATGCTTTTACCCTCTTCAACATTCTACAAGCCAAAAATGCATGATTGCAGCCGCAGCCTTTATTGACGTACAGTATAACATCGACATTACCCATCAGAGACTGCCCACTGTCTACAACAGACATAGTATATACCTTTGCTATCCGTAGCCTTTATCTCACCTCCACTTGCAGGCACCCACTTAAATTGTGACAATGTTTTTTTTAAAAAAAATTTTTTTTTTATTTTTTTTTTATCGTACATTATTGCGTCATCTCATCACTTTGATGAGTCCATGCTGGACATGTAATAAATGCTGTCCGAAATAACAATTTTCGTGAGTGAAATAATTGAAATCTGTGTGACTGTCACAGATTTCTTGTAATGATGATCATGAGTGACTATTACAAAATCCATTGTCTTCACTATGTTATGGTTTAACATAGCGTTCCTTACGCATCATTCCTAAATACAAAATGGACTTTTATTCCTAAATTTACATCACTATATTTTGTAAAAATAATTTTGGGTGGTGTGTTGTTCCAGTTCTTGTTGCCATGTGCTTATATGCGTTTATATTTTAAGGGTGTTTATTTTTATTCTTGGAATTGAAATTCATCATTTTATTGTCCTAGTAAAACTTCATTTTTTATAGTTTGAAGTACATACATTTGCAATGGCCACGTAACAAGGCAATAACTCAATATTTAAATTTAAAACCCTTCTTGACCCTGGGCTTCAACAACGCCAGTTGCTGATCAGAAGTGTTGGATGCACAGATCAAAACAATCGCTGATGTGTTTGTGGGGTTCAGTAACGCCTGCTGTTCCCCTGCTGGGTGTCTGGCAAAAATTTTTGCTGCTAACTCCAAATTTAACTTCAAACATCTCATATTAGGCCTCTGCCTACACCCTCCTTGACCCTGGGCTCCAACACCACCAGTTGTTGCTCGAAGTTCTGTTAGCACAGTCAACACTTGCTCCTGTGTTACTGGGGTTCACTAATGTCAGCTGTTCCCTTGCTGTGTGTACGGCAAAAAGTCCTGCTGCCTCCACCCTGTTCTCTTCTCATCCCTGAATTATTTAAGAAATTAAATGAAATTAAATGGAAATTAAATTCAGGGAAATTAAATTCATAGAAAGAGGTTATACTTTACACTTTATGGGTTAATATGAAGAAGAATAATAGTTTAATAAGAACAATCTGAGTAATGTTAACAAAAAGATGAATAGCAAGAAGTTTAAGAAGAAGATAAAGAAGGTGAAGATGAAGAATAATTTGATGACAAAGATGATGCTGCTGAAGATCATGAAGGAGAAATTGTGGCAAAAGTTAAAAAGGTGAAGAGCATGGAAGTTTTGAAACATACATATTTGCCAAAATAGAAAAAAGGTTAACAACATTGTCAATTTCTTCGTCAATCCGAACGTATTTAAAAAAAAAATATATTAATGCTATTCCATTGGATTGGGTTAAACATCTATGCCTTTAATGTCTCCTCAACCTCCCCCAATACATTCTACATTACTCTTTGTTGTTTTCCTTCATGTACAATTATCCAACAAGGCAAGAATGGGTTTTTTTTAATTCCGATATTTTGTTCCCATAGACTTACATTGGATTTCCGGTATCGGTATCGGGTATCGCCGATATTTTGTGTGTATCGGCGATACCATTCCGATCCGATACTTTTGGATATCGGAAAGTATCGCTCAACTCTACTTCTAGTATCCACAAGTTTGCATTTCAACATGATTGGTGCCTCTCAACTCTATGGATCTCCATTGTTTTTTCTGTTTTATCATGTTTTCCTTTTCAAACCTAGTTTCCTTCCTACTTTTATTTTATTGTATTATGTTTCCTTTTTCAGGATCTGTAACTGTATCAATTCTGTGTATTATTGTTTTTTTCCTGTATATATTTATTGTTTTTTCCTGTATATATTAATTATTATATTTGTTATATTTTCCTCAGTGACTTTGTTGAAAAAGACCCGGGAGGGTCGAAAGGTTCACTTGTTTCTAGTCGCCACTTACCTTATTACTGGCTCCCTTGTATTAACAATAAAATATTTCCTTATTTGCATATATTCCTGAGAGTGTGCGGTGTACTTATCTACCATTGTACCAAGGACTTCTTTCCTCTACACCAGCACCTCGTCTATATTGACTGAGTGCGCACCAATTTACCCATTACATCTAGATGACTGGGCACTGGTGACTCTGGTGGCTGTAGGGGCAGTCAGGGAAGGGGCTGCTTCACAAGTCTTGCAATCCCCAAGGCAGGGCGCTTGGGGATGGAGAACTAGACCACTACACACCATAAGATGGATAACTAAACTAATAGACTACAGGGGTTGGATAACTAGACTACTAAACAGCTATGATTGCAGAAGGAAAGAAATACACACCAAAACATGGAGAACTAAACTAATATACAACAGGGGTTGGAGAACCAAATTAGTAAACAGCTTGGGTTGGAGAACTAAACTAGTACACACCAGAGAATAGAGAACTAAGGCTGGTTTCACACTTGCGGATGGAGGTGCTGCGTACTTCCTCCATGAAGCTCCACCCACCACTGCACCTCCTCCGGTCAGCTCCGCCTATGTCTGCATGTGGCCTGAGTACCTATATTTAACATGGGTACGCAGGGCCATGCGGATACCTACACATGCGTCGTTTTGATGGAGTGGCGCACCATCAAAACGATGCATGCGGAGGCATCCATATGCATCCGCATGGCCCTGCATACCCATGTTAAATATAGGTACTCAGGCCGCATGCAGACATAGGCGGAGCTGACCGGAGATGGTGGTGGTGGTCATGGGGAAGAGGAGGAAGCAGAGGAGGATACCTTTAGGGTTAACAATATCTATACGTTCAGGTCTGTCATCTCACAGACGTTTGCCATGAGAGGAAGAAATGGAGAAGGACCATGAAAAGGAAGAGATGATGGATGCGTTAGGAGATGAAGACGATAATGATTCCCTCTATGTTGTCCGTGGTTGTCAGGAGGGGATGGAGGAAGAAAGCTTGAGTGTTATACCACCAACACACTGTGGAGTTGGACCTCATGAAAGAGACAGCCACATGAGCGCCTTCTTGCAGCACTATCTGCAACATGATTGTTACCCGTATAGTTATGATTCCAAATAGTTCTGACTACTGGGTTGCCAGAGTGTTCTATCCACAATACCAAAGTAAAGCTGCTTGTAACAACCCTGCAGGCATCACTGCATGGCCTCCCATCCCCCACCTGCATTACACACCAGTTTACTCACTACTCCGAGCCATGCTGTGAGTTCTGTCTTCTGCCAGCTCCATGCTGTGTACCTCATGTCTTCTGCCTGCTCTTTGCATACTTCCTGGCTGTGTGCATAGGGGGGTGATGCCAGCACTTCCTGGTTCTTATAGAGTCAGTGTGCACCTTCCTAAGGTGTCTCCAGCCAATTGCCAAGAGGCCTCTAGTACTTAAGGCATTCTCGCCCATAGGAGGATGCCTGAGCAATGATTTCTCTCAGTCAGTGCCTTGCTGCTGAGTTGCCATGTCTTCTCATGTTTTCTGCCGTCTCTGGGGGCTTAATACCCAGACCTGTTACTGTGCTTACATACCTTGGTCTATATCAGTGTTTCTTGCTTAGTCCGTCACCCTGGGGGTAGAATACCCAGGCCTTAGTCCTTAGTCCCTGTTCCTGTACCTGTACCTGACCTTATCTGTACTCAGTCCTATTTCTATGTCCGTTGTATCCTTTTGTGTAGCCTTTCCCCCCTGCTGTGTTTATCCTTGTGTCTGCTGTGGCTCTGCGAAGCTCGCCGCACCTAACGGTTCTGCTCTGCTCGCCGCACCTAGTGACTCTGCTCTGTTCGTCGCACCTAGCGGCTCTGCCCTGCTCGCCGTACCCAGCGGCTCTGCTCGCTGCACCAAGCGGCTCTGCGCTACACTTGCTCCGCCTACCTATGGTTCTGCTCTGCACTTGCTCCGCCTCTTGCGTTTCTGCCTTGCTCCTCTCCTTGCGGTTCTGCCTTGCTTTGCTCCTTGAGATTCTGCCTTGCTCCGCTCCTTGCGGTTCTACCTTGATCCACAACCTACGGCTTTTCCCTTTGCTCCGCAACCTGCGGCTCTACTCTACTTGTGCTCCGTTCCCTGCAGCTCCAACTCCTCAAGTCGGAACAGGTCTCTACCTGTTCCCATATAGCTCTCTTTCCAGTCCGTGTCTCTGTCCTTCCCAAATCAGTTCCAGCTCTACCCGTTCCCTTATTTCACTCATACCTGCCTGTGTTCCTGTGCCTTCCAAGTCAGTTCCTTTCCCTTCTGTCTCAGCCGTGCCCGACTGCCAGGGTCTCAGCCGTGCCCGTCTGCCTGCCAGAGTACCAGCCGTGCCTTCTACTCACCAGAGTACCAGCTGTGCTCGGCTGTCTGTCTGCCAGTCGTGTCTGTCGCCCACACCTGTCTTAGCGTTTCGTTCCCCAGCGGGATCAGCAGCCACAGCCAGACACTACCCTGGAGTGGTACCTGGCAGCTACCTGCCACACAAGTCTGACCTCACCATCAGAGGCTCCAGTGAACACCAAGGTAGCTGCTTAGTCACGCCCCTTCCAGGGTAGTCTGGTTTGTGGCTCTGTGGGGCCACACCTCCCACTCGCGCCAACCAGTCAGGGCATGAGCGTAACAGTTTGCTCAGGCCCTGGTCCCCGCTGAGCCCCATGGTCTTTTGCTCTCAGAGAGAGATGAACTTTTTCCCTGCCAGTATGAGCAAGCACATTTTTGTTTTGCTCGATCCGAAGTTCAGACTTTCACTTCTCCAGAACGAATCATAGTCTCTACAAGAGTATTTAATCAGCTTACATCTTGCGCTCCAGAAGTTGAACCCGTCCCAGCGGATCCGCCACAGTACGATGGGGATCCAAAGCAGTGTCGTGTATTTCTGGAGCAGTGCTTGCGATGCTTCAAAGGTCACGCTCCCTATTTTTTCTCTGATCGGGTCAAGGTAGGATTCTTAATGTCCTACTTAACAGGAGATGCCTTGGAGTGGCTTAACCCCCTCTGGAAAGCAGAGGATCCCATCACCTCGAACCTTCCGGCCTCCCTGGTGGCCTTCTGTAAGGCCTTTGATAAGTCTAGTTCTGCGTCTTCTGAAAAGACATCCCCTCCAAGCTTCCAGAGATGGTCCAGACAAAAGAAACCTGTGGTTAAAACCGTGACATCCATCCATGACCGTCCAAGATCCACCTGTTCCTCACCCTGCAAAAGCAGCTACTCTAGCAAAATCCAAAAAGGCTGATAAAAATGGGCTGGCAGAGCAGCAGCCTGAATACAGCCATGAGAAGGAAATGCGGTATTGCTGCTGTGGTGTGGAACATCCTGATGGCTCCTGCCCTGAGAAGCTTCAGGAGCGCCCGCCAAGACTGTGGGGTACTCGGGCCTGGTCGGACGGTTCTTTGGGGGTTGTCACGGCAGCAGTGACCCATTCCGTTGCCTTGGGCGTCCAATAAAATGGTTCAAAAAGTCATTGGGGAAAATGATGGGGAATTGTGTCGTGACGCCACCCATGGTGTTCGCCAATAAGATGGCTGACGCTGCGATTCAGATTCACTGGGGCAGTTGGTGATGCAGCACAGACGTTATAGCTCTCCATGGTTAGAGCTAGGCCCCAGGGCAGTTATAGGGTTAAAGATGTTGGTAACGGTTGTAGTGCAGGGCAAATAACGCAGTAAATGAGTCAGAGGACACAGCAGGGTGCAGTCTTTTCAGTTTACTCACAGTTCTTAGGTTACAATCCTCAGCCGGGCGCTGTGTCCTCCGGGTCGGTGGCTCAGCCAGCTCTCAGGTAGTTTGGGGTGCACTTTGCCAGAACTCCCTTCTTATGTTCCTTTCTCTGGCCGTCTCCCTGCGTTGGCTCACTCCCTCCTGCTCTGTGCCTCACACACAGTGTCCCAAGCCAGCAGCCTCAGATCCTGTCGGGCGTCTCAGGCTACGTCCTCCTGGTCCTCTTGATCCTATGTGGCTGCCTTTTCAGCGAATGTGTGTGGATGTGGCTGTTGCACATACAGTTACCACAGCCTGGGGTTTGATAGCTGAGTCCTACAGTCTCTCCATTAGTCTGGGGCCAGTCCCCTACTGTGACCTGGTCCTTCCCTCTGACTCTGGTCAGGCTGGATTTGGGCACCACGAGTGGATTCTTCACTTCACTGGCCCCTAGGAACCCTTCTTTCCTCTAGAAGCTTTTCTCCTCACAACTGCTCCTCTCCACTCCTCACAGCTTCTCCTTCCAACTCCACACTCCTTCCCGCTCTAACTGGGGCTCCTCCCCCTAAGCCTGAGGTCATGTGATCTGTGTTGGATGCAAATATGCGAGTACTTACCCAAGAGCGGAGTACCACACCTCTGGATGAAGCGCAGTACTTCTGTGGTGACTGGACCCTCAGGGGCGCCACTCTTTAACTCCAAAACCCTGAACCAGTAGGAGAGGCTGCCCTTGGTGAGAGTAACTCCTCTCCACTAAAGTCTATGACTGTTTCGGTGCCTTGTGGGAGTTTCGGTTCGGCAGACATAATAAAGCTGCAAGCCATACGGATTCAGTGTGTGGTTCCTGTTTAACAGCTACAGAATAAGGCCCTACTAATGAGCAGTCTAGTCTTGAAGGGACAACTACAGCTCCAAGTCGGAGCGTTATACACGGAGAAGTTTATCTTCCACGTGCTGTCCAGTTTGCCCATCAGTCATTTAGAGCCAGGTACTCTACTGTACTGTCTGTTCCGGTCCGGAGACCCAGTGTGGAGCTGCGTTTGGAATTACCAATTCACGAGAGGTGTCTAGTTCCAATATGTCAAGGTTGGTCTTCAGTGTTGTCACCTTCTCCACCTGATCTGCTGGTCGTTGAGTCATGGTGTGCTGACATCACTGAAGAATGGGAAGCAATGGCATTCTCTCCACACATCTCTATTGGTGGTACCAGTGATCAGTTCCCAGGAACATCCCTGCTGCTTGAATGTTTTCCTCTGGACCACGGGCAAAAGATGGATCCTGAGAGGATGCCTTCAGATTATATGTGGCAGGTGGATGAAGATGTTGGAACAGAAGCTTATGTGTCTCTGTTTTCTACCAACCTGGAGGAAGAGGTCCAGTTTTCTTTGGATAACGGGCAGAAGATGGATCCTATATTGGTACCCTCAGCTTCCATGTGGCCGGTTGGTGAAGATACCAAAACGTAAGTTTTCTCGTCTATGCTTCCCTCTGATCTAGAGGAGGAGGTCCAGTTTTCTTGGGATAACGGGCAGAAGTTGGACCCAGTGAGGGTGTCTTCAGTTTCCAGGTAGCCGGTTGATGTAGAGGTCAAAAAGAAGGCTTCCAAGTCCCTGCTTTCCGTCAACCTGGAAGAAGAGGAACAGGTAATTGTATCTTCAGAGGTGGGAGCTGACCTCGTTGGACACGGAGAAACTTAGCATTCTGGAATTCGTGATGTCACGCTTGCCTCATTCTACCCGAAGGATATCATGATGACTTAGACTGTGTGTGGTCCTATACTTCTTCTGCAGGTCATCTTGGTGGGCTTGAAGAGGAGAGGCCGTAAAGGGGGGGTACTGTAACAACCCTGCCGGTATCACTGCATGGCCTCCCATCCCCCACCTGCCTTACACACCAGTTTACTCACTTTTCCGGGCCATGCTGTGAGTTCTGTCTTCTGCCGGCTCCATGCTGTGTACCTCATGTCTCCTGCCTGCTCTTTGCATACTTCCTGGCTGTGTGCATAGGGAGGTGGCGCCAGAACTACCTGGCTCTTATAGAGTCAGTGTGCACCTTCCTAAGGTGTCCCCAGCCAATTGCCAAGAGGCCACTAGTACTTAAGGCATCCTCACCCATAGGAGGATGCCTGAGCAACGATTTCTCTCAGTCAGTGCCTTCTGCTGAGTTGCCAGGTCCTGTCCTGTTTTATGCCTTCTCTGGGGCTTAATACCCAGACCTGTTACTGTGCTTACATACCTTGGTCTATATCAGTGTTTCTTGCTTAGTCCGTCACTCTGGGGGTAGAATACCCAGGCCTTAGTCCTTAGTCCCTGTTCCTGTACCTGACCTTGTCTGTACTCAGCCCTATTTCTGTGTCCGTTGTATCCTTGTCTGTAGCCTTTCCCCCCTGCTGTGTGTATCCTTGTGTCTGTTGTGGCTCTGCTCTGCTCGCCGCACCTAGCGGCTCTGCTCTAATCGCCGCACCTAGTGGCTCTGATCTGTTCGCTGCACCTAGCGGCTCTGCTCTACTTGCCGCACCTAGCGGCTCTGCTCTGTTCGCTCCACCTAGCGGCTCTGCTCGCCACACCCAGCGGCTCTGTTCTATTCTCCGCACCTAGTGGCTGTTACACTCGGTCCCCGTGCTGGCTCTGCACTCCGTCCTGGTCACTCACCTGCTCCTCTAGCTGTCCCTCTGCAGCAGTCTGCGCGCAGGCTGAGGTCTCCTGTCCCATCTGCTCCTCAGTGTCCTGTGTCCTCCTCCAGTTCCTGGCACGCTGCTAGCAGGCCTCCAGATAGATTGCTTAGGACGAGAGGCCGCGCCCACCGTCTCTCTTAAAGGGCAGCGTGCATTTTTTGAAATAGCCAATTAACCAATGGCAGCGCCTCAGTACTATATCTGGTCACTCCACCATAAGGGGAGTGCCGGAGCAACGTGTTCTATCATTGCTACATCCGGTTCTGTTCCTGATCTGTCTGCGCTGCGTCTGCAGTCTCTGTGCTTCGCTTATACTATTTGTCTCCACAGATCATTGCTAACCTGTATCTGGCTAACCTGGACAATCTTGGTTATTACTGGCGCAAGTGTCATCCCGTTCCGCCATCAGCCATCCGTACCCGTGGACTGTGACAAGGTCACTGGAGCCAGCCTGCCACCATCCATTCTGGACCAGGACCTTACTCATCTCCGTCAAGAACCCTCCACGGTCTCTGTATATACCTGTTATCCTTTTGGTCCCTCTGGGACAGCTGCCACGTGTCCGGGGTCTAACTGGAGGTAGCACCTGTGTCCTCCGGGTATTCCATTCTGGTCCTGTTCGAGGGGCCTTACTACGGGTACCCGGAGCTCATTAGTCACGCCCCCTTCGGAGCCCCCCGGACCGTGGTCTCGAGGTTCCACATTAAAAAATAAAGACGAATGTGAACTTCACCATCTCTGCCTCTGCTTCCATTCGTTACAGATTGCTCCGGCCATGGAACCCGCTGGATCCCAGAGACCTCCGACCACGGATCTGTGCCAGGAGGTGGCCCGTTTAGGAGTTCAACAGGACAAGATCACAACTTATCTACGCAGCTTGTCTACCCGCATGGATTCCTTGGGGTGCTCGTCTGCATCTGACTCTTCTATCAATACTCAGGTACCAGTTCCCATGGCAAGTAAAGGTCCCCGCCTGGCGGCTCCTACCCGTTTCCTGGGTGATCCTACTCAGTGTCGGGGTTTTCTCAATCAGTGCACTCTACACTTCGAAATCTTGGGGCATATGTTTGCTTCTGATCGAGCCATGGTGGGCTTCATCATGTCACACCTGGGAGGAGAGGCCCTCGCCTGGCTAAACCCGCTATGGGAGAGAGGGGATCCGCTGGTTAATGATCTTCAATCTTTCCTAGAGGCTTTTCGCAGGACCTTCGATGAACCTGGTCGCACCACTTTGACCGCTTCTGCCTTATTCCGCCTGCACCAAGGTACTTTCACGGTGGCTCAGTATGCTGTTAAATTCCGCACCCTCTCGTCTGAATTGTCGTGGAACAATGAGGCTTTGGTAGCTAACTTCTGGGAAGGCCTATCCGGGAAAATCAAGGATGAGCTGGCGGGACGGGACAGACCTACCATCTTGGAAGAGCTAATATCCTTGGCAACCCGAATTGACCTGCGTTTTCAGGAGCGTTCCATGGAGATCAAGCGGGACAAAAGGTCCTATCACCTGGACTCTAGTTTGTTCAAAACAGGTACCTCGCCTTCCTCCTCCGAGGCCATGGAGGTAGACCGTGTAAGTTTGTCCACCCGCCGCCGGGAGGCACGTCGCAAGGAGGGAAGTTGTTACTACTGCGGTAGTTCTGAGCATCAGATTCATTTCTGTCCTAAAAAGTCGGGAAACTCCAGTGCCTAGGTTGGGTAGGAGGGGCCAACCTAGGTAGTGAACAGTCCTCTCCCTCATTACAAATCTCAGTCTCCGTGTCCTATGGAGCTATAAAATTCTCCGAACATTGTCTACTGGATTCTGGAGCTGCAGGGAACTTCATCCAGCAGGCGGTTGTGGATCATTACCGCTTACCAGTCCAGCGTCTTCCTGATCCGTTGCAGGTGACCGCCGTAGATGGCAAACCACTGACCGAGCCTGTCCAGTTTCAAACCGAGTTGGTGGAACTCCGGGTAGGTCTAATGCATGCTGAACGAATGCGATTTTATGTATATCCCGGTTTGTCCCATCCCATGCTTTTAGGTTTACCTTGGCTCCAGATGCATGAACCAGTCCTTAATTGGAAAACTGGAGAAGTTCTGCATTGGGGAGATACCTGCATGAATCGTTGCTTAACCCGGATTCAACCTGTTTCGCCTCCAGTCCAGCCTGATACCCTGCCAGGCTTGCCTTCCGCCTATTGGTCCTTCTCTGACGTCTTTGGGAAAAAGGAGGCTGAGAGACTACCTCCACACAGGTCGTATGACTGTCAGATAGAGCTTCTTCCTGGAGCATCCCCTCCTCGTGGGAGAGTTTATCCCCTTTCACAGCCAGAGACTCAGGCTATGTCGGACTACATCCAAGAGAATCTGGCTAGAGGATTTATCCGAAAGTCATCATCACCGGCAGGAGCTGGATTCTTCTTTGTGAAGAAGAAGGATGGATCCTTGCGGCCCTGTATCGACTACCGGGGTCTAAATCAGATCACGGTAAAAAACAGTTATCCATTACCTCTTATTTCAGAGCTGTTTGATCGTCTCCGAGGGGCCAAGATCTTCACCAAATTGGATCTCAGAGGGGCCTACAACCTGATCCGAGTCAGAGAGGGAGACGAATGGAAAACAGCCTTCAACACCCGTGACGGCCACTATGAATACCTGGTAATGCCATTTGGCCTAAGCAATGCACCTGCGGTCTTTCAGGAATTTGTTAATGACATTTTCAGGGACCTGCTCTATACTTGTGTCGTGGTCTACCTGGACGATATTTTGATTTTCTCTGCAGACTTGGCGTCACACCGGAGGCAAGTACGCCTGGTCTTACAAAGACTGAGAGAGAACAGGCTATATGCCAAATATGAGAAATGCCTCTTTGAGCAGTCTTCCTTGCCTTTCCTTGGGTACATTGTATCTTCCACAGGATTAAAGATGGACCCGGAGAAGTTGTCTGCAGTTCTCAAATGGCCTCGTCTGTCTGGGCTAAAAGTCATACAACAGTTCCTAGGGTTCGCCAACTACTACCGGCAATTCATTCCACACTTTTCCACCCGAGTGGCTCCTATCACAGCCTTAACCCGGAAAGGTGTAAACTCTAAGGAATGGTCCTCCGAGGCAGAAGAGGCCTTTGTTTCTCTCAAAAAAGCCTTCGCTTCCGCACCCGTTCTCCATCGTCCCAATTCGAATGAGCAATTTTTTCTTGAGGTTGACGCTTCTTCCATAGGTGCAGGAGCAGTTCTCACCCAGAAGTCGTCTACCGGGCAGATGATCTCGTGTGGTTTTTTTTCCAAGGTTTTTTCTCCTGCAGAAAGGAACTACTCTATCGGTGATCGCGAACTGTTGGCCATCAAATTGGCTCTGCAAGAATGGAGACATCTTCTTGAGGAGCTCATCACCAGGTAGTCATATTCACCGACCATAAAAACCTTGCCTATCTCCAATCTGCTTTAAGGCTGAATCCCCGTCAGGCCCGTTGGGCATTGTTTTTTACCCGTTTCAATTTTGTACTTCATTTCCGTCCAGCTGACAAGAACATCAAGGCAGACGCACTCTCCAGAGCCTTTTTGCCTCCTGAACTGGAGGAAGAACCTCAGCACATTATTGAACCTTCTAAGTTAGTCTCTGTTGCCTCCACTGATCTTGCCCGGCTTCCTCCAGGGAAGACTCTCGTGTCCGCTTCTGATCGTAGTCGTGTTCTGCGGTGGGGTCATTCTTCTAAGTTGGCTGGCCATGCTGGTCAGAAAAAGACGCAGCAACTCATCTCCCGTTACTACTGGTGGCCTACCATGGGCAAGGATATCCAGGAGTTCGTCGCAGCTTGTCCTTCATGTGCCCGTAACAAAACTGTTAAACATCTACCAGCCGGCAGGCTTCTGCCTCTTCCGATTCCGTCCGCTCCCTGGCAGAACATAGGGATGGATTTCATCACGGATCTTCCCATTTCTTCTGGCTGCTCAGTGGTATGGGTTGTGGTGGACCGCTTCTCTAAAATGGCCCACTTCGTTCCGCTATCTGGTCTCCCGTATGCTCCAGAACTGGCCGCTCACTTCATTCAGCACATCTTCCGTCTACATGGATTTCCTCTCCACATCGTGTCCGACAGGGTCGTCCAGTTCACCTCTAAGTTCTGGAGAGCACTCTGTAAAATGGTAAAAATTGAACTAGATTTTTCTTCTGCATACCATCCCCAGTCTAATGGGCAAGTGGAGAGGATCAATCAAATCCTGGCTGGATACCTGCGTCACTTCATCAACGCTCATCATAATGACTGGGTAGAATTACTGCCCTGGGCGGAATTCTCCTACAACAACCAAGTAAGTGAATCTTCTGGAAAGTCTCCCTTTCAGATTGTGTTTGGACTCCAACCCGGAATTCCTCTTCCTATCTCTGGATTGTCTGATGTTCCGGCAGTCGATACCTTGTCTAAGAACTTCTCGAACATTTGGAGAGATACCAGGTCTGCTTTGGAGAAAGCTTCTCAACGTATGAAAACGCATGCGGACAAAAGACGTTTGGAGTCTCCCATCTTTCGTCCAGGAGACAAGGTATGGCTCTCCTCCAAGTACATCCGTTTGAAGTTACCATCGTACAAATTGGGTCCCCGTTTCATTGGTCCCTTTGAAGTCTTGAGACAAATCAACCCCGTCTCTTACAAACTGAAATTGCCTAATTCTCTACGTGTACATAACTCCTTTCATGTTTCCCTCCTCAAACCAGTAGTGTTGAGCTCCTTCTTTAAGGACCCGGGTACCACTCCAGATCCGGTTTCTGAGGATGATGTTTTTGAGGTAAAACATATCTTGGCCTCTAAGAAAGTAAGAGGTAGGATCTATTACCTGGTGGACTGGAGGGGTTTTGGTCCTGAGGAGAGGTCTTGGGAGCCTAAAGAGAACATCCAGGCTCCTCTTCTTCTTAAAAGATTTCACGCAGGCTTGAAAAAGAGGGGGGTAAAGAGGGGGATACTGTTACACTCGTCCCCGTGCTGGCTCTGCACTCCGTCCTGGTCACTCACCTGCTCCTCTAGCTGTCCCTTTGCAGCAGTCTGCGCGCAGGCTGAGGTCTCCTGTCCCATCTGCTCCTCAGCGTCCTGTGTCCTCCTCCAGTTCCTGGCACGCTGCTAGCAGGCCTCCAGATAGATTGCTTAGGACGCGAGGCCGCGCCCACCGTCTCTCTTAAAGGGGCAGCGTGCATTTTTTGAAATAGCCAATTAACCAATGGCAGCGCACTCAGTACTATATCTGGTCACTCCACCATAAGGGGAGTGCCGGAGCAACGTGTTCTATCATTGCTACATCCGGTTCTGTTCCTGATCTGTCTGCGTTGCGTCTGCAGTCTCTGTGCTTCGCTTATACTATTTGTCTCCACAGATCATTGCTAACCTGTATCTGGCTAACCTGGACAATCTTGGTTATTACTGGCGCAAGTGTCATCCCGTTCCACCATCAGCCACCCGTACCCGTGGACTGTGACAAGGTCACTGGAGCCAGCCTGCCACCATCCATTCTGGACCAGGACCTTACTCATCTCCGTCAAGAACCCTCCACGGTCTCTGTATATACCTGTTATCCTTTTGGTCCCTCTGGGACAGCTGCCACGTGTCCGGGGTCTAACTGGAGGTAGCACCTGTGTCCTCCGGGTATTCCATTCTGGTCCTGTTCGAGGGGCCTTACTACGGGTACCCGGAGCTCATTAGTCATGCCCCCTTCGGAGCCCCCCGGACCGTGGTCTCGAGGTTCCACATTAAAAAATAAAGACGAATGTGAACTTCACCATCTCTGCCTCCGCTTCCATTCGTTACAGTGGCTCTGCTCGCCACACCCAGCGGCTCTGCTCTGCTTGCAGCACCCAGCGGCTCTGCTCTGCTTGGCGCACCCCGGTGCTCTGCTCTGGTCACCGCTCTGCTCGCCGCACCCAGCGGCTCTGCTCTGCATTTGCTGTGCCTACCTGCGATTCTGCTCTGCACTTGCTCCACCTCTTGCGGTTATGCCTTGATCCGCTCCTTGCGGTTCTGCCTTGCTCCACAACCTGCGGCTTTTCCCTTTGTTCCACAACCTGCGGATCTGCACTACTCCCGCTCCTCTCCCTGCAGTTCCAGCTCCTCCAGTTTGAACAGGTCCCTACCTGTTCCCATATATCTCTCACTCCAGTCCGTGTCTCTGTCCTTCCCAGATCAGTCCCAGCTCTACCCATTCCCTTATTCCACACACACCTGCCCTTGTTCCTGAGCCTTCCAAGTCAGTTCCTGTCCTTTCTTTCTCAGCCATGCCCGCCTGCCAGTTTCAGCCATGCCTGCCTGCCAGTGTCTCAGCCGTGCCCGCCTGCCAGTTTCTCAGCCGTGCCCGCCTGCCTGCCAGAGTGCCAGCCATGTCCGCCTGCCTGCCAGAGTACCAGCCGTGCCTTCAACTCACCAGAGTACCAGCTGTGCTCGCCTGCCAGTCGTGCCTGTCGCCCGCACCTGTCCTAGCGTTCCGTTCCCCAGCTGGACAAGCAGCCACAGCCAGACAAAACCCTGGAGTGGCACCTGGCAGCTACCTGCCACACAAGCCTGACCTCACCATCAGAGGCTCCAGTGAACACCAAAGTAGCTGCTTAGTCAAGCACATTCCGGGGTAGTCTGGTTTGTGGCACTGTGGGGCCACATCCCCCACATGCGCCAACCAGCCAGGGTGCTAGCGTAACACTGCTACAGGCAAAATACACGGAAAAGACCCAACTCGGAATCTACACATTTACAAAAATTTATTTGAGCACACCAACAAAGTGACATCAATTTCACCACAGTAGAAATAGTCTAATAGGGACCGACAGGTCTTGCACTACACCCAACCCAGCAGATGGATACCCAACCAGGAGTGTTCACATTTAAAAAAAATAGTAGCAGACACCAACAAAGTGGCATCAATTTTAACACAGTAGAAATATTATAATAGAGACTCACAGGTCTTTCACCACACCAACCCAGCAGATGGACACCCAAGCAGGACTGTTCACATTACTACAAATTAGTATTAACGTCTCCAGCAGCAAAAGCAGGCACATAAGCCCCACTAAAGATATCAGAGACTGCAATTACACAAGAACAATACAGCACACTAAAAACTACAACATCCAATAACAGAAGTTGTCAGTTGTCTTTGCATAGGACGTCACGTTGTTGGTACATCAGTGCTTTCAGAAACATTAACACCTACCCCACATACACCTCGAACACCAAGCCTAATCCCCTTTGCACCACAACCTCACTTTTTCCCAGTCATGTTGCTCAGCTAGTGTGCTAGGAGCATACTATTAGCAACTAAAAATTAGATTATTTATTTTGCACAGCCTCTGCAAACAGCTGGATTTCAGCGGCACAAAATTAGAAGGTGAAATATGGCGTGATGAATGACGTTACTGTCACGGTTCCACCCCTCAGTGTGTCTGGGATGCAGTTACTGACAGCTCGGCCATCCAATCAGGTATAGGGGTGTGCTGAAGCTGTCAGTACTTTGATTGAAAGCTTGGCCATCCAATCTGGTACAGGGGCGTGCTGAGCTATCTGTGTGTTGATTGACAGCTTGACTATGCAATCTGAGAATGTTAGGCGTTGGCTGTCTCCATGTGTTCATTATTCCAGTTAATGGCCATGCTTCTTAACTGAGCTGTGTCTCCCAGAACTCTGCCAGACGTACTTTTAGCTTGATAGGTTTGTGCTTTCCTGTGCCTTGAGTTCTCTATGCTTGATCCGTTGCCTGACCTTGGACTTCGTTCTGACCAACTGCCTGTTTAACCCCTTCAGCTCTGATCCGTTATCCTCCCGATAATCTGACCTCGGAACGTTACCTGACTACAATTTTGTCTTTTCGTTCTGGTTATGACGTGCCCTCCTGGCTTCTGACCTTGGACTCCTTGACCACTTGGACTCATGGCTTTGCAGTGAGAAGTGAGTAGCATCACAGAAAGAATTGTTTCACTGTGGATGAGGCCTGTATGACAAAGAACATCTGCTCCAAAAAATTCAAAGTGAGATGTCTCCTACTGTATGACATTAGTAACAGATTTTTTTTGTTTTTTTGGTGTGGATGAGGTCTTTATAACATTGATTACATGTTCCAAACAATTTGTATGTGAGATGCACCCTACTGTATTACGTAAGTAACAGAATAATTTTTGGGGCCTGTCGATGAGGCCTGTATAACATAGACTAGATGCTCAAAACAATTTCAAACTAAGATCTCCCTTTCTGAATCACGTTAGTAACGTAAAAAAAATATTTTTAGGGTGGATGAGGCCTGTATAATCAAGAAGATTGTCCGTGGCATTGGAACACCCTCTTTCCTACATTTGCTGCTGGTAAGGTGCAGGTTTGCCGCAGAAATATGGCCGACGTGTCGTTACATGAACTGATCAGGAAAAGGGCCATGACGAGGGCAGGAATGGGATTGAACAAGATTATCAATAACAGGGCCGCTATGGTAAGTATGAGATCCAGGATCTAGCCTACAATGATTACTCATTATAACCAACACCAATTACCAGTGAGTGTTTGATGCTCATCAGAAGATAGGTGTAACAGATGCGCTTCTCAAGCTAGGTATAAAAGATGGCCGTGAGAACACAGAACAATTTCAACGCCAATAAATGAAAAGGTTGGATATAGTGAGCTGTATCACATTTATCAATAGAAATAAATAAATATTTAAATGTGCTTGAGTTCTGCAGACAGCTTCATATCACCGCCATAAAATTACAACGTGTGATACGGCAGGCTTTATCACATTCAGCAACAGAAAATATTATAATATTTTTTGATGCGCATTAGGTCTGCAGACAGGTTCATATCACCGCCACAAAATGATAACGTGGGATACGGCAGGCTGTATCACATTCAGCAACAGAAAAAAATATAATTTTTTTTAATACGCATTAAGTCTGCAGACAGGTTCATATCCCTGCCACAAAATGACAACGTGGGATATGGCGGGCTGTATCACATTCAGCAAAAGAAAAAATTATAATTTTTTTTAATGTGCGGTAGGACTGCAGACAGGTTCATATCACCACAGCACTAAATGACAAGGTGGGATACAGCATGCTGTTTCACATTTAGCGAGTGAAAAAATATTATTTAGAATGCTATACTTGGGCATGGAAAACAATAGAAGCAGCGCACAACACACTTGTAGGATATGCCCTGCTGGCTTTGCCTGTAGACCTCAGTAATGGCAAAAAAAATACTGAAGGTAAATTTAACGGCCACACTGGACACTAGCTAGCTACACTATCTGACTGAGATACAACCACCTAGCTAACTAGCTAAAATCTTGCTGCTAACATTGCCAGCGTCAGTAGCAGCCTTTCTGTGCTGTTACAGTGTCAAAATGGCACTAACACAAGATGTCCGCTCTTTATATGGAGAGGGACATGTGATTTCAGCAGCCAATGACACAAGTTGTTTTGTCAGTACATTGTGGATGTTTCCTGCGCCCTGATTGGCTAGCCGCAATGTGCACACATAAAGTAAGGGAAAACAAATACTATTTACAAGAACGCCGCGCCTCTGAGCTCTGCAAACCCCCTCCCCTCATCAAACATGTGCAAAACGCTCATGATACACCACCATTATTGTTGCTAAAGTGCTGAGAATACTTCTGTGGCGACGCAAATATTTTCCCGCACTCTTTACCGAATCACACAGCCATGGAAACCAAACAGTACTAAAGAATGGTACCACACAATGGTATATTAATCAATAAAAGTATTTTCTTTATCACAAATCTTTAAAATCAATACCAAAAGGTGCAAGGATAATAAAGAGGGACGAATATCTACCATAGGAAAAACCTCACTAACAGAAAAGGAATCACATACCGTATATACTCGAATATAAGCCGAGATTTTCAGCCCATTTTTTAGGGCTGAAAGTCCTCCTCTCGGCTTATATTTGAGTCATATACCAGGGGATCGTCGGGGGAGGGGGAGCGCAGCTGTCCTATATACTCACCCCTCCGCCGGCGCGGTCTCTGCAGCCCCCCTGCTCTTCTCCCACGGTCCTGGCGCCTGTGTTCAGCCCTCAGTGGTACCGCTCATTAAAGTCATGAATATGCACATATTCATGACTTTAATGAGCGGTAACACGTGACCGCTGAACACTGGCGCCGGGACCGTGGGAGAAGAGCAGGGGGGCTGTAGAGACCGCGCCGGTGGGAGGGTGAGTATAAGGGATATTTACCTGTCCCGTTCCACCGATGCGCTGCTGTGTCCTCGGGTCCTCTTGCTGCGATGTTCAGGCAGAGGGCGCGATGATGTAGTTACTGTGCGCCGCGCCCTCTGCCTGATCATTCACTGCTGGAGGACCCGGAAGACAGCGGCGAACAGCAGTGAACCCGGTGACACTTAAATGTCTCAGGTGCCGGGCACTGAGCGAGCGGTGACACCGGCACCTGTCCCCCATAGCGCGCCGGTGTCCCCGTCTGCTCAGGACACCGGCACCTGGCCCCCAGCGACAAGAGGTGAGTATGTCTTTTTTTTTTTTTTTCGGTTGCAGCAGCGGCAGCGTATGAGGCCTATACTGTGGGGCATCTATGGGGCATAATCTATGGAGCATCTATAGGGGCATAATCTATGGGGGCACAATCTATGGAGCATCTATGGGGGGAATAATCTATGGGCACAATCTATGGAGCATCTATGGGGGAATAATCTATGGGGGCACAATCTATGGATCATATATGGGGGCACAATCTATGGATCATATATGGGGGCACAATCTATGGAGCATCTATGGGGGCATAATCTATGGATCATCTATGGGGCACAATCTATGGATCATCTATGGGGGAATAATCTATGGGGGCACAATCTATGGATCATATATGGGGCACAATCTATGGATCATCTATGGGGGCACAATCTATGGAGCATCTATGGGGCACAATCTATGGAGCATCTATGGGGGCATAATACATGGGGCAGCATATAGGGCATAATCTCATTTTCCACCCTAGGCTTATACTCGAGTCAGTAAGTTTTCCCAGTTTTTTGTGACAAAATTAGGGGGGTCGGCATATACTCAGGTCGGCTTATACTCGAGTATATACGGTAAATCATGGATATATGGTCATATAAATATATCATATGGGAGACCAACAGCCACAATTAACCAATTTTAATCAGAAACGGCCACCTAGGGCATGTATTATACATATTACTAGATAAATATGCAGCAGAAATTTTTGTAAACTCACTTAATAAAAATGTAGACCATATAAATACGTGCTAGTATATAAGAACTCTTTCAAATGCATACCAATATCAGCTGGTGGCTTTCCTTGGACGTCCCTCTGCCCGAAGAAGCTGAGCAAAACGTGCGTCGGGGCAGAGGGACGTCCGAGGAAAGCCACCAGCTGATATTGGTATGCATTTGAAATAGTTCTTATTTACTAGCACGTATTTATATG
The DNA here is from genome assembly GCA_033576555.1 of Oophaga sylvatica. Classification (NCBI taxonomy): domain Eukaryota; kingdom Metazoa; phylum Chordata; class Amphibia; order Anura; family Dendrobatidae; genus Oophaga; species Oophaga sylvatica. The sequence continues at coordinate 106,561,157 of JARQOD010000006.1, forward strand.
GTCTACATTTTTATTAAGTGAGTTTACAGAAATTTCTGCCGCATATTTATCTAGCAATATGTATAATACATGCCCTGGGTGGCGGTTTCTGATTAAAATTGGTTAATTGTGGCTGTTAGTCTCCCATATGTCTCCCTAAGTGCCAGAGATGTGTCTTTTTTGGGGCGGCTGAGAGCTGATGTTTTTAGCCTGGGGGGCAGTATCCATGGCCCCTCCTAGGCTATTAATATTAGCCTGCAGCCATCTGTATAGCCTGGTTATTAATTATAGGGAGCCCTACGTCATTTTTTTAGGGTCCCCCATTTTAATAGCCAGTAAAGGCTAAGTATACAGTTGTGAGGTGGTATTAATAGCTAGGCTATAAACATCGGCCCCAGCCATCTGCTTTCACTCTGCAGGTTACGAAAATTGTGCTGGAGCCCATGCCATTTTTTTCCGAAAAATAATCTTTCATTAACATGTACAGTAAGCTGCACACACTGTGCTAATTGCATTTGTCCCAGACATCTTTATAGCTACCTATTCTATTTGTATTTACTGTATGTAATCCATTTTGTTTATCCTGTCGGCTCCTGCTGTGATTTTACAGTACACGGCAGATGATCTATCCATCTATCTATCTATCTATCTATCTATCTATCTATCTATCTATCTATCTATCTATCTATCTATCTATCTATCTATCTATATCTCTCATCTATTATCTATCTACTGTATGTTTATATATATATATATATATATATATATGCAGTATATACATTTACAGTGGGTTCGGGAAAAATTCAGACCCCTGTAAATTTTTCACTCTTTGTTTCATTTCAGCCATTTTTTTTCTCATTATTGTATACTCTGCACCCCATATTGACTGATAAAAACTAGAAATGTATACATTTTTGTAAATTTATTAAAAAAGAAAAACTGAAACATCACATAGTCATAAGTATTCAGACCCTTTGCTCAGACACTCATATTTAAGTCACATGCTGTCCATTTCCTTGTGATCTTCCTTGAGATGGTTCTACTCCTTCATTGGAGTCCATCTGTGCTTAATTAAACTGATAGGACTTGATTTGAAAAAGCACTCACCTCTCTTTATAAGACCTCACAGCTCACAGTACATGTCAGACCAAATGAGAATCATGAGGTCAAAGAAACTGGCCAAGGAGCTCAAAGACAGAATTGTGGCAAGGCATACATCTGGCCAAGGTTACAAAAGAATTTCTGCAGTACGCAAGGTTCCTAAGAGCACAGTAGCCTCCATAATCCTTAAATGGAAGAAGTTTGGGACCACCAGATGTCTTCTTAGACCTGGCCATCCAGCCAATCTGAACAATCGTGGGAGAAGAGCCTTGGTGAGAGAGGTAAAGAAGAACCCCAATATCACTGTGACTGAGCTCCACAGATGCAGTAGGGAGATAGGAGAAAGTTCCACAAAGTCAACTATCACTGCAGCCTTCCACCGGTCAGGCCTTTATGGCAGAGTGGCCCGACGGAAGCCTCTCCTCAGTGAAAGACATATGAAAGCTCTCATAGAGTTTGCTAAAAAAACACATGAAGGACTCCCAGACTATGAGAAATAAGATTCTCTGGTCTGATGAGATGAAGATAGAACTTTTTGATGATAGTTCTAAGTGGTATGTGTGGAGAAAACCAGGCACTGCTCATTACCTGTCCAATATAATCCCAACAGTGAAACATGGTGGTGACATCATCATACTATGGGGGTGTTTTTCAGCTGCAGGGACAGTACAACTAGTTCCAATTGAAGTAAACATGAATGCGGCCAAGTACAGAGATATCTTGGATAAAAACCTCTTCCAGAATGCTCTGGACCTCAGACTTGTCCGAAGGTTCACCTTCCAACAAGACACTCTAGAGAGACTTGAAAATGGCTGTTCACCAAAATTCAACATCCAACCTGACGGAACTGGAGAGAATCTGCAAGGAAGAATGGCAGACGATCCCCAAATCCAGGTGCAAAAAACTTGTTGCATTATTCCCAAGAAGACTCATGGCTCTACTGGCTCAAAAGAGCGCTTCTACTCAATACTAAGGAAAGGGTCCGAATATTTATGTGTCACGGGTGTGTCGCGGCGGAGATCGTCGCGATTGCACACCCTGACTTCGCACAGCTGAGTTTCTGGTGCTGGGTGTTTTTCGGCACTGAGGCAGTTAATTCTTTCTCTCTCGGTGCTGGGCTGACCAGCCTCGCCCAGCTGCGATTGATGTTTTGTTAATTAGCTTCCTTCATATACCTGCTGGTCTGCTGGGGAAGTTGCCGGTGAAAGCATTCATTCAGACCAGCAGAGCGGATCATTTCTGAGAAGACTTAAGCTAAGAGTGCCTGTTGTGGTTTTTCCTCTTCTCGCTTATTGTTTATCTCCTTAACCTTTTGTGTTCCTCTGTAGTGGAAGTGTTGTATGCAAGGCTGTGTTTTCTTTACCCCTTGTCTGTCTCGTTTGTCTTAGACTGTGTGTAAGCTGTGACCTGCCCATTCCCTGTGGTGGTAATCAGGGTCCTTCTCAGGACTAGATTACAGTGGTCAGGGATCTACAGGAGACAGGGTTACGCTGGCGGCCTGGACCTCTGTACCATTAACAGTACCTCCAGGTAGAGGGACTAGTCAGGACCCCAGTTCAGGGTCAGCATAGACCCCGGTCCACCTCTATCCAGAGACAGCGTGACACGTACACAGTATTGACCCACAATACATAGGATATTATGTCAGGTAAGACATTGCTGGCAGATACTATGTATACATGGTGATTTTCTCTATTATCTGAAATTTAGAATGATGTCACATTAGATATAGGTTGCTATCTTTGAATATATCTGTTATACGTCGTGACATTTTCACCGGCCAATCTAAAGATTCTCCCCAGCCACCATGGATCCAGTAGCCCATTTAGCTCAGCAGTTGCAGAGTTTGTCCATGGAGCTGACGGACGTTAAATCCAAGGTTTTGTACCCCCGGGAGCAAACCAGATTTGAACCTAAAGTAGCTCTCCCGGACAGGTTCACTGGTGGGCGGGACAAGTTTTTTACTTTCCGGGAAGCATGTAAATTGTATTTTCGGCTGCGGCCGCAGTCGTCGGGGAGTGAGGATCAGAGGGTGGGAATTGTCATCTCGCTCTTACAAGGGGACCCTCAATCCTGGGCGTTCTCTCTCACCCCGGGCTCCCCGGCTCTCCAGTCAGTGGACCGATTTTTTACAGCCCTGGGTCTGGTATATGATGACCCGGATCGGGTCTCCCTTGCTGAAATGAAGTTACGTAGGATACAGCAGGGAGATCGTCCGGCGGAGGAATTTTCTTCAGAGTTCCGTAGGTGGGCCACGGATACTCAGTGGAATGACCTGGCTCTTAAGAGACAGTTTTGTCAAGGTTTATCTGACAAATTAAAAGATGTGTTGGCTCAGTACGATTCTCCCCCGTCACTGGAGGCCGCTATGGCTCTTGCTATTCGCATTGATAGACGGCTTCGGGAGAGGTGTGGGGTAACTCCGCCCCCTGTGATGACTCCACCTCCTTCTAAAGTCCCTAATATTGAGGTTCCCCTGGTTTGTTCTGAGGAACCTATGCAGTTGGGAGGGACATCATTCCAAGGGAGGGGATCGGCAGTGCGCCGCAAAACAAGAAGGTGTTTCTTCTGCGGGAGAGAGGGACATTTTATTGAGGGGTGTCCATCCCGTACTGTACTGAGCAAGAAGTCGCCGGAAAACTATTAATCCCAGGTTGTGTGGTGGACGACAATCTGGGAGTATGTATTTCGTCCCCAAGTCCGTCTCAGTTTCTCGTACCAGCGGAGGTGGTGGTAGGTACGAGAACTGAGAGGATTTCTGTTCTTCTGGATAGTGGGGCCGCGGCTAATCTGGTGGACGCTCGGTTTGCCCAGGTGCAAGGTATGCAACTGAGTGTATTGGCCAAACCTATCCCTATATTCTCTATTGACGCCAGGCCTCTCGGTCAAGGTAGCTTTGTGCAAGCCGTGCATAACATAGACCTTCGAGTGGGGGCAATACATAAAGAACTATTGTCTTGTTATGTGTTGGAGGGCCTTCCCACTCCTATTGTGTTGGGACTTCCTTGGTTAACTAAACATAACCCAGTTATTAATTGGCAATCCAGAGAGATAAGCCAGTGGGGTGAATTTTGCAATAGTAACTGCATGAACACGGTCATCGGTACGGTCGTGCCTAGAACCTTACCTCCTTTTCTGGAGGACTTTGAGGATGTGTTTTCAGAGGAAGGGTGTCAAGAATTACCTCCTCATCGCGCATATGACTGTGCTATAAAATTGCTTCCTGATGCTAAGTTACCAAAATCTAGGTTATATAACCTTTCTGGTCCTGAGAGGCAAGCTATGAAGGATTACATTTCGGAAAGTCTGGCCAAGGGGCATATTAGACCTTCATCTTCCCCAGTGGCCGCGGGGTTCTTCTTTGTGAAGAAAAAAGATGGAGGCCTACGCCCTTGCCTGGATTTCCGTGAGCTTAATCGGATTACGGTCCGAGATCCGTATCCGCTCCCACTTATTCCTGATCTCTTCAATCAGATTGTGGGCGCCAGATGGTTCTCTAAGTTGGATCTCAGGGGGGCGTATAATCTGATTAGGATAAAGGAGGGGGATGAGTGGAAGACGGCGTTTAACACTCCGGAGGGACATTATGAGAACCTTGTCATGCCTTTCGGTCTGACTACTGCCCCGGCGGTGTTTCAACATTTTGTTAATGACATCTTTCGCCACCTAGTGGGACAGTTTGTTGTCATTTATCTAGATGACATCTTAATTTACTCGCCGGATCTTGTGTCTCATCAGGAGCATGTGAGACAAGTGTTGCAGATCTTGCGAGATAATAAACTGTACGCCAAATGGGAGAAGTGTGTATTCGCTGTACAAGAACTTCAGTTTTTAGGATTCTTGGTGTCAGCCTCCGGTTTCCGTATGGACCCTGGGAAAGTGAAGGCTGTGCTTGAATGGGATCGGCCAGAGGATCTTAAAGCACTGCAGCGTTTCCTGGGGTTTGCTAACTACTACCGGAAATTTATTCGTAATTTCTCATCTGTTGTCAAACCTCTCACTGACATGACAAAAAAGGGACAGATTTTTCTAGGTGGTCTGACAAAGCTTGTCAAGCATTTTCCTCCTTGAAAAAATGTTTTGCTTCAGCACCCATACTCATCCAACCTGATGCATCACAACCGTTCATTGTGGAGGTAGACGCATCTGACGTAGGAGTGGGTGCGGTATTATCTCAAGGTCCGTCCCCTGGTAAATGGCATCCGTGCGCTTTCTTCTCTAAAAAATTGTCGTCCGCCGAGAGGAATTATGATGTCGGCAATAGGGAACTCTTGGCCATTAAGTTGGCTTTTGAAGAGTGGCGTCACTTTTTGGAGGGGGCAGTCCACCCGGTCACCGTCATTACTGATCACAAGAACCTGCTGTATTTAGAGTCTGCAAAACGTCTGAATTCCAGACAAGCTAGATGGTCGTTGTTTTTTACCAGGTTTAATTTTGTCGTCACATATCGTCCTGGGTCAAAAAATGTAAAGGCTGATGCCTTATCTCGTAGTTTCCCGGGGGCCGGGAAGACGGATGACCCGGTTCCTATTCTTCAGGAGGGAGTTGTGGTGTCGGCTGTATGCTCTAAGCTTGAGGAGGAGGTATTGGAGGCTCAGGGGGACGCCCCTGTAGGACCTCCAGGGAAACTGTTTGTTCCAGATCAGTTAAGACAAAAGGTTATCGAGGCACATCATAATTCTGCTTTGGCAGGACACCCAGGGAGTAAAGCAACTGTAGATCTCGTTTCTCGCCGGTTTTGGTGGCCTAACTTAAATAAAGAGGTGGTAACTTTTGTCGCGTCCTGTGGGGTATGTGCGCGCTCTAAGACCCCACATACCCGTCCGTCTGGGACCCTTTTACCGTTGAAAATCCCGGAGCGTCCATGGACCCATCTGTCTATGGACTTCATTACGGACCTTCCTCGTCTTCAGGTAAAACTGTCATACTAGTTGTAGTTGACAGGTTCAGCAAAATGGCACATTTTATTGCTCTTCCTGCTCTTCCTAATGCTAAAACTCTGGCGCAGGTGTTCATTGGGGAGATTGTGAGACTTCACGGGTTGCCTTCAGATGTGGTGTCGGATCGGGGGTCTCAGTTTGTGTCCAAATTCTGGAAGGCATTTTGTTCTCGTCGGGGGATGCAGTTGTCATTTTCTTCGACTTTTCATCCGCAGACCAATGGTCAGACAGAGCGTCTGAATCAGAGCTTAGAGACATATCTCTGGTGTTTTGTCTCAGAGAACCAAGAGGACTGGTCTTCTTTCTTGCCTCTGGCAGAGTTCGCTCTTAACAATAGGCGGAGCGAGTCCACTGGTAAGTCCCCGTTTTTTGGGGCATATGGTTTTCACCCCCAGTTTTGTACTTTCAATGGGGGGGGCTCTTCTGGGGTTCCTGAGGAGGAACGATTTTCGTCGTCACTTGCTTCAGTGTGGAGAGGAGTGCTTAATAATCTGAGCACTATGGGGAACCGATACAAACGTATGGCTGATAGGAGGAGAGTGTCTGGTCCGGACCTAAGTGTGAACGATCTGGTATGGTTGTCTACCAAGAATATAAAACTTAAGGTTCCCTCCTCGAAACTCGGTCCCAGATTCATCGGGCCATACAGCATCAGTTCAATAGTTAATCCGGTGGCTTTCCGTCTTGACCTCCCTCCTACATTTAAAATCCACAATGTGTTCCACAAATCGTTGCTTAAGAGGTACGTGGCACCAGTTATACCGTCACCTCTACCTCCTCCTCCAGTGGTGGTCAATGGTAATTTGGAGTTTCAGGTATCGAAGATCATTGACTCACGTCTGAATCGCTGGTCCCTTCAGTACCTTGTTCATTGGAGGGGGTATGGTCCTGAGGAGAGGATGTGGGTTTCTGCGTCGGATATTAACGCAGACCGTTTGGTTCGGGCCTTCCACACTACTCACCCAGATAGACCAGGCCCTGAGGGTCCAGAGGCCCCTCGTAGAAGGGGGGGTACTGTCACGGGTGTGTCGCGGCGGAGATCGTCGCGATTGCACACCCTGACTTCGCACAGCTGAGTTTCTGGTGCTGGGTGTTTTTCGGCACTGAGGGAGTTAATTCTTTCTCTCTCGGTGCTGGGCTGACCAGCCTCACCCAGCTGCGATTGATGTTTTGTTAATTAGCTTCCTTCATATACCTGCTGGTCTGCTGGGGAAGTTGCCGGTGAAAGCATTCATTCAGACCAGCAGAGCGGATCATTTCTGAGAAGACTTAAGCTAAGAGTGCCTGTTGTGGTTTTTCCTCTTCTCGCTTATTGTTTATCTCCTTAACCTTTTGTGTTCCTCTGTAGTGGAAGTGTTGTATGCAAGGCTGTGTTTTCTTTACCCCTTGTCTGTCTCGTTTGTCTTAGACTGTGTGTAAGCTGTGACCTGCCCATTCCCTGTGGTGGTAATCAGGGTCCTTCTCAGGACTAGATTACAGTGGTCAGGGATCTACAGGAGACAGGGTTACGCTGGCGGCCTGGACCTCTGTACCATTAACAGTACCTCCAGGTAGAGGGACTAGTCAGGACCCCAGTTCAGGGTCAGCATAGACCCCGGTCCACCTCTATCCAGAGACAGCGTGACACGTACACAGTATTGACCCACAATACATAGGATATTATGTCAGGTAAGACATTGCTGGCAGATACTATGTATACATGGTGATTTTCTCTATTATCTGAAATTTAGAATGATGTCACATTAGATATAGGTTGCTATCTTTGAATATATCTGTTATACGTCGTCACATTATGACCATGTGATATTTCAGTTTTTCTTTTTAAATAAATTTGGAAAAATTTCTACATTTCTGTTTTTTTTCAGTAAAGATGGGGTGCAGAGTATGCATTAACCCCTTTCTGCCATCTGACATACTATCCCGTCCATGTGCCCTGGGACTTAATTCCCAAGGATGGGATAGTACGTCATACGCGATCAGCCGCGCTCACGGGGGTTGCGCAGCTGATCACGGTCGGGTGTCAGCTGATTATCACAGCTGACACCAGGCACTAAGTGCCAGGAGCAGTCATGGACCGCTCCCGGCACCTTAACCCCCGGCACACTGCGATCAAACATGATCGTAGTGTTCCGGTGGTACAGGGTAGCATCTCACAGGGAGGGGGCTCCCTGCGTGCTTCCCTGAGACCCTCAGAGCAGCGCGATGTGATTGCGCTGTTCTGAGGGCCTCCTCCCTGCAGGCCCCCGGATCCAAGATGGCCGCAGGGTCCTTCCTGGTTCTGCAGGGAGGTGGCTTGTCAGTGCCTGCTAAGAGCAGGCGCTGAGAAAGCCTCCTGCAGTGCCTGTCAGATCGCTGATCTGACAGAGTGGTGTGTAAACTGTCAGATCAGCCATCTGACATTATATAGTAATGTCCTACCCTGGGACAAAGTAAAGATGTAAAAAAAATGAAATAAACATGTAAAAATAGTTTTAAAAAATCCCTAAATAAATAAAAAAAAATATTTCCCCAATAAGCACATTATTATTATGTATATATAAAAAAACAATAAAAGTACAAATGTTTAGTATCGTCGCGTCCGTAACGACCCAGCCTATAAAATTGCTCCACTAGTTAACCCCTTTAGTGAACCCTTAAAAAAAAATAACAAGGCAAAAAAACAATGCTTTATCATCATACCGCAGAACAAAAAGTGGAATAACACGCGATCAAAAAGATGGATATAAATAAACATGGTCCTTCTGAAAACGTCATCTTGTCCCGAAAAAAACAAGCTGCATCACAGCGTCATCAGCAAAAAAATAAAAAAGTTATAGCTCGCAGAATAAAGCGATGCAAAAATAATTTGTCACAATCCTCTTTTGGATCTGTGGCAGATTTTGCTTTGCATATTAAAACTTTATTCTTTTCAGGCCATCGGGGGTTGATGTCAGTCTTTTCTCCCGGTGGCCGCTGGTGTAATTACATTGCTGCTGAGTTGTCAGTGGAAGGTGGTGACCACTCCCACCATCCTTAAAAGGTCACCTGATGCGTCAGCTGACTGTTGGGTATACACTTGCTCTTTGGAGACCTACGAAGCTGGAGTCAGGAGCTTGCTGAGTGCAGTGGTACTTGAGCTATTACCTTGATCTGGTGCCTTACTCTGCTGTGCTGTGCATTGCAGCAGAGAAAGCTAAGGTTTGTTTTTTAGTTGATTTAACCCCTAGGTGTCTGTCTTTCCTTTCTTTTTGTTATATTGGTGTAATTCACTTTATTCCCTGTCTCACCTCCTGGGGAGGGAGTTGTGGGGTTTAGCTCAGGGCTAAACAGGAGATAAGGATAGGTCGGTGACTTGGGCCTCACTACCTTCAAGTGTACCCCCAAGTTAAGGAAAGACAGGGCACCCCCTTAGCCTGAGGGGCAATTCAGGGGCCCAGGTTCCTTGTCCCTGTATTCCCACTACTGTCCCGTGACATATTTATTTTTATATATAATTGGTTTTATTGTATAAAAGTGCCAAAATATACAAAAAAAGATATCAAAGAGGTATCGCTGTAATCATATTAACCCGAAGAATAAAACTGCTTTATCAATTTTACCACAGGCAGTAAGGTATAAACGCCCCCCCAAAAGAAATTCATGATTGCTGGTTTTTGTTCATTCTGCCTCCCAAAAATCATAATAAAAAGCGATCAAAAATGTCATGCGCCTAAAAATGGCACCAATAAAAACGGCAACTCGTCCTGCAAAAAATAAGACCTCACATGACTCTGTGGGCCAAAAAAAGAAAAAAATTATAGCTCTCAAAATGTGGTGATGCAAAAACTATTTTTTGCAATAAAAAGCATCTTTTAGCGTGTGACAGCTGCCAAGCATAAAAACCCGCTATAAATAGTAAATCAAACCCCCCTTCATCACCCCCTTAGTTAGAGAAAAATAATAAAATTTTAAAAATTTATTTATTTCCATTTTCCTGTTAGGATTAGGGTTGGGGCTAAAGTTAGGGTTGGGGCTAAAGTTAGGATTAGGGTTAGGGTTGGGATTAAGGTTAGGGGTGTGTTCGGGTTAGGTTTGTGGTTAGGGTTATGGTTAGGGTTGGGACTAGAGTTAGGGGTGTGTTGGGGTTAGGGTTGGAGTTAGAATTGGGGGATTTCCAATTTTTTGGCACATCAGGGGCGCTCCAAACGTGACATGGCGTCTGATCTCAATTCCAGGCAATTCTGCGTTGAAAAAGTCAAATGGTGCTCCTTCCCTTCGGAGCTCTGCTGTTATGATTTGGTAACTGAGGAGGACAGGAGCAAAACAGCAAGGCTGCCGAACATTTGACAGGTTGGAAACTAATGGGTTGCAGATCCCTAAACTAACCGCACAACTAGAAGCAGCCGTGGAGCATACCTACGGTGGTCCTAGACGCCTCGGCACAGCCGGAGAGCTAGCTATACCTAAAGATAGAAACAGGAAAGCTAACTGCCCCGGAGTAGAGCCCCAAAGGAATAGGCAGCCCCCAAACATATAATGGCGGTTAGACAAGACGAAACACAAACGCAGGCAGAAAATAGAGTGAGCAAACGCTGGGGCCAAACACTGCCTAAATAGGACAGGACAGGACAGAATACTGTCTGCAACCCAGCAAAACCCTAGCAAAACTTCCAACACTTCTGATATAAAAAATGCTGAGATCACTGTTATGTTTCGGTAGCTGAGGAGGACAGGAACAACAGCAGGGCAGCAGAACACCTGAGATGTTGGTAACTGATGGGTTGCAGATTCCTAAACTAACGACACAACTAGAGGTAGCCGTGGAGCGTTCCTACGTTGATCCTAGACGCCTCGTCACAGCCTGAGAGATAACTACACCTAAAGGCAGAAAGATGAAAGCTATCTGCCCCGGAGCAGATCCCCAAAGAAAATAGGAAAAATAGGAAAATAGACTGAGCAAACACTGGGGCCACAAGCTGACTAAATAGGATAGGACAGGCGAGATTACTTTATGCAACCCAGAAAACCCTACAAAAATCCAACAATTCTGATTACAAAAATACTGAGATCACACGATCTCGCCACCCACTAAATCAGATCTCAGTGTGAACAAAAACCAAGCCGCAGCCGCTGAAAAAACAGGAAAAAGCAAAAGAGCAAATAACAGTGGCTGCAGATAAACTGTGAGGAGCTCAGGCCCCAGGAGGGGACCTGGCTGGCCTCCACAAAAGTGCAGAAAACAATGCAAAAAGCAAGCACAAAAAGAAAAGCAAAAAATCTCTTATCTGAAAGCAGGAGATGCAGTCAAGGCTCCAGCAAACTTCCAAATGAACCAGGAACCACAATTGAGACAAGAACAATTGATCACCGGCAACCATCATGGGAGGGAACCTCCCTTATATCAGACCAATCCGTGATCCCAGATTGCCAATCCTCGCTGAAAGGTTCAGTACTGTCTGTAACCACCAGAGGGAGCCTCTGCTCAGAAACCATCTCTAGCACATTCATAACAGATCACACTATCTCGCCAACCACTAAATCAGATCTCAGTGTGAACAAGGCAAACCCGAAGCCACTCAAAAAGCAGGGAAAGAGCAATTGAACAAATAATAGTGGCTACTGAAAAATAGAGAGTAGCACAGGCCCCAAGAGGGGACCCGGCTAACTTCCACAAAGGTGCAGACAAAAATGGAAATAGCAAACACAATAGAAACAAGCAGAAAATATCTTATCTGAAGGTAGCAGACGAAGGCAAGGCACCAGCAGACTTGCAAATGAACCAGGAAACAACAATTGATCACCGGCGAGGATCATGGGAAGGCAGCTCCCTTATATCAGCCCAGTCAGTGACTCCTGATTGCCAGACATCGCTGGCAGGTGAGGAGGACCTGTCATTAGATACAGCTTCAGCAACCACCAGAGGGAGCCTCAGCTCAGAAATTGTCTCCAACACGTTCACAACACTCTGCCATGCTCCCAAACAGTAGTTTACCCCCACATATGGGGTATCAGTGTACTTAGGACAAATTGAACAATAACTCTTGTGGTCCAATTTCTTTTGTTACCCTTGGGAAAATAAAAAATTGGGGGCGAAAATTATCATTTTTTGTGGAAAAATTTTTTTTTTCAGTTTTATGGCTCTACATTATAAACTTCTGTGAAGCACTGTGGGTTCAAAGTTCTCACGACTTAAGATGAGCGACTTTCCCTTTTTTCGGGTCAGGTCGGGTTTCATGAAGGCCGCAAAAGTCGGGTCGAGAGAAATCGGCCGACTATCGGGAAAAGTCGAGGGTTCGACCGAAGCACAAAACCCAATGCAAATCAATGGGGAAGCAAAGACGGTAGGGAGTGGAGGACAGTAAACTCACATACAGTGCCCATTTTGAATGGCAACAACATCAATTCTTATAACTTAAGCTCGGCAACCTTAATTTACTTTATAATAATAGTTACGCATTGAAAAATGGGGGTTATTTGGCTCAACTTGTGGGTGGGGTAGGGATGGGCCCTGAGCCAAAGAGTGTCAGTGGGCCCCTTTAACACATACCACAATTCATGATGCTCCGATACGGCACAGAAATATAGGTATAGTACAATGACAAATACTTCACTTCTTACATGACATGACTGATATCTATGTTAAAATCTACAATAGCTCAAAAAACAGACACTATATTCCTCCATACAGTATTATGGCCACCACATAGTGCGCCATACAGAATAATGAGCCCCATATATTGCTCCATATATAATTGGTCCCATATAATGTTCCATACAGTATATGATGTGCTCCACAAACTGCTCCAGGATATGATAGTCCCCATATAATGTGCCATAAAGTATAGGACGGTCACCATAGAGTAGAATTAGCCCCACATATTGCTCCATACAGTATAATGAGTCGCATATAAAGCTCCATACAGTATATGATGGGCCACATATATTGCTCCATACAGAATAGGCTCCATATAATGCTCCATACAGAATAGGCCCCATATGATGTTTCATACCCTATAAGATGCCCCATAAATAATGAACCCATTATGATTCTCCAGTATATGATGGGACACATGGATGAGGCTCCAGTGTATGATGAGCCAAAATCATGCTCCATATACAGTATAATGGGCCCAATTATTAATGTTCTAGTGTGTAATGGGCCACCTAAATACTGCCAGTGTTTGATCTGCCCCATTTAGAATCCTCCAATGCATGATGGGCCCCATGGATGATGCTCCAGTGTCTTATGGGCATAAAGAATGCTCCAGATATAATGGGCCCCATTATTAATGTACCAGTGTATAATGGGCCCCCGGAAATGCTGCTCCAGTGTCTGATCTGCCACATTTAGAATGCTCCAATACATGATGGGCCCCATTGATGATGCTCCAGTGTGTTATGGGCCCAAAGAATGCTCCATATATAGTAGGCCCCATTATTAATGTATCAGTGTATAATGGGCCCCGTAAGTGCTGTTTCAGTGTCTGATCTGCCACATTTCGAATGCTCCAATACATGATGGGCCCCATGGATTATGCTCCAGTGTGTTAAGGGCCCAAAGAATGCTCCTTATATAATGGGCCCCATTATTAATGTACCAGTGTATAATGGGCTCCGGAAACACTGCTCCAGTGTCTGATCTGCCACATTTAGAATCCTCCAATACATGAAGGGCCCCATGGATGATGCTCCAGTGTCTTATGGGCCAAAAGAAAGCTTCATATATAATGGGCCCAATTATTAATGTTTCAATGTGTAATGGGCCACGTCAATGCTGCTCCAGAGTCTGATCTGCCCCATTTAGAATCCTCCAATACATGATGGGCCCCATGGATTATGCTCCAGTGTCTTATGGGCCAAAGAATGCTCCATATATAATGGGCCCCATTATTAATGTACCACTGTATAATGGGCCCCGGAAATGCTGCTCCAGTGTCTGATCTGACCCATTTAGAATCCTCCAATACTTGATGGGCCGCATGGATGATGCTCCAGTGTGTTATGGGCCAAAAGAAAGCTCCATATATAATGGGCCCAAATATTAATGTTCCAGTGAGTACTGGGCCACGTAAATGCTGCTCCAGTGTTTGATCTGCCCCATTTAGAATCCTCCAATACATGATGGGCCCCATGGATGATGCTCCAGTGTCTTATGGGCCCAAAGAATGCTCCATATATAATGGACCCCATTATTAATGTACCAGTGTATGATGGGCCCCTGAAATGCTGCTCCTGTGTCTGATGTCCTCCATTTACAATACTCCAGTATACGATGGACCTCATGGATGATGCTCCAGTGTGTTAATGAGCCATGTAAATGCTGCTCCAGTGTTTGATCTGCCGCATTTAGAATCCTCCAATACATGATGGGCCCCATGGATGATGCTCCAGTGTGTTATGGGCCCAAAGAATGCTTCATATATAATGGGCCCCATTATTATTGTACCAGTGTATAATGGGCCCCGGAAATACTGCTCCAGTGTCTGATCTGTCACATTTAGAATCCTCCAATACATGATGGGCCCCATGGATGATGCTCCAGTGTCTTATGGGCCCAAAGAATGCTCCACATATAATGGGCCCCATTATTAATGTACCAGTGTATAATGGGCCCCGGAAATGCTGCTCCAGTGTCTGATCTGCCACATTTAGTATGCTCCAATACATGATGGGCCCCATGGATGATGCTCCAGTGCCTTATGGGACCAAAGAATGCTCCAGTATATGATGGGCCCCATGGATGATGCTCCAGTGTGTCATGGGCCAAAAGAAAGCTCCATACATAATGGGCCCAATTATTAATGTTCTAGTGTGTAATGGGCCACGTAAAGGCTGCTCCAGTGTCTGATCTGCCCCATTTAGAATGCTTCAATACATGATGGGCCTCATGGATGATGCTCCAGTGTCTTAGGGCCAAAAGAAAACTCCATATATAATGGTCCCAATTATTAATGTTCCAGTGTGTAATGGGCCATGTAAATGCTGCTCCAGTGTCTGATCTGCCCCATTTAGAATCCTCAAATACATGATGGGCCCCATGGATGATGCTCCAGTGTGTTATGGGCCCAAAGAATGCTCCATATAATGGTCCCAATTATTAATGTTCTAGTGTGTAATGGGCCACGTAAAGGCTGCTCCAGTGTCTGATCTGCCCCATTTAGAATGCTTCAATACATGATGGGCCCCATGGATGATGCTCCAGTGTCTTATGGGCCCAAAGAATGCTCCATATATAATGGGCCGCATCATTAACCCCTTCACCCCCAAGGGTGGTTTGCACGTTAATGACCGGGCCAATTTTTACAATTCTGACCACTGTCTCTTTATGAGGTTATAACTCTGGAACGCTTCAACGGATCTTCGCGATTCTGAGATTGTTTTTTCGTGACATATTATACTTCACGTTAGAAGTAAAATTTCTTCGATATAACTTGCGTTTATTTTTGAAAAAAACGCAAATATGGCAAATTTTTAAAATTTTGCAATTTTCAAACTTTGAATTTTTATTCCCTTAAAACAGAGAAATATGTCGCACAAAATAGTTAATAAATAACATTTCCCACATGTCTACTTTACATCAGCACAGTTTTGGAACCAAATTTTTTTTGTTAGGAAGTTATAAGGGTTAAAAGTTGACCAGCGATTTCTCATTTTTACAACAAAATTTACAAAGCCATTTTTTTTAGGGACCACCTCTCATTTGAAGTCACTTTGAGGGGTCTATATGGCAGAAAATACCCAAAAGTGACACCATTCTAAAAACTGCACCCCTCAAGGTACTCAAAACCACATTCAAGAAGATTATTAACCCTTCAGGTGCTTCACAGGAACTAAAGCAACGTGGAAGGAAAAAATGAATATTTAACTTTTTAGCCACAAAAATGATCTTTTACAAACTTTTTTTTTATTTTCACAAGGGTAAAAGGAGAAAATGGGCAGATAAGGTTGTTATGCAATTTCTCCTGAGTACGCCAATACCCAATATGTGGGGGAAAACCACTGTTTGGGCACACGGCAGAGCTCGTAAGGGAAGGAGCGCCGTTTGACTTTTTCAAACTAAAATTGGCTGGAATTGAGATTGGACGCCATGTCGTGTTTGGAGAGCCCCTGATGCGCCTAAACAGTGGAAACCCCCACAAGTGACACCATTTTGGAAACTAGACCCCCTAAGGTACTTATCTAGATCTGTTGTGAGCACTTTGAACTCCCAAGTGTTTCACAAAAGCTTATAATGCCTGGGTGTGAAAAAAAAAAACAACAATTTTCCACAAAAATGATTTTTTAGTCCCAAATTTTTAATTTTCCCAAGGAAATTGGACCCAAAAAGTTGTTGTCCAATTTGTCCTGAGTACGCTGATACCCCATATGTGGGGGGGGGACTGTTTGGGTGCACGGCAGGGCTTGGAAAGGAAGTAGTAACGTTTTGGAATGCAGACGTTGATGGGGGTCATGTTCCGTTTGCAGTGCCCCAGATGAGCCTAAACAGTGGAAACCCCCACAAGTGACCCCATTTTGGAAACTATACCCCCTAAGGAACTTATCTAGATCTTTGGTGAGCACTTTGAACCCCCAAGTGCTTCACACAAGTTTATAATGCCCGGGCATGAAAATAAAAAATCCTATTTTTTTCCCACAAAAATTATATTTTAGTCACTAATTTTTTATTTTCTCAAGGGTAACAGGAGAAATTGGACCACATAAGTTGTTGTCCAATTTGTCCTGAGTACGCTGATACCCCATATGTGGGTGGGAACCACTGTTTGGGCGCACGGCAGAGCTCGGAATGGAAGGAGCACCATTTGACTTTTTCCAACCAAAATTGGCTGGAATTGAGATTGGATGCCATGTTGCATTTGGAGAGCCCCTGATGTGCCTAAACAGTGGAAACCCCCCACAAATGACCCCATTTTGGAAACTAGACCCCCTAAGGAACTTTTCTAGATCTTTGGTGAGCAATTTGAACCCCCAAGTGCTTCACACAAGTTTATAACGTAGAGCCGTAAAATTTAAAAATCATATTTTTTCCACAAAAATGATCTTTTCACCCCAATTTTTATTTTTCCAAGGGTAACAAGACTCCAAAAGTTATTGTGCAATTTGTCCTGAGTGCGCTGATACCCCATATGTGGGGGTAAACCACTGTTTGGGTGCATGGCAGAGTTTGGAAGGGAAGGAGCGCCGTCTGACTTTTTCAACGCAGAATTGGCTGGACGCCATGTCGTGTTTGGAGAGCTCCTGATCTGCCTAAACAGTGGAAACCCCCATAAATGACGCCATTTTGGAAACTAGACCCCTCAAGGAACTTATCTAGATGTGTGGTGAGAACTTTTAACCCCCAGGTGTTTCACTAAAGTTTATAACGTACAGCCGTAAAATAAAAAATCTTTTTTTTTTTTACAAAAATGATTTTTCCGTCCCCAATATTTTATTTTCACAAGGGTAACAGAAGAAATTGGAACCCAAAAGTTGTTGTCCAATTTGTCCTGAGTACGCTGATACCCAATATGTGGGAGAAAACTACTGTATGGGCGCACGTCAGGGCTCGGAAGGGAAGTAGTGACGTTTTGGATTGCAGACTTTGATGGAATGGTCTGGGGGCATCATGTCACATTTGGAGAGCCCCTGATGCACCTATACAGTGGAAACCCCCACAAGTGACCCCATTTTGGCAAATAGACCCCACAAGGAACTTATCTAGATGTGTGGTGAGCACTTTGAACCCCGAAGTGCTTCACAGAAGTTTATAACGTACAGCCGTAAAAATAAAAAATCTTTTTTTTTTACAAAAATGATTTTTTCGCCCCCAATATTTTATTTTCACAAGGGTAACAGAAGAAATTGGAACCCAAAAGTTGTTGTCCAATTTGTCCTGAGTACGCTTGATACCCAATATGTGGGAGAAAACTACTGTATGGGCGCACGTCAGGGCTCGGAATGGAAGTAGTGACGTTTTGGATTGCAGACTTTGATGGAATGGTCTGGGGGCGTCATGTCGCATTTGGAGAGCCCCTGATGCGCCTAAACAGTGGAAACCCCTCACAAGTGACCCCATTTTGGAAAATAGACCCCACAAGGAACTTGTCTAGATGTGTGGTGAGCACTTTGAACCCTGAACTGCTTCACAGAAGTTTATAACGCACAGCCGTAAAAATAAAAAATCCTTTTTTTTTTTGCAAAAATGATTTTTTTGCCCCAATATTTTATTTTTACAAGGGTAACAGGAGAAATTGGACCCCAAAAGTTGTTGTCCAATTTGTCCTGAGTACGCTGATATCCAATATGTGGGAGAAAACTACTGTATGGGTACACGTCGGGGCTCGGAAGGGAAGTAGTGACGTTTTGGATTGCAGACTTTGATGGAATGGTCTGGGGGCGTCATGTCGCATTTGGAGAGCCCCTGATGCGCCTAAACAGTGGAAATCCCCAACAAGTGACCCCATTTTGGAAAATAGACCCCACAAGGAACTTATCTAGATGTGTGGTGAGCGCTATGAAGCCCCAAGTGCTTCACAGAAGTTTATAATGTACAGCCGTAAAAACAAAAAAATATTTTTTTTTTTTGTACAAAAATGATATTTTCGCCCCCAGTTTTTTATTTTCCCAAGGGTAGCAGAAGAAATAGGACAAATAACAAATAGGACAAATAACAAATAGGACAAATAGCACAATAACTCTTGGGGTCCAGAGTACGCTGATACCCCATATGTGGGGATAAACTACTGTTTGGACGCATGGCAGAGCTGAGAAGTGAAGGAGCACCGTTTGACTTTTTCAACGCAGAATTGGCTGGAATTGAGATCAGACGCCATGTCACATTTGGAGAGCCCCTGATGTGCCTAAACAGCAGAAACCCCCCAATTCTAACTCCAACCCTAACCCCAACACACCCCTAACCCTAGTCCCAACCCTAACCACAAACCTAACCCTAACACACCCCTAATCCCAACCCTAACCCTAATCCTAACTTTAGCGCCAACCCTAACCCTAACTTTAGCCGCAACCCTAACCCTAACCCTAATGGGAAAATGGAAATAAATACTTTTTTTTAATTTTATTATTTTTCCCTTACTAAGGGGGTGATAAAGGGGGGTTTGATTTACTATTTATAGCGGGTTTTTATGATTGGCAGCTGTCACGCTAAAAGACGCTTTTTATTGCAAAAATAGTTTTTGCATCATCACATTTTGAAAGCTATAATTTTTGCATATTTTGGCCCACAGAGTCATGTGAGGTCTTATTTTTTGCGGGACGAGTTGACGTTTTTATTGGTACCATTTTTGAGCACGTGACGTTTTTTGATCGCTTTTTATTTCGATTTTTGGGAGGTTAGAATGAACAAAAATCAGCAATTCATGAATTTCTATTGGGGGAGGCGTTTATACCGTTCCGCGTGTGGTAAAATTGATAAAGCAGTTTTATTCTTCGGGTCAGTATGATTATGGCGATACCTCATTTATATCATTTTTTCATGTTTTGGCGCTTTTATAGAATAAAAACAATTTTATATAAAAAATAATTATTTTTGCATCGCTTTATTCTGCGAGCTATAACTTTTTTATTTTTTCACTGATGATGCTTTATGACAGCTCGTTTTTTGCGGGACAAGATGACGTTTTCAGCGGTACCAAGTTTTTTTATATCTGTCTTTTTGATCGCGCGTTATTCCACTTTTTGTTCGGCGGTATGATGATAAAGCATTGATTTTTTGCTTCGTTTTTTTTTAATTTTTTTAAGGGGTTCACTAAAGGGGTTAACTAGTGGGACAATTTTATAGGGGGGGTCAGTACGGACGCGGCGATACCAAATATGTGTACTTTTATTGTTTTTTTTTTTTTATTTACAGGAAGAAGTGAATTTATTGGGGAATATTTTTTTTTTTTTTTATTTATTTTGGATTTTTTTTTTACACATGTTTATTTTTACTTTTTTAACTTTTTTACTTTGTCCCAGGGTGGGACATCACAGTATTTTATCAGATCGCTGGTGTGACAGTGTGCACAGCACTCTGTCACACCAGCGATCGCACAGGCATAGATGCAGGCTTCTCAGTGCCTGCTCTCGGCAGGCACTGAGGTAGCCGCCTCCCTCCAGGACCCCGGCGCCATCTTGGATCCGGGTCCTGGGAGGGAGGAAGCTCTCAGAACAGCGCGATCACATCGTGCTGCTCTGAGGGTCTCAGGGGGGCGCGCAGGGAGCCCCCACCCTGCGCGATCCTCCCCTGTGCCCCCAGTACACCGCGATCATGTTTGATCGCGGTGTGCAAGGGGTTAAAGTGCCGGGAGCGGTCCGTGACCGCTCCTGACACACAGTCATGGGTGTCAGCTGTGATAATCAGCTGACACCCGGCGGCGATTAGCTGCGCTCCCCTCAGGAGCGCAGCTGATCGCCTATGACGTACTATCCCGTCCCCGGTCATACGGGCCCAGGTACCATGGACGGGATAGTACGTCCGATGGCAGTAAGGGGTTAATATACCAGTGTATAATGGGCCCCGGAAATGCTGCTCCTGTGTCTGATGTCCCCCATTTACAATACTCCAGTTTATAATGGGCCCCATGGATGATGCTCCAGTGTGTTATGGTCCAAAAGAAAGCTCCATATATAATGGACCCAATTATTAATGTTCCAGTGTGTAATGGGCCGCGTAAATGCTGTTTCAGTGTCTCATCTGCCCCATTTAGAATCCTCCAATACATGATGGGCCCCATGGATGATGCTCCAGTGTCTTATGGGCCCAAAGAGTGCTCCATATATAATGGGCCCCATTATTAATGTACCAGTGTATAATGGACCCCGGAAATGCTGCTCCAGTGTCTGATCTGCCGCATTTAGAATCCTCCAATACATGATGGGCCCCATGGATGATGCTCCAGTGTCTTATGGGCCCAAAGAATGCTCCATATCTAATGAGCCCCATTATTAATGTACCAGTGTATAATGGGCCCCCGAAATGCTGCTCCTATGTCTGATGTCCCCCATTTACAATACTCCAGTATATGATGGGCCCCATGGTTGAAGCTCCAGTGTGTTATGGGCCAAAAGAATGCTCCATATATAATGGGCCCCATTATTAACCCTTCTCTGCCATCCGACGTACTATTCCGTCCATGTGACCCTGGACCTCATTCCCATTGACGGAATAGTACGTCATATGCGATCAGCTGCGCTCCCGGGGGGAGCGCAGCTGATCGCGGCAGGATGTCAGCTGTTTATCACTGTTTATCACAGCTGACACCCAGCACTATGTGTCAGGAGGAGTCACGGACCACTCCCGGCACATTAACCCCTGGCACACCGTGATCAAACATGATCGCGGTGTACCGGGAGCACAGGGGAGGATCGCACAGGGAGGGGGCTCCCTGCGCGCTTCCTTGAGACCCTCAGAACAGCGCGATGTGTCGCGCTGTTCCAAGAGTCCGTCCTCCCTCCAGGTCCCCGGATCCAAGATGGCGCCGGGGTCCTGCAGGGAGGCGGCTTCCTCAGTGCCTGCTGAGAGCAGGCGCTGAGGAAGCCTGCATCGATGCCAGAGCGATAGCTGGTGTGACAGAGTGTTTTATTCTATAAAAGCGCCAAAACATAAAAAAATGATACAAATGAGGTATCGCTGTAATCGTACTGACCCGAAGAATAAACCTGCTTTATCAATTTTACCACACGCGCAACGGTATAAACGCCCCCCCAAAAGAAATTCATGAATTGCTGATTTTTGTTCATTCTAACCTCCCAAAAATCGAAATAAAAAGCGAATAAAAAATGTCACGTGGTCATAAATGGTACCAATAAAAACGTCACCTCGTCCCGCAAAAAATAAGACCTCACATGACTCTGTGGGCCAAAATATGCAAAAATTATAGCTCTCAAAATGTGGTGATGCAAAAAACTATTTTTTGCAATAAAAATCGTCTTTTAGCGTGACAGCTGCCAATCATAAAAACCCGCTATAAATAGTAAATCAAACCCCCTTTATCACCCCCTTAGTTAGGGAAAAATAATAAAATAAAAAAAATGTATTTATTTCCATTTTCCCATTAGGGTTAGGATTAGGGTTGGGGCTAAAGTTAGGGTTAGGGTTGGCGCTAACATTAGGATTAGGGATAGGGTTGGGATTAGGGTTAGGGGTGTGTTAGGGTTAGGTTTGTGGTTAGGATTGGGACTAGGGTTAGGGGTGTGTTGGGGTTAGGGTTGGATTTAGAATTGGGGGGTTTCTGCTGTTTAGGCACATCAGGGGCTCTCCAAATGTGACATGGCGTCTGATCTCAATTCCAGCCAATTCTGCGTTGAAAAAGTCAAACGGTGCTCCTTCACTTCTGAGCTCTGCCATGCGCCCAAACAGTAGTTTACCCCCACTATGGGGTTTCAGCGTACTCTGGACCACAATAGTTATTGTGCAATTTGTCCTATTTCTTCTGTTACCCTTGTGAAAATAAAATATTGGGGGCGAAAAATCATTTATGTAAAAAAAAAAAAAAAATTTTATTTTTACGGCTGTACGTTATAAACTTCTGTGAAGCACTTCGGGGTTCAAAGTGCTCACCACACATCTAGATAAGTTCCTTGTGGGGTCTATTTTCCAAAATGGGTTCACTTGTGAGGGGTTTCCACTGTTTAGGCGCATCAGGGGCTCTCCAAATGCGACATGACGCCCCCAGACCATTCCATCAAAGTCTGCAATCCAAAACGTCACTACTTCCCTTCCGAGCCCCGACGTGCGCCCATACAGTAGTTTACTCCCACATATTGGGTATCAGCGTACTCAGGACAAATTGGACAACAACTTTTGGAGTCCATTTTCTCCTGTTACCCTTGTGAAAATAAAATATTGGGGGTGAAAAAAATCTTTTTTTTAAAAAAAAAAAAAGATTTTTTATTTTACGGCTGTACGTTATAAACTTCTGTGAAGCACTTCGGGGTTGAAAGTGCTCACCACACATCTAGATAAGTTCCTTGAGTGGTCTAGTTTCCAAAATAGTGTCATTTGTGGGGGGTTTCCACTGTTTAGGCAGATCAGGAGCTCTCCAAACACGACATGGCATCCAGCGAATTCTGCGTTGAAAAAGTCAAACGGCGCTCCTTCCCTTCCAAACTCTGCCATGCACCCATACAGTAGTTTTCTCCCACATATTGGGTATCAGCGTACTCAGGAAAAATTGGACAATAAATTTTGGGGTCCAATTACTCCTGTTACCCTTGTGAAAATAAAATATTGGGGGCGAAAAAATCATTTTTGTAAAAAAAAAAATTTTTTTTATTTTTACGGCTGTACGTTATAAACTTCTGTGAAGCACTTCGGGGTTCAAAGTGCTCACCACACATCTAGATAAGTTCCTTGTGGGGTCTATTTTCCAAAATGGGGTCACTTGTGAGGGGTTTCCACTGTTTAGGCGCATCAGGGGCTCTCCAAATGCGACATGACGCCCCCAGACCATTCCATCAAAGTCTGCAATCCAAAACGTCACTACTTCCCTTCCGAGCCCCGACGTGCGCCCATACAGTAGTTTACTCCCACATATTGGGTATCAGCGTACTCAGGACAAATTGGACAACAACTTTTGGGGTCCATTTTCTCCTGTTACCCTTGTGAAAATAAAATATTGGGGGTGAAAAAATCATTTTTTTTTTTTAAAAAAAAAAAGATTTTTAATTTTATGGCTGTACGTTATAAACTTCTGTGAAGCACTTCTGGGTTCAAAGTGCTCACCACACATCTAGATAAGTTCCTTGAGTGGTCTAGTTTCCAAAATGGTGTCATTTGTGGGGGGTTTCCACTGTTTAGGCAGATCAGGAGCTCTCCAAACACGACATGGCATCCAGCCAATTCTGCGCTGAAAAAGTCAAACGGCGCTCCTTCCCTTCCAAACTCTGCCATGCACCCAAATAGTGGTTTACCCCCATATGGGGTATCAGCGTACTCAGGACAAATTGCACAATCATTTTTGGAGTCTTGTTACCCTTTGGAAAATAAAAATTGGTTTGAAAAGATAAATTTTGTGGAAAAAATATGATTTTTAATTTTATGGCTCTACGTTATAAACTTGTGTGAAGCACTTGGGGGTTCAAATTGCTCACCAAAGATCTAGATAAGTTCCTTAGGGGGTCTAGTTTCCCAAATGGGGTCATTTGTGGGGGGTTTCCACTGTTTAGGCACATCAGGGGCTCTCCAAATGCAACATGGCGTCCAATCTCAATTCCAGCGAATTTTGGTTGGAAAAAGTCAAATGGTGCTCCTTCCATTCCGAGCTCTGCCATGCACCCAAACAGTGGTTCCCCCCCACATATGGGGTATCATCGTACTCAGGACAAATTGGACAACAACTTTTGTGGTCAAATTTCTCCTGTTACCCATGGGAAAATAAAAAATTAGTGACTAAAAGATAATTTTTGTGGGAAAAAAATAGGATTTTTTATTTTCATGCCCGGGCATTAAAAACTTGTGTGAAGCACTTGGGGGTTCAAAGTGCTCACCAAAGATCTAGATAAGTTCCTTAGGGGGTCTAGCTTCCAAAATGGGGTCACTTGTGGGGGGTTTCCACTGTTTAGGCTCATCTGGGGTACTACAAACGGAACATGACCCCCATCAATGTTTGCATTCCAAAACGTTACTGCTTCCTTTCCAAGCCCTGCCGTGCGCCCAAACAGTTCCCCCCCCCACATATGGGGTATCAGCGTACTCAGGACAAATTGGACAACAACTTTTGGGGTCAAATTTCCTTGGGAAAAATAAAAAATTTGGGACTAAAAAAATCATTTTTGTGGAAAATTGTTTTTTGTTTTTCACACCAAGCCATTATAAACTTTTGTGAAATACTTTGGGGTTCAAAGTGATCACAACAGATCTAGATAAGTTCCTTAGCGGGTCTAGTTTCCAAAATGGTGTCACTTGTGGGGGGTTTCCACTGTTTAGGCGCATCAGGGGCTCTCCAAACGCGACATGGCAACCAACCTCAACTCCAGCCAATTTTAGTTTGAAAAAGTCAAACGGCGCTTCTTCCATTACGAGCTCTGCCGTGCGCCCAAACATTGGTTTTCCCCCACATATGGGGTATTGGCGTACTCAGGAGAAATTGCACAACAACTTTATCTGCCCATTTTCTCCTTTTATCCTTGTGAAAATAAAAAAAAGTTTGTAAAAGATCATTTTTGTGGCTAAAAAGTTAAATATTCATTTTTTCCTTCCACGTTGCTTCAGCTCCTGTGAAGCACCTGAAGGGTTAATAAACTTCTTGAATATGGTTTTGAGTACCTTGAGGGGTGCAGTTTTTAGAATGCTGTCACTTTTGGGTATTTTCTGCTATATAGACACCTCAAAGTGACTTCAAATATGACGTGGTCCCTAAAAAAAATGGCTTTGTAAATTTTGTTGTAAAAATGAGAAATCTCTGGTCAAATTTTAACCCTTATAATTTCCTAACAAAAAAAAATTTTGGTTCCAAAATTGTGCTGATGTAAAGTAGACATGTGGGAAATGTTATTTCTTAACTATTTTGTGTGACATATTTCTCTGTTTTAAGGGAAAAAAAATTCAAAGTTTGAAAATTGCAAAATTTTCAAAATTTTCGCCATATTTGCGTTTTTATCAAAAATAAACGCAAGGTATATCGAAGAAATTTTACCACTTACGTGAAGTACAATATGTCATGAGAAAACAGTCTCAGAATCGCGAAGATCCGTTGAAGCGTTCCAGAGTTATAACCTCAAAAAGAGACAGTGGTCAGAATTGTAAAAATTGGCCCGGTCATTAACGTGCAAACCACCCTTGGGGGTGAAGGGGTTAATGTACCAGTGTATAATGGTCCCCGGAAATGCTGCTCCAGTGTCTGATCGGCCCCATTTAGAATCCTCCAATACATGATGGGCCCCATGGATAATGCTCCAGTGTCTTATGGGCCCAAAGAATGCTCCATATATAATGGGCCCCCTTATTAATGTACCAGTGTTTAATGTGCCCGGGAAATGCTGCTCCAGTGTCTGATCTGCCACATTTAGAATGCTCCAATACATGATGGGCCCCATGGATGATGCTCCAGTGTCTTATGGGCCCAAAGAATGCCCCATATATAATGATCCCCATTATTAATGTACCAGTGTATAATGGGCCCCGGAAATGCTGCTCCTGTGTCTGATGTCCCCATTTACAATACTCCAGTATATGATGGGCCCCATGGATGATGCTCCAGTGTGTTATGGGCCAAAAGAAAGCTCCATATATAATGGATCCAATTATTAATGTTCCAGTGTATAATGGGCCACGTAAATGCTGCTCCAGTGTCTGATCTGCCCCATTTAGAATCCTCCAATACATGATGGGCCCCATGGATGATGCTCCAGTGTCTTATGTGCCCAAAGAATGCTCCATATATAATGGGCCCCATTATTAATGTACCAGTGTATAATGGGCCCTGCAAATGCTGCTCCAGTGTCTGATTTGCCCCATTTAGAATGCTCCAATACATGATGGGCCCCATGGATGATGCTCCAGTGTCTTATAGGCCCAAAGAATGCTCCATATATAATGGGCCCCATTATTAATGTACCAATGTATAATGGGCCCCGGAATGCTGCTCCTGTGTCTGATGTCCCCCATTTACAATACTCCAGTATATGATGGGCCCCATGGATGATGCTCCAGTGTGTTAAGGGCCAAAAGAAAGCTCCATATATAATGGGCCCAATTATTAATGTTCCAGTGTGTAATGGGCCACGTAAATGCTGCTCCAGTGTCTGATCTGCCCCATTTAGAATCCTCCAATACATGATGGGCCCCATGGATGATGCTCCAGTGTCTTATAGGCCCAAAGAATGCTCCATATATAATGGGCCCCATTATTAATGTACCAATGTATAATGGGCCCCGAAATGCTGCTCCTGAGTCTGATGTCCCCCATTTACAATACTCCAGTATATGATGGGCCCCATGGATGATGCTCCAGTGTGTTAAGGGCCAAAAGAAAGCTCCATATATAATGGGCCCAATTATTAATGTTCCAGTGTGTAATGGGCCACGTAAATGCTGCTCCAGTGTCTGATCTGCCCCATTTAGAATCCTCAAATACATGATGGGCCCCATGAATGATGATCCAGTGTCTTTTGGGCCCAAAGAATGCTCCATGTATAATGGGCTGCATTATTAATGAACCAGTATATAATGGGCCCTGAAAATGCTGCTCCTGTGTCTGATGTTCCCCATTTACAATACTCCAGTTTATAATGGGCCCCATGGATGATGCTCCAGTGTTTTATGGGCCAAAATAAAGCTCCATATATAAAAGACCCAATTATTAATGTTCTAGTGTGTAATGGGCCGCGTAAATGCTGTTTCAGTGTCTCATCTGCCCCATTTAGAATCCTCCAATACATGATGGGCCCCATGGATGAAGCTCCAGTGTGTTATGGGCCAGAAGAAAGCTCCATATATAATGGGTCCAATTATTAATGTTCCAGTGTGTAATTGGTCATGTAAATGCTGCTCCAGTGTCTGATCTGTCTCAATTAGAATCCTCCAATACATGATGGGCCCCATGGATGATGCTCCAGTATGTTATGGGCCAAAAGAATGCTCCATATATAATGGGCCCCACTATTAATGTACCAGTGTATAATGGGCCCCGGAAATGCTGCTCCAGTGTCTGATCTGCCCCATTTAGAATCCTCCAATACATGATGGGCCCCATGGATGATGCTCCAGTGTCTTATGGGCCCAAAGAATGCTCCATATATAATGGGCATCATTATTAATGTACCAATACATAATGGGCCCCGGAAATGCTGCTCCTGTGTCTGATGTCCCCCATTTACAATACTCCATTATGTGATGGGCCCCATGGATGATCCTCCAGTGTGTTATGGGCCAAAAGAAAGCTTCATATATAATGGGCCCAATTATTAATGTTCCAGTGTGTAATGGGCCACGTAAATGCTGCTCCAGTGTCTGATCTGCCAAATTTAGAATCCTCAATACATGATTGGCCCCATGGATAATGATCCAGTGTGTTATGGGACAAAAGAAAGCTCCATATATAATGGGCCCAATTATTAATGTTCCAGTGTGTAATGGGCCACGTAAATGCTGCTCCTGTGTCTAATCTGCCTCATTTAGAATCCTCCAATACATGATGGGCCCCATGGATGATGCTCCAGTGTCTTATGGGCCCAAAGAATGCTCTATATATAATGGCCCCCATTAATATTGTACCAGTGTATAATGGGCCCCGTAAATGCTGCTCCAGTGTCTGATGTCCCCCATTTAGAATGTTCCAGTATATGATGGGCCCCATGGATAATGCTCCAGTGTGTTATGGGCCAAAAGAAAGCTCCATATATAATGGGCCCAATTATTTTTTTTTCCAACATGTTTTAATAATGGGCCCAATTATTATTGTACCAGTGTATAATGAGCCCTGGAATTGCTGCTCCTGTGTCTGATGTCCCCCATTTACAATACTCCAGTATATGATGGGCCTCATGGATGATACTCCAGTGTGTTATGGGCCAAAAGAAAGCTCCATGTATAGTGGGCCCAATTATTAATGTTCCAGTGTGTAATGGGCCATGTAAATGCTGCTCCAGTGTCTGATCTGCCCCATTCAGAATGCTCCAATACATGATGGGCCCCATGGATGATGCTCCAGTGTCTTATGGGCCCAAAGAATGCTCCATATATAATGGGCCCCATTATTAATGTACCAGTGTATAATGGGCCCCCTGAAATGCTGCTCCTGTGTCTGATGTCCCCCATTTACAATACTCCAGTATATGATGGGCCCCATGGATGATGCTCCAGTGTGTTATGGGCCCAAAGAATGCTCCATATATAATGGGCCACATTATTAATGTACCAGTGTATAATGGGCCCCCTGAAATGCTGCTCCTGTGTCTGATGTCCCCCATTTACAATACTCCAGTATATGATGGGCCCCATGGATGATGCTCCTGTGTGGTTTGGGCCAAAAGAAAGCTCCATATATAAAGGGTCCAATTATTAATGTTCCAGTGTGTAATGGGCCACGTAAATGCTGCTCCTGTGTCTGATATCCCCCATTTACAACACTTCAGTATATGATGGGCCCCTTGGATCATGCTCCAGTGTGTTATGGGCCAAAAGAATGCTCCATATATAATGGGCCCCATTATTAATGTACCAATGTATAATGGGCCCCGGAAATGCTGCTCCTGTGTCTGATGTCCCCCATTTACAATACTCCAGTATATGATGGGCCCCATGGATGATGCTCCAGTGTGTTATGGGCTAAAAGAAAGCTCCATATATAATGGGCCCAATTATTAATGTTCCAGTGTGTAATGGGCCATGTAAATGCTGCTCCAGTTTCTGATCTGCCCCATTTAGAATCCTCCAATACATGATGGGCCCCATGGATGATGCTCCAGTGTGTTATGGGCCCAAAGAATGCTCCATATATAATGGGCCCCATTATTAATGTACCAGTGTATAATGGGCCCCCGTAAATGCTGCTCCAATGTCTGATCTGCCCCATTTAGAATCCTCTAATACATGATGGGCCCCATGGATGATGCTCCAGTGTGTTATGGGCCAAAAGAAAGCTCCATATAAAATGGGCCCAATTATTAATGTTCCAGTGTGTAATGGGCCATGTAAATGCTGCTCCAGTGTCTGATCTGCCACATTTAGAATGCTACAATACATGATGGGCCCCATGTATTATACTCCAGTGTCTTATGGGTCCAAAGAATGCTCTATGCATAATGAGCCCCATTATTTATGTACCAGTATATAATGGGCCCCGGAAATGCTGCTCCTGTGTCTGATGTCCCTCATTTACAATACTCCAGTATATGATGGGCCCCATGGATGATGCTCCAGAGTGTTATGGGCCAAGTGAAAGCTCCATATATAATGGGCCCAATTATTAATGTTCCAGTGTGTAATGGGCCACGTCAATGCTGCTCCAGTGTCTGATCTGCCCCATTTAGAATCCTCAAATACATGATGGGCCCCATGGATGATGCTCCAGTGTCTTATGGGCCAAAAGAAAGATCCATATATAATGAGCCCAATTATTAATTATTATTATTATTATTATACATTTATATAGCGCCATTTATTCCATGGCGCTTTACATATGAAAAGGGAAAATATAGACAGGTACAATAAACGTGTGCTAGACAAGGGACACACAAGTACAGAAGGAGAGAGGACCCTGCCCGCGAGGGCTCACAGTCTACAGGAATTAAATGTACCAGTGTTTATTCTCAAAGTGGGGACTGTACACCAGGAGTGCATTTCATGTTTTATTTTGGACAATGTTCCTGCGGGGCTGGTGTTGGGGTTTCCCTGGTTTCAACTGCACAATCCGGTCATTGATTGGGAGTCCTGGGATATTGTGAATGAGTACCTAATTGTTCCAGTAATTGCTTTGTTTTTGTATCTGTGTCATCCATCAGTCTAGAGGGTATTCCGGAGTACCTGAAGAACTTCGAGGATGTTTTTTCCGAAAAGAGGCTGAGGTTTTACCACCACACCGCCCATTTGATTGTAGTATTGACCTTGTTCCTAATGCTAAATTGCAAGGCCCCTTTATACAATTTCTCTGGTCCAGAGCGAGTTGCCATGAAAGAATATATCTCAGAGAGTCTTCGTAAAGGACACATTTGACTTTCTGTTTCTCCCGTGACAACAGGGTTCTTTATTGTAAAAAAGAAAGACGGTGGTTTACGCCCATGCCTCGATTTTTGTGAATTAAATAAGATAACTGTGAGAAATATGTACCCCCCTGTTCTGCCTTCATACACGTTGACATGGTGTGCAATCTAACATACAGCATAAATCATTATTCTATCTTCCAAATAAGCAGACTGTCCTCTGTAGTCTAACTTGTTTATTGGTGAACAGTATAGAACATGCGCGGTAAAACTATAAAAATACAAATGACATAGATAAGTATTAGGCACACAGCTGACACTTTACAATTAACAGGAAAGTATACAGTATGATGCAGCTTTAACATGGGAAAACACAGGATTCTAATAACATCTCCTATGCACTGGCTGCTATACAGTTAATAGCCTTCTAAACACTGCACTTCTAGAGAAGAAATTGATCTTACCAGATATGCTTTACCAGGATAGCAAACTCAAGTTGGAGAGGTTACAGGAGAGCACATGAACACGTGTATTCCCTGAAGTACACAGACGAAAATGGAGCTTCTTCTTCCCAGCATACCTTGCTTCAATGCCACAATGCAACACTCTATCTGCTTGTTAAAGGCACAAGCTATAAATTCAGCCACCACTAGATGGTGCTATAGCAAACAAAACCAGCACACAATACAAAACATACTGCCCTGTACTCAGATGGGCAGAACACTCCCCGCTTGGCATCAACTGATGCCACATACAGGGTCTTTTGGCGACTGCAGTAAAACTAGTTCTGCAACTGGTCTGAGGAATAGTTTACTCTCCTCAGCCTTCCACACTCTGACCTCGACCTTGCGCACCTTCTCATCCTTGCTTGGAAATACCTTGGTAATGAGTTTTGCAATGAAAACTGTGCACACTCAGATGGGTGGTGTAGAAAAAGCAAAATATTTATTAACATACAGTAGTCACTTTGTCAAACGTTTCGGTCTGTGTAGACCTTCATCAGTGTACTACAACAAAAAGGAAGGGGTGATAACAGAAGAACAAAACATAATACTTTCATATCTAGAAAAATAACCAAATAAGGTATATACAATGAGGGTATTGGGTCAAACTTAGTATATAACCAATAGTCGCGGTGGTTCCGCCAATATTATGCTTCAACAATCGTATAGGATACAATGAGTGTAGTCTGTCAGGAGAAATAGAAAAGCACTTAAATGGACATACCTAAGTGACAGTGATAACTGTCTTTGCGGAAGGCAGTTAAGGTGATAACTGCCTGGAGTCTATAGGACATAATAGAAGCAGTGTTCATAGTTTGTGCATAGTGCCCAAAGATCACATTAATAATATCAAAGAGGACATACCAATGTATTCTGGTAACGACAATAATGGTCGGAAGTGCTGTCGACTGTAACTAAGGTGAAAACATGAACGTCATAAGATGGGGGTGTAGTATACTGTGCAGTATTTACTGAACTAAAATATCACATATCCAGAGAAAAGCAATTGTTCAGATTATGGATCAGTGGATGCTGGCTGAAAGAGCTGTGACATGAAATCGTTACTGCAGAGAGTCTGGATGAACCGTTAAGCAGGCTGTATAATTGCGATCACAGACGTTGACTTATGCAAGAGGTTTAATAGAGCAAGATGACAAAAACTCCTCCAGTTTTGCCATAAATAGGTTGGCATATTGTGGGGACATTTTGCTTCCCATGGCGCTGCCCATACACTGTTGGTATAATAATGCTTCCTACTCCGTCCCTGTAACTGCTTGAGCAGGTCCAGCATCTCCAGTTCCCATACGGGGTTAAGAGCCACATAAGTCCTTCAGTGGCCACTCACACTATCCCAGTGTCCTGCTCCACTGCGCTGTAGTCCCTGGCAGCCTGTATTCCCTACCCGGGGGTCCTTTCTGTCCCAGATGGGGAAACACGTATTTTCCAGACCGGGGTCATTTCTGTCCCAGACGGGGATACACATATACCCCAGACAGGGTCCTTTCTGTCCCAGATGGGGACACACATCCTGCCTTGGGCAATCCTGCCCGGGCTCTGCTGCAGAAGCAGGAACTTCCTGCCCAGACAGCCTGCTGGACCGGCCCCATTTTTTAACCCCTTCTATCCCCAACCTAACTTAGTACAATGGCAATATACATTGACATGGCAGATATAAAACATTACAGAATACATATGTACGTCTTTTTAGGATTGCATAAAAGTGCCGTCGGCCACAGTTTTGTGCACTTCTGAAAAAAAGGACACCGCTGATCAGAGGCTAGACAGAGTCCAGAGTAACTCTGCTGCCTCATTATAGTGAATGGATCCATCGGGGGTTTCATCTGTCATGTCACTCGGAGATTTAGATGGAGACCCTGATGTACGTGCTCAGCGTAGAGTGCCAGATAAGTGTGATCATAAAGGTTATGTAAAATGTTCCCAATAAAAGCTTCAACTCAATCTAGAAAAGCAAAATGGCTTCTCGCCCCTCAAAAGAAATTTAGCAAATTCTCCGCTCCCAAATACAAATGCCCCCCCTCCCTTCTGAGCTCCAGTGTGCCTAAACCACATTTAGAATCCACGTTTGACATTTTTGTAGCGATGAGAGCCCGCTTAACTTACAGGTGCGTGTCTCCTGAAGCGTGAGCTAGGCATAATGTACTGGTCACTACAAAGGCAGTTTACAATTTTCACTCAGCAACATCCACTGCTGCTTGTTTCTGAAAAACACTCATGGACTCAAAATCATTACATCTGTAAATAAATTAAAATGGGGTCACTTGTGGGAGGATTCTCCTTTTCTAGCACTTAGTGGCTCTTTATATGGAATCTGCAAAATATTCTAGGAAAATTTGCGCTCCAGGAGGCAAATAGACTTTCGTCCCTCCCCAGTGTCTCCGTATGGCTAAGTAGTACTGTACAGCCACATATGGGGTATTGTCACGTGCAGTAGAAATTGTGGGACAAATTTTGGTGCCATTTTTACCCATTTCCCAGTGTGAAAATGTAAAACTTGGGGCTAACACACAATCTTGGTGGTAAAAATGTAAATTATTTTATCTTCACTGCTCAATGGTATAAAAGTCTGTGACACTCCTGTGGTGTCAATATAATCACTATACCCCTAGATGAATTCATTGAGAGGTTTCGTTTGTAAAATGGGGTCAATTATGGGGGGTTCTGCTGTGTTGGCACCTCAGGGGCTCTGCCAATGTAACATGGCACCCTCAAACAAGTGCAACAAAATCTGCACTGTAATATGGCGTTTCTTCCATTCTGAGCTTTGCACTGTACCTCAAAAGTAGTTTTTGATGACATTTGGGCTATCGGTGAACTCAGGAGAAATTGCAAAACAAATTTTGTGGTCCATTTTCTCCTGTTACCCTTGTGAAAATACAAAATTTTGAGCTAAAAATATTTTTGCAGAAAAAAATGTGATTTTTATTTTTTATTTTCACGGCTTAACGTTATAAACTTCTGTGAAGCACATGGGGGCTCAAGGTGCTCAATATGAATCGCCCGCCAGGGCAGTGGGGATACCTGGTACCGGGCCACTTCTTAAAGGGGAAGTGTCACGGCAGCAGTGACCGGTCCATGGCTCTGGGCGTCCAGTAAAGGGTATAAGATGAAAAGGGATAATAAAGAGTTTGTAGTAAAGTGTTTGTGACTCCACCTGTGGTACTCAGCAATAAAGATGTTAGCCGACGCTGCAGATTCAGTCCACTGGGACAGTTGTTGATGCAGCAGAGTTGGTTCAGCTCTCCACAGGCTGAGCTATGTCCCAGGGCAGTTAGGATATTAAAGATAATGTTGGAGGTGAATGTAGTGCAGGGCAGATGACGCAGGAAAGATTCAGAAGACACAGCAGAGTGCAGATTACTTTACCTTTTACTGAGCAATGCAGGTACAGTCCGGGGCTCAGGTTACAGATGGTTCTGGAGTCGGTCAGACTTAAAGCAGTTTGGGAATCTCCTTATTCAGGTGGGTCATGGAGCCTCCTTTCTAGCGCTGTTCTCTGAGGTACTTGCTGCTCTAAAATCTATTCAAGTTCCTATCTCTCTGCTACTTAGGTAGAATTACTGTCACAAGCGCTTCAGAGGTGACAGACCGTCATCCTGCGTCAGGCCTCAGAAGGTCTGAGCGCCTGTCCATACAGACTGCTCCCTGAACCATCTGCCTCTAGGACCCAGTGTCGATCTCCTCCTCAGAGTAGTTTGGAGCTATTTAGTTAGTGGCTCAGCTGTGACCCAGTGTGGGTACTAGCTCATTTCCACTTGTGCTTGTTAGAGTGTTGGACCTATTCAGAGTGCTCCAGTTTGGTGTCTGGAATCTCTCATCTGGTATCCATATCTGGCGATTCAGCTAAGTGTTCCCCTGTTTGTCTCACCTTACCGTCTTTAGTTTAGCGGAGACTGCCTAGCGCGCATCTCCCTCCCGTTCCTTATTCAGGACTTAGGCCTCAGGGAGATTCAGGGCCTGAGGTTCCTGCTCGGCGACTGGTGAGGAACCAGTATAGGGACTCGGTAGGAGTTCTAGGGAGAGATTAGATCTGGCCTAGGGGTCTCCAAATCCCTTCCCTAGAGTCTGGGCCCCCTTCCCAATTTCCCTTCATGTTACACTTGGTTTTCCCACACTGTGCGTGACAACTCCACTCGCATGTCAGGCAGCTGTAGCCTACTTCATGGATCGCTCCTGTCTCACGTCTCTAGCTCACACGTGCTGCTGTGTAGTCGAGTATCAGTTGGGGATAGAGGATCTGCGGTCTTCTGCCCTCTGGATTCTGCTGCTGGGGCTTTAGTACCACACAGCCTCGGACTCCGGGGCCCGGTTTCTGGCGCTAAAACCTGGGGTGAGCTCAGCTACAGCTCCTAACCCCAGGATCTCTCCACACGTCCTCTCTCAACCGTGTTTAGGCTCTAACTCTCCACTAACTTCCTGCTTCTGATCACAGAGAGCAGCTCCCCAGAAGTCGGGTCAGAGCTCCCCTGCTGACCTGGAGCAGGAACTGTGTTGTATGCTAAAACTACCTGTTAAGAGGATACCCTTCTTTGCTTCCAGGCATGACATCAATCCAAAAATCCTATACAGAAAAGAAATACCAGAAATGACACTATTCAATATTTTAATGAATATCAATAAACCAATGTATAATCCCAAAACAATTTGATACTCATAAAAAATTATTTTTTAAAAATTATTAAAATTAATACCAGTATTTTATTATAAAAAATGGATGAACACAACCATATTTAATAAAATATAAAGCTTTATTGAAGACAAAAAATAAAATTGAACATATACAATATATATATATAAAAAATTATTGTTACAATTAGTGTGTGTGGGGCTTCATGTGTCCAAAATGATTGGTATTTAATTAATTTATTTGAATAATAACCTCCTCAAGTGCTAAAGAAAATTGTGCATATATACCAAAAATTGGTGAAAAAATAAAAAAATAAAAAAATATACACGTATGATAACTATTGAGTAATAATTTAAGTGCAACTAAAAAAATACATACATATATATATTTATATATATATATATATAGGTGCACCAAATTAATACACAAAAATTATAAGTGTAACAATAAAAAGCATATAAATAAATCACAAAATGTGATAAAAAAATATTCAGTGAAAATCAGAAAAACGCATCTGGTGCCCAAACCATCAAATGAAAATATCAGTGCACATATAGTGTATTATTAATGAAAAAATATATAACACTGAAACAACATGTGCTAAATTGTCAGTGAACTCCAGAGAAAGAAAAAAAAAAAAAAAAAACACTGGTGCCTAAACCATCAAATGAAAATATCAATGCACATAAGGTGTGTTGTTTTTAATACAAGTAACGCTGAATAACGATTAATTAATCACACAACAATATGTGCTATTATAGCAGTGAACTCCAGAGAAAAAACAATAGTGCACAAAATGAATAAAAGCAGGAGATACCAACCAGTTAAGACACACTACTGCCCCAGCACACACCACTCCAACGCACGTTTCACAGTTGCTTCGTCAGGGAGTCTCGCTAGCGATATCGCTATGTGAGACGGGGGCTTTAGGTGTTAATGTTAATGAAAGCTCAACTGAACAAACACCATCTCATCCTATCCAAAGACCACTGACAATATCTGTTACTGGCCGACTACTCCATTCCCTTTCTTTGGCAGCAGCACAGATGAGGGTCATAGATGAGGGCCAGAAAAAGCAAGTGCTCCAGTGGATGGCAAGTGCTGCATCAAGTGGCCTCTCCTCCTCTTCCTCCACCTTAACATCACACACAGTACAATCCTCAGAGGTGGCACCCCAATCACACTTGTTTCCCCCCTCATCACAAAATTCCAAACGCCCAGATAACTGTGGCAAACCACAGATGGGCCATTCTGCAGAGCTACTCACACATTCTATTCCATGGGCATCAGAGGTCTGGTCCGAAGATTCACAGAATCCGGAGGAGGAAAGCATTTGACAACTATATGCATAAGCCAGCACATGCGTGATCAACATGCCTTAGTCTGGGAATCTCACTGCGCTAAAATGTGGACTAGTGGGCTTGGACAATCACTAGCCGTCCCATTAACCACATCTTCTGTTTCTCCCTCCTCCATCACCACATTGAGTGATCTTACACAGATCTCCGGCCGCAGAAAATCCTCTTGTTTACCCCCTACAGTTGGGTGGGCGAGAGCCCATCAGCTGTTACAGTAGTGGATGTGCCTACTGTTTTTGTGTCACCTAGCACAACACATCTTTCTTAATCCACCATAACATCTCCGCCTGCACCTCACTCACAGCCCACCGGTTTGTCCTGT
The DNA here is from genome assembly GCA_033576555.1 of Oophaga sylvatica. Lineage (NCBI taxonomy): Eukaryota > Metazoa > Chordata > Amphibia > Anura > Dendrobatidae > Oophaga > Oophaga sylvatica. The sequence continues at coordinate 106,598,578 of JARQOD010000006.1, forward strand.
TCACTCTACTACACCCTCTCTCAGCACAGCAGCAAGCCCTCGGTCCCGCAGTTGTGGTCACGTAAAATAATGTTTCCTCCTACACATGCCAAAGCTAAGAGCTTGAACTCCACCAAATCCAATCTGTTGGCCATGGAATGCTGCCTTTCAGCCTGGTGTATACAGACGGTTTCCGAAAGTTGAATGCCGTCGCAGTCCCCCAGTACCAGTTGCCCAGTCTCCATTACTTCTCTAAGAAAGATGTGCCTGCACTACACCAGCATGTTGCAGACAACATCACCATTTCCCTGCAAAAATCTATGTCTGTCAAGGTGCATTTCACCTCTGACACCTGGACGAGCAATCATAGGCAGGGGCGTTAAATCTTGCTGACTGGTCACTTGGTGACTCTGGTGGCTGTGGGGGCTCCACAAGTCTTGGAATCCCTAAGGCTTGCAGGACAAATCTCTGTATCTAACACTTCCTCCATTGCTTCTGGCTCCTCCACCTCCTCCAGGGCCTCCACTTGTGTCCTGAACCTCTCCCTTAATGAGACACACTTTCCAACAGTGCAGAAAGAATCCCACCACCTATGTATTGCGCAGCCAGGGCTCACCGCAATCAGGCAGTGTTCAAATTAATATGCCTTGGAGATCGCGGTCACACAGCCCAAATGTTGTGGACAGCTATCCAGGCCGAGTTAGAGAAATGACTGTCTCCACTGAACCTGGAGCCAGGGAAGGCCGTGTGCGATAGAACTTGTGGCAGCAACATCACATATGTGCCTTGCATGGCTCAAGTCCTCAACCTGGTGGTATAGCAATTTCTCCACCACTATCTTGGCCAGGATGCGCTGCTGCAGAAAGCACAGTCACTGTGTGCTCACTTCCAGCGATCGCGCCCCGAAGTTCATCGACTTGCATCACTACAGAGGTCTTTCGGCCTACCAGTTAAGCATTTGATTTGCAATGTTCCGACATGGTGGAATTCCACTCTGCACATGTTGCAGTGACTATGGCAGCAGCGACAAGCTCTGGTGCAGTATATCAATTTGCATAGCCTGGGCAAACGCAGTACGGACGTGGTGCAAATCACGCTTCTGAAGTGGGCACAGGTGAAGGACCTCTGCACCCTTCTGCACAGTTTCAAAATGACGACTAAGATGGTTAGTACTGATGATGCTGTGGTGGTCCCAGAGGAGGAGATGGAAGCAGAGAAGGATGCGGAAGGAATAACAATATCGCTAAGTTCCTGACTGTCATTGCACAGGTGGGTACCATGGGAGAGTGGATTATAGCGATCGTGGGGGAATCATGGTACCAGACAAACTGTTAGTGAATATGCAGGAGCCAAGGAACAAATTGAGGAGGACGAGGAGATAGAGGTGATGGACGAGTAACAGTCAGGAGTTGAAGAGGATAATGATCCCCTCTGTTGTCTGTGGTTGTCAGGAGGGGACGGAGGAAGCAACCTTGAGTGTTACCCCGACACCAGCACACCATGGACTTGGACCTCATGGAAGCGCCTGACACATGAGCGCCTTCTTACTGTGCTGTTTTCAACATGATGCCTGTATTCTTGGGGTTAGAAATAGTGCTGACTACTAGGTTGCCACTCTGGTAGATCCAGGGTATAAGGCCGGCGTCACACTGGCGACAGAATCGGACGACTGCAATACGATGAAAAATCGTATTGCAGTCTGCCCTATGTTAATCTATGGAGCAGCTCCTAGTATCAGATTTTTTGTGGTCCGTTTTAAACGTCCGTGTGCAATCGCAGCATGCTGCGATTGTCACCGATTGTGGGTCGACTATCGCCAATGCAAGTCTATGGGAGCGATGAAAAATCTGATTACAAACGGACCGCATGTGTGACTTGCGATTAAATCGCATCGGTGTCCTTTAGAAAAGCCGGCAATTCATCCCCGGCTATACTGTAAAATCACACTGACAGCTTTAATAAAGAATAGAAAGAATAGATATACACACATAGAATACATATATATATATATATATATATATATGTAATTGTGACATGTATATATATATATATATATATATATATATATATATATTTATAGTTCCTAGACTTCTACATACTGTAATAGCCGCTAATTCAATTGCCGGCTTTTGTGAAATCACAGAAGCCGACATGAAATGATACATTGTTTCCACACAGTTAACCATGTCATTTCCTGTATTTTGATATTTGTTTAGAACTTACAATTACATGAGTGTATTTGTGCAAAATTTCAGACATGTAGGGGTTAATTAAAGGTGTAAATTCGTTGAAAAAAAATGCGTGGGCTCCCGCTGTATTTTCTCCAACAGACAGACAAAGCAAGCGAGTGGGGGCAGATAATAATAGCCTAGGGAGGGTACATTTTTTTTGTGCCCCCCCTGGCTACTAACATCTGCCCCCAGACACCCCAGAAAGGGCAAATCTATAATTAGATTCGCCCTTTCTGGCACTTTGCCCGTCTATTCCCATTGCCCTGTAGCGGTGGCGAATGGGTTAATAATGTCACCTTAATGTCACCTTAGTATTGAAAGGTGACCTTAAGGCAGGTTAATAATTGAGAGCTGTCAATTAGACAACTATCAATTATTAATCCTATTGAAGTAAATAAAAAAACACACACACACTTTAAGAATAAATAATTTTAATGAAATAAAAACACATATTTTTGACCATCTTTTATTTAACTCTTAATCCATTCGAAGCCCTTGTTCTTCTAAAATAAATATAAAATAATAAAACAACATTATTCTTACCTATCTGGCAATCTGTCACGTCCCACGATGTAATCCTTCACAAAGGGTTAACTAGCAATCAGATAAGCAGCGCAAGTAATCCTGCGTGCTCATCTGATAGCTCCTGAATGAATGAGTTTATCTCCTGCCGACAGGAGAGGATGTGATTAATGAATGAAGCTTAATTGATTGTATCCCACTTTCACCTTAGGTCAGGTCACTGAAGTGAAAGTGGCAATAAATCAATTAAGCTCCATTCATGAATCTATTCCTCTCCTTTCGCTGGGAGAGTAACTTATTCATTCAGGGGAATACAGGTCTGAGACAGCATTATTAGCTCTCTGCGACCTGTAACCTGTTAACCCTTTCTGATGGATTACACCGTGGAACCTGACTGTACATCGGATTGGTAAGAATCATTTTGCTTTTTTATTTTATTTTTATTACAGGAAATGGTTTTAGCAGGAAAATAAAATATGGTCAAAAACTGTGTGATTATTTCATTAAACTTCTTTTTTATTAAACTGTGTGTGTTTGATTTTTCTATCATACAATAGGATTAATAATTGATAGTTGTCTAATTGACAGCTCTCAATTATTAACCTGCCTTAAGGTCACCTTTCAATACTAAGGTGACATTAAGGTGACATTATTAACCCATTCGCCACCGCTACAGGGCAATGGGAATAGACGGGCAAAGTGCCAGAAAGGGCGAATCTAATTATAGATCTGCCCTTTCTGGGGTGTCTGGGGGCAGATGTTAGTAGCCAGGGGGGGCACAAAAAAATGTACCCTCCCTAGGCTGTTATTATCTGCCCCCACTCGCTTGCTTTGTCTGTCTGTTGGAGAAAATACAGCGGGAGCCCACGCATTTTTTTCCAACGAATTTACACCTTTAATTAACCCCTACATGTCTGAAATTTTGCACAAATACACTCATGTAATTGTAAGTTCTAAACAAATATCAAAATACAGGAAATGACATGGTTAACTGTGTGGAAACAATGTATCATTTCATGTCGGCTTCTGTGATTTCACAAAAGCCGGCAATTGAATTAGCGCCTATTACAGTATGTAGAAGTCTAGGAACTATAAAATATATATATATATATACATGTCACAATGACATGTATATATATATATATATATATATATATATATATATGTGTTCTATGTGTATATATCTATTCTTTCTTTTGTGATTGAAATACTATTCTTTTGGATCCATTATATGTCAGTTTTGCAAGCCTGCGAGAAATTCTCGCAAGTCGGATGAAAATCGGATGTTACAAGGTACACACACATGCAACTAAATCGCATCTTTGAAGGAAAATCGGATGACAGAAGGATGTGTGATGTTTGCATTTTGATCCGACAATCGACCGACTAAAACGGACCGATTTTTTGTAGTTGTGTGTGACGCCGGCCTAAGAGTAAATTTTGCCAGATGCTTCCTAGCCTGGAAAGGAAAGCACGCATGCTGGAGTATGGAAATAATATATGAATTTTGGCACACACCAGTGATAGCAGAATGTGTTAGTTTAATGTGGAATTTACATACAATTTACAGCAAAAAGTACAGTTGGCAGAGACGTTTCGGTCAAGCGACCTTCATCAATATGCTGCAATGTGAATGATAACATGTATAAACATGAGGATAAGATACAAAATAGGAAAAAAATTGAAAAAAAGTATATACATGATATATATTGCTGAAGAGGGATTTTCTCAGCATGCTGTGTGTAGGAACCAACAACAAAGAAATATAACATTCTTGATGGTTATAAAGTGTGTATTCATATATGAAGTGCCTATAAGAGAGGAATCAAGTGACTGAAGTGGCATAGTGAGAGCTATAGAAGAGCACATACCCATTTGTACTTTAGCTGTCAGAGTTTTATTATTCCTAAAAAAGGGGGATGTGCTAAGGTGAGTATGTTAAGCTCTTAATGATAGTATTATAGTAATGGGAATAATCTATGACACATACCGCTGGAGAAAATAGTAAAAGGATACAATCTGTGGAGATAAACGGTGTGAGAAAACCGCATTGTAGCGTTGTATGATATTGCTAATTATTAACATTAACATTGGTGAGGCAGTGGAAAGTGGAAAGATTACCTTCTAGGTCCCTTCTGCAGGTAAGAGCGTCAGGTGAGCTAACAGCATGGACGCGGTATCCACCGCTTGTCTCAGTAGCTGTTGTTTGCTCAGATCGCTGTGTTTAAATGTGCAGAGTGGTGCAGGTGTCATGGCCGCTGAAACCGGAAGTGTGTGACCGGAAACAGCTCAGCGTGCGTTCCACTGACGTTGGAGACTAATCTTACTTGAAGCGGATTAGCATATCAGGAAGTGCTGTGCTCACAGTGCAGGTATTCTTAGAGCGGTGCATAGAATTAATGACGTAAGTGAGCTGGGGTGATCCGACGGCATGATAGTTCTATGGATTCTGAAACAAATAAATACACCTAGCACCTTGAAACGCAAGCGGTGACGTCAGTGAAACGCACGCTGAGCTGTTTCCGGTCACACACTTCCGGTTTCAGCGGCCATGACACCTGCACCACTCTGCACATTTAAACACAGCGATCTGAGCAAACAACAGCTACTGAGACAAGCGGTGGATACCGCGTCCATGCTGTTAGCTCACCTGACGCTCTTACCTTCAGAAGGGACCTAGAAGGTAATCTTTCCACTTTCCACTGCCTCACCAATGTTAATGTTAATAATTAGCAATATCATACAACGCTACAATGCGGTTTTCTCACACCGTTTATCTCCACAGATTGTATCCATTTACTATTTTCTCCAGCGGTATGTGTCATAGATTATTCCCATTACTATAATACTATCATTAAGAGCTTAACATACTCACCTTAGCACATCCCCCTTTTTTAGGAATAATAAAACTCTGACAGCTAAAGTACAAATGGGTATGTGCTCTTCTATAGCTCTCACTATGCCACTTCAGTCACTTGATTCCTCTCTTATAGGCACTTCATATATGAATACACACTTTATAACCATCAAGATGCCTCCCTGACCTTTTAGGGTCATCACAACACAATACCAGACCCCAATCAGAGGGTAATAAAACCTTCACTCCTTATCTATGAACTAGTCATATTTATGTTAATCCCTCTGCCATAATGACAGTTCTGCTTCATGTCACTTGTCCTACCTATTGCATTTTTTCTGTGCTATTTTGTGTATAAATATGTGATTCTTCAGATGTTGTATTAGTCTATGCCTGATGAAGAGACCTGAGTAGTCTCGAAAGCTTGCAATTTGTTACCATCTTTTCAGTTAGCCATTAAAAGGTATCAACCACTGAGGACTCTCAAGTCTAAATATATTTTTTTATCTACTGGCTAACACGGTACGAAGATACACATCTTTCCTACATTAAACTAACACATTCTGCTATCACTGGTGTGTGCCAAAATTCATATATTACTTCACATATGGGTTGGGATCCTAATTTTTGAGCACCATCCTTATAAACCATCTCTAGTTGTGCCCACGTCTTTGATTTATATGCTGGAGTATGGAAACACGCTTGTAGACAATCTTAAGTGTGGTTTTCCCTAAGATAGCAGCAGTGAGTCACACAGTGTGCATCACAGTTGTAGACTTCCAACCCCTTGAATGTCAAAGCGTCATTGCAAAAACATTAGCAGCATCAGTTTAAGTGGCATAAGTAATTTCTGTGAGTCATTTCACACATTTTTTAGACCAGCCTGTGCACCAGCAGAACAGAGTACAATTGTGAATGACTGGAGAGGATGGTGCAGGAGTATCTTGAGCTCAATATAATATCAATGCCATCAGGGGGAATTTGGACCCTTTTGCATTTTGGTCTTAAAAACGGAAGAGTGGCCTTAGCTCGCCTCTCATGCCTTAGAGGTTTTGTCATGCCCGGCAGTCACCATTCTTGGAGAATGTGTCTTCTGTGCTGCTGGTGGTGTCCTGATGGATGAGCGCATCCGGCTGTCCACTGAAAGTGTAGACCTCCTAACTTTCATCAAAATGAACAAGTCATGGATCTTCAATGACTTTTGCACCCCAGTCACAGACTGGGCAGACAAGGTGATGGAGTTGTTTTTAGTGTCATGCTTTTATCTTGCATTAGTGCAGTTTGTGCCACCTTTGTCGTGGCTTCTGTGCCTGCTGTTGCTACTGCTGCTGATGTTACAATTTATTGAAATGTGGAGACTCGAAGTTGGGTCTCCATCTGTTGCGTTGCCTGTAGTCCAGAGACGTATCCAGGGGGGGCAGCCGGGGCATGTGCCCCGGGCACAGCCGGCAGGGGGCGCAGTCGGGCCGCCTAATGCAGCGGTCCGCAGTGTCTCCCCTGCGGCTGCATTCTCCTGCCCCCGGCCAGTGAGTTGGCAGTTCTCTGTGCCGGCTGTCAAGCTGACAGCCGGCGCAAAGAAGCTGCTGCGTGCCGGCTCCCAGGGACCAATTGTACTGGCATCTATGCAGACACCAGTACAATTGTAGCTCTGACCAGAGCTGAAGAAACCACCGAAGAGTAAGGGAAGGAGGGGGAATATAATGTGTGGGGGGATTTAGATTTGGGATGGGGGATACTTTGGGTGGGGGGATTTGGAGTGGGGATGGGGATACTTTGAGTGTGGGGGGATTTGGAGTGGGGATGGGGGATACTTTGTGTGAGGGGATTTTGAGTGGAGATGGTGGATACTTTGGGTGGGGGGGATTTGGAGTGGGGATGGGGATACTTTGTGTGGGGGGATTTTGAGTGGGATGGGGATACTTTGTGGGGGGATTTTGAGTGGGGATGGGGATTCTTTGTGTGGGGGAATTTTGAGTGGGAATGGGGGATACTTTGTGTGGGGGTATTTTGAGTGGGGATGGGGGATATTTGTGTGGGGTTTTGAGTGGGGATGGGGGATACTTTGTGTGGGGGGATTTTGAGTGGGGATGGAGGATACTTTGTGTGTGGGGATTTTGAGTGAGGATGGGGGGGTTATTTAATATGTGGGGGATTTGGAGTGGGGATGGGGCATTTCATGTGTGTGGGGGGATTTGGAGTGGGGATGGGGGGTTATTTAATGTGTGTGGGGATTTGGCGTGGGGATGGGGAGGTTATTTAATGTGTGGGGGATTTGGTGTGGGGGATGGGGGATTTAATGTGCGTGGGAGGATTTGGAGTGGGGATTTAATTTGTCTGGAGGGATTTGGAGTGGGGATGGGTGATTTAATGATGGGGAGATTTGAGGACACTGAGTATGTATGTATGAGTGCATGTATGAGGAAACAGTATGGGGGGATGGGTGCAGACAGTATGGTGAGTGGGGGATGGGTGCAGACAGTATGGGGAGCGAACGGGTGAATGTATGTGGACACAGTATGGGGAGTGAGGGTGATGGGATGTGTGCAGACACAGTATGGGGAGTCAAGGGTATGTGTGTAGCCCTGGTACACAATACCAGGAGGATGAGTGGAGAGGTAACAGTTAAGGTCTCTTCATGACATCATGTACACTTCTGACACACCCAGCAGGGGTGTGGGAGGGAGTGATTTTCTAGTCAGTCAGTTTCCTGTCCTTGGACAGAGTAGACGTGTCCAGTTTGAGCCTGTCATCAGTTCAGAACGTGGAGTCTAGTACAGGTGGTTTAATTCACCTCAGTCTAGTCAGAGCTGTGCCCCACTGGAAGAAAGACTGAACTAACTATTAAGAGTCGAGCAAATCGAAGGGCAAAGTGGAAGATTATTGGAAAAGTGCGTTTGGCTTGGAAGAGTCCTGCACGTTGCTACCGGTCACTGGGGACCGAAGAATCACTATTGTTACAAGCATAGTGAAGAGAAAACCAGAGATTTACCGGACCCTAGGTCGCGGCAAACAAGCCCCTTATAGTCAGTACGTAACTGGGGTCAGGGGAAGTGAAGACTTTGAGTCTCTGCAGGACAAAATAAGAATTCAGCTCCCTCACAGAAAGGCTCCACCACAAACCTGACTGGGAAATACAGCTTTGGATAAGCTGGAGTTATTGAGAGAACTACGCTGCAAGCTGGTTGTACTCATCAGTGTGTTGAAAGTAAAGGAGGCCCCTAAGTTGCTTAGCTGTTGCCTCAAAGCTCATCCTCCACCAACCCCATCAGCCTCCCTGGGACCTGCTTGAACATCTTACAAGTAAAGGTATGGAAAGACACTGACCGTGTGAGACTGAGTTATTATTGCATGCCTGCACAATCCCTACCTAACTACCGACCTGAGGGAAGAGTCCCACCTGTAGGGGACCCGACATCTAGCTGCCTCACCATCCCCTCAGAGATCTACAGCAGCGCTGGTACATATTACCAGAATACTACAGGTGGCGTCACGAACTGTATATAAACCTATCCCCTGTAAATATTCCCCCAACATACGCCAGACCGCCAGGGCCACAGACCGAGCCACAGCTACCTGTGACAAAATCCCCATAGACTTCTACGGGCTCGGCTCTGAGTACCCCATTGCCCTGGTAACCCACAATTGTGGTGGCGGGTCGACACATATGTGTGAGCAGACAGAATAAAGAGTGAGGGGGTAAATATATGAGGAGACAGTATGGTGAACAGGGAGGATGTGAGAGGAGACAGTGTGAGGAGGGAGGGGAATAGTGTGAGGCGACAGTATATTGCAGATATTTTTATTTAGGAACATTATAATGACACTTCTATCTTTAAGGGCATCGTGTGGGGATGTGCTGCAGAACACCAGAGAAGATGGAAGTTTGCAGAGACTGCTGTGGATGAGAAAACTCATCATGGGGTCTGGACAAGATGAAGACAAGAAGGAGAACGACTCCAGAGAAGACGACATCTATCAGGTACCTGGATGTAAATATTATTTGTGGTACTGACTAATTCTCATGTTTTTATTTATGTCAGGAGCATTACAGGGGTTGTCCATGTTTGTGCTGAGTCTGCAGTCATTCTTTGTGACTGCAGACTTCTGAATTCTCACAGTGCGCACTGCACGCTGTCAGGATTCTCTCGTGTCGGTTATTTATATACATGCGGTTACATGCTGACTAGACATGTGTGGCCTCACTCAATGAAAATGAACGGAGCGAGGCCGAGCATGTCTAGTCAGAATGTGACCAGAAGTATATAAATCACATGCTTGTGCTGACATGACCGTGTACTCTCGCCACCAGTAAGGGAGAACTCTAAAAGTGTGCAGTGCATTCGTTGTGAGAATTCAGAAGCTGCAATGTCAGGATTCAGCTCTACAGGTTCCAGTAGTCATCACATGGACACTTCACTCATATGTGACTCTCATACTTATGGTCCTGTGACAACGAGCTTCTCTTCCTGCTTCTCTCAGTTTTTCACTGAGAGCATTAGGGAGAGCAGCTCGTCGGTACATGACTAAGTGTGCAAATCACATGTTTGTGGGGGGGGTGGGTGGGCGCCAAACTGAATTCTTGCCCCGGGTGCCAGAAAGCCTAGATACACCTCTGCTGTAGTGTAAGGCCTCTTTCACACATCAGTTTTTTGCAATCAGGCACAATCCGGCGAATTGTTTTAAAAGACGGATCCAGCGTAGATTGTAAAAAACTTATGTGCCGGATCCGTTTTTTAGCTGGATCCGTCCTGACCTTTTTTTTAACCTGGAAAATGTAGCAGTAGTAGTAGTAGCAGTAGTAGTACCAGCAGCAGCAGCAGCAGTAGCAGTAGTAGTAGTAGTACTTGATTTCCAGAATCAGGATCAGTGTTTTGCCGGATTGCACAAAACACTGATCCGATCCCATAGACTTCTATTGTTTCCGGCCGCCTGATGCTCCGCTTCAGGCGCTGTCAGGCGTTTCCGGCAGAAAAAAAAACGTTACATGATGCGTTCTGTCCGGCTGCCGGAATTAAAATCTAGGACGGATCCGGCAGAAAATGGACTAAACGCAATGACATGCGGCGCGATCCGGCGCTAATGCATGTCAATGGCAAAAAAACGGATCCGGCGGTTAAAACAAAACGGATCCATTTTTTTACAAAAATGCCGGATCGCGTCTGATGGCAAAAAAACTGATGTGTGAAAGAGGCCTAGAGCCCCATTATACTATTTCTACTCTGGGGAAATTGATGCCACTTTAGTGGTATGTGGCAATAATTTTTGGAAATGTGGAGACTCCAAGTTGAGTCTCTATCTGGTGGGTTGCCTGTAGTGGAAGGTGTGTGAGAGGCCTATTATACTGCTTACTGTTTCTACACTGTGGAAATTGATGCCACTTTAGTGGTGTGTGACAATCATTTTTCAAAATGTGGAGAATTCAAGTTGGGTCTCCTTCATGTTTGTTGCCTGTAGAAGTAGGGCTCCCTGACAGGCAGGCCTGCACTTACTGTCACTCAACTACCTGTGTCACTATCCTTACATTTTTCTACCAATAGTAGTCTATGAAACTGGGGTTTGTGCCATCTGAGTGTGGCTGTGAAAATTTTTTTGGCGCTGTTGTATGAGGGATCAGGCTCATAGCAAAGAAGGCTTACACTGCTCCCTTAACAACAAGGTCTTCACTGAAACTTCAATGCAAAGCTGAAAATTCGTGCTCAGACCCTGATACATAATGCATGGCTCATGGCTGACTGCTTCTGTGCCATTATAAAATGTTCTACTGTGGGTCAATTGATCAGTCAATTGCCTGTTTTTCTTTCCTTACATTTTTCAACCAATAGTACTCTATGAAACTGATGTTTTGTGCCATCTGAGTGTGGCTGGAAAAAAAAAATAAGCAGTTGCATGAGATATCAGGGCTGCCAGCAAAGAAGACTTACACTGCTCCCTTAACCACCAGGTCTTCATTGTAAATTCAATTCAAACTATAAATGCTGTGCCAGACCCTGATACCTCTTGCATGGCTAATGGCTGACTAATGCTGTGCCATTAGCAAATTTCTACTGTGAGTCAATTGATGCCACTTTTCATGGTGTCTGCCCCAAATTTTAGCTGTTTGGGCAGCTTTATGTCACCCCTTAAAGTGTGTATACATTTGGTTTGGCCTCCCATTGAATTTAATGGGGTTCAGGAACGTTCGTCAAACTGTTCAGCGATCATGTTCTGCAAACATCGGGACATTCGGCGAAGCGAACTAAACCTTGAAAGGTTCACTCATCTCTATTCGGGAGCTGTTTACCACTCCACTCCACACACATGCAGCTCCGCACACCTCGTACGCACAGGGTTCCGCACACCTCGTACTCACAGGGCTCCGCACACCTCGTACTCACAGGGCTCCACTTTGCACACCTCGTACACATGCGGCTCCGCACACCTCGTATGCACAGGGCTCTGCACACCTCGTACGCACAGTGCTCTGCTCCACACCCTCGTACACACGCGGCTCTGCTTCGCACACCTCATACACACGTGGCTCCATACACTTCATTCACACAGGGCTCCATTCCGTATACCTTGTACACACATGGCTCCACTCCATACACTCCACCCCTCCTGTGACGTCATCACAGGTCCTGTGCCCACAGAGCAGCAATCCATGAGCAACAGGAGCAGATGCAGTAACGGAGAATCTGCCGCCCCCTATCTTGAGGGAGGCACCGCCTGAGGCAGAGTACTCAACTCGCCTCATGGTAGGTGCACCCCTGTCTGTGTGTATGTCTGCGGGGCTGTGTGTGTGCAGGTCTGTGTGTAGGCAGGCATCATTCGATGGGACTACAAGTCCCATCCGGCTATGCCTGCTACAGTGGGAGCATTAGAAATGATAGAGAGAGAGGGGCGCAATAGCACAGTTACCAAATTAACAATTGGTTTACTGAAAGGTAAAATTCACATCTTTACACGTTGTGAGTATGCACAACCCATATAGTAAGTAGGATAGGAGGGCTGCAGATGGCACCGGACCCGCAAATAATCTTCAAGAAATTCTGGATAGGATATTCAAGATGCCGACAATTCCACGCTCCTCCAAAATCAGGCAAGGGAATCACAGACTTCAGTACCTTCATGTACCTGAGGAAGTGGACAGGACGTCCATGAAACACGTAGTTTGATAGCCTTTAATAAAGTATGCAACTCTTCTGAAGTCTGTGATTCCCTTGCCTGATTTTGGAGGAGCACGGAATTGTCGGCATCTTGAATATCCTATCCAGAATTACAGTGAGAGCATTAGCGGATGATGGGACAATAGTAGTCCCAACATCTGGCTAATGTGTTGAATAGTAAAAAAAAAACCACATACAGACATAGAGTACATACTCACCATATACAGCTAATCCCCGAAGACCTCGATCACCTGGAAAAAAAATAATAAAGAAACAATATACTCCCTGTTCCGATGTAATCCATATAATGATTGTCCCACGACGATCCCCCAGCAGATGTGACCGCTCTCCAGGTACTCCGGTATACCGTAACCGGAGATAATGCGCATGCTGTGGATCACTCCGCCGTCTAGGTCACCTGAGTTCATCTTTCCACTTGCGGCACAGCTGGGTGAGAAATTTCTCACGCAGCAATGGTGCCGTTAAGTGAGAATGAACTCGGGTGACCTCGACGGCGGAGTGATCCACAGCGGGAGCATTATCTCCGGTCACTGTACACCGGAGCCCCTGGAGAGCAGTCACATCTGCTGATGTGACAGCTCTCTGCAGGGGATCGTCGTGGGACAATCGTTATTATATGGATTACGTCGAAACAGGGAGTATATTGTTTCTTTATTATTATTTTTTTTTCCAGGTGATCGAGGGCTTCGCGGAATTAGGCATACAATAAATATTGGAAATCTGTGTGTTGTTTTATTTCATTAAAATATTTTATTCTGGCTGTGTCTTTTTTTTAACTCATTAATAACTAAAGGATTATTAATGAATAGGGGTCTTATTGATAACTCTCCATTACTAACCGGGCTTGATGTCACCTTACAATACAAAGGTGACATTAACCCCTTATTACCCCATATGCCACCACTACAGGGCAGTGGGAAGACAGAGGCTAAATGCTGGAATTGGCGCATCTAAGTGAAGCGCCATTTCTGGGGTGGCTGAGAGCTGGTGTTTGTAGCCGGGGGACGATATCCATAGCCCCTTTCTAGGATATGAATATCAGCCCGCAGCTGTCTGCATAGCCTTTCTGGCTATTAATTATAGGGGGACCCCACGTCATTTTTTTTGAGTCCCCATATTTTAATAGCCAGAAAAGGCTATGCAGACAGCTGCGGGCTGATATTCATAGCCTGGGAAGATCCATGGGTATTAACCCCTTCCCAGGCTATAAACATCTGCCACCGGTCTCTGGCTTTCGCTCTCTGGACTGGAAAATTGCGCAGGAGCCCACGCCATTTTTTCCCTTTTTTTAAATTAAACATATTGCGTGCAGATTTTGTGTGTGTGTTTATTTAGCTCTTTATGTACCATTTTATTATGTTCATTACTAAACATAAGAAAAACAAGTTAGATTATACTCACCCAGGGGGCGGTCCGGTCCGATGGGCGTCGCAGGTCCGGGTCCAGTGCCTCCCATCTTCATGCGATTACATCCTCTTCCTTGCTTCTGTCACGCCCCTTCGCAGGCGCACTGATCTGCACTGTTGAGGGCAGTGTAAAGTACTGCAGTGTGCGGGCCTCTCTGACCTTTCCCGGCGCCTGCGCACTGCAGTACTTTGCTCTGCCCTCAACAGGGCAGAGAATCAAGCCTGCGCAGGAGCCGTGACAGAAGCAAGGAAGAGGACATCATCACATGAAGATGGGAGGTGTGGGACCCGGACCTGTGACACCCATCGGACCCGGACCTGTGACACCCATCGGACCCAGACCGCACGGACCGCCCCTGAGTGAGTATAATCTATTTTGTTTTTCTTATCTTTCAGGTCACATCGGGGGCTTATCTACAGCATTTTTGAATGCTGTAGATAAGACCCTAATGGCTGTGGCTGTATCTTATATATGAAAAATGAGGTGATGTCACCTTACAATATAAAGGTGACATTAACCCCTAATTACCCCATATGCCACCTCTACAGGGCAGTGGGAAGACAGAGGCAAAGTGCCAGAATTGGCGCATCTTAGTGACGCGCCATTTTATTATGTTCATTACTAAACATAAGAAAAACAAGTTAGATTATACTCACCCGGGGGGGCGGTCTGGTCCGATGGGCGTCGCAGGTCCGGGTCCAGTGCCACCCATCTTCATGAAATTACGTCCTCTTCCTTGCTTCTGTCACGGCTCCGGTGCAGGCGCACTGATCTGCACTGTTGAGGGCAGCGTAAAGTACTGCAGTGCGCTGGCCTCTCTGACCTTTCCCGGCGCCTGCTCACTGCAGTACTTTGCTCTGCCCTCAACAGGCCTGCGCAGGAGCCGTGACAGAAGCAAGGAAGAGGACATCATCACATGAAGATGGGAGGCGTGGGACCCGGACCTGTGACACCCATCGGACCCGGACCTGTGACACCCATCGGATCCAGACCGCACGGACCGCCCCTGGGTGAGTATAATCTATTTTGTTTTTATTATCTTTCAGGTCACATCGGGGGCTTATCTACAGCATTTATGAAAAATGAGGTGACAGATTCCCTGTAATAGCCAGGCAATCGCTCACCTATGACTACAGTAAATGACATCAGGGCCGGGTCAAGGTATTTTGGTGCCCTGGGCAGAGGAAGTTGATGGCTCCCCCACCCTTTAGTCTCCCCCACGCAAATGAATTGGTCAGAGACTAAGGTAACAGGACTCCTAATGCACCCTCCTCCAATAGGTCAGGTAGCAACCTCTGATGATCACTTCCGCTAGAATTGTTATCTTTTCACCTAAAAATACCAGCAAAAGTAAAAATGTGGTGTACTGTAGGGCTAAGGCTCAACAGGGACTGCAATTTCAAAGTTAGATATAGATTCACTCATTATTTGTGGATCATTTACACAATACCAGGGACAAATAGCTATATTCATCCCTGACATCCTGTATTTTAAATGTCGGACAGAAGGATATTCATGGAAACCAATATTGCTTAATTATAATGGGGTCGTATGGTTTCTATTAAAGTGTCCAGCATTTAGCTGATAGCCTAATGAATTTAAACATACGCCATTACAGATACAGTGATATGTCTGAAGGTTTTTGCATCTATCATGCAACAAATACAGCTTGCAACAAAACGGATGGTGGTTCTGGTGCCACATTCCTGTTCATGTGTATTCCTGTTTAGATAATGGTCCTGGTGACAAATTCATGTAGTGATGGTTGATCTAGTGCTGTATTCATGTACTACTGAGGGTTCTGATGATGTATTCATGTAGTCATGGTTGTTCTGGTGAGTGACATATTCATCATGAAAACCATCATCAGTATATGAATACAAACTCATCATCAGTACATAAATGGAACACAAGAGACATCAATTGTACATGAATACAGCACCAGAACTATCATCAGAAAATAAATGTCGATAGAACTACCATCAGTATATAAATATGTCACCAGAACAAGCATCAGAATACATCAGTAAATAAATAAAACACCAGTACCATCATAAGTACATGAATGAATCACCAGAACCACCATAAGTACCAAGTTTAGTACAGGAATCAGTTGTAATGTCAGGTCAGCCCCATATACAATTCTATTGCATAAACCTACAACTACCATTATGTCCTTAACAATGGTAAGGAGATGCTGGAAGTTGTTGTTATCAGTCTTTGTCAGACTGCGGACTGTACAGGAACCACAGCACTGATGAGACACACAAATAAATATTTACATCCATGTACCTTACAGTTGACATCTTCCGTGATTGGAGTCGTTCTCTTTCTTTTCGTCTCCATCTTGTCCAGACGCCATGATGACTTCTCTCATCCACAGCTCGTCTCCCCCAAAAATGAAAAAATTAACACCACAGATAACACAATCTTAACTCTATGAGTTCAGACAATGTAGTAGATGTCACCTGCAGTCCTATGTAACACCACTGATAACACAGTGATAGCTCTCTTAGAAAGTTATCACTGTGTTATCTGAAGTGTTATGTAGGACAGCATGTGATATCTACCACATTATCTGTACTCATAGAGTTATCATTGTGTTATCTATGGTTTTACATATTAATGCGGGTGGCATCTACTATATTATCTGAACTCAGAAAGTTGCCACTGTATTATCTCAGGTGTTACATAGGACTGCAGGTGACACATACCAAATTATCTGTACTGTTAAGGTACTGCCACACTACACAATCCCGCTAGCGATCTCGTTAGCGTCGCATACTAATGAGATCGCTAGCGGGATTGTTTGTATATCGCTGAGTGCGGCTTAACTTAACGATATCGTTAAGGACGCTATCGCGGTTAGCGATCTCCTTAACGACTTTAGCGGTACAAAAGTACCGCTAAATCGCTAAGAAAAGGTGCCACACTCAGCAATAATACTTACCCAGCGGGAGCGCCGACGATGAAATAGGGTCCGGAGCGATTCCAGCGACGAGCGAGATCACAGCAGGAAGCTCGTCGCTGGCAGCTGCCGCACACTACAACATCGCTAACGGGATCGCTAAATAGTGACGTTTTTTAGCGATCCCGTTAGCGATGTTGTTTAGTGTGGCATACCCTTTACACCACATGGGAACATGTACCCACCTGAGGAAGACAGCGTCCTGCTGTCGAAACGCGTTGTGGAATAAAGAGATCAAACAGACTTCTCTCTCGTCCTTGGCGCCCTCCTGACCGTGGTTCATTGCTCTACATGTTACACCACATAACACAGTGATCACCCTTTGAATAAAGACAATTGAGTAGATTTCACCTGCAGTGGATCAGAGATCAGTACCAGCCTGGATTCATCACAGTGATAATTACAGCATGACGCCCTGTCAGAAATACCAGCAGTGATTAGTGACTGTGCTCCCCATGCTCGGTTGGTGCTGTGTGTGGATGAGAAATCTGATCCTGCACCAGCACCAACCAGAGGGCTGGGAGCTCCCAATCACAGTCACTAGTCACTGATTCTAATCAGTGATTACTGCATTGCCATCCTCACCTCCTGCTCAAAAGTCCATGGGTCCATGTGTGCACATGCCGCTCAGCACAGGCTGGAGGAGGGGAGCTGAAGACTGTAAGTGGCTGAGGAGAGGACGAGCCGGAAGAGCATCCAGCGTTCATGGCCTGGAGACCGGCATGATGTGTAGCCCAGCTGCGCTTGGTGCCACATGTTACCCTGGAGGATGCACAGAAGGTAAACTCACAAATAAACCTGATATGCATTCACACCTTCACATTTCCCTGGAGCCACCAGAGGGAGCCCTTGGAGAGTATGCAGATATATAAGGGTTGTGGAGAGAGACGGAGCAGTGAGATCTAGTGGAGTATTCCAGGCAGTCTAGCTGAGAGTTGGCTAGTTGTTGGTTAGTAGTAGAGGAGTGTGGGAGAAACTGCTATCTGCTGCCAGAGTGTGCTTATGTTAAAGGTTAAAGTAGGACGAAAGGCGAGTGGAAGAAAGAAGAGAGTGACAGAGGTTGAAACAGCATTGATCGCTTACCTCTACTCTGCACTACCGGACACCGGGTCCGAGCTTGCTAGCATCTACACGACTAGTAGGAGATACCGGAGACCCTGCTGGACTTCAGGTCGCAGGGGCCCAGCATTGCTGATACGTAACCGGGGTCAGGAAGAACAGGAGTCTGGTCAGCGCAACCATTAGAGACTTAGTTCTATCCAAGAGAAGGCTCCACCACAAAGTCAGCCGGGCGTTTATGAGAAGACAGAGTTAGACTTCGTTCTATACAGGTCAGAAACTCACACACAACAGGAGTAAGTGCATCCTCCACCCTGACAGCTTCCCGGGACGTGCCTGCATCTACCATCAGTAAAGGTACAGAAAGAGACTTTCGTGTGTGTGTCTGCCTTATTGATCCTGCACCCCCTACACTGCCATATACCCTGAGGGATCAGTCTTGCCTGTGGAAGACTTAACACCTTGCTGCCCAGTAACAACCCCTCAGAGGATCTACCCTGCAGCGCTGGTCATCCTGACCAGGAACCACAGGTGGCATCACGAACATTTCTACAAACCTATAATCCCCTGTAAATATCCCCCTTTTCAGTGAGCGCCCAGGGCAACGGACCGAGCTGCGCTACCCGTGACTTTCCCCCATTGAAGTGAATGGGCTCGGTGCCGAGTACCCCACAGGCCCTGGCTGAGCGACTCAATGTCAGCCCTGCGGAGTTATAAAGCATGGCACTGGCTTTACATTTGAATCGGGGAACTGGCGGTGAGTGATGTCAGTGACTGATACCGCTCACCGGTGAGCTGGATGCCGGAGGAAGGTGCCTGGCGGCAGCAGAATTCCGCAGTATGAAGTTTTTTTTTAAAAAAACTGCGCCCCCCCTCAGGGAGGCAAAAGGTAACACCCTACCCTAGGCGGGTTCTCTGTCTGACGTATTTCAGATATTTACATGGAAAACACCGGTGTAAGCGCTCAGCGTAGGGCACAGGATAAATGTGCACCAAGTCTTACTGCAATCTTTGGGAGGCAGAATGAAAAAATCAACAGCATGTGAAGAATTGGTTTTATTATTTTTTTTACGCCGTTCCTCGTGCGGTATAAGTGATTAGGCGACTTAAAGGGAATCTGTCACCCTATTTTTTGGCCTATGAGATATGGCCACCGCCATCAGGGGCTTATCTACAGTCATGGCCAAAAGTTTTGAGAATGACACAAATATTAATTTTTACAAAGTCTACTGCTTCACTTTTCCTAATGGCAATTTGCATATACTCCAGAATGTTATAAAGAGTGATCAGCTTAACAGCAATTACTTGCAAAGTCAATATTTGGCTAGAAAATGAACTTTATCCCCCAAAACACATTTCAACATCATTGCAGCCCTGCCTTAAAAGGACCAGCTAACCTCTTTTCAGTCATTGCTCCATTAACACAGGTGTGGGTGTTGATGAGGACATGGCTGGAGATCAATCTGTCATGATTAAGTAAGAATGACACCACTGGACACTTTAAAAGGAGGCTGGTGCTTGGCATCATTGTTTCTCTTCTGTTAACCATGGTTATCTCTAAAGAAACACATGCAGTCATCATTGCAATGCACAAAAATGGCCTAACAGGGAAGAGTATCGCAGCTAGAAAGATTGCACCTCAGTCAACAATCTATCGCATCATCAAGAACTTCAAGGAGAGAGGTTCCATTGTTGCCAAAAAGGCTTCAGGGCGCCAAGAAAGACCAGCAAGCGCCAGGACCGTCTCTTAAAAGTGTTTCAGCTGCGGGATCGGGCTACCAGCAGTACAGAGCTTGCTCAGGAATGGCAGCAGGCAGGTGTGAGTGCATCTGCACGCACTGTGAGGCGGAGACTCTTGGAGCAAGGCCTGGTCTCAAGGAGGGCAGCAAAGAAGCCACTTCTCTCCAGAAAAAAACATCATGGACAGACTGATATTCTGCAAAAGGTACAGGCAGTGGACTGCTGAGGACTGGGGTAAAGTTATTTTCTCTGATGAATCCCCTTTTCGATTGTTTGGGACATCAGGAAAACGCCTCATTCGGAGAAGACAAGGTGAGAGCTACCACCAGTCTTGTCTCATGCCAACTGTTAAGTATCCTGAAACCATTCATGTGTGGGGTTGCTTCTCAGCCAAGGGAATCAGCTCTCTCACAGTCTTGCCTAAAAACACAGCCATGAATAAAGAATGTTACCAGAATGTCCTCCAAGAGCAACTTCTCCCAACCCTCCAAGAGCAGTTTGGCGATCAACAATGCCTTTTCCAGCATGATGGAGCACCTTGCCATAAAGCAAAGGTGATAAGTAAATGGCTCAGGGAACAAAACATAGAGATTTTGGGTCCATGGCCTGGAAACTCCCCAGATCTTAATCCCATTGAGAACTTGTGGTCAATCATCAAGTGGACAAACAAAAACCTAAAAATTCTGACAAAATGAAAGCATTTATTGTGCAAAGAATTGACTGCTATCAGTCAGGATTTGGTCCAGAAGTTGATTGAGAGCATGCCAGGGAGAATTGCAGAGGTCCTGAAGAAGAAGGGTCAACACTGCAAATATTGACTTGCTGCATTAACTCATTCTAACTGTCAATATAAGCTTTTGTTACTCATATGTTTGCAATTTTTATATTTCTGTCTGTGATAAAAACATCTGTCAAACACACATAAAAACCAGAGGTCAGCAGATCATGTGAAAATATAATATTTGTGTCATTCTCAAAACTTTTGGCCATGACTGTACAGCATTCTTGAATGCTGTAGATAAGCCCCCGATGTCACCTGAAAGTGAAGAAAAACGAGTTATATTATACTCACCCAGGGGCGTTCCGCCGTCCGGTCCGGTACGGAGGGAGTCGCGGTCTGGTCCAGCGCCTCCCATCTTCTAGCAAAGCCGGCCTCTTGTTTCCGTCCCGTAGTGGCTCCTGAGCAGGTGCACTGATCTGCCCTGGTGAGGGCAGAGCAGAGTACTGCAGGCGCCGGAAAATGTCAGAGAGGTCGGGCGCCTGCGCACTGCAGTACTCTGCTCTGCCTTCACCAGGGCAGATCAGTGTGCCTGCGCAGAAGCCAAGACGCGACGGAAACAAGAGGCAGGCTTCGCTAGAAGATGGGAGGCGCTGGACCGGACCACAATTCCCTCCGGACCGGACGGCGGAACGCCCCTGGGTGAGTATAATATAACTCGTTTTTCTTCACTTTCAGGTGACATCAGGGGCTTATCTACAGCATTCCAGAATGCTGTAGATAAGCCCCTGATGGTGGTGGCCGTATATCATAGGCCAAAAATAGGGTGACAGATTCCCTTTAATTCTTTGGGTCTGTGCGATTACAGTTATACCAGATTTATATCGGGTTTTTATGTCTGGCTGCTGTCACAGACTAAAGGGTATGCCACACTGAACAATATCGCTAACGGGATCGCTAAAAAACGTCACTATTTAGCGATCCCGTTAGCGATGTTGTTCAGTGCGGCATCTGCCAGCGACGAGCTTCCTGCTGTGATCTCGCTCGTCGCTGGAATCGTTCCGGACCCTATTTTCTCATCGGCGCTCCCGCTGGGTAAGTATATATCGCTAGTGTGGCACCTTTTCTTAGCGATTTAGCGGTACTTTTGTACCGCTAAAGTCGTTAAGAAGATCGCTAATGGCGATAGCGTCGTTAACTATATCGCTAAATGTGGCCGCACTTAGCGATATAGAAACAATCCCGCTAGCGATCGCATTAGTATGCGTCGTTATCGTGATCGCTAGCGGGATTGTTTAGTGTGGCAGTACCTGAAAAGTTGCTTTTTATTGCGAAAACTACCTTAGTTGTTTTTCATCATCATATTTTGAAAGCTATAATTTTTCCATATTTCGGCCGACAGAGTCATGTGAGGGCTTATTTTTGTGGGACGAGCTGAAGTTTTTGTTGGTATCATTTTCGGGCACATGACATTTTTTGATCGCTTTCTTTTCCAATTTTTGGGAGACAGAATGAACAAAAACCAGCAATTCAGGAATTGCTTTTTTTTATACCGTTCCGCATGTGGTAAAATTGGTAAGGCAGCTTTATTCTTCAGGTCAGTACAATTACAGTGATACCTCATTTATTTTTTTTTTGTTTTGGCGCTTTTACACAAAAACTATTTTATAGTAAAAATAATTATTTTTGCATCGCTTTATTCTGAGAGCTATAACTTTTTTATTTTTTTGCTGATAGAGCTGTAGGCAGCTTGTTTTTTGCGGGACAAAAGGATGTTTTCACAAGTACCATTTTTATTTACTTTCGTCTTTTTGATCGCGTTTTATTGCTTTTTTTGTTTTGTGGTATGATGATAAAGCATTGTTTTCTGCCTCGTGTTTTTTTTTTTTACAGTGTTCATTGAAAGGGTTAATTAGTGGGATAGTTTATAGGGCGGGTGATTACGAATGTGGCGATACCAAATATGTGTACTTTTATTTATTTCTTTATTTACATAAATAAATGTATTTATTGGTAAAATATGGGACATACCGTATATACTCGAATATAAGCTGAGATTTTCAGCCCATTTTTTAGGGCTGAAAGTCCCCTCTCGGCTTACATTCAAGTCATATACCAGGGGGTCGGCGGGGAAGGGGAGCGCAGCTGTCCTATATACTCACCCCTCCGCCGGCGCGGTCTCTGCAGCCCCTGCTTTTCTCCCACGGTCCCGGCGCCTGTGTTCAGCCATCAGTGGTACCGCTCATTAAAGTCATGAATATGCACATATTCATGACTTTAATGAGCGGTAACGCGTGACCGCTGAACACTGGCGCCGGGACCGTGGGAGAAGAGCAGGGCAGAGACGCGCTGGCCGGAGGGTGAGTATAAGCGATATTTACCTGTCCCGTTCCACCGCTGCTCGCCGCTGTGTCCTCGGGTCCTCTTGCTGCGATGTTCAGGAAGAGGGCGCGATGACGTGGTTACTGCGCGCCGTGCCCTCTGCCTGATCATTGACTGCTGAAGGACCCGGAAGATAGCGGCGAGCAGCGGTGGACCAAGGTGACAGGTAAATGTCTCAGGTGCCGGGCCCTGAGCGAGCGGTGACACCGGCACCTGTCCCCCATAGCGCGCCGGTGTCCTCGCCTGCTCAGGACACGGCACCTGGCGCCCAGCGATGAGAGGTGAGTATGTCTTTTTTTTTTCGGTTGCAGCAGCAGCGGCAGAAATTGAGGCCTATACTATGGAGCATCTATGGGGGCATAATCTATGGGGGCACAATCTATGGATCATATATGGGGGCACAATCTATGGATCATATATGGGGGCACAATCTATGGAGCATCTATTGGGGCACAATCTATGGAGCATCAATGGGGCACAATCTATGGAGCATCTATAGGGGCACAATCTATGGCGCATCTATGGGGGCACAATCTATGGAGCATCTATGGGGGCATAATCTATGGAGCATCTATGGGGGCATAATCTATGGATCGTCTATTGGGGCATAATCTATGGATCATCTATGGGGCACAATCTATGGAGCTTCTATGGGGGCATAATCTATGGAGCATCTATGGGGCACAATCTATGAATAATCTATGGGGGCACAATCTATGGAGCATCTATGGGGGCACAATCTATGGAGCATCTATGGGGGCACAATCTATGGAGCATCTATGGGGGCATAATCTATGGAGCATCTATGGGGGCATAATCTATGGATCATCTATTGGGGCATAATCTATGGATCATCTATGGGGCACAATCTATGGAGCTTCAATGGGGGCATAATCTATGGAGCATCTATGGGGCACAATCTATGAATAATCTATGGGGGCACAATCTATGGAGCATCTATGGGGGCACAATCTATGGAGCATCTATGGGGGCACAATCTATGGAGCATCTATGGGGGCATAATCTATGGAGCATCTATGGGGGCACAATCTATGGAGCATCTATGGGGGCACAATCTATGGAGCATCTATGGGGGCATAATCTATGGATCATCTATGGGGGCATAATCTATGGATCATCTATGGGGGCACAATCTATGGAGCTTCTATGGGGGCATAATCTATGGAGCATCTATGGGGCACAATCTATGGATCATCTATGGGGGTACAATCTATGGAGCATCTATGGGGGCACAATCTATGGAGCATCTATGGGGGCACAATCTATGGAGCATCTATGGGGGCATAATCTATGGATCATCTATGGGGGCATAATCTATGGATCATCTATGGGGGCACAATCTATGGAGCTTCTATGGGGGCATAATCTATGGAGCATCTATGGGGCACAATCTATGGATCATCTATGGGGGTACAATCTATGGAGCATCTATGGGGGCACAATCTATGGAGCATCTATGGGGGCATAATACATGGGCAGCATATAGGGCATAATCTCATTTTCCACCCTAGGCTTATACTCGAGTCAGTAAGTTTTCGCAGTTTTTTGTGGCAAAATTAGGGGGGTCGGCTTATACTCGGGTCGGCTTATACTCGAGTATATACGGTAACTATATTACATCAGATCGCTGATCTGACACTTTACACAGCTTAGTATCAGATAAGCGATCTGACAGGCAGGGATGGAGGCTTCTCAGGTCCTGCTCTTAGCAGGCACTGACAAGCCACCTTCCTGCAGGAGCCTGCGGCCATCTTGATGCCAGAGGTCTCCATGGAGATGACCAGAACAGCGCTATCACATCGCGTTATTCTGGTGGGAGCGCGCAGGGAGGGAGTTCCCTGCATGATGCTTCTCTATGCCGCTGTCACTACTGACAGCGGTATCAGAGGGCATTGCTGCGGGGTGTCTGCTGTCTCATACAGCTGACACCCGCAAGCGATTGCCGCCGCACTCAGCATGAGGCCGAGGCAATTGCGGCGCTGTACTAGTACTGCTCTGCGGGAGGTGCGATTGTGCACGGAGCAGTACTAGTACAGCGCTGCGATCGCCGCGGCACAATTGAACCTCCCGCAGAGCAGTACCAGTACGGCGCATGTCGCTAAGGGGTTAAAGCTGACTCTTTGTCTTGTGGTTTTGTTCCAGAGTTGAGGGATGAAAATCCTGTTAAGATTCTACGTGAGGGGGTGGTAGTTGGTGCTCTGGGGATAGATATTAGACAGCCTATCCAGGATGCTCAGTGCGCTGGAGGGCTCACCTTTAAACAAACATCATGTACCAGCCTCTTTATGAACAGATCTTCTTAATGATGTGCATGATTCCATTTTATCTGGGTATCTGGGTTCTTCTGCCATTTGGAGATCTCTTTCTAGGTCCTTTTGGTGGCAGAATGCTCACAAGGAAGTTGATGAGCATGTTCGTAAATGCAGAGTATGTGCCAGGTCTAAAGTCTCTCATTAAGCCCCAGAGGGTTACCTTTTGCCTAACAAGATTCCGTCACAGCCCTTTTGTTTCTTCTAATCAGGAAGATTGGATATAGTTTCTGCTCCCTGCTGAATTTGATTTCAATAACCATAGCTCAACTGCTACTGTTGTGGGGGTTTCAATCCAGTATTTGGTAATTTTTCAGGGTTGCAGTCCTCTGTGCCAAAAGAGGAGAATTTTTCTTCCCGATTGATAAAAATGTGGAGAGAGGTCGAGAAAGGTCTTTTGGTGATTAGTGATAGGGCCAAAAAGATAGCAAACTGCAGACATAGAAAGGCCCCTTTCTTTAGGGTGATGGAGTTTGTGTGGTTATCCTTGAAGAATTAATGTCTTATGGTGGTGTCACGCGGTCTTATGATATGTGTACGATGTCAGTAAACTATTCTTAAAAGAACATCACTCTATACAACATATAGATTAGCAACATCAGCATGTAAATATAGAATAGATTTACCTGACACGATATCCGTTGAACTCAGGATTAATCTTGAGGACTTGATACACTGTCACAGGAAAGAAGAGGACCGGGGGTCTAACCTGACCCTAAACTGGGGTCCTAACTAATCCCTCACCTTGGAGGTACTGATAATGGTTCAGAGGTCCAAGTCTCCAGCCTAACCCTGTCTCCTATCAGTCCCTGAACCCTGTAATCAATCCTAAGAAGGATTCTGATTACCACCAAAGGGATATGGGCTGATCTCTGCTAAATACACAGATTAGAAATATAAGACAGACTGGAGAAAACACAGACTTGCATACACACTCAAACACAGAAGGAACATAAATGATCTGGGATATTAAACTCTAAGCAAGGTGAGCTTAAAACAACTAAGGAGCTCTTTAACTTAAGTCTATACAGATACAATCCTATCTGTGGTCTGCATGAAGAATTTCACTGGCAACTCCCAAACAGACAACCAGAGATTTAAAGGAAACCAATCAACAAATAATTAATTGCAGCCGGGAGAAACTGCACCCAGTCCCAGAACTGAGCACAGACAGAATTAATTCCCTAACTGCCAAACACAAAGAAACAGCAACTCAGCTGTGAGAAGTCAGAATGTGCAACCGCGACGATCTTCGTGGCGATGCACACATGACAGTACCCCCCCTTCTACGAGGGGCCTCCGGACCCTCAGGGCCAGGTTTGCCCGGGTGAGTTCTGTGGAAGGTCCGCACCAAACGATCTGCGTTAATGTCAGACGCAGGAACCCACGTCCTCTCCTCTGGACCATACCCCTTCCAATGCACCAAGTACTGAAGGGACCGGCGATTCAGACGTGAGTCAATGATCTTTGACACTTGAAACTCCAAGTTACCATTGACCACCACTGGAGGAGGAGGTAGAGGTGATGGTATGACTGGTGCCACGTACCTCTTAAGTAATGACTTGTGGAACACATTATGAATTTTAAACGTAGGAGGGAGGTCCAGACGAAATGCCACAGGATTAATTATGGAACTGATCCTGTACGGCCCGATGAATCTGGGGCCCAGCTTCCAGGAGGGAACTTTAAGTTTTATATTCCTGGTAGACAACCATACCAGATCGTTCACATCAAGATCTGGACCAGAAACTCTCCTCCTATCAGCCATACGTTTATAACGGTTCCCCATAGCACTCAGATTATTCAATACACCTCTCCACACTGAAGCAAGTGACGACGAGAAACGCTCCTCCTCAGGAACCCCAGAAGGGCCCCCCCCATTGAAAGTACAAAACTGGGGATGAAAACCATATGCCCCAAAAAACGGGATTTACCAGTGGACTCGCTCCGCCTGTTGTTAAGAGCGAACTCTGCCAGAGGCAAGAAAGAAGACCAGTCCTCCTGGTTCTCTGAGACAAAACACCGAAGATAAGTCTCTAGGCTTTGATTCAGACGCTCTGTCTGACCATTGGTCTGCGGATGAAAAGCCGAGGAAAATGACAATTGCATCCCCCGACGTAAACAAAATGCCCTCCAAAACTTGGACACAAACTGAGACCCCCTATCTGACACCACATCAGAAGGCAACCCATGAAGTCTCACAATCTCCCCAATGAACACCTGCGCCAGAGTTTTAGCATTAGGGAGGGCAGGAAGAGCAATGAAATGTGCCATCTTACTGAACCTGTCAACAACCACCAGTATGACAGTCTTCCCTGACGACTGAGGAAGATCCGTGATGAAGTCCATAGACAAATGAGTCCATGGACGCTCCGGAAGTTTCAAGGGTAAGAGGGTCCCAGACGGACGGGTATGAGGGGTCTTAGAGCGAGCACAAACCCCACATGACGCGACAAAAGTTAAAACATCTTTATTAACGTTAGGCCACCAAAACAGGCGAGAAAGGAGATCTAAAGTAGCCTTACTCCCTGGATGTCCTGCTAAAGCAGAATTATGATGTGCCTCAATAACCTTTGTCTCAACTGATTTGGGACAAACAGTCTCCCTGGAGGTCCTGCAGGGGCGTCCCCCTGAACCTCTAATACCTCCTCCTCAAGCTCAGAACATACAGCCGACACTACCACCCCCTCCT
This sequence comes from Oophaga sylvatica, assembly GCA_033576555.1. Classification (NCBI taxonomy): domain Eukaryota; kingdom Metazoa; phylum Chordata; class Amphibia; order Anura; family Dendrobatidae; genus Oophaga; species Oophaga sylvatica. The sequence goes on from JARQOD010000006.1 coordinate 106,626,629, forward strand.
GAAGGATAGGAATCGGGTCATCCATTTTCCCGGCCCCTGGGAAACTGCGAGACAAGGCATCCGCCTTAACATTCTTAGATCCAGGGCGATAAGTGACAACAAAATTAAACCTGGTAAAAAACAACGACCATCGAGCTTGTCTGGAATTCAGACGCTTAGCAGATTCCAAATACAGCAGGTTCTTGTGATCAGTAATGACGGTGACCGGGTGGACTGCCCCCTCCAAAAAGTGACGCCATTCTTCAAAAGCCAACTTAATGGCCAAAAGTTCCCTATTGCCGATATCATAATTCCTTTCGGCGGACGACAATTTCTTAGAAAAGAAAGCGCACGGATGCCATTTACCAGGGGACGGACCCTGGGACAATATTGCACCCACCCCTACGTCAGACGCGTCCACCTCCACAACGAACGGCTGTGATGCATCTGGTTGGATGAGAACGGGTGCCGAAGCAAAACATTTTTTCAAAGAGGAAAAAGCTTGGCAAGCTTTGTCCGACCATTTAGAAAAATCCGTCCCTTTTCTTGTCATGTCAGTGAGAGGTTTGACAACAGATGAGAAATTACAAATAAATTTCCGGTAGTAGTTAGCAAACCCCAGAAAACGCTGCAGAGCCTTAAGATCCTCTGGCTGATCCCATTCAAGCACTGCTCTCACCTTTTCAGGGTCCATACGGAAACCGGAGGCTGACACCAAGAAACCCAAAAACTGAAGTTCCTGTACGGCGAATACACACTTTTCCAGTTTGGCGTATAGTTTATTGTCTCGCAAGATCTGCAACACCTGTGTCACATGCTCCTGGTGAGACACAAGATCTGGCGAGTAAATTAAAATGTCATCCAAATATACGACCACAAACAGCCCCACCAGATGACGAAAAATGTCATTAACAAAATGTTGGAATACTGCTGGTGCAGTAGTCAGACCAAAAGGCATGACAAGGTTCTCATAATGTCCCTCCGGCGTGTTAAACGCCGTTTTCCACTCATCCCCCTCTTTTATCCTAATCAGATTATACGCCCCCCTGAGATCCAATTTAGAGAACCATTTGGCGCCAACAATTTGATTGAAGAGATCAGGAATCAGAGGGAGTGGATACGGATCTCGAACAGTAATCCGATTAAGTTCGCGGAAATCCAAGCAAGGGCGTAGGCCTCCATCTTTTTTCTTCACAAAGAAGAACCCCGCGGCCACTGGGGAAGATGAAGGTCTAATATGCCCTTTGGCCAGACTTTCCGAAATATAATCTTTCATAGCCTGCCTCTCAGGACCAGAAAGGTTATATAACCTAGCTTTAGGTAATTTAGCATCAGGAAGTAAATTAATAGAGCAGTCATACACGCGATGAGGAGGCAACTCCTGACACCCCTCCTCAGAGAACACATCCCCAAAGTCCTCCAAAAAAGGAGGCAAAGTACTAGGCACGACCGCACTGATGACTGTGTTCATGCAGTTACTTTTGCAAAACTCACCCCATTGGCTTATCTCTCTGGACTGCCAATTAATCACAGGGTTATGTTTAACCAACCAAGGAAGTCCCAACACAATAGGAGTAGGTAGACCCTCCAAAACATAACAAGATAATAGTTCCCTATGTATTGCCCCTACCCGAAGGTCAATGTTATGAACCTCATGAACAAAGCTACCTTGGCCGAGAGGCCTGGCGTCAATGGAGAATATAGGGATCGGTTTGACCAATACACTCAGATGCATACCTTGAGCCTGAGCAAACTGAGCGTCAACCAGATTAGCCCCGGACCCACTATCAAGAAGAACAGAAAATCTCTCCACTCTCGTACCAACCACCACCTCCACTGGTACAAGGAACTGAGAAGAACTAGCGGACAAAATACATACTCCCAGGTTGTCGTCCACCACACAACCTGGGATTAACAGTTTTCCGACGACTTCTTGTTCAACAAGGCACGGGACGGACATCCCCCAACAAAATGTCCCTCTTTCCCGCAGAAGAAACACCTTCTAGTCCTGCGGCGTACCGCCAATCCCCTCCTACGAAATGATGTCCCTCCCAACTGCATAGGCTCCTCCGAACAGACAAGGGGAACCTCAACATAAGGGACTTTAGTAGTAGGTGGAGTAACAACAGGGGGCGGAGTTACCTCGCACCTCTCCCGGAGCCGTCTATCAGTACGGATAGCCAGGGCCATAGCAGCCTCCAGTGATGGAGGAGAATCATACTGAGCCAAAACGTCCTTTAATTTGTCAGAAAGCCCATGACAAAACTGGCTCCTAAGAGCTGGGTCATTCCACTGAGTATCTGTGGCCCATCTACGGAACTCAGAAGCAAATTCCTCCGCCGGACGATCTCCCTGCTGCTGTATCTTACGTAATTTTGTCTCAGCAAGAGAGACCCGATCTGGGTCATCATATACCAAACCCAGGGCAGTAAAAAATCGATCTACTGACTGTAGAGCCGGGGATCCCGGAGGAAGGGAAAATGCCCAGGATTGAGGGTCCCCTTGTAGGAGCGAGATAACAATTCCCACTCTCTGCTCTTCACTCCCTGATGATCGAGGCCGAAGCCGAAAATACAATTTACATGCTTCCCTGAAGGTAAAAAATTTGTCTCGCCCACCAGTGAACCTGTCCGGGAGAGCTACTTTAGGTTCAAATCTGGTTTGCTCCGAGGGAGACAAAACTTTGGACTTAATGTCCGTCAGCTCCATGGATAATCCCTGCAACTGCAGAGCCAGCTGGGCTACTGGATCCATGGCAACTGGGAATAATTTTATGGGCCAGTGAAAATGTAACGCGGTCTTATGATATGTGTACGATGTCAGTAAACTATTCTTAAAAGAACATCACTCTATACAACATATAGATTAGCAACATCAGCATGTAAATATAGAATAGATTTACCTGACACGATATCCGTTGAACTCAGGATTAATCTTGAGGACTTGATACACTGTCACAGGAAAAAAGAGGACCGGGGGTCTAACCTGACCCTAAACTGGGGTCCTAACTAATCCCTCACCTTGGAGGTACTGATAATGGTTCAGAGGTCCAAGTCTCCAGCCTAACCCTATCTCCTATCAGTCCCTGAACCCTGTAATCAATCCTAAGAAGGATTCTGATTACCACCAAAGGGATATGGGCTGATCTCTGCTAAATACACAGATTAGAAATATAAGACAGACTGGAGAAAACACAGACTTGCATACACACTCAAACACAGAAGGAACATAAATGATCTGGGATATTAAACTCTAAGCAAGGTGAGCTTAAAACAACTAAGGAGCTCTTTAACTTAAGTCTATACAGATACAATCCTATCTGTGGTCTGCATGAAGAATTTCACTGGCAACTCCCAAACAGACAACCAGAGATTTAAAGGAAACCAATCAACAAATAATTAATTGCAGCCGGGAGAAACTGCACCCAGTCCCAGAACTGAGCACAGACAGAATTAACTCCCTAACTGCCAAACACAAAGAAACAGCAACTCAGCTGTGAGAAGTCAGAATGTGCAACCGCGACGATCTTCGTGGCGATGCACACATGACAGGTGGCTTCTAAGAAGTTTTCTCCCAAATTTGTAGGTCATTACAGGATTACCAAAATTTTGAATCCCATAACGGTTAAGCTTCAAGTCCCTGTAGCTTGGAAAATCAATAATTCTTTCCATTGTACCCTTTTAAAGAAATTTGAAGGGACACCTGGTCCCCGAGACATTATTGATGTGGATCTGGAGGGGGATTGGGAGTATGAAATAGAGCGAGTTCTAGTATCCAAGCAGGTATGGTGATGTTTGCAGTATCTCGTCAATTGGAAGGGTTACAGTTCAGAAGATAAGTCCTGGGTTAATTCAGAAGATCTTCATAAGGATAGCCTAATAAGAGAGTTTCATCAGCGTTGTCAGAGAATGAGAGTTTCTGAGGGTCCATTGGTCGTTGTAGAAGGGGGGGTACTGTCACAACTCAACTCCGGGGCTCGAGCCGGTGACCTCTGACTGTGGGTCAATTTCTCTCTCAGTCTGTGTTGTCTCTGACCAACTGCTGATAATGCTCTTGTCTTTGCTTTGCTGTATTGCTTCCATGCAGGTGTTTTCACTTCCTCGTTTTGGTATCACATCTTTGGAGAGGATATTTATACTCTCCTGGTACATGCAGTATTTGCTGGCTATATTGCAAGTTAAATGGATGTTGGAGTCCCTGCTCCCCAGTGAAGGATTATTTTGCTGAGGTTTTTTTCTATTGCGTCTTCTGTGATTTGTTAGTATGTTTCCCTTCTCAGCACTTTTTCTATTTTGTTACATTCAGAGTCTGGGGGTTTTCATGTATACCAAAGGTGTTTTTGGTTTCCTTTCTTTTTCTTCTGTCGTTCATTTATGACTGTGTGAACACGTCTTTAGCTCTGTGTCTCACCCTTTGTATGTGTGCACTATGTTCTGTTGTTGTTTTGGGTTACAGTCTGTGTATACTTGAGGGTTCAGTTAAGGACACTCAGGGTCAGCGAACGTTGAGTGGTGGTACCATTGCATCATTTTAGGATACCAACCTCTGCGGTCAGGCAGGGACAATTCAGGGTCAGGTTAGGGATTTGCCCAGTCTGTATATTAACCTGTAGTATGCAGATTTAACATCTCCCATGGTTTGTTGATCCTGTGTGAGTGTTAGGGCTCAGTCATAACACCAATAAAATGATACATCGCTGGAATCATCGTTTCTTTTCCTACATTATGCTCTCTCAGATAAGGTAGTGAAAACCTCAGTATAAGATTTGCAGACAGCACACAAGGAGTTAAGGGGTGCGCGCTCCGGTTCATGGATCACACTGAACCATAGTATCCAAGTTTAAGAAAAAGAGCAGCATCCATCCAGGTGAAGAAAATGCAAAAGCTTTATTCTGCCATAAAAGGTAGCAACGTTTCGGCCATCTTGTGGCCTTTTTCAAGTACACTCAAATATATGCAAGGGTGTCCCTTATATGGTGTGGAAAAGCCAATCACCATCAGGGGTTACACCCATTAACCAATAGATATATAAATGCATAAATAAAACGGCGATCAGACAGTACAAGCACAAGCTATTAAATCATAACGTTCATCAAACAGCATAATAACACACAAAATCGGATCAAAAGAAGATATAAACAAACATAAACAAAAGCTCCCACCAATCGATATCCGGCTATTTCTTAGCCATGGAGACGGTGAACAAATCACCTGATGTTACACATTCCCCTAGGTCTCACCAATCGTGACGGCAGTCTCTCATTGGCGCCTAAATCACCGTCCCATCAGCGCTGTTATTGCAACTCGTCATACCGGATATCCCCTCTTCACATGGGGGCAGCGCCAGATGATGACGTGAGTACCATATGCCAAGTAGGGCGGGCGACAACCAATCAGTAGTGTTCACCGCTATGCAGTCATGTGACCAACAGCATCACACGGGCCGCGCATGCGCAGATCATATGAGCTGCTGAAGTCACACGCTGCAGACATCTCTGTTAAGCTGGATTACATTGTAGGTCGCCTAAATACCGCGATATCTTCAAATATCGATCTCTTAGCATAGATACAAAGCGCACATAGAGACGTAGAACTCCAATATAAGTTGGTGGACAGAAAAACGGAAGGCACGGGGAATCATAAAACTAAAAGCAAAAAAAAAAAGGGACAAAAAAATTTTTTCAATACAGAAAAAATAAGGAAAAAAAGGGGGAAAAATTTTTATATTTTAAATATAGAAAAAATTGAAACACTAAATCCACCAGTCTTTCCAGACCACCAAGCCTGTGCAAAAAAAGAAAAAAATAAGGAAAGAATTAAAAAAGTATAAACCGTTAAAAGCACATCTAAAAGCAAAATACAGAGGACAATGTGATAATAACCAAGGGGTGTGACTACAAACAAATCTGCAAATTATAGTCTAAATTAAGACCCTTCGGCTGGAGTGTATCGAGAATAGAAATCCAGCGAAGCTCCTTTTGTTTCAATAGTTTGTTCCTGTCACCACCACGTCTCAGAGTCGGAACCCCATCAATCACCCTAAACCTGAGTTGGTTCACTGAGTGCCTACACTCAACAAAATGCTTTGAAACTGGAAGTTCTAGAAGTTTAGTCCTGATAGTGCTCTTATGTTTGCTGATGCGTGCCCTCACCTCCATGGTCGTTTCACCTACATACATCAGCCCACAGGGGCAGGTGAGGACATATATCACAAAACTAGAGGTGCATGTATACCGACTTTTGATATGGAATCTCTTCCCCGTGCGGGGATGATTAAAACTGTCACCCTTCTGCATATTACTACAACATGCACAGCTCAGGCATGGAAAGTTTCCAGGCCTAGGTGGGCATAGTGTACCTTGTCTACTCTGCCTACTTGGACCAATATCTGATTTGACAAGTATATCTTTTAGGTTACGTCCTCGTCTGTACGAAAGTAATGGTCTATCAGAAAATTCAGCGACATGAGGAAGACCTGTCCGCAGCAGATTCCAGTGTTTATTCAGAATGCCACTAAGTTTATCGCTCACTGGGCAAAACGTAGATACGAAGGGGACACGTTTAGACGTGTTCTTTGTACGTCTCTGGCCAGCCCCAGCTGGAGTCAAAGCCATAGCATCGCGTTTATAGCATTGTACACTTTGTACTGGATAGCCCCGTCGAATGAATTTATTGCACATCTCATCTAATCTCAAGTCGAGCCTATCGTCCTCTCTAACTATACGCCGTACGCGCAGCATCTGACTCCATGGGAGAGATTCAACCATCTTCCTCGGATGATTACTTTCAAAAAGTAAAAGGCTATTCCTGTCGGTATCTTTGGTGAACAAATCAGTACTTAATAACCCTTCTTTCTTGTATATCAAAGTGTCGAGAAATTGGATCTGTTCTTTCGAGTGGGTCACTGTAAATGATAATTCTGGATAGATGCTATTTAAATATTCATGAAATATCAGCAGTTCCTCAACAGTGCCCTCCCACACACAGAAGATGTCATCAATGTAGCGCCACCAGGCTCGGACATGTCCCCAGTGGCTGGAATTGTACACAAATTGGTCCTCGAATACCGCCATGAAGATGTTTGCATAGGTGGGCGCCACATTGGACCCCATGGCGGTACCACGCAACTGCAGGTAATAGTCATCCCCAAAGAGGAAAAAATTCCTCCTCAGGATGAAACCCAACAGTGCAAGGACCAACTGTGCACACTCTGGGGCCATGTCCGAGCCTGATAGCACCACACCGACCGCCTCCAAGCCCCTGTCATGTTCGATGATAGTGTAAAGAGACACCACATCGAATGACACCAATATAGTCTCTGTAGTTACACTGAGTCCTTCGATCTTATTTAAAAAGTGACCCGTGTCCATAATGTAGGAATCAGCAGCAACAGCAAAACGACGAAGTATCTTGTCAAGAAAAATTGAGACTTTGTTACAAAGGGACCCTCTACCCGACACTATTGGACGTCCAGGCGGGTTCATGAGATCTTTATGGATTTTGGGTAATGTGTACAGTAGTGGAGTCACCGGAGAGTCCACCACCAAAAACTGAGATAACTTCTGGTCAATGAGGCCATCCATGAGGGCCTCATTCACCAGAAGACGCAATTCAGTTAGGAATCCCAGAGTGGGGTTTCCATTAAGTTTGGTATAAACAGCCTCATCAGATAGTTGGCTGCGAACTTCAGCCTCATATTTGTTGGTATCCATCACTACCAAGGCACCACCTTTATCAGCCGCCTTGATAGTGATGGCCCGGTTGTTGGACAGCCTATCCAGTGCCTGTCTCTCATCATGTGTCATATTACCCCTCTTTCTGTTGGCTGTGAAGTCACGTTTAAGTTTACTCACATCCCTCTCAACAAGCTGAATATAAGATTCAACAAAATTGTTCTTAACTGGGGGTTGAAAATTGCTCTTATTATATAGACCACATTTCTGCAGAGAGAAACCATCATTGTTACCAACAATTACATCATCCGAGGTAGCAGCTTTGTCACAAAAATACGTAGTCAGTCTCAGTCTCCTAAAAAAAGAAAACAGATCACATTCAATCCCGAACCAATCTGGAGAATTGGTCGGGCAAAAAGAGAGTCCCTTAGACAAAACTTGACAGTCGATATCAGACAAAATATGTGAAGAGATATTTACCACCAGATTCCTTTGGTTCATGTGGCTCTCTTCCTCGTGTCCATATGTCGTGTCCGCATCGAGGGAAGGCGAATCACGCCCGTCGTCTGGGTTTCTATCGCCTTTTCTCCGGTGTTTCCTGCCGCCTCTCCGACACCTTTTCTTGTTGCCACGGCATCGTCCTTGCCTCTGCCTAAAAAATGAGAAGAGGAGGGGTGTGCTCCTACATTAGAGTCATCTGTCGAGTCAGACTCCCCAGTGGTGAAGCCAAACTGTTGGGGGTCTTTCTTAGGAGGTCGCCATCTTCTTCTTTGATGTGTGGTCCTGTCCCTTTTATTGGAGAAAGAAGTCCGTTGATCACCTTGCCAAGAGAAGACGCGACCTGATCTGTAATCTTCAGCGTCGCGGAACCATTTGGTTCTTTTGGTCTTCTCAATATCGGCCCGAAACTTCACTAATTTCTCATCCAACTGTGACTTGAAGGTGTCCAGCTCCTGTGAAGACAGCTGTGCAGATAATTGTTGTTCCAACTCAGATACTTTCTTATGTAATGTTCCAATTTCTATGTGAAGGAACTCGATGTTCAACAACATCAGATCGAATGCGAACTTATTGGTGATGGATTCAAACCTACTACAGAACAAAGTATTGTCTGCCAATAATGTAGGACGTAAATGCGGTCTCAGACCCCGCGGAATTTACGTAATTTATGATATTCACATAAAGTCATGGCATGTAGTTCATATGATATGATCTTCCTTTTCTCATTCTCATATTTTCTTTTTAACATCTCTATAGTAGGCATATTCAGAAATGACATGTCCATATGGGTTCCTGAAAGGATTCTTCTAGCATCATCCTCAGTATAAGAAAATGTACAGGCAGTCTCCAGTTCACCCACCTCTGGAATTATAGTAGCTGAGGTCTCCATCGTAGGTGCACGTCCGCTGAGATCCAAATAGACTTCAGTATAAGATTTGCAGACAGCACACAAGGAGTTAAGGGGTGCGCGCTCCGGTTCATGGATCACACTGAACCATAGTATCCAAGTTTAAGAAAAAGAGCAGCATCCATCCAGGTGAAGAAAATGCAAAAGCTTTATTCTGCCATAAAAGGTAGCAACGTTTCGGCCATCTTGTGGCCTTTTTCAAGTACACTCAAATATATGCAAGGGTGTCCCTTATATGGTGTGGAAAAGCCAATCACCATCAGGGGTTACACCCATTAACCAATAGATATATAAATGCATAAATAAAACGGCGATCAGACAGTACAAGCACAAGCTATTAAATCATAACGTTCATCAAACAGCATAATAACACACAAAATCGGATCAAAAGAAGATATAAACAAACATAAACAAAAGCTCCCACCAATCGATATCCGGCTATTTCTTAGCCATGGAGACGGTGAACAAATCACCTGATGTTACACATTCCCCTAGGTCTCACCAATCGTGACGGCAGTCTCTCATTGGCGCCTAAATCACCGTCCCATCAGCGCTGTTATTGCAACTCGTCATACCGGATATCCCCTCTTCACATGGGGGCAGCGCCAGATGATGACGTGAGTACCATATGCCAAGTAGGGCGGGCGACAACCAATCAGTAGTGTTCACCGCTATGCAGTCATGTGACCAACAGCATCACACGGGCCGCGCATGCGCAGATCATATGAGCTGCTGAAGTCACACGCTGCAGACATCTCTGTTAAGCTGGATTACATTGTAGGTCGCCTAAATACCGCGATATCTTCAAATATCGATCTCTTAGCATAGATACAAAGCGCACATAGAGACGTAGAACTCCAATATAAGTTGGTGGACAGAAAAACGGAAGGCACGGGGAATCATAAAACTAAAAGCAAAAAAAAAGGACAAAAAAATTTTTTAATACAGAAAAAATAAGGAAAAAAAGGGGGAAAATTTTTTTTATATTTTAAATATAGAAAAAATTGAAACACTAAATCCACCAGTCTTTCCAGACCACCAAGCCTGTGCAAAAAAAGAAAAAAATAAGGAAAGAATTAAAAAAGTATAAACCGTTAAAAGCACATCTAAAAGCAAAATACAGAGGACAATGTGATAATAACCAAGGGGTGTGACTACAAACAAATCTGCAAATTATAGTCTAAATTAAGACCCTTCGGCTGGAGTGTATCGAGAATAGAAATCCAGCGAAGCTCCTTTTGTTTCAATAGTTTGTTCCTGTCACCACCACGTCTCAGAGTCGGAACCCCATCAATCACCCTAAACCTGAGTTGGTTCACTGAGTGCCTACACTCAACAAAATGCTTGAAACTGGAAGTTCTAGAAGTTTAGTCCTGATAGTGCTCTTATGTTTGCTGATGCGTGCCCTCACCTCCATGGTCATTTCACCTAGATACATCAGCCCACAGGGGCAGGTGAGGACATATATCACAAAACTAGAGGTGCATGTATACCGACTTTTGATATGGAATCTCTTCCCCGTGCGGGGATGATTAAAACTGTCACCCTTCTGCATATTACTACAACATGCACAGCTCAGGCATGGAAAGTTTCCAGGCCTAGGTGGGCATAGTGTACCTTGTCTACTCTGCCTACTTGGACCAATATCTGATTTGACAAGTATATCTTTTAGGTTACGTCCTCGTCTGTACGAAAGTAATGGTCTATCAGAAATTCAGCGACATGAGGAAGACCTGTCCGCAGCAGATTCCAGTGTTTATTCAGAATGCCACTAAGTTTATCGCTCACTGGGCAAAACGTAGATACGAAGGGGACACGTTTAGACGTGTTCTTTGTACGTCTCTGGCCAGCCCCAGCTGGAGTCAAAGCCATAGCATCGCGTTTATAGCTTGTACACTTTGTACTGGATAGCCCCGTCGAATGAATTTATTGCACATCTCATCTAATCTCAAGTCGAGCCTATCGTCCTCTCTAACTATACGCCGTACGCGCAGCATCTGACTCCATGGGAGAGATTCAACCATCTTCCTCGGATGATTACTTTCAAAAAGTAAAAGGCTATTCCTGTCGGTATCTTTGGTGAACAAATCAGTACTTAATAACCCTTCTTTCTTGTATATCAAAGTGTCGAGAAATTGGATCTGTTCTTTCGAGTGGGTCACTGTAAATGATAATTCTGGATAGATGCTATTTAAATATTCATGAAATATCAGCAGTTCCTCAACAGTGCCCTCCCACACACAGAAGATGTCATCAATGTAGCGCCACCAGGCTCGGACATGTCCCCAGTGGCTGGAATTGTACACAAATTGGTCCTCGAATACCGCCATGAAGATGTTTGCATAGGTGGGCGCCACATTGGACCCCATGGCGGTACCACGCAACTGCAGGTAATAGTCATCCCCAAAGAGGAAAAAATTCCTCCTCAGGATGAAACCCAACAGTGCA
>JARQOD010000006.1:106638235-106654520 GCA_033576555.1 Oophaga sylvatica
TTGCTGCCGCCCAAAGTAGGAGTAAGCCACTGTTTGTGCTAGCTGTCAAGTTGACAGCCAGCTCAGACGAGCAATCAGTTGTATTCGCGTGTCTCAGAAGCAAATACAATTGAAGCCATGACCACCGACACTTCCGGGTCAGGGCAATGTCAGCAACGTCACCAGGTTATCTGATCACGCTGCTGATGTCCCTCTCAGCTCTGCAGAGGTGCGGTGACTGTTGTTCTGGTAATTACTTCCCTTGAATAGAAGATGCCAAAAATGTATTGTAATTGGGTGGGAGAAATTTAAGGAGACATGAGGAGCAAGATGTAGACAGTGTTAATGCGGTCACAATATATGGAGTGGTGATTTGTGCGGAAACAGTATGAGGAGTTAGAGGGGATTTGCATGGACACAGTATGAGGAGTTAGAGGGGATTTGCACAGACACACTATTAAGGAGTGAGGAGTGGATTGGTGCAGACACACTAAGGAGGGGAGTTCAGGGGATTAGTGCAGACACTGTATGAGGAGTAAGGAGGATTTGTGTGGAAACACTATAAGGAGCAGGGGGAATTGCTGCAGACACTATGAGGAGTGGGGGGATTAGTGCAGACACTGTATGAAGAGTGGGGGGATTGCTGTAGACACAAAATGAGACGCTGGAGGGGGATTGGTGTGGATACAGCATGAGGAGGCTGGGTGTGGGGGTTTGGTGCAGAGACAGTAAGAGGAGGGAGGGTCGGGAAAGTGGTGTTGACACAACATCAGGTGTGAGGGGGCAATTGGTGTGGACACAGTATGGAGGAAAGTAGGGGATTAGTGCGCAGACACAGTATGAGATGGGGTGAAGGAGATTAGTGCGGACACAGTATAGGGAGAACGGGGGATCTATGAGGAGACAGTATGGCAGCATTGGAGAGAGGGAGATCTGTGTGGATACAGTATGGGGAGTTTCAAATATGTGAGGAAACAGTATGAAGAGGGGGGAATGGGTGCAGAACCAGTATGGAGAGTGGGAATGCATGAGCAGACAGTATGGACAGTTAGAGGGGAAATGGGTGAGGAGACATTATGAAGAGTGAGGGAAGAAATGAGTGAAGAGTCTATTGAGGGGAATAACATTACAGGACAGTATGGGGGGAGAAAAGTGTGAGGGGGCATAGAACAGAGACTGGGTTGTGTGGGGGCAGTATAAAGAGGGGTCAGCATGGGGGGCAGTGTGTGGGAACAGCAAGGAGAGGACAGTATGTCAAGGAGGGGGGGTATGATGAAGGGCACAGTAGAGCAACTGGGCACTATGGGGGGATACAGTGTGAGAGGACAGTATGAAGAGGGGGCCCACTATGGAAGGAGGGTGCAGTGTGGAGCGCATGAACCATAAGGGGTGACACTGTGACATCAAATTTTGTGCTAGGAGCACAGTGAAGGGCAATTATTTATTCAAGGACACAGCACAGGACAGACATTTTTATTTAGGAACATTATAATGACACTGCTATTTTTAAGGGCTGTGGGTCAGAATGTGCTTCAGAAGACCAGAGAAAATGGAAGTCTGCACAGATGAGCTGTGGATGTGAAAAGTCATAATGGCATCTGGACAAGAAGAAGAAAAGAAGAGAACTACTCAAATCAGAGACAACATCATGTAAAAGGTTTTTATATATCTAATGTTTTTTTATTTACGTTTTTATTTATGATGTGAGCATTAACCCCTTAGCCATTTTGTTGGTTAATGTCATGGGTGCATCGCCACGAGGATCGTCGCGATTGCACATTCTGACTTCTCGCAGCTGAGTTGCTGTTACTTTGTGTTTGGTAGTGAGGGAGTTAATTTTACCTAGCTCTTTGCTAAGACTAGGTCCAGCCTCGCCCAGCTGCTTTTGATTATGTGCTAATTAGCTTCCTTTATATTCCTGCCAGTCTGTGTGTTAGATGCCGGTGAAAGCATTCATACAGACTGCAGATAGGATCGGTTCTGAGAAGACTTAAGCTAAGAGCTCCTTTGTTGTTTCTCCTCTCCTTGCTTATAGTTTATCTCCTAGACCTTTGGTGTTCCCTCTGTGTTTATATGTTGTATGAAAGACAGTATTTACTTTATCCCCTGTCTGTCTCGTTTGTCTATACTGTTTGTTAACCTTTACCTGTCCATTCCCTATGGTGGTAATCAGGGTCCTTCTAAGGACTAGATTACAGTGGTCAGGGATTTATAGGAGACAGGGTTTACGCTGGTGGCCTGGACCTCTGTACCATTAACAGTACCTCCAGGTAGAGGGACTAGTCAGGACCCCAGTTTAGGGTCAGCATAGACCCGGTCCACCTCTAGCCTGAGACAGCGTGAAAAGGATTCAGTATTGACCCACAGGAAATTATGTCAGGTAATACTATGCTATATACACATGTTAATGTTACCTATTTATATGTTATATAGAATGTTGTCCCACTTGATAGATTACTGACATTATTTATTTATATATCTGCTAGACAGCGTGACATTTTCACCGGCCATACTAAAGATTCTCCCCAGCTACCATGGATCCAGTAGCCCAGCTTGCCCTGCAGTTGCAGAGTTTGTCCATGGAGCTTACGGACATTAAGTCCAAGGTTTTGTCCCCCCGGAGCAAACCAGATCTGAACCTAAGGTTGCTCTCCCGGACAGGTTCACTGGTGGGCGGGACAAATTTTTTACCTTCCGGGAGGCATGTAAATTGTACTTTCGGCTGCGGCCTCGGTCATCGGGGAGTGAAGAGCAGAGGGTGGGAATTGTCATCTCGCTCTTACAAGGGGACCCTCAATCCTGGGCGTTCTCTCTTCCTCCGGGCTCCCCGGCTCTCCAGTCAGTAGATCGATTTTTTACTGCCCTGGGTCTGGTATATGATGACCCGGATCGGGTCTCCCTTGCTGAAACGAAGTTACGTAAGATACAGCAGGGAGATCGTCCGGCGGAGAAATTTTCTTCTGAGTTCCGTAGATGGGCCACAGATACTCAGTGGAATGACCCAGCTCTTAGGAGCCAGTTTTGTCAAGGGTTATCTGACAAATTAAAAGATGTTTTGGCTCAGTATGATTCTCCTCCGTCACTGGAGGCTGCTATGGCCCTTGCTATTCGCATTGATAGACGGCTTCGGGGGAGGTGCGAGGTAACTCCGCCCCCTGTTATTACTCCACCCACTACTAAAGTCCCTTATATGGAGGTTCCCTGGTCTGTTCTGAGGAACCTATGCAGTTGGGTGGGACATCATTTTGTAGGAGGGAATCGGTGGTGCGCCGCAAGACAAGAAGGTGTTTCTTCTGCGGGAGAGAGGGACATTTTGTTGGGGGGTGTCCCTCCCGTGCCTCATTGAGCAAAAAAGTCACCGAAAAACTGTTAATCCCAGGTTGTGTGGTGGACGACAACCTGGGAGTAGGTATTTCGTCCCCAGGTCCGTCTCAATTTCTCGTGCCTGCGGAGGTGGTGGTTGGTGCGAGAGTTGAGAGGATTTCTGTTCTTCTTGATAGTGGGTCTGGGGCTAATATGGTGGACGCTCGGTTTGCCCAGGTGCAAGGTATGCAACTGAGTGTATTGGCCAAACCGATCCCTATACTTTCTATTGACGCCAGACCTCTCGGTCAAGGTAGCTTTGTACAAGCTGTTCATAATATAGACCTTCGAGTAGGGGCAATACATAAAGAACAGTTGTCTTGTTATGTGTTGGAGGGTCTTCCTACTCCTATTGTGTTGGGACTTCCCTGGTTGGCTAAACATAACCCAGTGATTGATTGGCAATCCAGAAAGATAAGCCAGTGGGGTGAATTTTGCAAGAATAACTGCATGAACACGGTCATCGGTGCGGTCGTGCCTAGGACTTTGCCTCCTTTTCTGGAGGACTTTGGGGAGATGTTCTCAGAGGAGGGGTGTCAAAAGTTACCTCCTCATCGCACGTATGACTGCTCAATAAAATTGCTTCCTGATGCCTTATCTCGTAGTTTCCCAGGGGCCGGAAAGACGGATGACCCGGTTCCTATCCTTCAGGAAGGAGTGGTGGTGTCGGCTGTGTGCTCTGAGCTTGAGGAGGAGGTGTTGGAGGCTCAGGGGGACGCCCCTGTAGGACCTCCAGGGAAACTGTTTGTTCCTAATCAGTTAAGACAAAAAGTTATCGAGGCACATCATAGTTCTGCTTTAGTAGGACATCCAGGGAGTAAAGCAACTGTGGATCTCCTTTCTCGCCGATTTTGGTGGCCTAACTTAAATAAAGAGGTAATAACTTTTGTCGCGTCCTGTGGAGTTTGTGCTCGCTCTAAGACCCCACATACCCGTCCATCTGGGGTTCCTGAAGAGGAACGATTCTCGTCGTCACTTGCTTCAGTTTGGAGAGGAGTGCTGAATGGTCTGAGTGCTATGGGGAACCGTTTCAAGCGGAGGTCTGATAGGAGGAGAGTGTCTGGTCCGGACCTAAGTGTGAACGATCTGGTATGGTTGTCTACCAAGAATTTAAAACTCAAGGTTCCCTCCTGGAAACTGGGTCCCAGGTTCATCGGTCCATACAGGATCAGTTCTATAGTTAATCCTGTGGCATTTCGTCTGGACCTCCCTGCTATGTTTAAAATCCACAATGTGTTCCACAAATCGTTGCTTAAAAGGTACGTGGCGCCAGTTATACCGTCGCCTCTGCCTCCTCCTCCGGTGGTGGTCAATGGTAGCTTGGAGTTTCAGGTGTTGAAGATCATTGACTCACGTCTGAATCGTCGGTCCCTTCAGTACCTGGTTCATTGGAAGGGGTATGGTCCTGAGGAGAGGACGTGGGTCCCTGCGTCGGAGGTTAACGCAGATCGATTGGTTCGGACCTTCCACACAACTTACCCGGGCAGACCTGGCCCTGAGGGTCCGGAGGCCCCTCGTAGAAGGGGGGGTACTGTCATGGGTGCATCGCCACGAGGATCGTCGCGATTGCACATTCTGACTTCTCGCAGCTGAGTTGCTGTTACTTTGTGTTTGGTAGTGAGGGAGTTAATTTTACCTAGCTCTTTGCTAAGACTAGGTCCAGCCTCGCCCGGCTGCTTTTGATTATGTGCTAATTAGCTTCCTTTATATTCCTGCCAGTCTGTGTGTTAGATGCCGGTGAAAGCATTCATACAGACTGCAGATAGGATCGGTTCTGAGAAGACTTAAGCTAAGAGCTCCTTTGTTGTTTCTCCTCTCCTTGCTTATAGTTTATCTCCTAGACCTTTGGTGTTCCCTCTGTGTTTATATGTTGTATGAAAGACAGTATTTACTTTATCCCCTGTCTGTCTCGTTTGTCTATACTGTTTGTTAACCTTTACCTGTCCATTCCCTATGGTGGTAATCAGGGTCCTTCTAAGGACTAGATTACAGTGGTCAGGGATTTATAGGAGACAGGGTTTACGCTGGTGGCCTGGACCTCTGTACCATTAACAGTACCTCCAGGTAGAGGGACTAGTCAGGACCCCAGTTTAGGGTCAGCATAGACCCCGGTCCACCTCTAGCCTGAGACAGCGTGAAAAGGATTCAGTATTGACCCACAGGAAATTATGTCAGGTAATACTATGCTATATACACATGTTAATGCTACCTATTTACATGTTATATAGAATGTTGTCCCACTTGATAGATTACTGACATTATTTATTTATATATCTGCTAGACAGCGTGACAGTTAATGACCAGGCCAATTTTTACAATTCTGACCACTGTCACTTTATGTGCATAACATTTCCCACATGTCTTCTTTACATCAGCACAATTTTGGAAACAATTTTTTTTTTTTTGCTAGGAAGTTATAAGGGTTAAAAGTTGACCAGCGATTTCTCATTTTTAAAACAAAATTTACAAAACCATTTTTTTAGGGACCATCTCACATTTGAAGTCACTTTGAGGGGTCAATATGACAGAAAAATACGCCAAAGTGACACCATTCTAAAAACTGCACCCCTCGAGGTGTTCAAAACCACATTCAAGAAGTTTATTAACCCTTTACTTTTATTAACCTTTTACTTCACAAGAATTAAAGCAGTGTAGAAGGAAAAAATGAACATTCAACTTTTTTTCTCCAAAATTTTTCTTTGGACACAATTTTTTTTATTTTGTCAAGGGTATCAGGAGAAAATGAAATACAATATTTGTTGTGCAATTTCTCCTGTGTGGAGGAAGACCAATCTTTAGGCGCACGGCAGTGCTCAGAAGGGAAGGAGCATCATTTGAGATTTTGAATGTCAAATTGGCTGGAATCGAGAGCGGACACAATGTCGTGTTTGGAGAGCCCCTGATGTACCTAAACAGTGGAAACCCCCATAAGTGACCCCATATTGGAAACTAGACCCCCCAAGGAACTTATCTAAATGTGTGGTGAGCACTTTGAACACCCAAGGGCTTCACAGACGCCAGACAGGTGAAATGTGAGGTGCGTGTATGTCTGTGTCTGTCTGTGTGTGTATCTGTGTGTATCAGTGTGTGTGTCTGTGTGTATCAGTGTGTGTGTATGTGAGAGAGTGCTGCTGTGCTGTCTGTGTGTGGTGCTGTATGTGTGATGGTGGTGGGGGAGGCAGTGATGGTGGTGAGGAGCCGGAGGCAATGATTATGATAATGATGGGGAGGCGATGATGATGGGGAGGCGATGATGATGGGGAGGCAATGATTATGATGATGGGGAGGTGATGATGATGGGTAGGCAATGATGATGATGGGGAGACAATGATGATGATGGGGAGGTAATGATGATGATGGGGAGGCGATGATAATGGGGAGGCAATGATGATGATGATGGGGAGGCAATGATGATGATGATGGGGAGTCTTTCCACAGCGCCCTTTCCTGAGCCGTAACAGCGCAGAATGCAGCACAGTGCAGAAGAGAGCTCTATATTTTGTATGGAGCATTATATGGGGACCAGTATCCTGTATGGAGCATTATTTGTGGTCCAATATTCTTTATGGAGCATTATATTTGGCCCATAATACTGTATGGAGGACTATGTGGTGCCCATAATATTGTATGGAGGATTGTACTGTGCGCTGTGAAGATTTGGCGGTTTCTGAGCTATTGTACAATTTACAATAGATATCACTCATGTAATGGAAGAAGAGAAGTGTTTGGCATTATACTATACCTATATTTCTCTGCAGTATCTGTGCATCATGAATTGTGATCTGTGTTAAAGGGGCCCACTGAGACTCTTTCGCCCAGGGCCCATAAAAACCTGGAGCCGGCCCTGGTCCTGAGTACGCTAATACCCCATATGTGGGGTGGAACCACTATTTGGGCGCGAGGCAGAGCTCGGAAGGGAAGAAGCACCGTTTTGGAATGCAGATTTTGATGGAATGTTCTGCGGGTGTCATGTTGCGTTTGCAGTACCCCTGATGTGCCTAAACAGTAGAAACCCCCCCACAAGTGACCCCATTTTGGAAACTAGACCCCCCAAGGAACTTATCTAGATGTGTGGTGAGCACTTTGAACCCACAAGTGCTTCACAGAAGTTTATAAAGTAGAGCCGTGAAAATAAAAAAATCATATTTTTTTCCACAAAAATTATATTTTTGCCCCCACATTTTTATTTTTATAAGGGTAACAGGAGAAATAGGACCCCAAAAGTTGTTGTGCAATTTGTCCTGAGTACGCTGATACCCTATATGTGGGGGTAAACCACTGTGATCGCATTACTGCCATCTTTGGGAGGCAGAATGAAAAAATCCACAAAAGGAGAAGAATTGGTTTTATTTTTTACGCCGTTCCTCGTGCGATATTAGTGATTAGGTGACTTTATTCTTCGAGTTGGTGTGATTACAGCAATAACCGATTTCTACCCTTTTTTCATGTTTAGCTTCTGTCACACACTAAAAGACGCTTTTTTTGGAAGAATTTTTAGTAAGAAATTTTTGCATTTCCGTACTTTGAGAGCTATAATTTTTCCATATTTCGGCCGACAGAGTTATCTGTGGGCTTGTTTTTGGTGGGACGAGCTGACGTTTTTATTGGTACCATTTTCGGGCACATAACAATTTTTGATCGCTTCCTATTCCGATTTTTGTGGAAGCAGAATTAACAAAAACCAGCAATTCAGGAATTTTTTTTTTTTTTCTTCCTCCGTTCCGCGTGTGGTAAAATTGGTAAGGCAGCATTATTCTTCGGGTCAGTACGATTACAGCGATACCTCACTTATATCTTTTTTTATGTTTTGGTGTTTTTTACACAATAAAAACTTTTATAGAAAAAATAATTATTTTTGCATCGCTTTATTCTGCGAGCTATAACTTTTTTATTTTTTTGCTGATGATGCTGTATGGCGGCTTGTTTTTTCAGGACAAAATGACGTTTTCAGCGGTACCATGTTTATTTATATCTGTCTTTTTGATCGCGTGTTATTGCACTTTTTCCAAGCGGTATGATGATACTGCTTGGAAAAAGTATAATTTGCCACCTTTTTGTGTGTTCTTTTTACGGCGTTCAGTGAAGGAGTTAACTAGGGTGACGCTAGGGTGAGTCAGATTGACTGACCAATCATAGCGCTCTGGGTGCAGGGATCAAGAGCATGGGTCCCTGTACTTCTTGCCGTACCTGTCAGCTGTTATAGACAGCTGTCGGCACTGAACTGTCACTGAGTGTTTACACGCAGTGACAGTTCTAATGCATGACATGCACAGTCCGTCCTGCTGCGGGAACTTACATCCTGCCATGACGGTCTGTGCACGTCAATGGACGTTAAGAGGTTAAAGGGGTTGTCCAAGTTTGTGATGAAAGTCAACAGTCACTTCTGAATCCTTACAACGAACGCATTGCACGCTGTCAGGATCCTTTGCTGCCGGCTCAGAGAGCATGAGGACATTAAACCGCCATTATGTGATTTGCATACATGCAGTAACATGCCAACTAAACATGCATGGCCTCATTCAATATAAGTGAATTGAGAGAGGCTGGACACGTGTAGCTGGAATGTGGCCGGAAAAATGCTAATTGCATACTTGCACTCACATGACCATGCACTCTTGCCACCGGCACCAGAAGATCTTGACAGTATAACATTAAAGGGGTTGTCTACTACTAGGACAACCCCTTGTTAAACTAAATGTTCAGCCCCGATAAAATAATAAAGCCTATACTCACATCCCATGTCGGCTCCATTCCAGCAGTGTCGGTACTCATGATCCATGAATGACATGTGATGCCCGGCGCCCAATCAACACTGGTGTCCTGTCTCCGCCTTCTGACAAATTGAACATGAAGAGGTAGTTCGGAATCAGCTGCAGCCCTGGCTTCCTCTTCATGTTCAATTAATACGAAGGAGGAGACAGTGACGCCAGCGCTGATTGGGCACCGGAAACACATATCACAACACCGCATCACAGCTCCGGGGAGAGCGAGTGCTGATACCGCGGGAATGGCATGGAAGGTGAATATAGGCTTTATGATTTTATCGGGGATTAACAATTAGTTTAAGAAGGGTTGTTCTAGTAGAGGACAACCCTTTATGCAATATAACATGCCCAATCCTAACAGCTTGTAATATTCTCTCTGTCAGGACTCAGCTCTGCTTCCTGATTCCAGTGGAATTTTCATACTTACAGTCACGTGACAATTATCTTCTTTCCTTGCTTCTCTCAGAGAAGCAGGGCAGTAATATTTCACTGAACATTGAGAGAATCAGGAAAAGCACCTCATTGGCATATAAGTGGTCACATGATAACTTCTCAAATGGATTGAGCAGAGTGGGGGGCGCCAAACTGAATTCTTGCCTTGGGTGCCAGAAAACCTAGATGCACCTCTGAGCTAAGACTGCAATATGATTGTGTTTTTCTGATCTTGAGATCATAATGACTAAGATTTCTTTATATGTAACCTCAAAAAGTCCTGCTTGGCAAAGAAAACAAAACATACTAATTTCTATTATGAAGATTTTACAGGGGTTTTCAAATATGAGAAAAAAATTAGCCAAGTTGGTGAAATGGAAAATCCCTTAAAAACAGTATCCTAATCCTAAACTGCAAAATAATTTACAGAGAAAATTAATTTCTCAGAAAGCCCAATTGATTAAAATGTTTTGAAGGTAATATGGACTATCGATACAATACTTTGTAATTGCATTTGATTGTCGGTTTGACCTCCATTTCATTCCAGCAATCAATGTTTTCTTTTGGCTGCTCTTTAAAGAGAACCTTTCACCAGCTTTAGAATATTTAACTGGCTGCTTCATGCAATAGTGGCTACAGAGCTTAATTAAATATATATATATTTTTAATCTCCGTTGCAAATATATTAACTTGTAAAGTTTAGATTTTAATTTCCTTTTCATCCAAGGGGGTGTTAGCAGAGATTCTTCTCTGGGGCGGTTACTTTTCCATCGCATGACATTGCTATAACATAAGCAGGAAGTGTCATGCATGGGAAACAAATGTGCCCCCAGAATATTTGATAGCTTGCTTTCTCCTGGTTTCTCCTGTTGGATGGTCACAATAAAATGTAGCAGAGATGGCCCAATGTATTAAAACTAAGCCTATTTCTATTCACTCCTGATCTCGAGACTCAGACACTCTTCCCCACATGGCCTAAAAAAGGTACTTGACCTTTGTGTACTTTATCCATACAAAGCAACAGAAGTAATCAGCATTCATCAGTTGCATTTTTTTTAATTCACTTTTTTATCTTGAGGAATTTGCTGAGATTTATTGTGCCAAATTTATCAAAATGGCATGGAGAGGTGATGAATTTGGTGCAAAGAAAAAAAAAAGAACTTCTTTCCTGCGATTAACGAGTTTCGCAACTTTTTTGAGCAAAATCGCATCTTTTTTCAAAATGTTATAGAAGATGCGACTTATGGGAAACCATGCAAACAACTACACCAGGAGGTGTGGGTGGATTCCGGTCAGTCTTTTGTTATCTACACCAGGAGCTGACTGGAGTAGTGTTGCATCAAATTTAGTGACTTTTAAAAAAGTTGCAATTTATAAGCCAAAAACATCTGGAATCATTTAAATCCACCCACAAAGCAGAAAAAAAAAAACCCAAACAAACAGGTAATCACATATAAAATAGACTTAAAAAAGATGCAAATGGAATAATGAATTGGTTGCAAACAACACACAAAACTGGACAAAAAACTGTCATAAAGGCAATGATGAATCGGGCTCATGTGTTATCTCATGACAACCTTCTAGTTTATATGATCCACAGAACAGACAATTACTGTAGTTCTTCCGGAAAATAATTTTTGTTGTGTCTAATAAATCAAAAACAACAATTGTGTTGGTAGAATGCCAAGAAAAACAATCATGTTGGTTCTTGCTAATAAACTGTTAGTTGTGATTCTCAAGGTGTGAAGTGTTATAAGGTGCTTATAAAGGATACATTTGTTATGCATCTTAAACTGTAGTTTCAGAAAATATGATAAATACTATACGAGACAATTCTTTGATTTGATCAAATGTATTGAAACTTAATAAACTGCTATAGAGAACTAAAGAACTAGATATTTCTCAATTAAAGCGTTATTTTGAATTTCCAACACGAAACATGATTTACAAGGAAAGTAGCAGCAGAAATCGGAGCCTGACCCACAGGTTTCTGCCATGACCTGCAAGTGTCTGTGACATTGTTTCACTGTAAACAGAAAAAAGGAGTTGTCTCCAGGTATGAATTCATACCATGAGTAAGACCTGGTAGCTCGAAACGCGTTGGTTGATTATCAGGGACCCATTAGTTGTACAAGTCCGAGACTATGTTTTTAAGAATGTTCTAAATAAAATTGAAATTTTAACTGCATGAATATCTACGCTGGAGACAACGCCTTTTTCCTGTTTGCTATTGACTATGCCTTTAATCAGGGCAGCTCCATGCGTAGATGGACCTTGGAACTGAGTGAACACTGGTGAGCTGAGTATATCCATCTCCCCCTTACCCTACTAACGGTTTCACTGTGCCACTTATTGTCATCTCACTTATTTTTTTTACAAAGATGTGGATCCACATCACGAAAATCTGCACCGTGAGTAAAATACACATCAGAATTCAAGTGAAACCTACTATTTTTTATTTAATATGCATTTGAAATATTAGAAATTAGGTTAACCTTTCAATCATAGGTGTCACTTGAAGCACCCGATCTCTGATGCAAAATCTGTACCAGTCCCTACTGTCTTCGAATGTGGCCTCTAAGACATCAGTGCCCAAATATTATTACACCCTCTGCCCCTGTCTTTTTATGTCCCCGTTAAGTTGTATTTCATCAGATCAGATTTAATCTTCTTTTTGGGATAGCAGTGAACAGTTGATGTACCTGAGTTCAGATGCCAGGGATTGTTGTCAGATGCCATTTGAGGGATGGTCAACGGTGATGCACCACAGTTCGATTCAACAAGCTCTCCCACTACCTGCACCTGGGAGTTGTTTCTTGACCGTAAGGCAAGCTTGAGAGGGGCAATGAGATTGAACTGGACCCTGGATAGGCAGCCGCTGAAGCCTGGAGTGTTGTAGGATTGAATCTCCTGGTCTATACTTCCAGTCTCTGGAGACACAAAGGAAAATTGATGAGTTAGCAAGACATTGCATTTTAAAGGATAAGCAGAGAAGCTAAGTCGTCAGTATTGTCAACCTAAGAGATCTGCGTGTAAGCAGCTATATTTTCTGCATTGCGGTGCAGATAAATGAAAAGGCTCATTTGGTGAACATCCAGATGAAAACAGCCATGCTTTTCGGTAATCAGCACTTGCAATGTTGACTCAGCCTCCAAAGAAGAAAATCTGCCCCTTCATTTGTAATCTTGGATCATATAATCAATGTGAATACTTTTCCATCCAATTATGACAAGAGCATTCTTAAGGTGATAGCCACATCCCAGGTGAAATCAGAAAATGAAAAAGATGTATCATAGCAGATCTGGCTAACACGGTACCACAATATAATTTATTATTGTACACCATGGATCATAGAATGTAATTTATTCATACAGTATCAATAATGCACTTTGCTTTTTATTCCTACACCCTTAATTCTAGTTATTATGCCTAAACAATGGGTATGTTGTGTAGCGGTGCATGCTGATTTCCAGTGCTCAGATAGAATGAAATTCTAGAGAGTGATATGAAAAGAATGAAACAGATCAAGGCATTTGAAAGTGAAAAGCTGCAAATGTGGTCGATATCTGAGTCTGTCTCCTCCAAAGCATGATGCCTTCTGACCTGGCAGAAATAAGCGGTATACCACAGGCAGGAACCAGCCACATCCCAGGTGAAATCAGAAAATGAAAAAGATGTATCATAGCAGATAGGTGCACCAGCTTCATGAAAGATTCAAAACCTCGCACAGCTATTTGGTGTGTAGTGTATTGGAGAGCTGCTGTAATAATATATTTTGGGACTTTTAATATTATGGTAAAAATAGTAAAATGAGCCTTTCCACATATGATGATAATTGGAAATGATCTTTAAGGAATAAATCTATATTTATAAATCTATAAATAACACCTATGAAATTAAATATTTGCACAATGTGTGTCCATCACTGAATGATTTACCATTGTGGCTATCTATAACTGTTGGAATATGTTTGGTGCAATAACTCCATTCCTGTCTATGAGTGTTTAGTTGCTAGATTTGTATGCTGTTTATAAAGTTAGAACAAAAAAAAAACTCCAGAGGATCACACAGGAAGAGCATGTGACTGTATTTCCTGTTTTCCTGTGTCTGTGTATGAGAGAAGCAGCCTGCTGTTGATGCTGCACAGATAGAGAAACACAAATGATTTATTCCTGATCTATTAAGCTTATCATATATTGTTCCTGATTGTTCCTGAATTAAGACATTCTGTTGTCCCACGCTTGGAGAGTATCGTGAGTAATTTACTGCCAACAAGAACTGATTTAGTAATGTCAATAGGACAGTCTGACTTTATCAGCAATGATTGGATCCTATCTCAATGGCTACCTGCCCCATGAAGCCCCCAACAGGGCCTAGAATAAGACAAATTCCCAAGGTTTCAAAATGCATCCCTTTCCTTATTTCCTGAAGTTCAGTCTTGACTGCTCTTCCCTCAGCTTCTTTGCACATGTGTTTTCTCAATGTTGGGCTGCCTATGCACCCTACCATATGTCCGTGTAGCAGGTACTATTTGCTCACCAATGCACACCTGGAAAACCAGAATTACACCCAAGATATAGCTGTAAGGGGGTGACATAGGATTAACGCCTTGCTCTGCTCCCCCTAATGGTTCTAAATGTGTAACTGTTTACAAGTGTTGGTTACTGTAATGTCATTGTTAACACTCGGTGGTATTGCTACATGTAAAATATGTATTACCCCCGCATAGTCAATAGTACTGACACACTCTTCTGTGTTACCACCCTATGTACGATGTTAGATACGTGTGTTGTTTGCCACACTCTTTTCTGTGTTACCATCTTATGTACGATGTTATATACGTGTGTTGTTCCTTTAATGTGGAAGTGTATTTATGTCTAGTAGATAGGGACAGTTCTTAGTGTACCTTCAGATACTAGAGGGAGGTACTTTTAGTGTTTATAGTTCCAGGTAAGTGTAGTTTCCTTTGGGGCCATTAGATGGGGGCATACTAGTGAGCCTTATTAGTGTAGGACTTAGTTAACAAGAGGTTAACATAGGAGGGCTGCTGGGTGTTAAGTTGCAAGTCATAGGGAAGTTTAGTCAGACGGGGCCAGGGTGCACTTAAAGTCCACGTGGGCTCTAGGCCCAGGACGGTGTTGTGAATGTTTTGGAAATGAATTCTGAGCAGAAGCTCCCTCTGGTGGTTACAAACAGTACTGAACCATTCAATGAGGATTGGCAATCAGGATTCACAGACTGGCTTGATATAAGGGAGGTTCCCTCCCATCATGGTTGCCGGTGACCAATTGTTCTTGTCTCAACTGTGGTTCCTGGTTCACTTGGAAGCTTGCTGAGTCTTGCCTCTTCTTCTGCTTTCAGATAAGATATTTTCTGTTTTTGTTTTTGTGCTTACCATTTGCATATTTCTCTGCATTTCTGTGAGGTTAGCCAGGTTCCCCCCCCGGGGGGCTTTGGCTCCTCTCAGTTCCTCTGGAGCCATTGTTATTTGTTCATTTGCCTTTTCCAGTTTTTTCAGTGGCTGCGGCTTAGTTTTGTTACACCAGAGAACTGATTTAGGTGGTAGAGGTCGTGTGATCTCAGGTGTTTTTGCATTCAGTATCATTGGCATTTTTTAGGGTTTTTTTGGATTGCAGTGAGTATCCTTTCTATCCTTTTCTGTCTAGGCAGATTGGGCCCCAGCGTTTGCTCATACTATTTTCTGTCTGTGTCTGTATTTCCTCTTGTCTAACCGCCATTACATGTTTGGGGGCTTCCTATGTTCTTTGGGGATCTGCTCCGGGGCAGATAGCTTTCCTCTTTCTATCTTTAGGTGTAGTTAATCTCTCAGGCTGTGACGAGGCGTCTAGGACCAACGTAGGAACCCTCCACGGCTGCCTATAGTTGTGGTGGTTAGTCAGGGTACTGCAATCCAATAGATTCCAACCTCTCTGGTGTATTGCCGTTTTTGCCTGCTCTCCTCAGCTACCGAAACATAACAGGACGGCTTGCCAGCCCCGCAACATTCAGCAAGTGTTAGCCCCAGATATCCACAGTTAAAGAACGGAAGGACAGTGGGACAGAAGAATGCAGAAGTTGTGGCAAATGTTTGCCTGGGTGGACGCTCGAAGGTCTGGAGTTGGACAGACTGAAGAACATTCAGATTCAGTGAGTGAGGAAGAAAGGAACGCTGAAGCTTCACAGGGAACAGTATGGACGGGTCGGATGCTTTGTCAGAGGCAGCCTAACTTAATGACTGATGATCTCTATCCTGGGGCGAAGCACGCAGAGGGAATTGTCATTGTGGCGAGGTTGAGCTGGGAGGAAGCTGTGAAGCAGTCTAAGACAGTCCGGTCCGGGCGCATACCGCAAGGAAGTGTCAGCAGTGCAGGGAAAGTTGAGGAATCCCGTATGGAAGAATATGTAACCAGAAATATAACAACAGTGGATATGTTGTGTAGAGTTTATAGTAAAAAAACCGTTCCATTTGCAATGGACTGTGTCTCATTTGATGGGGGTCGTCGTGGGAAGGAATCTTCATTGTCTGATAAGTGCCCAGAGAGACCTAGACCTGGAGACACAGGTATGTACAGTAATGGACTTTGTGTTTCTGTAGGGGACGGCCAGTACACCAACATCCTGGTGTCCGTGGTCACGACTACAGTCCAGTCCATCCCTTACATAGCTATGCACATTTAATTATTCTAGGGAATTAACCTTTGCTTATACTACATGTTCACAATATACGAGGTTTACATGTAAGGTAA
>JARQOD010000006.1:106654620-106711811 GCA_033576555.1 Oophaga sylvatica
TCGCGAATACTTGTGGTCACATGACCATTACTCCCATCATCTGTAAATCTTCACAGAGTGCAGTGCGTGTGATGTGAGGATTCACAAGTCTGAGGTCTGCATTATACTCAGGAGAAGTCTTGGAGGCGATTGGGTTTGGAACAGAGGAGAGTGGAGGATAAAATCCATCTAATAGATGCGCCTTTTCTGGGCAGCTGTGGGCTGCTGTTTTAGGCTGGGGGGACCCACATTCATGGCCCCTTACCAGCCTGAGAATATAAGTCCACACCTGTCAGTTTTGCCAGGTTGGTTAAAAAAATATGGGGACCCCATGTCGGGTTTTTCATTTATTCTCTCCTGCTCGCGCTGTTGCCGGCAGAGCAAGAGAGAATAATGACAGCCGGCTTCAGCACCACAGGCAGGGTAACAGTGCTTACTGTAGCGCTACTTCCCCTGCTGACATCCATGTGGTACTGATGCGGCCCACATGGACACACGGACATGGATATTTCCGGTACCGAATTTTCCGGTACTGGAAATATCTGGACTTGTGAAACCGGCCTTAGAGCGAGTGGTGTGTTACCTGAAACATTACGTGGATATGAGATATTCTGAGTAAATTGTAATAAAGCATCTCCACGTGCCTTACAGTGTGCCGTTCCTTCTTTCCATTCACTAGTGGTAGAACAGAATGAGAGAGAAATAAAGGGGGAGTATACACAGAAACACTCCTTTAGATATATTTTTGCAAAAATGGCAAACACCATAAATAGCTCACCAACTTTATAGCTTTGTATTTTTTGGGATGATATTACTATTTTGTGTGTGTTTAGGTGAAGACACACATTGTAATCTTATGTACAACACACCAGAATACTGTGACCAGTGTAAAAATCTGTCTCAGGTGAATATTCTCATACTGCACAACTCTTTCTCCTATGCCTCAATTAATAGTTTTGTCATGCATTCTGTAAATATTACACATCGTATGATCTAATTTTGCACCATTTTTCCGACAAAAATGCTAGCAATTAAACAATTTAATAAATAAGTGTGAAATTTTGTTCTGCCACTTTTAATCGGTGCTATGCCATATATTTTTCATATATTCAAATCATATAAAAATGGATTTTAGATGTCTTCTGCATATGATTTATCATATATTTTCAGAAAAAAGTAGATCTCTGAAGTGAACCCAACAGTAAAGAGACATATAGAGTGTCCTGTCAATTCTACTATTTCCCTTGAAGAAGACCTGTCACTTGCTCAAAAATTGAGTTATATACCTTGCTAAATTCCCTGAGCTCACCTGATTCTGCCACTCTTTTCCATTTTTTGCTGAGTACAGTCATGGCCAAAAGTTTTGAGAATGACACAAATATTATATTTTCACATGATCTGCTGCCCTCTGGTTTTTATGTGTGTGTTTGACAGATATTTTTATCACAGACAGAAATATAATTGCAAACATATGAGTAACAAAAGCTTATATTGACAGTTAGAATAAGTTAATGCAGCAAGTCAATATTTGCAGTGTTGACCCTTCTTCTTCAGGACCTCTGCAATTCTCCCTGGCATGCTCTCAATCAACTTCTGGACCAAATCCTGACTGATAGCAGTCCATTCTTGCACAATCAATGCTTTCATTTTGTCAGAATTTTTAGGTTTTTGTTTGTCCACCCGTCTCTTGATGATTGACCACAAGTTCTCAATGGGATTAAGATCTGGGGAGTTTCCAGGCCATGGACCCAAAATCTCTATGTTTTGTTCCCTGAGCCATTTAGTTATCACCTTTGCTTTATGGCAAGGTGCTCCATCATGCTGGAAAAGGCATTGTTGATCGCCAAACTGCTCTCGGAGGGTTGGGAGAAGTTGCTCTTGGAGGACATTCTGGTACCATTCTTTATTCATGGCTGTGTTTTTAGGCAAGACTGTGAGAGAGCCGATTCCCTTGGCTGAGAAGCAACCCCACACATGAATGGTTTCAGGATGCTTAACAGTTGGCATGAGACAAGACTGGTGGTAGCGCTCACCTTGCCTTCTCCGAATGAGGCGTTTTCCTGATGTCCCAAACAATCGAAAAGGGGATTCATCAGAGAAAATAACTTTACCCCAGTCCTCAGCAGTCCACTGCCTGTACCTTTTTGCAGAATATCAGTCTGTCCATGATGTTTTTTCTGGAGAGAAGTGGCTTCTTTGCTGCCCTCCTTGAGACCAGGCCTTGCTCCAAGAGTCTCCGCCTCACAGTGCGTGCAGATGCACTCACACCTGCCTGCTGCCATTCCTGAGCAAGCTCTGCACTGCTGGTAGCCCGATCCCACAGCTGAAACACTTTTAAGAGACGGTCCTGGCGCTTGCTGGTCTTTCTTGGGCGCCCTGGAGCCTTTTTGGCAACAATGGAACCTCTCTCCTTGAAGTTCTTGATGATGCGATAGATTGTTGACTGAGGTGCAATCTTTCTAGCTGCGATACTCTTCCCTGTTAGGCCATTTTTGTGCATTGCAATGATGACTGCACGTGTTTCTTTAGAGATAACCATGGTTAACAGAAGAGAAACAATGATGCCAAGCACCAGCTTCCTTTTAAAGTGTCCAGTGGTCTCATTCTTACTTAATCATGACAGATTGATCTCCAGCCATGTCCTCATCAACACCTACACCTGTGTTAATGGAGTAATCACTGAAAAGAGGTTAGCTGGTCCTTTTAAGGCAGGGCTGCAATGATGTTGAAATGTGTTTTGGGGGATAAAGTTCATTTTCTAGCCAAATATTGACTTTGCAAGTAATTGCTGTTAAGCTGATCACTCTTTATAACATTCTGGAGTATATGAAAATTGCCATTAGAAAAAGTGAAGCTGTAGACTTTGTAAAAATTAATATTTGTGTCATTCTCAAAACTTTTGGCCATGACTGTACTCCATTACAGAGATATTACATTTTTTTCATCTGTTATCACTATATTTACATAAAGAGATGATGAGGACTTTGAACAAGCACACAGCTGAGGAAAGTGGGAGCTTTGATTAAGAGAACTGCTTTGGAAATTGCTACTGCAGGTACTGTGCCCAGGGACTCTGATTCTACAGGACTTATAATAGCCCTGTCAGTAGCTAATTGGGAGGGAGCATGAAGTAGGTTGAACTGTTAACTGCTGTATAGATATTAATGGAGTGGAAAGAGGTAACTGGTTTGTTATGAGTTAAAAGGGTATTCCCATCTCCAAGATCCTATCAGAATATGTAATAGGTGTAGTGATAATAATATTAGCAAATACCTTCAATTAGAAATATAGTATATTTTTTCTGATTCTCTATGTCTCTTTTCTCATGTGCAGGCATGGCAGGATCTTAGGTATCCATGGTTAGCAACTAGCTAACTAACTGTCACAATATCAGTGGTCATAACCATGGATACCTAAGGTCCTGCCATGCCTGCACATGAGGAATGAGACATAGAGAATCAGAAAAACTCTACTTTGTTTCTAATTGGAGGTATTTGCTAATATTGTGGTTATTACACCTACTACATATTGGGAAAGAATCTTGGAGATGGGAATACCCCTTTAATTTCTCTCCTGGAGAAATGCACAATCAGTTAGACTCTAGTAATCAAGCTCCATGGAAACAAACTGTACACTATGTAAGTAAAAGCTGTCATTGCAGGAGAAGGACAACAGATAAAAAAGAAACTCAATTTCAAACTTGCTAACTTTCAAGCTCTCAAACTAAGTAAAACTATTTACTAACAGGAGAACACTGCTTTAAAGTATGTATACCACTATTCTGGCTTGAAACACCTTTATAATATGGTGCAATATTTTTGTTCAATTCGAAAGTTGTACAAAAAAATTTGGCTTTTGGCTTTTTCATTCCAGTGGGACAGAGCATGGCTCCCGCACTTGTCAATTTCATGAAAACTTACACCACTTTAGTTGTTCACTTCAAAAACGTACTTCAGTACTTGTGTGGAGAACATTTCTGGTGAAGGTGCACTCCAGTCCTAATTTATTAAGAGGTGTCTCCCTTTTAATGAATTCGGCACACTGTATTGCATCAAGCCCATTTATTAAGACTAGCATGCAAAACTCCAGTCTTAATGAATCAGCCACTGAACTCTTTTTAAAAGGTGGAATTACTCTTAAATGTAAATTATATTTAGTACAGTTTCCTAGCATGTTCATGCTTATAAAACAGGCCGGTGAGTACAGCAATCTAGGAATTGGATGGTTTTCTTGTCATTCTGAGCTGTAGAGTGGGCACAATGACATAGGACCCCTGGATCCTAATACACACAGGCAGCATGTAAGATGCGTGAGACAGCTGCTTTCTCTATGTGACTGAATTGCTTAGATGAAGGAAAATGCAAAACCAGAATCCAGCTGCTGAATCTGAATTTCATTGGCTTCCCTAAGTGCTCTCAGCTGACGTTTATATCAGTGTTCGGTCCCTGAGGATGTTCTCATTGTTTCCCGTTTATTTGACCTGGTCTTTTGGTTTTCAAAAAGATGAAAAAGACAATTTCATGCTGGAGCAGCTGAAGTGTTATCATCACATGGCTAGTACTTCATTTCTGTAGCCCCAGTGGGCAATGAGATTAGTGGCCGCTGACACTGTGATTCATATTACATTAGTAGGCATGGAGCCAACTGCGTGAAGCCACAATCACATTAAGAGCAGGTGGTAGCGGACAGGCGGGCAAGCCTCTGCTGTAATAGACCGGTATTCTGTCATTGATGGATGATACATTAGCAATGACTTAATTTTTAGATGTATATTTTAGCAATAGATATCCATAATATAAGTATATGCATCGTACCTGTCTGTCTGATATGTATGCCAAGCACCATCATTAACAGGGTTCCACGGTCCTTACAAGAATACTCTTCTGTTAATATTATTTTTCAGAAGGTAATACATTATTTTTTTTAGTATATACAGTGTAATTTCTTTAATCTGGCATTTGATAATCCAAAACGTTTGACAACCTGCAGGAGTTTCTATATAAAGTATCTGCGTGACAATGAGCAGGTAGAACTCTCACCAGTGGCATACTGTCAATATTAGCAGACCACGCAGCTGCTATGGGGCCCGGACAGGTGAGGGGGCCCGCGACGGCCACTGCAGTTTGGCAGCTGTGCTGTGCTGATACAGTACTATCTCCTTAAATTAAATGTAAGCGCCGGCCTCTGGCCGCTGTATACCCCCTTGAAGCTCCCCTTTCCTTGTTTCCTGGTCAGCAGTTGGCTGAAGTCTCTGGCTGGATTTGCATAAGAACGCCACGCCTCCTGGCAGCCAGAGAGCAGCACACGTGCATTGCAGGAGGCAGGAAGCAGAAGGCAGAAAACATTCATGAGCCTCTCTCACTCAGGGAGAGGGACACACACACAAGATGGTGAGCCCCGCTGGCTGGGGGACGGGGTGGATTTTTTTTGTTAAATGTGTCCCCTCACTGTGCTGGCACTGTTGGCACTTTTTACATTTACAATGGCTCTGGCTGCACTTTGCACCTTAGGGAGGGGGGCCCGGCTGCACGCACTGTGGAAGGTGGTCCTATAACATGCATGCCTGGAGTTAAGAGCACCTGTTAATTTTTTTTTTTGGGGGGGGCCCCATTCAGACTTTTGCTATGGGGCCCCATGATTTCTATGTACGCCCCTGACTCTCACCAAGTCAAAAGTGGCAATTTTTTGCTTTTATTTTAATCTCACAGCTCCCCTGAGTATTCTGTTTTTTTTTTTTTGTTTTTTTTAATCCACCATATTATTCCGGAGATATGGGTCTTTTTATTTAGTGCTAATTTTTATGGTCTTCACTAAGGGGGCAATGCTCATAGGGTTATAATGAAGAGGAGCCTAAAAACAACCCCCAAAGAATTCTAAGAGTACCTCCCACAAGAAAACCTTATGACGGATTGAAAAAAAAATGAAATAGAGGGACATTTGGAATAAAAAAAAGCAAAAATTGGCCATTTTTCACCTCGTGCCTGGTCCTCTTTAAAGCTATTTAAAATGTAAAGAGGTTTTCTAATAAGATAGCCTTATCATAGAGGTTGATTCCTTGCTCAATACCTTTGCCTGGAGCCGGAACAATAAGTATATTAATAATAATTAATTTGGCACATTTAAAAACACAGAGGTTGTACATGATACCCCCTTTGTTTTTTATGGAGATTCAATTAACCCACTGTTTACGTCTTGTGAGACAGTGAAGGAATATGTGGTGAATGAGGTGTATATTTCACCTAAGTACCTTGCTGACTGGTATGAGCGAAATGTGTGGCTTTGTAAACCTGGTGGTAAAGAAAGGTCACTACACCTGCCATTCAGTACACGCTTGCAGCTCAGACCTGAATCCACTCAGGTGTTGATTAGGAAGCCAGAAGTAGGTGCTTGTGAGCACAGTCAGAGAGCTCATTCAGTCTGGACAAGGGGTCCAGGCACAGAAGGTGTCTCCAAGAGTGTGGGAGCTGTCTTTAGCCCGGACACAGGGAGGTGTCCTGGCACAAGGAAGCAGTCTCTAAGAGTGTGAGCTATCTCAGTCTGGGTGCAGGAAGTACCCCGGACACAGGAGTAGTCGCAGTGAGAATCCGTGCGAATAGCGACTGAATAGGAGGTGACCTCTCTCAAGTCTGGACATTGGAGTTGCCTTCAGACACAAGGAGGAGTGTCTGTGAAACTCCATACTGGTAACATATATCATATGTGTTGTTTTGGGCACAGACTGGTAGAGTCTGGGTCCCGGATAGAGAGGGCCATCTATCTAAGTGTAATTAGAGGCTAGACAAGCCCAGGTTTTCTGTTTATGATTTGTTTTTATCTGTGTGCTGTGGACTTTAATAAAACTGGTTGCGGCCAGTTTTCACCAAACTGCTGTCTGAATGAACTGTTTCCGTGCCATTCTGTCTACCCAGACAGCGATCCTAGAGCTAAACCCCCCGGAAAGGCTACAATTGGCGGAGAATGCTGGGGCAGCGCAGTGCCTGATACAGTTAGTGCTGGAGTGTGTATGCAGCACAGGGGCGAGAGACAGCATTAAAGGTGAAGTCTATTGAAATAGCAGCAGAAAAAAAAAAAAAAAAGTGTGTCAGCAGAAACGTCTGTTTGGAGCAGTCTTGGAGAGACAGTGGCCCTGATAGGGTCTGCAGAGAGAAAATGTATGCACAGCAAAGCTGAACTTGTTGTGAAAATGACTGTGGAATGTGCAGCAGCAAAAGAAAAGTTTGTGGAGCAGTCTTAAAGAGACAGTAGCCCTAATAGACTTTGCAAAGGGAAAAAAAAAAAAAAAAGTGTTTGCACAGCAAGGCTGAATTTTCTGTGGAAAAAAGCTGTGTAGTGTGTATGCCTTGACTGAAGTCTGCCGTTGTGAAGACAGAGATATCTGACAGCATGGAGGCGCTGTTTGAACAAATGGCGCAAGTTAATGTGCAACATAAGACTGCTGTGATTGAGACAGATGAGTCCGGCAGTATGGAGGAACTCGTTGAGTACCTGGTGCAGGCCCAGCGAAGCATGGAGCAGCAGCGCCTGCAGCACCAGCAGCGCATGCAGCAGGCCCAGCAGCAATTCCTGCAGCAGCAGGAGAATAACCGGTTATTTGTTGAGCAGATGACAGCACCAAAAAAGGATTTCGGTGCCGCGTCCCGAAGTAATGTTGTGAAGGCACCGGCGTTGTCCGCTATAAAGAAGGCGGTAAGACGGTCCTTGAGAAAAATGACACCTCGTGATGATGTGGAGGTATATCTTACTAGGTTTGAGAGACTGGCAGAGAAGGAGAATCTGCCACTATCTGAATGGGCCATGGCGGTCGTACCCTATCTGATTGGGGAACCCCAAAAAGTCTGGGCTGACCTGAGCAAGCAGGACAGCGAAGACTATGCCAAGTTGAAAGCGGCGATTCTTACCCGGCTGGGTGTTACGGTGACAGCCCGTGCCAGGGGAGTTCGTGACTGGAGATACAGTTGGGAGTCTGCAGTCAGCAGGCCTGATTATGGAGTTGAAAAGGTGATAGTGGACCGCTACACCCAAGCACGTCCTCCTGAGGTACAGCCGTCTGAGAGGTCGTCACTTCGGAGTTCCCGGACGCTGAACTCTCGCGGTAAGAGCGTTCCAGCTGTTGGGGACATGGGGTATGCTGATAAGCGGGTTCAGGCCCGAGGGGACATGTGGGTGGGAGAGTGTGATGGACAGTGTTGGAGCTGGCGTGAAATTGCAGCCAACTGTCCAATAGAGGGGGAGCCTATGTGTTGTGATGATGGCAGATCCCTCTCTCTCTGCGCAGAACCTGTGTGTGTGTCCACCTCAGCCGAAGAGACTGGACCACAGGGGTCCCCGGTGGTTGTAAGTGACTGCCCAGCACAGGCCCTCTTGGACTCAGAGAGTCCAGTGACTTCCGTATGTGACAGCCTGAGTGATAGGGACTTCATCCCTGATAAGCACCTGAGTGTGGTGTACATCCATGAAGACACCAAAGTCTACCCAGAGACTGCCGTGGACTTGGTCCCCAAACTCGGGGAGGTTTCATATGAAGTGGGGGTAGTGAAGACCCTGGTGCACCCCGTTATATTGGGTAATGACTTTCCCCGGTCTAAGGATCTCTGGGGGAAAAATGTTTCTGATGGACAGTGTGATGAAGCTCCTACTGAGGGTGCGCAGTCCCGAGGGGCGGAACACGATGCTAGTGGGATGTTAAAATTATGTGATAATGATGATGATAATGCTAATGATGATGATGATCCTGATAATGATGATGACCATGAAAATGGTGCTGATGCTGATAATGATAGTGATGATGATGCTGATCATGGTCATGATAATGGTGTTGATAATAATGATGACTGTGGTAGTGATGAAATTCCTTTGCAGGTGATGTTGGGAGACGAGGATGGTGGTTCTCGGGAACCGAGTGTCCCTGACTTGCCTGTGTCCTGTGACGGTTTTGAGAGTGAGCAGTGGCGAGAACCCTCTCTTAAAACAGCACAGGAAAATATGATTGTTCTAAATGAGGTTTCCCAGGAGCCTGACTCTGAGGAGAGGTTCTCTCATGTTGCCATAAACACTGAAGTCCAGGGAGAGGTTGTGAGTCAGCTCCTAGTGCCTGAACTATATAGAAGTATAGTGCTGGGGTTGTCACATAGTCACATACTTGAGGGACCAGATGGTGAAGTTAATGTTGTGGATGACATGTTAACTAAGGTTCCAGATCAAGATGTGAATGAAAATGAAGTGTATAGCCCTGACAGTGAGCCAGATGTGGCTGAGAAAAAGGGGTCAGATAGTGATAGTGAATTATCTGATGACCATAAAGCAACCAGTGCAAATGAGGAAGGCATGGTAGCAGAGGAGGTTGAGAGTCCTGAGAAGAAAGCTGATGCTGACCTTACAGCCAGACAGAAGATGGCATCTGAAGATGTTTTACAGTTGGCCGGTTCCCTGGCGAAGACTAAGGTGAAAGGAGGAGAGCTGAGCTTTAAAGGCAGGACTCTGAAACTGAACACAGCACAAGTGGATGCTGTTGAAGATGAGAAGTTGTCAGTGTGTGGTGTGGATCTGCATCATGCCAAGGACTCGGAAGGTGATGCTGCAGAGGTGGAGAAAGCCATGGAAGTGGTGGACACCAGGCCAGGTGCCTCACCAGAGGCTGATGTCTCAAGTGAAGCTGTGAGGAACAAGACTGAAGATGTGGGGAATGACTCTGCCCTGGAATATGTTTCTGTTGGAGACAGCGGCGTGGACGGTGTACTGTCCGGATCCGTGGCTGCGACTCGCGAAGCTCGGGCCGGAAGTTCGGCGCCCGGTGCGCCATCGGAGTTCTCGAGCGACCCAAAGGATCTGGATAAATCCCAAGATGAGATTTTGAGACCTCGGGTTGGCCTTGGTGAGCTCAGGCGCATTTTCATGGAGTCTACACTTGAACCACGTCCCAGTGAGTGGGAGGGGCGATGTGTCGCTCCGTTGCCGCTGCAGATACACGGGAGCTCAGATGGGATGCAGAACATGGTGGAAAAGAAGACTGATGGTAGGGCTTCTGAGCATGTCCTACCAGAAGAGCCTGAAGAAAGGGCCGAAGACGTAAAGGACGTCCAACAACTACAGGAGAAGATGCATAGCCATGAGGATCTCCTGGAGAAAGAAGTAAGAGCTCTGAGTCTTATGCAAAGTGAGCCTGTACCAGAAGAGGATAAATTATGTGTACCGACCAAGAAAAACGATCAGCTCCCTCTACAGTGCCAATCGTTTGAACAGTGTGGCTCGGAATGGTCAGAGACCATGACAGAGGCGCTTGGGTTCTGTGAGGTAGAATTTATGAATCAACTGATATTTAAGAAAGTAGATGTGCTAAAGAAAGTTCAGGGGGAATTAGAGAAAACCCCTATACCTCCTGTGACAGTTGGTGACACAGGGTCAGTGCCCCAAAAACAGGAGGTACGAAAGTTTCTGAGGAAGAATCAGCAGAGCTGTTCTGACGTGCCTGGTCGTACTTATCTGGTGAGCCACTATACCGAGACTGAGGCTGGCACTAAAGTCAAGATGAAACAGTGCAGGATACCCGAGGCCCGCAGAGAGTATAGGCCTGGGAGGGTACAGGGTAGTGCGGATGCTTCAGATGAAGAGAAAACTGATGTTGGCTATGACAGTGGTGAGGATGAAGCTGATGAGGGCCATGACTGGTCCAGAGTTCACTGTCTCTGTTGGATTGTTGACCAGCCCTCCGGTCTGGATGACCAGCCCTCCGGTCTGGAGAAGAGGGAGGGGATATGTGAGACAGTGAAGGAATATGTGGTGAATGAGGTGTATATTTCACCTAAGTACCTTGCTGACTGGTATGAGCGAAATGTGTGGCTTTGTAAACCTGGTGGTAAAGAAAGGTCACTACACCTGCCATTCAGTACACGCTTGCAGCTCAGACCTGAATCCACTCAGGTGTTGATTAGGAAGCCAGAAGTAGGTGCTTGTGAGCACAGTCAGAGAGCTCATTCAGTCTGGACAAGGGGTCCAGGCACAGAAGGTGTCTCCAAGAGTGTGGGAGCTGTCTTTAGCCCGGACACAGGGAGGTGTCCTGGCACAAGGAAGCAGTCTCTAAGAGTGTGAGCTATCTCAGTCTGGGTGCAGGAAGTACCCCGGACACAGAGTAGTCGCAGTGAGAATCCGTGCGAATAGCGACTGAATAGGAGGTGACCTCTCTCAAGTCTGGACATTGGAGTTGCCTTCAGACACAAGGAGGAGTGTCTGTGAAACTCCATACTGGTAACATATATCATATGTGTTGTTTTGGGCACAGACTGGTAGAGTCTGGGTCCCGGATAGAGAGGGCCATCTATCTAAGTGTAATTAGAGGCTAGACAAGCCCAGGTTTTCTGTTTATGATTTGTTTTTATCTGTGTGCTGTGGACTTTAATAAAACTGGTTGCGGCCAGTTTTCACCAAACTGCTGTCTGAATGAACTGTTTCCGTGCCATTCTGTCTACCCAGACAGCGATCCTAGAGCTAAACCCCCCGGAAAGGCTACAGTCTACAGACATTTGGCCATTGCTGTATACAATGCCAAGTTCATATAATCAGACTACGAGAAAAGAGAATCATGTCTTGAATAGCTCTCAGGAACATATGAATAAATTGAATGGTGGTGTATTGCACAGCAGTTAGTCCGACGTCACGTTACTCTAGGGCTTGTGGTCTCCAGGCTTCTAGTACTTTGCATTCTGGTTATTACGGCTGCTGATTTATATCCAGGATCACAATGCATGCCACTTCAGGCATAAAAGGCTTCTAAGACTGACAAGGGATCACTGAAAATAACGGTATTTGTCTAAATTGGCCTTCATGAAACATGTAATTGCCTGCAGAGAATATTACAGAGAAATCTCCCTGCCTCATTAGCACCATGGGATGAATTACAAGAGTACGGCAGCTGGAACATAACGCAGCTTGAAGTTCAGACCCCGAGGTACATACATGAGTCACCTAAATAGCTCCGAACAAATAATTGACTTTAAAGCAGTATAATGGAGGCCGCCAGAGTAATAAGCTATTCTGTGTGACCATTCATGATGAGAGGGACTCTGACTTCCAGTGAAGGAGATAGCACAAATCGGATCCTTCAATGGTTTTTTCCCTACTTGCTTCAGTGCACATTCAAAATCATCATCTTAAATGAGCGGAGATTATATATTACTGAAAATGAATATATGGTTTCACTTACAGCGTCTTTTATTCTATTTTAGTCGGGACAATTCAGGAAATTGAATTAGATGCCTACCAATATATAAAAAATATAAATGTGTACTGCTCAGAGTAATAAAATAATAACATTAGATTAATTATTTCATCTACTCATACTTGTAGAATTACTTGACTTCTAAATCAGGCAGCAGAATTTTAAACTCCTGTCCAACATATGAGAAGTAGCAGTTGTGACGCTAGTCACTACTAATGGACAAGTCATGAGGCAGGGTAGTCAAGAGGTCCTGGGTCAGATATCAAGAGAGCTCATCGTAAACTAAGGGGAAAGACATTGGTGAAGTCAGGTCATAGTCCAAGTTCAGAATTCCAGGAAGGTAGCTGATCAAGACAAAGGGGCTAGCCAAATGGGTGGTCAAAGGCAAATCCAAAATCAGGCAACAAAGATAAAATGCAAGAACTCAAAGTACAGTGCAAATGCACACCATGCCAGCTAAGCTACAACTGGCAGTAATTGGAGGCAAAGAGACAGCTAAATAGGCAGGTAATCACTCCGAACAGGATACACATGGAGGAAACTCTGCACGCCTCGGCCATGATTGCGATACTGACAGCTCAGCACATCCCAGACTCTGATTGGATGGCTGAGCTGTCCATCACCACACTAACAGCTCAGTGTGCCCCAGCCCTAGATTGGACGGCTGAACTGTCACTCACAGCATCCAGATACACCGAAAGTAAGAATCGTGACAGCAGTCACTGCATTACTAAGGGGAAATTTTACTCAAAATGAAAACATAATGCATAAATTTAAAAAATAATACAATATAACAGAACATATAGATACAACCAAAGTTCTTATATTACTATTCTCAGAACCATGTGCATAATTGATAGATTTAGTACAGCAATTGTGTAGCCCTGGTGTGAAGGCACACGCAGTACCCTGGAGGATGTGTGGAGAGATAGCAGTTTAATGCTCAATGAACATTCATTTCAACACACACTTAGACACGCCCACAGGTATATAGTCTAGTCACATGCATCATTAGTTAGTTAGTCATTCAGGGAGTGTTTCCCTAGTCAGTTTCCTGTCTTCGGACAGTAGAGTCAGTCAGCAGCAGAGCTGAGGGCAGTCGTTGTGCAGTTCAGAAAGTGGAGGCCAGTACAGGTGAGCCAGATCACCTCAGCCTGGTCAGAGCTGTGCCCCACTGATAGCCAGACTGAAACACTTATTAAGAAGAAAGAAGTGAGTTGCAGATATACTTCAGTCTCCTGTCTCAAGGACAGTGAAGGTTCAGAGACGTGCTCCTGCCTAGAAGATTACTGAGAGTCTGGCAACAAGCTTAAGAAAGGAATTAAGTAAGGGACTGACTTTATTAACCTGTGAAGTGAGAAATGCTTATGCTACCAGCGCGGACAAGGCGAAAGGCACAGTGGTAGAAATTCTGAGTGCTATAGGATTGGAGAAGTCCTGCACATTGTTACCGGTCACTGGAGACCGAAGCATCACCATAGCTTCACGCATGGTGGTAGAAAACCCAGAGGCTTACCGGACCTTAGGTAACGGCAAGCAGCCCCTGGAGTGTCAGTACGTAACTGGGGTCAGGTGGAATAGGAACTTTGAGCTAGGCCAAGCAGAGAAGAACCTAGTTTCATCACAGGAAGGCTCCGACCACAACACTGACCGGGCAGTACAGCTTTGGAATAGCTGGAGTATACTGAGGGAACTACGCTTCATGCTGGTTGGACTCATCTTTGTGAAAGTAAAGGAGGCCCCTAACTTGTCCAGCTGCTATCTTGAAACACATCCTCCATGGATCAGCCTCCCTGGGACCTGCCTGAACAACTTGAAGTAAAGGTATGGAAAGACGCTGATGTGTGGGACTGTGTTATTTGATTGCATCCCTGCACAACCCTGCTTTAACTACCGACCTGAGGGAAGAGTCCCACCTGTAGGGGACCCGATATCTAGCTGCCTCACCATCCCCTCAGAGCTCTACAGCAGCGCTGGTACAAATTACCAGAGACTACAGGTGGCGTCACGAACTGTATATAAATCTATCCCCTGTAAATATTCCCCCAACATACGCCAGACCGCCAGGGCCACAGACCGAGCCACCGCTACCTGTGACAAACCCCATAGACTTCCATGGGCTCGGCTCTGAGTACCCCATTGCCCTGGTAACCCACAATTGTGGTGGCGGGTCGAGACACAATCATTAGGAGAGCATTGAGAGACAAAGCCTGGAGGAAAAAGCTCGCTCATATTCCAGGTGACAAATTTAAAAGGGTTGTACCAAATTTGGAAGTTATCTCTTATTGTTCATAGCTGGGAGTCCAACCTCTGGGACCTCATAGATCCTGAGAACCGGATCTTTTAAAGGGAATCTGTTGCTACATTTGACCTATCCATACAGTTCTACCTGTGTGTCTCATATCAGCTGTCTTGTTGCTGAGAAATCATCTTTTATCATTTTATAGAAATGACCTCTTCCAGGCTATGGGGAGGATGGTGCCTGGAAGATAACTCTGCCCACAGAGATGATTTTACATATAGGTGTTCCCAGTGTGAGTAACTAACACAGAACAGGAAAAATGAAATTTGTCTTCTTGCAAACACATTTTTGCTTCTCTCTCAGCTCTGCTGTATTGCAACCCTGTCTGCCTGTGAGCTGGAAACTGAGAGGAACCTGCAAGATGTCAGTTATCAGAATCGCAGAGAGCGGCCATCACACTGGTAACACTGGTAACCATGTCACATCACACTGGTAACTCCCCCTTATATGTAAAATAAGCTCTGGAGGCAGAGTTATCTCCAGGCACCATCTGCCCCGGAGCCTGGAAGAGGTCACTTATATAAAGTGATAAAAGAGAAGGACTTTTTTCAGCAATTTATAGCCTGTATGCCATATTAATAGTTTAGATAGGTCAAATGTGGTGACAGATTGACTTTAAGAGCTCCGTGTGAATGGAGCAGTGGTCGACCATGCACATCTCCTCTCCATGAATTCTTAATGGTTATGCCAAAACCTAGCTGAACAATGTGCTCAGCTATCTCTGGCGGTCCTACAGAGAATTAGTGGATTGCAGATGCGCATGATTGACCACCTCTTCATTTGCATGGGGCTCTTAAGAGCCCCAGTTCTCATGATCTGTGAGGGATCAGTGGACGAACCCCCAGCAATTGAAATATTATCCTCTATCTAATGGGTAGGGGATATGTTTAAAACTTGGTTCAATCTCTTAAAGGGAATTTGCCACCAGGTTTTTTCTGTCTAAACTCAGAGCAGCATAATATAGAGACAGAGATCCTGATTCCAGCGATGGGTCACTTAGTGGTCTGCTTAGTGTAGTTTTGACAAAATAACTGTTTTATCAGCAGAAGATTATCAGGATGTGTAAACATGCTGCCAGGTAGTCCTCCATATTTATGAGCTTTGCATAATCCCGCCCCCCACCACTGATTGGAAGCTTTCTGTGTATACTGTACTAGGGCAGTGGTGTGGGTGGGTTACACAGAGCTCAACATTTAGATAACTGGTAGATCTGCAGCAGATAAAACAGTGATTTTATTAAAATGAGAGCAAGCAGCTCAGTAAGTGATACATCATTAGAATCAGGGTCTGCCACTATGTTCTGCTGCT
The DNA here is from genome assembly GCA_033576555.1 of Oophaga sylvatica. Lineage (NCBI taxonomy): Eukaryota > Metazoa > Chordata > Amphibia > Anura > Dendrobatidae > Oophaga > Oophaga sylvatica. The sequence goes on from JARQOD010000006.1 coordinate 106,670,421, forward strand.
CTCAGATGGAGTAGCTAAAACTAGATTCTTTTTAATAGGAAAGATTAGTCATTAAAGGGCACATAGATATAGTCATAAAAATCTGCAAAAAGGTGTATAACATACAATATTAGATTACTAAATGTCAAATAATAATAATTATAAATCCTCTATAGACTTTAAGAGATAGAATAACATGTTTGTACCTTGTTATCATTGTTATATATGCCTAGAATTACTATTCTATGTGTGGAAATGGCTAACAAGAGCAGCTCATAAATATGTAAGGTTAGAAAAGTCACAGGAATGCAGAATACAGATGGACAATTATTTTTACAGTATTGATGAATATGAAAAAGAGCTGACAAGCATGTATGATAAAAGTCAGAAGGGCAAATAATACAAATCCGAAGTACAACTGTATAACTTTATGTCAAATACATGACTCTGAGAGATGTGCCCTTCAGTAAGTGACTGGGTCGTGATTATCAGCCTCTATATCTAAAGAGATCAGATTGATAGATGCAGATTGCAAATAAGTTCCATGGCTACAGCCTCTGTTGGTGAAAGGCCAGCAGGACTCTCCACAGCTGACCACAATGGACTGCAGAACACTGATCCGGCTCAAGGACGTCTGAGAGTCGCTCTGTTCTACCACAGGGCCATTATCTGCTGTGATTCAATTCTGTAGGGAAATGCAGGGCAGAGGAAACAGCTGCTAAACAGAATGATGTGCAATGATAATATATAGATATAAAGATTAGCTAGATAGATATATATATATAGTAAATGAATATATACAGGGGCATGCATAAAAATCATGGGGCCCCACATAAAAACTTCTAATTCCCTCCCACCCCATCTCCCAATAAAAAAAAAATAATGGTCTGGGTCACAGAAGAGCATATGTTACAACTTTCCAGCCTTTACATAGGAATTTTTGTCCTGCTGAAGTACTAGATTCTTGTTTCATTGCCCCCATAAAGTATGATGCCAACAAAAGTGTCCCACAAACACAGTATGATTCCCCCCATGGTGAATTCCTCTACATTAGCCTATACATGCACAGTATAATGACCCTACTGTACACCACCTCAGCTCCCAAGGCAAGGTATGGTGACCCCAACACAGTGACCCCCACACAGTTCTCCATGCAGGGTAATGAGTATATAGTATACTAGCCCCACACTTAATGGCCCGATCTAGCCCTTCAAATAGTATAATGGCCCCCACACAGTCCTCCACAAAGTATAAGAAAGACATAGCTGAACTGGAGCGGGTGCAGAGAAGAGCGACCAAGGTTATTAGAGAAATGGGGGTCTGCAATACCAAGACAGGTTATTACACTTGGGGTTATTTAGTTTGGAAAAACGAAGGCTTAGTGGTGATCTTATTACAATGTATAAATATATGAGGGGACAGTACAAAGACCTTTCTAATGATCTTTTTACTCTTAGACCTGTGACGGGGACAAGGGGGCATCCTCTACGTCTGGAGGAAAGAAGGTTTAGTCATAATCACAGACACAGATTCTTTACTGTAAGAGCAGTGAGACTATGGAACTCTCTGCTGTCTAATTTTGTAATGAGTGATTCCTTACTAAAATTTAAGAAGGGACTGGATGCCTTTCTTGAAAAGTATAATATTACAGGCTATATTCACTAGTTTCCTAGATACTGCGTTGATCCAGGGAGCTAGTCTGATTGCGAGTCGGAAGGAATTTTTTTCCCCAATGTGAAGCATACTGTTTGCCACTTGGGTTTTTTTTTGCCTTCCTCTGGATCAACATGTTAGGGCAGGTTAGGATAGGATATGGGTTGAACTAGATGGACTTAAAGTCTTCCTTCAACCTTAATAACTATGTTACTATGTTACTATGTATGAAGGACTCCACACAATCCTTCACACTGTATAATCGCTTGCATACAGTATAATGACCCCCATACATCCCTCCAAATATTATAAAGGCCCCACATATCCTTCCACATAGTATAATGCGCCCACCATAATCCTCCATATAGTTTGATGCACCCCATAATCCTCCATATAGTATAATGCTCCCCGCATAATCCTTCATATAGTATAATGCACTCCCCATGGTCCTCCATAGAATATAATGCACTCCCCCATGGTCCTCCATAGAATATAATGCACTCTCCATGGTTCTCAATAGAACATAATGTATTTCCCATAGTCCTCCATATAATATAATACGCTGCCATAGTGCTCAATACTGTATAATGCACCTCCATGGTCCTCCTTGCTATACAATGCACCCCCATGGTTCTCCATTCTATATAGGAAGAATGATGGGGGTGGAAGTGTCTGCTGATGTTTCATCCTCCATCATCATTGCTCGCACTGACAACTTGAACCCACCTCTGCCCGTCAGTGCGAGCAATAATGATGGAGGAGGGAGCATCAGCAGACGCTTCCATCCCCGTCATCGAGGTTACCTCCGGTCACTGAGGCTCCATTCCCAGATGGGCTGAACTGCCATGACCTCAGTGAGAGCTCCACTAGCACTGTGAGAGTTTTTCTCATGGTGCTAGCGGGGATCTTGCCGAGGTCACGGCAGTTCAGCCCAGCAGGGAACTCAACCTCAGTGACCGGGGGTAACCTCGATGACATCACCACTGGTCACTCAGGCTGTGCTCGCAGCAGATCAGTCACCAGTGGTTCTCAGACTGGACGGTCACATCTTGGCATCGGTTGAAAACTGTTTATCCCCCAGACGTGGATTACGGCATGGGACAGAACAACAGACAGGTATGGTATATTGTTGTTTTTTCATCTTTAGTTTATTACAGGAGATCGAGGGCTTTGGTGGAAAAGGCGTTTGGTGAGTTTAACTGTGTTTGTTATTTTTAAATAAAAATGGAAATCTGTTTTGTTTTATTTCTAATAAAGGACTTTATTCTGGTTGTGTGTTTATTTACAATACAACTATAGGATTAGTAAAGGATAGGTGTCTTAGAGATGCCTCTCCATTACTACTCCATAGGCTTGATGTCACCTGAGAATACAAAGGTGACATCAACTCCACAAATATTAACCCTACTTGCCACTGCTACAGGGCAAGTGGGAAGAGCCGGGAAAAGTGTGAGAATTGGCACATCAATAGATGTGCCTTTTCTGGGCAGCTTCGGGCTGCTATTTTTAGGCTGGGGGCCAATATCCATGTCCCCTTACCAGCCTGAGAATACCAGCCCCCAGCTGTCTGCTTTAGCAAGGCTGGTTGTGAAAAACGGGGAGGACCCCATGCCATTTTTTAAATTATTTACTTAAATAATTAAAAAAACAGAGTGGGGACCACTCTATTCTTGATAACCAGCCTTGTTGAAGCTGACAGCTGAGGGTTGTAGATTCAAGCGGTCATCATATGGAATTTTCAAACTTAAGGTATATGCGCACAATGTCTTGTTCAGACAAAGTTCACCTGGAACCCACCTAAAGAAGAAGTAAAAATAGCTGAAAAGAACATAATGTACATATGACTTGCTGTGCAAATGTTCCATCTATTGTTGCTTCTTTAATGGCTGAAGCTTAGCCAGGAAGTGGTTAAAAGAAGTAGCATGTACAGTTTTAAAGTTTACATTACAAAAAAAAGAAGCCAGCAGTAGAGCTGCTACAAAAACGATGGAGAAGACGCCAGAATTTTCCTGCAATGTTATGCCTTGGAAAAGTGTTTTAGTCATTACGTGAGACCGAGCTTCAGCATGACAGTTTAGATCTGTTAACATCAAGTACCGTTTATACTCGCGTATAAGCCGAGATTTTCAGCCCATTTTTTAAGGCTGAAAGTCCCCCTCTCGGCTTATACGCGAGTCATATACCGGGGTCGGCAGTGGAGGGGGCACGGGGGTGTCAGATCATACTTACCCCTCCGCCGGCGCGTCCCTGCAGCCCCTGCTTCTCCCACATCTCAGGCTCCTTCCTGCAGTGGTCACATGGTATCGCTCATTAAAGTCATGAATATGCACATATTCATGACTTTAATGAGCGGTACCAAGTGACCGCTGTAGGAAGGAAGAGCTGTGGGAGAAGAGCAGGGGCTGCAAAGACGCGCCGGCGGGGGGTGAGTATATGCCATAGTCACCTGTCCTCGGTCCACCGCTGCGCCCTGCTCAGTCCTTGCGTCCTCTAGCTGTGAATGTTCAGTTAGAGGGCGCGAGGACGTAGTTAGTACGCGCCGCGCCCTCTGCCTAAGCGCTCACTGACAAGAGGACCCGGAAGACAGCGGCGTGCAGCGGTGGACCGAGGACAGGTGAATATCTCAGGTGCTGGGGCCCTGAGCGAGCGGTGACAGTGGCACTTGTCCCCCATAACACGTCGGTGTCCCCGCCTGCTCAGGACACTGGCACCTGGCCCCCAGCGACGAGAGGTGAGTATGTAATTTTTTTTTTTAGTTGCAGCGGCAGCATAAGGGACCTATACCATGGGGCATAATCTATGGAGCATATGGGGCATAATCTGTGGAACATATGGGGCATAATCTATGGAGCATATGGGGCATAATCTGTGGAGCATATGGGCATAATCTGTGGAACATATGGGGCATAATCTGTGGACATATGGGGCATAATCTGTGGGGCATATGGGGCATAATCTGTGGAGCATATGGGGCATAATCTGTGGAGCATATGGGGCATTGTTATGTTTTGGTAGCTGAGGAGAGCAGGAGCAAAAAACCGCAAAGGCAGCCAAACACCAGAGAGGTTGGGATCTAATAGGTTGCAGACCCCTAAACTAACCGCACAACTAGAAGCAGCCGTGGGACGTTCCTACGGTGCACTAGACGCCTCGTCACAGCTGAGAGATTAGCTACCCCTGAAGATGGAAAGAGGAAAGCTAACTGCCCCGGAGTAGAGCCCTAATGGAATAGGAAGCCCCCAAACATATAATGGCGGTTAGACAAGATGAAAACACGAACACAGACAGAAAATAGATTGAGCAAACGCTGGGGCCAAAACTGTCTAGATAGGATGGTACAGGAGAGAATACTGTCTGCAACCCAGCAAAACCCTTGGAAAAACTCCAACACTTCTGATTCCAAAAATGCTGAGACCACACAGTCTCGAATACCTATATCAGATCTCTGGTGTGAACACGCAGCTACCCGGCAGTAAAAAATCACAAGAACTGAGCAAATGAACAAATACAAAAAGAGAACAGAGATCAGCACAAGCCCCCAAAGGGGACCTGGCTGAACAGCAAAAACAAGGAAAATCAAACCACAGAAAAAAAAACAGAAAGTAACTTATCTGAATGATAGCAGGAGACAGCAGAAAAGCAAGCTGATTTCCAACCTAGACCAGAAGAAACAATTGATCACCGGCGAGGATCATCGGAGGTCAGCTCACTTATATCAGGCCAGTCCGTCCCCACTGATAACCATTCATCTATTGCAGGTGGTCGACTTTTGCTGTTCAACATAGGTTCAATACCCTCAGCAACCACAAGAGGGAGCCTCAGCTCTGAAGTCATCTCCAACACGTTCACAACAGGGCATAATCTATGGAGCATATGGGGCATAATCTATAGAGCATATGGGGCATAATCTGTGGAGCATATGGGGCATAATCTGTGGAGCATATGGGGCATTTTCTATGGAGCATATGTGGCATAATCTATGGAGCATATGTGGCATAATCTATGGAGCATATGGGGCATAATCTATAGACCATATGGGGTATAATCTGTGGAGCATATGGGACATAATCTGTGGAGCATATGGGGCATAATCTGTGGAGCATATGGGGCATAATCTGTGGAGCATATGGGGCATAATCTATAGAGCATATGGGGTATAATCTGTGGAGCATATGGGGCATAATCTGTTGAGCATATGGGGCATAATCTGTGGAGCATATGGGGCATAATCTGTGGAGCATATGGGGCATAATCTGTGCAGCATATGTGGCATAATCTATAGAGCATATGGGGTATAATCTGTGGAGCATATGGGCCATAATATGTGGAGCATATGGGGCATAATCTATGGAGCATATGGGGCATAATCTGTGGAGCATATGGGGCATAATCTATGGAGCATACGGGGCATAATCTATGGAGCATTTTATGGGGCATAATCTATGGAGCACCATATGGGGGCATAATCTATGGAGCACCATATGGGGGCATAATCTATGGAGCATCTTATGGGGCCATTATTAAACTTTATGGAACTTTATATGGGAGTATTTTGTATGGATTATCTTATGTGACCCATCATGAACTGTATGGAGCATTATATGGGGCTCCTGATTCAATATGGATATTCAAAAACATTTTATCACGAACACCGCACTGCACTTGCTCACTGAGCCAGTGCGCGTGTCCTGAATAAGACAGACTGCACTCAAAGATACCTGTGGAGCGGGGCAGTAGCGGTGAAGATGCGTGCTTCAGACTAACAGGACCCTAAGCACGTGACTGCCAAGGGGCGGCGCCGGCCACAGGTCTCTCAGAGAAGGCAGTAACAGACAGAGATTGTTTCAGGCCAGAGGACCTTAAGCACGTGACTGCTGATGGGCATGGCCTAAGCTCCAGAGAGCTATGAGCAGAAGGAAAACTCCTAGAAGGGTAACTACGGGACAGAGTTACCAAGGGGCATAGACAAAACGGATAGTCAGGATAGCCAGGTCATACACAGAGGGAGCAACGCAGTACAAGTGGAGCAGGCAGAGAATAACCAGAACGTAGCCAAGGGATCAGAAAACCAGAACGGGCAAATACACAGTACCAAGACAGTAGACAAACTCACAACGAAGAGACGGACCGGGTTAAAACCAAACAAGCAACAAGATCAGGCACAAGGCACAGGCACACAGGAGGTCAACTAACTCAGCCGAGGGCAGGAGTATAACTGACACCAGACCTAGGTCAATTGGCAACTAAATAGCCGCCCTCTGCCAGAGAGAGGCTGAAACCATTAACCCCAGTCTGACCAGGACGGGGCAAAGACAAAACCCCGTCCTGGGTCATGACACATTTAACCTACTGATGTCTCAATTAATTTTACTTTTATTGGTATCTATTTTTATTTTGAAATTTACCAGTAGCTGCCTCATTTTCCACCCTAGGCTTATACATGAGTCAATAAGTTTTCCGAGTTTTTTGTGGCAAAATTAGGGGGGTCGGCTTATACACAGGTCGGCTTATACATGAGTATATACGGTAACCTTCCTAAATAATTTTGCCCACTACTAGGAAAAAATTGAGGTCATACAGTGACTACTGGGCCAATAGGGGCATAGGTACTATTTTGGGACAATCTTATGATTACCTATAGGCTATACATTCTTTTAGATTTCACAAGGCTTATGAAGATATTCCAGTGTTAAATTTATCCCCATATTCAAAGTGGATAACAATGCCTGCTCCAATTACATTACACTTTTTTCTGATATAAATGTGGCATTTCGTAGCATAGGGGTGATACTGGGATTCTTGAGGACATCTGCTTTTGGACATTACAGAGAGGTTGCAAAATTTCATTTCTACTGTCAGCTGTAAATATAGCACACTGCTGCCCTCTTCTGTTGCTGACAGGTACTACAGTACAAATCTGCTATTATACTGCAAATCCTTACCAATTTATGGATTTGTGGTGCTGAATGAATGTTTACAAAGCAGTAAATTTTGTGGAATTGTATATATAATGTTATAAAGTGAACGTGACACAACTATAAACTTTTGTTGAAATATTTTGGTGTCTTAGAAACAAGTATACAAAGAAGTGCTTTTTTGCTATTGCTTTTCAGGGCTCAACATATAATAGATCACTGATACTGTTAACAGCTGTAGTAGTTCCAAGACCCATTGGCTCCCTGCTCCACTACTGTCTCTGGCAATCTGCAGACTACTTCTGGTCAGCGGCCTATTGGACACCAGCACCACGCATGGAATGTCAGGTGGTGTGATGATATCCCTACATTGTGCTGGATGAGGAGAGTCTATGGAGGATGAACAGCGAAGCTGGATATGGTGAGTACAAGTTGGTTATTGTGTCATTTCTTTTTAGCATGCAGCTGGAGTCAGGTGGGGGAAAGTGTGGGTCTCTTGGGCCATTACACTGTGTGTGCAAAGCTGTGAGGATCCTCATACTGTGTATAAAGGTTTGTGGGGACCATAATACTGTATATAGGAGGCTGTGTGGACAATCATACTGTTTATAACGAACTGTGAGGGCAATCATACTGCATATTTAATGTAGGGATGTTGTGAGGGCAAGTGTGGAAATATGGACAGCAAGGGGGAAACAGTGGAGAGGGGATAGCATAAAGTAGGGAAAGTTGTGGATATAATTCAAAGGGAGGATGGAGTGGAGGTTATTGTTTATTAGGGTGGATGGTGTGGAGGCAATATTTTTTAGAGGAGGTCAGTGTGGGAATCATTATTCCGTGGATCAGAATAGGGCAGAGATTTTTATTCAGGAGGAGCATTATAATGACACTCTTATTTTTAAGGCCTCAATGTTGAGATATGCTGCAGAACACCAGAGAAGATCATCTTAGCATCTGAACTAAATGTAGAGGGACAAAAATGACTCCAATCAGAGAAGATATCACCAATAAGGTACCTGTAAATGTTTATTTGTGATATTGTCTGCATCAGTACTGTGGTTCTTTTACAGTCTGCAGTTTGATGATGACTGGTAATAACAACTCATATCTCCTTAACATTGTTAAAGACATACCAGGAGTTGTAGATTCGAATGATAATGATTTATATTGTGGGTCTGATCTGACATTGCAATTGATCAATGCACTAAGATTGGTGATGCATTAATGTACTGATGGTGGTTATGGTGTTTTATTTATGTACTGTTGGTGTGGGTTCTAATGATATATTCATGTACTGATGGTGGTTTTGGTGATATATTCATGTACTGTTTTTGATCCTGGCAATGTATTTGTATACTGATGGGGATTCTGTAGATGCTTTCATGCACTGATGTACTGATGCTAGTTTTGTTGCTGTACTGATGTACTGATGGTAGTTCTGGTGATGCTTTCATGCACTGATGGTTGTTCTGTTGCTATATCTATACCATGTTCGAAATTATTATGCAAATTGGTTTTAAGTGTCATAGCGTTTTTTTTTTTTTTAAATGAAGCCCATTGATGTTATTGTGTCTCAGAGTTCCTTGGATCACTGAAATCAATCTCAGATACCTGTGATAATTAGTTTGCCATGTGAGCCCAATAAAAGGAAAACTGGATGTTCCACACTAATAAGCAGACCAGAGTTTTCAAGTAACATGGGAAATAAAAAGGATCTCTCTGCTGCTGAAAAGCATCAAATAGTGCAATGCCTTGGTCAAGGGATGAAAACATTAGATATTTCCCAAAAACTTAAGCGTGATCATCGTACTGTTAAGAGATTTGTGGCTAATTCTGAGCACAGATGTGTGTTTGTGCTGATAAAGGCAGAATGAGGAAGGTTTCTGCCAGGCAAGTTCATCGGATTAAGAGAGCAGCTGCTAAAAAGCCATTACAAACCAGCAAACAGATATTTGAAGCTGCTGGTGCCTCTGGAGTCCCTCGAACCTCAAGGTGTAGGATCCTTCAAAGGCTTGCTGTGGTGCATAAACCTACTATTCGGCCACCCCTAAACAGTGCTCACAAGCAAAAACGGTTGCAGTGGGCCCAGACATACATGAAGACTAATTTTCAAACAGTCTTGTTTACTGATGAGTGTTGAGCAACCCTGGATGGTCCAGATGGATTGAGTAGTGGATGGTTGGTGGATGGCCACCATGTCCCAACAAGGCTGCGACGTCAGCAAGGAGGTGGAGGAGTCATGTTTTGGGCCGTAATTATGGGGAAACAGCTGGTAGGGCCCTTTAAGGTTCCTGAAGGTGTGAAAATGACCTCTGCAAAGTATATAGAGTTTCTGACTGACAACTTTCTTCCATGGTGTAAAAAGCAGAAACGTGCCTTCAGGAGCAAAATCATCTTCATGCATGACAATGCACCATCTCATGCTGCAAAGAATACCTCTGAGTCATTGGCTGCTATGGGCATAAAGGAGATAAACTCATGGTGTGGCCAGCATCTTCCCCTGACCTAAACCCTATAGAGAACCTTCGGAGTGTCATCAAGCAAAAGATCTATGAGGGTGGGAAAAATATTTAGAATTGAGAGTCCTCAGTGGTTGATACCTTTTAATGGCTAACTGAAAAGATGATAACAAATTGCAAGCTTTCGAGACTACTCAGGTCTCTTCATCAGGCAAAGACTAAAACAAAAACTGAAGAATCACATATTTATACACAACAATTTGTTATCATCTTTTCAGTTAGCCATTAAAAGGTATCAACCACTGAGGACTCTCCATTCTAAATATTTTTCTATCTACTGGCTAACACGATACGAAGATACACATCTTTCCTATATGAGGGTGGGGGGCAGTTCACATCAAAACAGCAGCTCTGGGAGGCTATTCTGACTTCATGCAAAGAAATACAAGCAGAAACTCTCTAAAAACTCACAAGTTCAATGGATGCAAGAATTGTGAAGGTGATATCAAAGAAGGGTTCCTATGTTAACATGTAACTTGGCCTGTTAGGATGTTTTGGAGTTAAGTAGCTTTTTTGTTCAGTGAATGTGACCTCCTAATGCTGCAAATTCCACAAATGAGCATTTTCAGTTCTTTAAAACAGATCAAATGTTCAGAAATTCTACTGTGCCTAATAATTTGGAACAGTGCATTTTGAGTTTTTATTCATTTTGGATATTATACTGTTATCATTGGGAGGTTTCTTCAATAAAATTCGATGTATACTCTAACGGGTGATGACTTTTATTAGACTGACTGTCATTTGCACCGGCCACTTAGGAAAATCAGAGAAAAATATAATTTGCATAATAATTTGGAACATGGTGTATGCACTGATAGTGGTTTTGCTGAAGTTTTTGTACTTTAGATGATCCTTATGTATTGCTGTATTGATGGTGGTTCTGGTGCTGTATTCATGTGCTGATGGTGCTGTACTCATATACTGTTCATGGTTATGGTACTGTACTTCTGCCCTCATGGTGGTTTCTGGTGCTGTATTCCTGTATAGGAGACAGTGATTTGTTCTATATACTGCAATACTGTGGTATTGCAGTATGTCATAGAAGCAATCAGATGTTCGCTGGCTCAAGTAGTCTGCTATGGGGACTAAATTATGATGATTAAATACCCTTAAATAAAATCCCCCCAAACAATCACAGAATTGATTTTTTTCATTGCAGGTTTAAATTACACTGCGGGAAGGGCAGCATTGAAATTTTTGCCTCAGGCAGCAGAAAATCTATAATCAGCCCTGACAGCACCACGGACACATTAGTCCATGTCCTAATATTTCAGTAATCCTCTTACATATAAGCTGCATACAGTAGTTGCTCTTGATCTGTTGGTGTGATGTGAACCTAGGAGCTACATTAACTAGTCAGTAACTAGATTATGAATATATGCAATATACAAATCAAATATTTTTAATTTGCTGGACAGCTTTCAAATGACTCAAAGTTAGTACTTTCCAGTAAGGCTAAGTTTATGCAGGCGTATTTTTAGTTCATGTTTTGTCCATTTGTGAAATGGAGTACATATGGAACACACACGGACCTCACATGGACCTCAGTTCCAAATGGGAAAAATGCGCATTACACTTTAGTCTGGCTTGACTTACAGAGCAAATTAGTGCGGGTAAATTGCAGGTAGCTCTTGCACCTGTTTGGTATGTGACTGTAAGGAGGTGGTGGGGACCTTCGGTTGCTCCCTCCTTCCTGATATGTCGGACATGTGTTCCCCCTGTGGTGCTCTAATAGTTGGCTATGCATTAATGTGTCCTTGTTTTATTCATGTGTCTATATGTCTACTATGTTTACTGTGTGAAGTTCCCTTTAATTCTGTGTCTTTGTAGTGTACTGCAATATGTTATCTGTGCCTATGTTTAGATTAGGGACAGAAGTGGTTAACAGGAGAAGGCTGGACTAACAGCCTCAAAGAAGCAGGAAGCTCCTGCTTCTGAAAAAGAGCCCAGGCAGGATTGCCCGAGGCAGGACGTGTGTCCTCCTCTGGGACAGAAAGGAACCCTGGCTGGGGAATACCGGCTGCCAGGGACTACGGGCAGCAGAAACAGGCACAAGGACTGTGCGAGTGCCCGCCAAGAGACTGTTAGCTCCCAGGAGCTGATTGGGAGCTGATGCATCTGCTGCCGCAGCCATTGCTGACCAAGCATCCTCCTTGAATAAGGACAGCTCAGGAATTTCTACACTCTTTACTTTTTCATTAAAAAATTCTCACTGTTGGATTGTAACAGCGCCTGTGTGTTTTCCTGGCTCCTCATCATCAGTGACGGCAGTGAAGCGAGAAGAGAAGATAACTGACTGTTATAGGTCTGGACTGTTCCTGTCTTTTCATGTGCAAGGGCCGAGGTGCTTGTGGACTGTTGCTTTAAATGGACTCGGTCATGACTACCACCACGTGCCACCTTGTTGCATGATCACGTCATGTTTGCTATTTGCGGACTTGACTGGTCTGAAAAATTCAACGTATATGTGAACTTAGCTTTAGTCAACCGGGTATGTTGAGTACACTAGAAAAATAGTACATTCCCTGATATTTCATCCCTTTGCCATACTGCCTTTTTCCTGACACAAGTTTAAACTGAAATTGATAACTGGCAGACACAATAACTGTAAAAAAAATAGAAATAGTTATAAATATTTTTAAGATAGCGCACTGATTCAAAGCAATGTCTCATTTCCAGGGCTATAAATTTCCTAAGTTAGTGCTTGTGCATCCGAGAGAATTTGACTGATTATGCAAATGACATTCTGATCAGAGTTTGATCAGAGTGTGATCACAGTGTGCTCTGATTCTCTCAGGTGAGGACCAGATGGAGAAAAAAATTGGTGTGTGGAAATCGGATTGCACTCAGATGTCATACGAGGGTAGCCTGATGTTTTTCATGCAGTCATTGACTTGGGCATGCAGCGAAATTCATCAGACTTATGCATGGACAAATAGACTAACATTAAGTCTGATGTTTTGTCGGATCATATTCGGATCACAAATACGCTCATCTGCACCTGCCTTAATAGTGATATAATACCAATACCAAGTTGTCTAGTTGTTGCCAAGGATAAAGCACTAGGAATTACAAGGTCATGTAGGATGGTGGACCACTTCGGGTTATGAGATAGCTGGATCAGTAGGCATCATCATATCAGTGGACCAGGCTTATCTGTCAATAAGTATTTGAATGGCAGGCCAACGACATTTAAGTCCTACTAAAAGTGAATACTGGAGGTTTTAATGCCTTGCAGAAATCAGTTGGAATAGATATGTTAAAGCCATTAGCTATAATAACTTGACATTACATATTTAGCAGTATTTGGCATCACAACCAGAGGTGCAACTTGCAGCTCCAATGCAAAATGTTTAACAGAGATCCCCGTCTATATGACTTTAATACTGGTGGTAGCAGGACTCTCGGACTCACTACGTAACGAGTTTCAGGATGAGACTGTTATCTGTGTTGCTGAGTCACTTCTCGCGGACAAGATGTGAGTCAGGGTAGTCGAGGAGTCTGAAATCAAAAGCCAGGAGGGTATGTCATAAACAGAAGGAAGAGACAAAGGCATAGTCAGGTAATGGTGTGAGGTCAGAATACCAGGAGGGAAGCGGATCATAGCAAAACGAACAAGCAAAACGGAGTTTCAGAACGAAGTCCAAGGTCAAGCAGCAAAAAGATCCAAAAGCAGAGCACAAGGCACAGAGAGACAAACCACACAGAGCTGAATATACATCTGGCAGAAATCTGGGACTGACAGCCTAGCTAACTAGCTGGGTATTCACCTTGGTCAGGGAACACCGGAAGGCATCCCGGAACCTCACACAAGCTGTCAATCAAAGCACAGACAGCTTAGCACGCTCCTGCACCAGACTGGACAGCTGAGCTGTCAGTAACTGCATCCTAGACACATTGAAGGGTGGAATCGTGACAGTATCCCTGTTACCTCTGCACCTTCCCTTGTTCACAGCTTGGATGCATTTACTTTATGTGGGGAACAAGTTTTTTGTATCAGGATCCAGAAATATCAAACTAAGCTTGTACCTAGTTCTGTTCATACACCATCCAGTTTCTGAACACATTCCCTAGGTTATAGCTGTATATAAAATACCCAGCTCCTATCTTCTACAATAACTATGACCCTCCACAAGCCAGTGATCTAAACGACTTTTCTTGATAAAGAGATATACAGAGCATTGTCAGAGGTGGCACAGGATAGATGTTTCTGCCACTGGGAAACACCCGCTCTCTGCAGTATTTACCTCAGTAATTATTCTTGCTGATGCTATTCAATATGATCCATAAAGTACAGTCATAGTGAATGTGACATTTTACCGCAGCATCTGTATTTCATGATTGTGAACCCTTCACTTACCTAGCACTCTTCCCAGGAAAAGGGCCTTTGGTCCATTAAACTGAGTCTCTGAAGAAGGAGGAAGGCTGTATGTTGCTGGAGAGTAATGATCGAGCTGAAGAACAGGAATAAAAGAAAGGCAAGACGAAAGTGAGACAGGAGTTCAAATAAAAACCACTGAGATTATATTTCATTGGATCAGCTCTTATTAATATCACATATTCCTGATGACACCTCTTCTAATACATCTTTGACCACAAGAAGAATCCATGTCCTTGAAATGAAGGTGAGCTATAAATGTATCGAGAAGAGAACGTTCTAGTGTTTCTCCAGCCAGGGTAATATGGGTGCAGTGCAGCATGTATACTTTTTGCAGAATTGTATATACCTTTGTTACATTAAGAAATTCCACCTTTTAACTTAAAAGGTTATTCACAAAATGTGAAGTTATTCCTTATCCATAGGATAGTGGATAACTTATTGGCAGCTGAGGGTTCAACCGCTGAGACCCCTGTGATCCCAAAATTGAGGCTCTGAGGTGCACAAGTTCGAGCTATGCTACCAGTCATAGTCTATGAAACTGCTGGAGAAAGCTGAGTACAGTGCTACGCTTTCTCTGGTAGTCCCACAAACAATAAGCGATAGCTTAACATTTTGGGAATAACCCTTTAAACATGAAGTACTAAAATTCTTCATTACCTTTCTGTTTATAATTATAGATTTGTTTTTGGGGTCTTAAGGCAAATTAAGAATAGTCCTTTAATATGAAAATGGTTACAGTTACCTATACAAATACAAGAGCGTGCAAATCTAAAAGCTTTGCAAAATGCAACTTTTTTGAAGGGTATGCCAATGATAAACTGCTGCAAAGACCCTTTGCAATCAATTGTGATCTGTGTGTAAACTCAGCAGCAAGTGTTAAATTCCTCAACATAAGGCTAAGTTCACATTTGCATATATGTGCACAGCATATCATCTGCATACGCAAACTCATGCAAAAACGCATGCAAACGCATGTTTACACAGCGGTTTTTATCCGCATCATCTTACACATGAAGCTGCGTGTGCATGCGTTTTTGCATGCATTTGCGTTGTTTATGCACATGCGTTCGATATTTCCAGGTGCTGTAATCAGTTCCTGGACATGCGCAGTCTGAGCATGCGCATTGAACGTATCCATGTGCATGTCCATGTGTATCAATGCGTTCCCATAGACAGTAATGCGTTTTTTTTGACGCACTCATCTCATATTTGATGGATTTTTGACGCTTAAAAAAATGCAACATGTTGCGTTTGCCGGACACCACTGCACACCGTGAAATGATGCATGCGTGCACAAATGCATGCAAACGCATGCAAACGCATGTCCCTGCGTGCACCATGTTAAAGATATGTACACATGACGCATGCGGATCTATGCAGATCAAACGCTGCGCGTACACACGCAAATGTCTTCCACAGTGAGAGTTGTTCTTAATACAATAGTTGTGCTATATTTTTGCTACAAGATGAGACACATGACTCAAATTGAGTATGGAGGAACAGGTAGAGACCTGTTCACACAGGAGGAGAACCACAAGGCTGCTGAGAAGGGCTGTAGAGCCGCAAGAGATACTGCAGCGACAGGAGCAAAGCAGAGCGGAACCGCAAGATATGCAGAGAGGAGCTGCAGCAAGAGATTGCTGCAGCGGCCAGAGCGAGGCAGAGTGGAACCGCAAGATATGCAGAGAGGAGCTGCAGCAAGAGATTGCTGCAGCGGCCAGAGCGAGGCAGAGCGGAACCGCGAGATATGCGGAGAGGAGCTGCAGCAAGAGATTGCTGCAGCTGCAGTAGCAAAGCAGAGTAGAACCGCAGGAGTGTGGATAAGAGGCAGAGAGAGATACAGAGAGACCACAAGGCAAGACACAGCAGGGAAGAAGCCACAGACAAGGAGACCAAGAGACAAAGGTAGGATAGAGTTCAGACAAGGTAATGACATGAGACAAGGTACAGGGACAAAGACACTGGGTCCAGGATATTCTGCCTCCTTGAGGCAAAAACAAAAACAGGACAACAGGTACAAGGCAAAGCTAGGAGTGAAGCCTCTAAGATGGAGGAACACAAAGCAAGACCTGGCAGCTCAGCAGCAAGACACTAACTGAGTTAACACATTGCACAGGCCAGATCCACAGGGTGGAGCTGCCTTAAATACTAGAGGACTAATAGTAATTGGTCAGTCAGGTGCACCCTGACTCCATAAGAACCAGAGAGTTCTGGCACCGTCCCCCTATGGACACAGCCAGGAGACATGCAGAGAACAGATAGAAAGCAAGAGGTACAGAGCCTGGAGCTGGCAGCAGACAGAAATCACAGCATGACCTGGAGCACTGAGCCAGTAGGTGTGTGAGGGATGGGAGGCCATGCAGTGATGTCAGCAGGGTTGTTACAGTATATGTCGGGAAATCATACTGTGTGGAAGACTGTGGGAACATCATACTGTGTGGGGTCTGTAGGGGATATCATACTGTTGGAGAAGTTGTGGGGGCATCATACTATATGGAGGACTGTGGTAACATCATACTGTATGGAGTTTATTGAGACATCATACTGTGTGGAGGACTGTGGGGACATCATATTGTGAGGGGTTTGTGGGTACATCATTCTGTGTGAGGGTCTGTGGGGACATTGTACTGTGTAGGGTCTGTGGGAACATCATTCTATGTGAGAAGCTGTGGGACTTCTTACTGAGTGGGGGTTGTGGGAACATCACTCTGTGTGAAGGACTGTGGGGACATCATATTCTGCGGAGAACTGTGGGGACATCATACTGTGTGGGGGACCATGGGTACATCATTCAGTGTGAAGGACTGTGGGGACATCATATTCTGTGGAGAACTGTGGGGACATCATACTGTGTCGGGGACGATGGGTAGATCATTCAGTGTGCGGTCCTTGGGTCATTATTCTGTGTAAGGAGCTGTAGGAACATCATATTATGTGTGATATTTTGGAACACTGTTATGATTTGGTAGCTGAGGAGAGCAGGCAAAAAAGGCAATACACCAGAGAGGTTGGAATCTATGGGATTGCAGTACCCTGACTAACCACAACAACTAAAGGCAGCCGTGGAGCGTACCTACGTTGGTCCTAGACGCCTCGTCACAGCCTGAGAAGCTAACTACACCTAAAGATAGAAAGAGGAAAGCTATCTGCCCCGGAGCAGATCCCCAAAGAACATAGAAAGCCCCCAAACATGTAATGGCGGTTAGACAAGAAGAAATACTGACACAGACAGAAAATAGTATGAGCAAACGTTGGGGCCCAAACTTCCTAAATAGAAAAGGATAGGAAGGGCACTTACTGAAATCCCAAAAAACCCTGAAAAGTACCAACTCTACTAATTACAAAAACACCTGAGATCACACGACCTCTACCACCTAAATTAGTTCTCTGGTGTAACAAAAACTAAACAGCAACCACTGAAAAAACTGGAAAAGGCAAATGAACAAACAACAGTGGCTGAACTAAACTGAGAGGAGCACAAGCCCCCGAAGGGGACCCGGCAGAACCCCACAGAAGTGCAGGACAAAATGCAAAAAGCAAGCACAAAAAACTAAAAGAAGAAAATGTCTTATCTGTTAGCAGAAGATGCAGGCACGAAACAGCAAGCGACAAAGTGAACAGGAATCAAAGATAAGACGAGAACAATTGATCACCGGCAACCCTGATGGGAGGAACCTCCCTTATATAAGACCAGTCAGTAACACCTGATCTCCAATCTTCACAATCTTCATTGGAAAGTTCAGTACTGTTTGTAAACACCAGAGGGAGCTTCTGCTCAGAATTCATTTCTAGCACATTCACAACAGTACCCCCCCTTGAGGAGGGGTCACCGAACCCTCATTTGAGCAACCAGGTCGGTCAGGATGAGCTCTGTGATATGCACGGATGAGTCTCCTAGCATGGATGTCCGAAGCAAACACCCAAGAATTGTCCTCCTGACCATAACCTCTCCACTTAACCAAATACTGGAGTTTCCGTCTAGAAAAACGAGAATTCAATATTTTCTCAACCACATACTCCAGATTGCCCTCAACCAAAACAGGGTCAGGAGACACAGCCATAGGAACCACTGGCTCGACAAACCTCTTCAATAAGGACTTGTGGAACACGTTATGGATCTTAAATGTCCCTGGAAGAAGCAAACGAAAGGAAACAGGATTAAGAATCTCCATGATCTTATAAGGTCCAATGAACCTAGGCTTAAACTTAGGAGATGCAACTCTCATAGGGATATTTCTTGAGGACAACCAGACCAAGTCCCCCACTTTAAACCGAGGACCATCAGTCCTATGCCGGTTGGCAAACCGCTGGGCCCTCTCCTGAGAGAGGGACAACCTCTCCACTACCTGGTCCCAAATCTGCTGCATACGCTCCACAACAGAGTCAACACCTGGACAGACAGAAGCCTCCGTCTGTCCTGAAGAAAATCGAGGGTGAAACCCAAAATTGCAGAAAAATGGAGACATCAAAGTGGCAGAGCTAGCCCTATTATTAAGAGCAAACTCAGCCAAAGGCAAAAAAGAGACCCAGTCATCCTGATCAGCAGACACAAAGCATCTTAGATAAGTCTCCAATGTCTGGTTTGTTCTCTCAGTTTGTCCATTGGTCTGAGGATGAAAAGCCGAGGAGAAAGACAATTGAACACCAAGTTTAGAACAAAAAGTCCTCCAAAATCTGGAAACAAACTGGACTCCTCTGTCAGACACAATGTTCTCAGGAATGCCGTGTAACCGAACCACGTGCTGAAGGAACAAAGGCACCAATTCAGAGGAGGAAGGCAACTTAGGTAATGGCACAAGATGTATCATTTTGGAAAACCTATCACAAATCACCCAGATAACGGTCATTCTCTGAGAAACAGGGAGGTCGGAAATGAAATCCATAGAGATATGGGTCCATGGTCTCTTGGGCACAGGCAATGGCATCAACAAACCACTAGAGCGAGAGCAAGGCTTGGAGCGAGAGCAAGTCCCGCAGGACTGCACAAATTCCCTGACATCACGAGACAAGGTAGGCCACCAAAAGGACCGACTAACCAAGTCTCTGGTACCAAAAATTCCGGGATGACCGGCCAACACGGAACAATGAATCTCAGACATCACACTCTTTTTCCACCGGTCTGGGACAAACAATTTCCCAATAGGGCAGCGCTCGGGTTTTTCCTCCTGACACCCTTCCAGAGCCAGTCTCAAATTGGGCGAGATGGCAGAAAGAACTACACCCTCTTTCAAAATAACAGCAGGATCAGATAACTCAGGAGAGTCCGCAAGGAAACTCCTCGAGAGGGCATCCGCCTTAACATTCTTAGTGCCAGGAAGAAAGGAAACCACAAAATTAAAACGTGTGAAAAACAAGGCCCACCTGGCCTGTCTAGGATTAAGTCGCTTGGCAGATTCCAGATAAACCAGATTCTTATGATCCGTGAGGACCACCACCTGATGTTTGGCTCCCTCCAGCCAATGTCTCCACTTTTCAAAAGCCCACTTCATGGCCAATAACTCCCGATTACCCACGTCATAATTACGTTCAGTTGGAGAAAATTTTCGAAAGAAAAAGGCACAAGGGTTACTTTTAGAGGTCTCTGGATCTCTTTGGGACAAAACGGCACCTGCCCCAATTTCAGAGGCATCAACCTCCACCTGAAATGGCAGAGAAACATCAGGCTGCTGTAGAACAGGAGCAGAAGTGAATCTCTGCTTAAGTTCCTGAAACGCAGAGACTGCCTCAGGAGGCCAATTCACCACATCAGAACCCTTTTTGGTCAAATCAGTCAATGGTTTAACAATAACAGAGAAATTACCAATAAATTTACGATAAAAATTGGCAAAACCCAAGAATCTTTGAAGAGCCTTTAATGAAGTAGGTTGGACCCAATCACAGATGGCCTGAACCTTGACCGGGTCCATTTCAATAACAGATGGGACAAAATGAATCCCAGAAATGGGATCCTCTGTACGCCAAAAAGAACCTTTGATCCCTTCACATACAGAGCATTCTCTCTCAAAATCTGGAACACAGTCCGAACATGTTTCACATGAGAGTCCCAGTCATTGGAAAAAATCAAGATATCATCCAAATAAACAATCAGAAATGTATCCACAAAATCCCTGAAAATGTCATTCATGAAGGACTGGAAGACAGAAGGAGCATTAGTGAGCCCAAAGGGCATCACTAGGTACTCAAAATGCACCTCTGGGTATTAAATGCCGTCTTCCATTCATCCCCGTGCTTAATGCGAATAAGGTTATATGCCCCCCTGAGGTCAAGCTTGGTAAACCAAGTAGCACTTTTCACCCTGGAAAACAGGTCAGAAATCAAGGGTAACGGATATTGATATTTCACAGTGATATTGTTCAAGAGACGATAATCAATACACGGCCTTAATGAACCATCCTTTTTGGCCACAAAGAAAAAACCGGCACCCAAGGGTGAAGAGGATGGTCTGATATGACCCTTCTCCAATGACTCCTTGATATAAGACCGCATAGCGTCATGTTCAGGTACAGACAAGTTAAAAAGGCGACCTTTAGGGAATTTACTACCAGGCACTAATTCAATAGCGCAGTCATAGCTCCTATGGGGGGGCAAGGATGCAGATTTACTTTCGCTAAACACATCAGAAAAATCAGTCAAAAAGTCAGGAACATCCTGAGCCTGGGGGGAGGCAGAAAAAACAGGAGTGTTGGTATTAACACATTGGCAGCCCCAACTGGTTACAGACACAGATTTCCAATCCAAAACAGGATTATGAGACTGTAACCAAGGGAAACCCAGTACGATAATGTCATGCAGATTATACAGCACCAAAAATTTGCAACTCTCCTGATGATCAGGTTCAACCCTCATTATCACCTGAGTAGAGAACTGAGGTTTATTCTCAGCCAAAGGGGTAGAATCGATCCCCAGTAGGGGAATAGACTTCCGTAGGGGTATCAAGGGAAACCCACAACATTTAGCAAAATCAAAATCCATCAGGTTAATAGCTGCTCCCGAATCAACGAAAGCCTGAGCAGAAAATGTGGACAGGGAGCAAATCAGGGTAACAGTCATCCAAAATTTAGTCTGAACACTACCCAAGACAACTGAGCGTGCAAAACGTCTTCCCCGCTTAGGGCAGACTGAAATAGCATGAGAGGCATCACCACAGTAGAAACATAACCCATTGCGCTTTCAAAACTCATGACGCTGTGCCCCAGAAGCCACTCTATCACACTGCATGGGTTCAGAAGCTGGTTCACAAGGCAACACTATTCCACGCATACCTCTACGCTCACGCAAACGTCTGTCAATTTGAATTGCTAATGACATAGAATCATTGAGACCAGAGGGGACAGGGAATCCCACCATAACATCCTTTACATTCTCTGACAGACCCTTCCGAAAAAGGGCTGCCAAAGCATCGTCATTCCATTTGGTCAGGACTGCCCACCTACGGAATCTCTGACAGTATAACTCAGCGTCCTCAAGCCCCTGATTTAATGCCAACAAGGCTTTTTCAGCTTGATCAGTGACATTAGGCTCATCGTACAATAACCCCAGAGCCTGAAAAAATGCATCAACATTACTCAAAACAGGATCCCCAGGTGTCAGGGAAAAAGCCCAATCCTGAGGATCGCCGCACAGGAGAGAGATGACAATTTGAACCTGCTGTGCTGCGTTCCCTGAGGACTTAGATTTCAAGGCAAAAAACAACTTACAGTTATTTTTGAAATTCAGAAATTTAGCTCGATCCCCTAAAAACAAATCTGGCATGGGAATCCTAGGTTCCACAACCGGCAACCTAGCAAGATAGATAGCAATACTCCGAACTTCAGTGGCAAGCTGATCCACACGGCCAGACAACTGTGCAAACTCCATTGAGAGAAAAAAAAATCCTCCTCAGCACCCAGAGATACAGAGGAAAAAAAAATGCAACAAACAGAAAAAAAAAAAATCTCTGACAACTCTGACAACTTTTTTCTTTCCACAATATTTTTCCCTTCTGTGAGTACCATATAATTTTCAGTTTTGGGCCGGTGATACTGTTTTGATTTGGTAGCTGAGGAGAGCAGGCAAAAAAGGCAATACACCAGAGAGGTTGGAATCTATGGGATTGCAGTACCCTGACTAACCACAACAACTAAAGGCAGCTGTGGAGCGTACCTACGTTGGTCCTAGACGCCTCGTCACAGCCTGAGAAGCTAACTACACCTAAAGATAGAAAGAGGAAAGCTATCTGCCCCGGAGCAGATCCCCAAAGAACATAGAAAGCCCCCAAACATGTAATGGCGGTTAGACAAGAAGAAATACTGACACAGACAGAAAATAGTATGAGCAAACGTTGGGGCTCAAACTTCCTAAATAGAAAAGGATAGGAAGGGCACTTACTGCAATCCCAAAAAACCCTGAAAAGTACCAACTCTACTAATTACAAAAACACCTGAGATCACACGACCTCTACCACCTAAATTAGTTCTCTGGTGTAACAAAAACTAAACAGCAACCACTGAAAAAACTGGAAAAGGCAAATGAACAAACAACAGTGGCTGAACTAAACTGAGAGGAGCACAAGCCCCCGAAGGGGACCCGGCAGACCCCACTGAAGTGCAGGACAAAATGCAAAAAGCAAGCACAAAAAACTAAAAGAAGAAAATGTCTTATCTGTTAGCAGAAGATGCAGGCACGAAACAGAAAGCTACAAAGTGAACAGGAATCAAAGATGAGACCAGAACAATTGATCACCGGCAACCCTGATGGGAGGGAACCTCCCTTATATAAGACCAGTCAGTAACACCTGATCTCCAATCTTCACAATCTTCATTGGAAAGTTCAGTACTGTTTGTAACCACCAGAGGGAGCTTCTGCTCAGAATTCATTTCTAGCACATTCACAACAGAACACACTGTGTGGAGGACTGTGGGGACATCATACAGTATAGGGTTTTGTGGAGACATCATTCTATGTGAGGAACTGTGGCGATATCATATTGTGCGGAGAGATATGGGGACATTATACTGTGTGAGGCCTGTGGGGACATCACACTGTGTGAGGGGCTGTGAAGATATCTAAATTTTTGGAGCGCCTAGTCTACTCCCGCCTTACGCGTTACCTCTCCACTTACTCCCTTCTAGACCCTTCACAGTCCGGCTTCCACCCCCTGCATTCGACTGAAACTGCACTTATCAAAGTGACCAATGACCTTCTGACAGCAAAACGTAATGGCAACCACTCTCTGCTCATTCTTCTCGACCTTTCTGCAGCTTTCGACACAGTTGACCACTGTCTCCTACTGTTTAGGCTCCAGTCACTAGGTATTAAGGACACTGTTCTCTCCTGGTTCACTTCCTATCTTTCTGACGGCTCCTTCAGTGTTTCGTTCTCTGGCTCCACGTCATCTCCTCTTCCTCTCACTGTCGGTGTACCCCAGGGCTCAGTCCTTGGCCCCCTTCTCTTCTCTCTCTACACGGCCCCAATTGGACAGACCATCAGCAGATTTGGCTTTCAGTACCATCTTTATGTTGACGACACACAACTATACACGTCATCCCCCGACCTTACCCCCGCTGTTCTACAGAACGCCACCGACTGTCTGTCCGCAGTCTCCAACATCATGTCCGCTCTCTATCTGAAACTTAACCTCTCCAAAACTGAACTCCTTCTGCTCCGGCCGTCTACTAACCTCCCTAAATTTGACATTTCCCTCTCCGTGGGTGGCACCATAATAACACCCCGGCAGCAGGCTCGCTGTCTGGGTGTTATGTTTGACACCAATTTCTCCTTCACCTCCCATATACAATCTCTTGCCCGCTCTTGCCGCCTACACCTAAAGAACATCTCTAGAATCTGTCCTTTTCTCGCCATGGAAACAACAAAAACCCTCACTGTAGCATTGATCCACTCCCGCCTGGACCACTGCAACGCTCTATTACTTGGCCTCTCCATTATTCGACTATCCCCTCTCCAGTCCATCCTTAATGCAGCAGCCAGGGTCATCCATCTGGCTAATCGGTACTCGGACGCGTCCACTCTTCGCCAGTCCTTACACTGGCTGCCCATTCATTATAGGATCCAATTCAAAGTACTTGTTCTCACCCACAAAGCTCTCCATAGTGCAGCACCCTCCTACATCTCCTCCCTCATTTCTATCTATCGGCCTAACCGACTGTGGCGCTCTGAAAACGACTTTCGACTAACCTCTGCACTAATCCGTACCTCCCACTCCTGACTCCAAGACTTCTCCCGCGCTGCGCCAATCCTCTGGAATACTCTACCCCAATAAATTAGGACTATCCACAATTTGCATGGTTTCAGACGCTCCCTCAAACACATTTGTTCAGAGCGGCCTATCACATTCACTAATCAAAGTCATTCTATGTGTAAGTGTGCGTGTGTAGCCCATTCACTATCTCCATCCATCCCTCACTCCCTCAAGATGGCTGGACCATCATTGTAAATGCACCATTGTATATACACACCTATACTTTGTATCTCCCCACCTCATTGTAGATTGTAAGCTCTCACGAGCAGGGGCGGCTTATTTTGCTTTAATTATTGTATTGTTAACGTTGTTACTTATGACTTGTGTTTTGAAACTGTTAAACTGTAAAGCGCTGCAGAATATGTTGGCGCTATATAGATAAAGATTATTATTATTATTACTATGTGGGGAGCTTTGGCGACATCATACTTTGTGGGATCTGTGAGGACGTAATGCTGTGTGAGGGGCTCTGGGGCAATTATACTGTGTGCGGGGTCGTGGGGACATTTTACTGTGTGGAAGGATTTGAGGGTGCTTTATAATTACAGTGTTTAGGAGGTTGTGGGGGGGGTCATTGTGAAGGCATCATACTGTGTGCGTGGGTTATGGGAACATCATACTCCATGGGGGATTGTGAGGACATCATACTGTGTCCTGGAAATAGTCAAGTTGGTGCTGGAAATGTTAGAAGTCAAATGTGTTATCATGTCGGTCTGGAACCACTCATCAGAAAGAATGTCACCTATAAGTCACTGTGTATAGCTATACTATAATCTCTTATATGTTCTGCAGGACTCTTTATCTACCACTTGTGAGGCAGTGACTGGCGTGATATGTGAGGGTCGCTATGTGTCACCAAAGATGCGTACAGAAGCGTATTAAGGCCGCAGGAGTGGATTGCAGTGACAGGCATAGCTGTGATTACAATGCAAAATAAAAGTAAGTGTTGGTCTTTGGCAAGCTATTCATCCAAGGCAGATTTAAGAAAATCTGCCATAGTCATTTATTTTTGAAGCGGACTACAAGGTGGTAGTGGGGCAGTCAGCTTCCTTCCTGGCCAGGTCTTCCAAGTGGCCTACGGCCACAGGTTCCTTGTAAAAGCTCTGCAGCAGAGGTTTGGGTGAGTCAGTTTTGGTTTGAAAGAGTGCAGAGCAGGAGGCTCTGCAGAGCTCAGCCTTTTTGAGGTAACATGGAGCCAAATGGAGCCAAAAGGCCTGGCAACCCTCAGCGTACACGGCGGTGCAGTCGCCCACGGATACGGACTGTCTTGTTTCCCGGCTGCGATCCGGACGATACCGTGTGCTGTTTATTTCTGTGAATATGGACTTTAAATAGGTTTATTTTGAACTTTCTTGGGTCACTGCCTCATCATTGCACAGTGTGAAAACCGCTGCACTACATATGGTGGAGAATGCGGGCAGTCTGAACTGAGGCATACCTCAAAGCCTGCTGCATGTCAGTGATTAAGCCTGCAATGCTACTGCTCAAGCCTACTGACAAAATGGAAGAGTTTTTGAAGCAGTTGGTCCTCACTCAGCAACAGCAGCAGGAGCAGCAGCAACGGCAGGAGCAGCACAATCATCAACAGAAGCTGTTGTATCAGCAGCAGCAAAAGACTAAAGGGCTGATTTTGCAGCAGGTTGCGGCTCTGCGAGAGGCGGCCCCACCAGTGTCCACGTTCCAGTTGGAATGCACGGTACAAAGCCCGGTCAGCCCCGAGTAAGATGATTCCAGAGGACATTTTGGAGGCCTTCCTCACTGTGTTTGCACGCACAGCAGAGCAGGAAATCCTGCTGATGGCCCAGTGGGCTGAAGTGGTGGCCCCCTTCTTGACGGGAGATGCCAAGAAGGCCTACCTGGACCTCAGTCGGGACTATGCACTGGACTATGAGAAGCTCAGAGGTAATATCCTTGCCCGATTGGGGTTAACCCCTTAACCCCCAAGGGTGGTTTGCACGTTAATGACCGGGCCAATTTTTACAATTCTGACCACTGTCTCTTTATGAAGTTATAACTCTGGAATGCTTCAACGGATCTTCACGATTCTGAGATTGTTTTCTCGTGACATATTTTACTTCATGAAAGTGGTAAAATTTATTCGATATAACTTGCGTTTATCTTTGAAAAAAACGCAAATATGGCGAAAATATTGAAAATTGTGCAATTTTCAAACTTTGAATTTTTATTCCCTTAAAACAGAGAAATATGTCACACAAAATAGTTAAGAAATAACATTTCCCACATGTCTACTTTACATCTGCACAATTTTGGAACCAAAATTTTTTTTGTTAGGAAATTATAAGGGTTAAAAGTTGACCAGCGATTTCTCATTTTTACAACAAAATTTACAAAGCCATTTTTTTAGGGACCATCTCACATTTGAAGTCACTTTGAGGGGCCAATATGGCAGAAAATACTCAAAAGTGACACCATTCTAAAAACTGCACCTCTCAAGGTACTCAAAACCGCATTCAATACGTTTATTAACCCTTTAGGTGCTTCACAGGAGCTGAAGCAACGTGGAAGGAAAAATTAATATTTACCTTTTTAGTCACAAAAATTATCTTTTACAAACTTTTTTTTATTTTCACAAGGGTAAAAGGACAGATAAAGTTGTTGTGCAATTTCTCCTGAGTACGCCAATACCCCATATGTGGGGGAAAACCACTGTTTGGGCACACGGCAGAGCTCGTAAGGGAAGGAGCGCCGTTTGACTTTTTCAAACCAAAATTGGCTGGAATTGAGATTGGAAGCCATGTCGTGTTTGGAGAGCCTCTGATGCGCCTAAACAGTGGAACTCCCCCACAAGTAACACCATTTTGGAAACTAGACCCCCTATGGAACTTATCTAGATCTGTTGTGAGCACTTTGAACTCCCAAGTGTTTCACAAAAGTTTATAATGCCTGGGTGTGAAAAAAATAAAACAATTTTCCACAAAAATTATTTTTAGTCCCAAATTTTTGATTTTTTCCAAGGAAATTGGACCTCTAAAGTTGTTGTCCAATTTTTCCTAAGTACGCTGATACCCCATATGTGGGGGGGGGGAAACTGTGCGCACGGCAGGGCTTGGAAAGGAAGTAATAAAGTTTTGGAATGCAGACGTTGATGGGGTCATGTTCCGTTTGCAGTGCCCCAGATGTGCCTAAACAGTAGAAACCCCCACAAGTGACCCCATTTTGGAAACTATACTCCCTAAGAAACTTATCTAGATCTGTGGTAAGCACTTTGAACCCCCAAGTGCTTCACACAAGTTTATAATGCCCGGGCATGAAAATAAAAAATCCTAATTTTTTCCCACAAAAATGATATTTTAGTCACCAATTTTTTATTTTCCCAAGGGTAACAGAAGAAATTGGACCACAAAAGTTTTTGTCCCATTTGTCCTGAGTATGCTGATACCCCATATGTGGGGGGAACCACTGTTTGGGCGCACGGCAGAGCTCGGAATGGAAGGAGCACCATTTAACTTTTTCCAACCAAAATTGTCTGGAATTGAGAATGGACGCCATGTTGCATTTGGAGAGCCCCTGATGTGCCTAAACAGTGGAAACCCCCACAAGTGACCATATTTTGGAAACTAGACCCCCTAAGGAACTTATCTAGATCCGTGGTGAGCAATTTGAACCCCCAAGTGCTTCACACAAGTTTATAACGTACAGCCGTAAAATTAAAAAATCATATTTTTTCCACAAACATGATCTTTTCACCCCAATTTTTATTTTCTCAATGGTAACAAGACACCAAAAGTTATTGTGCAATTTGTCCTGAGTACGCTGATGCCCCATATGTGGGGGTAAACCACTGTTTGGGTGCATGGCAGAGCTTGGAAGGGAAGGAGCGCCGTTTGACTTTTTCAACGCAGAATTGGCTGGATGCCATGTCGTGTTTGGAGAGCTCCTGATCTGCCTAAACAGTGGAAACCCCCGACAAATGACACCATTTTGGAAACTAGACCCTTCAAGGAACTTATCTAGATGTGTGGTGAGAACTTTGAACCCCCCAGGTGTTTCACTAAAGTTTATAACGCCCGAGCATGAAAATCAAAAAATCATATTTTTTCCACAAACATGATCTTTTAGTCCCCAACTTTTTATTTTCCCAAGGGTAACAGTAGACATTGGACCCCAAAAGTTGTTGTCCAATTTGTCCTGAGTACGCTGATACCCCATATGTGGGAGAAAACTACTGTATGGGCACACGTCAGGGCTCGGAAGGGAAGTAGTGACGTTTTGGATTGCAGACTTTGATGGAATGGTCTGCGGGCGTCATGTCGCATTTGGAGAGCCCCTGATGTGCCTAAACAGTGGAAACCCCCCACAAGTGACCCCATTTTGGAAAATAGAACCCCCAAGGAACTTATCTAGATGTGTAGTGAGCACTTTGAACCCCCATGTGCTTCACAGAAGTTTATAACGTACAGCCGTAAAAATGAAAAATCTTTTTTTTTTTTAACAAAAATGATTTTTTTCGCCCCCAATATTTTATCTTCCCAAATGTAACAGGAGAAATTGGATCCCAAAAGTTGTCCAATTTGTCCAGAGTATGCTGATACCCAATATGTGGGAGAAAACTACTGTATGGGCGCACTTTGGGGCTTGGAAGGGAAGTAGTGACGTTTTGGATTGCAGACTTTGATGGAATGGTCTGCGGGCGTCATGTCGCATTTGGAGAGCCCCTG
This sequence comes from Oophaga sylvatica, assembly GCA_033576555.1. NCBI lineage: Eukaryota > Metazoa > Chordata > Amphibia > Anura > Dendrobatidae > Oophaga > Oophaga sylvatica. The sequence continues at coordinate 106,699,784 of JARQOD010000006.1, forward strand.
ATGTGCCTAAACAGTGGAAACCCCCCACAAGTGACCCTATTTTGGAAAATAGACCCCACAAGTAACTTATCTAGATGTGTGGTGAGCGGTATGAAGCCCCAAGTGCTTCACAGAAGTTTATAACGTACAGCCGTAAAAACAAATAAAATTTTTTATTTTTTACAAAAATTATATTTTCGCCCCGAATTTTTATTTTCCCAAGGGTAACAGAAGAAATTAGACCCCAAGAGTTATTGTGAAATTTGTCCTGAGAACGCTGATACCCCATATGTGGGGGTAAACTACTGTTTGGGCGCATGGCAGAGCTCAGAATGGAAGGAGCACCGTTTGACTTGTTCAACGCAGAATTGGCTGGAATTGAGATCAGACGCCATGTCACATTTGGAGAGCCCCTGATGTGCCTAAACAGTGGGAACCCCCCAATTCTAACTCCAACCCTAACCCCAACACACCCCTAACCCTAGTCACAACCCTAACCATAACCCTAACCACAAACCTAACCCTAACACACCCCTAACCCTAATCCCAACCCTAACCCTAATCCTAACTTTAGCCCCAACGCTAACCCTAACTTTAGCCACAATCCTAACCCTAATGTGAAAATGGAAATAAATAAATTTTTTTAATTTTATTATTTTTCCCTAACTAAGGGGTGATAAAGGGGGGGATTGATTTACTATTTATAGCTGGTTTTTATGATTGGCAGCTGTCACATGCTAAAAGACGCTTTTTATTGCAAAAAATAGTTTTTGCATCACCACATTTTGAGAGCTATAATTTTTGCATATTTTGGCCCACAGAGTCATGTGAGGTCTTATTTTTTGCGGTACGAGTTGATGTTTTTATTGGTACCATTTTTGAGCACGTGACATTTTTTGATCGCTTTTTATTTCGATTTTTGGGAGGTTAGAATTAACAAAAATCAGCAATTCATGAATTGCGTTTATACCGTTCCGTGTGTGGTAAAATTGATAAAGCAGTTTTATTCTTCGGGGTAGAACGATTACAGTGATACCTCATTTATATAATTTTTTTATGTTTTGGCACTTTTATACAATAAAAACAATTTTATATAAAAAATAATTATTTTTGTATCACTTTATTCTGCGAGCTATAACTTTTATTTTTTCGCTGATGATGCTATATGGCGGCTCGTTTTTTGCGGGACAAGATTATGTTTTCAGCGATATCATGTTTATTTATATCGGTCTTTTTGATCGCGTGTTATTCCACTTTTTGTTCGGCGGTATGATGATAAAGCATTGATTTTTTGCTTTTTTTTTATTAAAGGGTTCACTAAAGGGATTAACTAGTGGGACAGTTCTATAGGGCGGGTCGTTACGGACGTGGCGATACCAAATATGTGTACTTTTATTGTTTTGTTTTTTATTTAGATGAAGAAATGAATTTATTGGGGAATATTTTTTTTTTCTTCCTTTATTTTGGAATTTTTTTTTTACACTTGGGATTTTAATTTTTTTTTACTTTTTTACTTTGTCCCAGGGTGGGACATCACAGTACAAAGTCAGATCGCTGGTCTTACAGTGTGCACAGCACTCTGTGAGACCAGCGATCTCACAGGCAGTGCTGCAGGCTTCCTCAGCGCCTGCCCTCAGCAGGCACTGAGGAAGCCGCATCCCTGCAGGACCCAGGGGCCATCTTGGATCTGGGGTCTTGCAGGGAGGAAGGCCTCAGAACAGCGCGATCACATTGCGCTGTTCTGGGGGTCTCAGGGGAGCATGCAGGGTGCCCCCTCCCTGCGCGATGCTTCCCTGTGCCCCCGGTACACCGCGATCATGTTTGATCGCGATGTGCCAGGGGTTAATGTTCCGGGAGCGGTCCGTGACCACTCCTGGCACATAGTGCCAGGAGAAACCACCCACTCAAAAGCCACAGCATAGCGGCCTCTTCAACCGGCCTCCATCCTATAAATGGTCCAAAACGTCGGCACTAAAGTATAAAGAGGCTCTCAGCAGACCCGAAATACAGCGGATGCTCCACCACTTCTACAACCACGAGTACCAGCCTAACCCAAAGGGAGTGAGTCAAGCTACAAAAGACCTCAACAATATATTCTATGCAATGGCCAGACTGTCCGACCTTAAAAAAGTTGACTACAAGAAACCAAAAGAAAAACAGATCAATGGTTGGTTTGACAGAGAATGTAAAGCCGTACGGAAGACCCTGAGAACTGCTTCAAACAAGAAACATAGAGACCCCAACCACCCTGGTCTGAGGGAAGCCTATGAAACCATACAAAGACAGTACAAAACCATCCTCAGGAGGAAGAAGCAGAGTTACATCTCTACCAAGCTCAGCCAACTCCAGGATGCTCTTCGGGACAATTCCTTCTGGGAACTATGGAACCACATGGGCACAAAAGACAAGAAAAACAACATCCATATCCAAAATGGCAACATCTGGCTCCAGTACTTCAAAGACCTCTATAAAGACATCCCAAAGGAAGAACTAAACCAAGAACAGGAAAACATAATGGCAAAACTAAAAGCAATGGAGGAAAAAGTAAAAAATTTCCAAAACCCCGTGGATACACCTATTACATTACAGGAAGTAGCAGAGAGAATCTCTGCCATAAGATGTAGAAAAGCCGGTGGCCTGGATGGAATCCTACCAGAAATGCTGAAGTACAGCCCACCAGAAATACAGGCTGCAATGGTTAAACTCTTCAATATTGTGCTAAGTGCTGGCTACTTCCCTCGTACCTGGAACCAAGGCCTCATCACACCCATCCACAAGAATGGGGACAGGTATGACCCAGCCAACTACAGAGGCATATGTGTCAGCAGCAACCTGGGGAAACTGTTCAACAGCATCCTGAACAAGAGGATCCTCAGTTTCCTCACCGAACATAACGTCCTCAGCAAGAGCCAAGCAGGGTTCATGCCAAACCACCGCACCACTGACCACATCTATACCCTGCACAGCCTCATTCAGAGACACGTCCACAATACAAAGAACGGGAAGATATACGCCTGTTTCGTGGACTTTAAAAAGGCCTTTGATTCGGTGTGGCACCCGGGCTTATTCCTGAAACTGCTGGAGAGCGGAATAGGAGGAAAGACCTACGATGTTATCAAAAGCTCCTACACCGAGAACCTCTGCAGTGTGAGTGTGAACGGTAAAAGAACGGCTTATTTCCAGCAGAGCCGTGGAGTCAGACAAGGCTGCAGCCTAAGTCCAACGCTCTTCAACATTTACATCAACGAGCTGGCTACCGCTCTGGAATCTTCCACAGCACCAGGTCCCACCCTCCACGACACCCAGGTGAAATTCCTGCTGTATGCAGATGACCTGCTGCTTCTGTCACCAACCGAGAAAGGCCTCCAAGACAACCTGAAAATCTTAGAGAAATTCAGCTCCACCTGGGCACTACCGGTCAACCTAAAGAAAACCAACATCATGGTGTTCCAGAGGAGAAAGAGAAAATTAGACCAGCACCCTTCATTTGTTCTCAACAACTGCGCCCTTACAGGAACAGACAAATATACCTACCTGGGCCTAGAGATCCACCGGTCAGGAAGCTTCAAACAAGCCATAGAGACCCTGAAAGACAAGGCATGTAAAACCTTCTATGGCATCCGAAGGAAACTCTACCATCTGAAGCCACCAGTGAGGGTCTGGTTAAAAATCTTCGACTCTGTCATCGCCCCAATCCTCCTGTATGGCAGTGAAGTCTGGGGTCCTCACACCTACCCAGACTGGTCAAGGTGGGATTCCAGCCCAACAGAAATATTCCACCTGGAATTCTGCAAGCACCTTCTCCAAGTCCACCGGAGCACCTCCAACAGTGCCTGCCGGGCCGAGCTGGGCAGATTCCCTCTACACCTAACGGTTCTAAAGAGGGCACTGTCATTCCGGGCTCACCTACATAGGAGCAATCCAAGCTCCCATCACCATAAAGCCCTGACACACGTAGGTGAAACAGAAAAACTAGGACCCTTGGAACAGCTCACCCAAACCCAACCTGACCAGAACACCAATCACAACAACCTGACAAAAGCCGAAATCAGGAAGATGGTAGACGAAGGCCAGGAGAGGTATGTCAGTGACTGGAAGAACGACATCATCAGCTCCCAGAAACTGACCATGTACCGGAGTCTACAGAGAGACTACAGTCTGGCCCCATACCTGGAGAAACTCCCGGACCCCAGAGACCGCCAGATCCTGAGCCGGTATAGACTCAGTGCCCACAGTCTGGCCATCGAATCCGGCCGACACAGGCAGAGCTACAAGCCCAAGGAGGAAAGACTATGCCAACACTGTGACCAGGAGGCCATAGAGGACGAAACCCACTTCCTGCTACACTGCTCCAAATACTCAGCAGTGAGGGACACTCACTTCAGGAGACTCTCACATCTCTTCCCGGATTTCATCACCATGAAGGAGGAAGAGAAAACATATATCTTGCTGGGGGAAGAAGAGAGAGCAGCGGAGATAGCAGCGCGGTATGTGAGCGAATGTCATAGACTGCGAGAAAGAGAACTATGATAGGCCATGGACTTCTATAGCCTCCACCCCGGATCTGCCCCTACCCAACATCCCTATGCCATGGACTTCTATAGCCCCCATCCCGGATCTGCGCCCCCATCACCCCTCCCTAAGCCATGGACTTCCACAACCCCTACCCTAGATCCGTCCCTACCCAACATCCCTATCCCTATTCCCTTTTGTACACTTGCTTTGGCAAAACTAATGTGTATTTAGTCCTGCCAATAAAGCTTCTTTGAATTTGAATTTGAATTTGAATTTGAATTTAGTGCCGGGTGTCAGCTGTGATAATCAGCTGACACCCGGCCGCAATCAGCTGCGCTCCCCCGGGAGCGCAGCTGATCGCATGTGACGTACTATTCCGTCCCTGGAATTAAGCACATGGTCACATGGACGGGATAGTACGTCCGATGGGATTAAGGGGTTAACTGTGCAAGGTTCAGTGACCTGTCAGTTAAGCCAATAATGATGACGATCAGGCCAGAGTACGAAAAGAAGAGATGCCCACAATCTGTCACGCTGTCTCTGCGTACAGGAGGTCAGGGGCCTAAGCTGACCCTAAGCTGGGGCCCTGACTAATCTCTCTACCTGGAGGTACTGTTAAAGGTACAGAGGTCCAGGCCGCCAGCGTAATCCCTACCTCCTGAGGATCCCTGAACTTCAGTAATCTTGTCCTGAGAAGGACCCCGATCACAACAACAGGGGACAGGATAATATAAGCCAACACACAGTACTAGACGAACGAGACAGTACAAGGGGAAAACCAAAAACCACCTTGCATACAAAAACTCACACCACAACAACAGAGGGAACACCAACGGGTAAGGAGATAAATGATAAAGCGAGGAAGGGAAAAAACCACACCAAGTACACTTCACTCCAAACTCCAAAATACCACGAGCCACTCTGTTTGTCTGCAAGGAATGCTTTCACCGACAACTTCTCTAACATACCGGCAGGTATTTGAAGGAGTCCCACTACTGCAGCATTGACTGCAGCTGGGCGAGGCTGGGCCTCATCTAGGACAGAGAGAGAGAATTAACTCCCTCACTGCTGAAAAACACAAAGCACCAAAAACTCAGCTGCGAGAAGTCAGGCTGTGTAATCGTGACGATCTTCGTGGCGACACACCCGTGACAGTACCCCCCCTTCTACGAGGGGCCTCCGGACCCTCCGGGCCAGGTTTATCCGGGTGAGTCGTGTGGAAGGCCCGAATTAATCGGTCTGCGTTAATATCCGACGCAGGAACCCACATCCTCTCCTCAGGACCATACCCCTTCCAATGAACGAGGTACTGAAGGGACCGGCGATTAAAGCGTGAATCGATGACTTTCGATACCTGAAACTCCAAGTTACCATTGACCACCACTGGAGGAGGAGTAAAGGTGACGGTATCACCGGCGCCACATACCTCTTAAGCAACGATCTGTGGAACACGTTGTGAATTTTAAACGTAGGTGGAGGTCAAGACGGAATGCCACCGGATTAATTATAGAACTGATCCTGTATGGCCCGATGAACCTGGGACCCAGTTTCCAGGAGGGAACCTTAAGTTTTATATTCTTGGTAGACAACCATACCCGATCGTTCACACTTAGGTCCGGAAAAGACACTCTCCTATCAGCCATACGTTTGTATCGGTTCCCCATAGTATTCAGATTATTCAGCACCCCCGAAGAGCCCCCCTACTGAAAGTACAAAACTGGGGTGAAAACCATATGCCCCAAAAAACGGGGACTTACCAGTGGACTCGCTCCGCCTATTATTAAGAGCAAACTCTGCCAGAGGTAAGAAAGAAGCCCAGTCCTCCTGGTTCTCTGACACAAAACACCGGAGATATGTCTCCAAGCTCTGGTTCAGACGTTCCGTCTGACCATTGGTCTGAGGATGAAAAGCCGCTGAAAACGATAAATGCATCCCCCGCCGTGTACAAAATGCCTTCCAGAATTTGGACACAAACTGAGACCCCCTATCAGACACCACATCGGAGGGTACCCCGTGAAGCCTCACAATCTCCCCAATGAACACCTGCGCAAGAGTTTTAGCATTAGGAAGAGCAGGAAGAGCGATAAAATGTGCCATCTTGCTGAACCTGTCCACTACAACGAGTATGACCGTTTTACCCGAAGACGGCGGGAGGTCCGTAATAAAGTCCATAGACAGATGAGTCCAAGGATGCTCCGGGATCTTCAAAGGTAAGTGGGCCCCAGACGGATGGGTATGTGGGGTCTTAGAGCGCGCACAAACCCCACAGGACGCGACAAAAGTTACCACCTCCCTATGTAAGTTAGGCCACTAAAACCGACGCGAGAGGAGATCCACAGTTGCTTTACTCCCTGGGTGTCCTGCCAAAGCTGAGTTATGGTGTGCCTCGATCACCTTTTGTCGCAACTGATCTGGAACAAACAGTCTCCCTGGAGGTCCAACAGGGGCATCCCCCTGAGCCTCCAATACCTCCTCCTCAAGCTCAGAGCATGCTGCCGACACTACCACCCCCTCCTGAAGGATAGGAACCGGGTCATCCGTATTCCCGGCCCCAGGGAAACTACGAGATAAGGCATCCGCCTTTACATTTTTTGACCCAGGATGATATGTGACGACAAAATTAAACCTGGTAAAAAACAACGACCACCTAGCTTGTCTGGGATTCAGACGTTTTGCGGACTCCAGATATAGCAGGTTCTTGTGATTGGTGATGACGGTGACCGGATGGACTGCCCCCTCCAAAAAATGGCGCCACTCCTCAAAAGCTAACTTAATGGCCAAGAGTTCCCTATTGCCGACATCGTAATTCCTCTCAGCGGACGACAATTTTTTAGAGAAAAAGGCGCACGGATGCCACTTACCAGGGGACGAACCTTGTGACAATACTGCTCCCACCCCTACCTCGGAAGCGTCTACCTCTACAATGAACGGCTGTGACGCATCAGGTTGAATGAGTATGGGTGCCGAGGCAAAACATTTTTTCAAGGAGGGGAATGCTTGACAAGCCTTGTCAGACCACCTAGAAAAATCCGTCCCTTTTTTGTCATGTCTGTGAGAGGTTTAACCATGGACGAGAAATTACGAATGAATTTCCGGTAATAATTAGCAAACCCCAGGAAACGTTGTAGAGCCTTAAGATTCTCTGGCAGATCCCACTCAAGAACTGCCCGCACTTTCCCAGGGTCCATACGAAAACCGGACGCTGAAACCAGGAAGCCTAAAAACTGGAGTTCCTGTACGGCGAACACACACTTTTCCCATTTGGCGTAGAGTTTATTATCCCGCAAGATCTGTAACACCTGCCTAACATGCTCCTGATGAGACACAAGATCCGGCGAGTAAATTAAGATATCATCCAGATATATGACAACAAACTGTCCCACCAGGTGACGAAAAATGTCATTTACAAAGTGTTGGAACACCGCCGGGGCATTAGTCAGACCGAATGGCATGACAAGGTTCTCATAATGCCCCTCCGGAGTGTTGAACGCCGTCTTCCACTCATCCCCCTCCTTCATCCTAATCAGATTGTACGCCCACCTGAGATCCAAATTAGAGAACCATTTGGCGCCCACGATCTGATTGAAGAGATCGGGAATAAGTGGGAGCGGATACGGATCTCGGACCGTAATCCGATTAAGTTCACTGAAATCCAGGCGAGGGCGTAGGCCTCCATCTTTCTTCTTCACAAAGAAGAACCCCGCGGCCTGCCTCTCAGGACCAGATAGGTTATACAACCTAGATTTAGGTAACATGGCCTCAGGGAGCAGTTTTACAGAACAGTCATACACGCGATGAGGAGGTAGTTCCTGACACCCTTTCTCCGAGAATACATCCTCAAAGTCCGCCAGAAATGGAGGTAAGACCCTAGGAGTGACCGCACCGATGACCGTATTCATGCAGTTTTTATTACAGAATTCACTCCATTGGCTTATCTCTCTGGATTGCCAATTAATAACTGGGTTATGCTTAGTTAACCAAGGAAGGCCCAACACTATAGGAGTGGGAAGACCCTCCAACACGTAACAAGACAACAGTTCTTTATGTATCGCCCCCACTTGAAGTTTTACGTTATGCACCGCTTGCAAAAAACTTCTCTGACCGAGAGGCCTGGCGTCGATCGAGAATATGGGGATGGGTTTAGCCAACACACTCAATCGCATACCTTGAACCCGGGCAAACCGAGCGTCCACCAGATTAGCCCCGGCCCCACTATCCAGAAGAACAGATATCCTCTCAGTTCTCGTACCCACCACCACCTCCGCCGGTACGAGAAACTGAGACGAACCTAGGGACGAAATACCTACTCCCAGATTGCCGTCCACCACACAACCTGGGATCAATAGTTTTCCGACGACCCTTTACTCTGCAAAGGACGGGATGGACACCCCCCAATAAAATGTCCCTTTCTCCCGCAGAAGAAACACCTTCTTGTCTTGTGGCGCACCGCCGGTCCCCTCCCCCGAAATGATGTCCCTCCTAATTGCATAGGCTCCTCTGGACTGACCAGGGGAACCTCCAATAAGGGACCCTTGAAGAAGGTGGAGTCATCACAGTGGGCGGAGTTACCCCGCACCTCTCCCGAAGCCGTCTGTCAATGCGAATAGCAAGGGCCATAGCGGCTTCCAGTGATGCGGGAGGGTCATACTGTGCCAACACATCCTTTAATTTGTCAGATAAACCTTGACAAAACTGGCTCCTAAGAGCCGGGTCATTCCACTGGGTGTCCGTGGCCCACCTACGGAACTCCGAACAGAATTCCTCCGCCGAACGATCTCCCTGCTGGATCCTACGTAACTTAGATTCAGCAAGGGAGATCCGATCCGGGTCATCATATACGAGACCCAGAGCAACAAAAAACCTATCCACTGACTGGAGAGCCGGGAGCCCGGGGGAAGAGAGAACTCCCATGATTGTGGGTCCCCTTGTAGGAGCGAGATGACAATTCCCACCCTTTGTTCTTCACTCCCCGATGACCGAGGCCGCAGCCGAAAGTACAATTTACATGCCTCCCGGAAAACAAAAAACTTGTCCCGCCCCCCAGTGAACCTGTCAGGGAGAGCTACTTTAGGTTCTGGTCCGGCTTGCTCCAGGGATACAAAACCTTGGACTTAACGTCCGCCAGCTCCATGGACAAACTCTGCAACTGCCGAGCTAGACTGGCTACTGGATCCATGGTAGCTGGAGAGAATCTTTTGTCGGTCGGTGAAAATGTCACGCTGTCTCTGAGTACAGGAGGTCAGGGGCCTAAGCTGACCCTAAGCTGGGGCCCTGACTAATCCCTCTACCTGGAGGTACTGTTAAAGGTACAGAGGTCCAGGCCGCCAGCGTAATCCCTACCTCCTGAGGATCCCTGAACCTCAGTAATCTAGTCCTGAGAAGGACCCCGATCACAACAACAGGGGACAGGATAATATAAGCCAACACACGGTACTAGACAAACGAAACAGTACAAGGGGAAAACCAAAAACCACCTTGCATACAAAAACTCACACCACAACAACAGAGGGAACACCAATGGGTAAGGAGATAAATGATAAAGCGAGGAAGGGAAAAAAACACACCAAGTACACTTCACTCCAAACTCCAAAATACCACGAGCCGCTCTGTTTGTCTGCAAGGAATGCTTTCACCGACAACTTCCCTAACAGACCGGCAGGTATTTGAAGGAGTCCCACTACTGCAGCATTGACTGCAGCTGGGCGAGGCTGGGCCTCATCTAGCACAGAGAGAGAGAATTAACTCCCTCACTGCTGAAAAACACAAAGCACCAAAAACTCAGCTGCGAGAAGTCAGGCTGTGTAATCGTGACGATCTTCGTGGCGACACACCCGTGACACAATCTCTCCCCAGAAAACGAGCATCTCATTAAATGAAAACTTCTAACACTAATTACACAAGAACCACTAGATGGATTTATTCATCCCAGGTATCATTTTAATGAGTGTAACACTGCCAACCGGACACTGTCTGTAGTTTGCTGAGTAAAATCCTGCTGACAGGTTCACTTTAAGTGCTCCACATGCAATATGTGAGTTTAATCTTAGGTCTACCAATTTACTCATGGTTGCAGGCAGCAAACTAATTTTATATCTGTTGTGAAGGGTTGATAAAAACTAGGATGTACTATCCTGTCCCTGGGAATTAAGTCCCAGGGCACATGGACGGGATAGTATGTCCGATGACAGAAAGGGGTTAATACATATGTGCGGGCTCAGCGGGTGTACCCTTTACATTTTTCACTCTGTGCTTCATTGCAGCCATTTGTAAATTTCAAAAAAGTTCATTTTTTCCCATTAAGTGCACTCTGCACTCCTCTAGACGAAAAAACCAGAAATGTAGAAATTTTTGCAAATTTTTTAAAAAAAAAAAAACGAATATCACAAAGTCATAAGTATTTAACCATTTGCTCAGAAACTCATATTTTAAATCACATGCGCCACTTCCCCCGTAATCCCCCCTTGAGATGGGTTTTTCTCCTTTACTGGAGCCACTGGTTTTAAACAAAATGAAGGGCTTTATTTGTAAAGGGAACCCCCAAACCCGTCTATAAAGACCTCAACTCACAGGCTGTCGACCAAAAGAGAATCAAAGGGCAAAAAGGGAATGGCCAAGGACTCAAACAGAAATGTTACAAAAGAAATTTTTGCTGTCCCAAAGGTTTCCCAAGGCACAGTGGTCTCCATAACCTTAAATGGAAAATGTTTGGGACCACCAAAGTCTTTAACCCGGCCCTCCAGCCAAAAAGGGGCACTAGTGAGAGAAAGCCTTGTGAGAGAGGTAAAGAAGAACCCCCAAAACCTGTGCTGAGCTCCACAAATCAGGAAGAGATGGGGGGAAAGTTCCACAAAGTCAAAATTACTGCACCCTATCGTCGGGCCTTTTTGCAGGTTGGGCCAAAGGGAAACCTCCCCGTGCCCGCATATGAAAGCCCGCATAAAATTTCTAATAAACACAAAGGACTCCCAGACCCCAGAAAATAAGGTTCTCTGGTCTGATGAGACAAGAAGAAATTTTTTTGAAAACTAACGGTAATGTGGGGAAAACCCGGGCCCGCTATTACCTCCCCAATACAAATTTCCCAAAGTGAAACATGTGGTGGCAGCACTGCCCCTAGGGTGTTTTTTTAGCTGCAGGGGCAGACGACAGGTTTTTAATTGAAGGAAACATGAATACGGGCCAAATCAAGATTTCCTAGAAAAACCCATTCCGAGTGTCTGACCTCAATTGGCCGAAGGGTTACCCTTTCCCAAAAAGACAAAGACCCCAAGCACACAGCTAAAATAACAAAGGAAAGCTTCGAGCAAAATTGGACCATTTTGATGGGCCCACCAAGCCCCGACCTAAACCCAATTGAGCATCTCTGGACAGACCCGAAAAAGACTGTTTAGCAAAAGTTCACCATCCAACCAACCAAAAAATTTAGGGGATCTACAAGGAAGAAGGCAGAGGACCCCCAAACCCAAGAAAACCATGGGTTACTAGTCAAAAAGGGGGTTCACGCAATATTAGCAAAGTGTCTGAATATTTTTAT
>JARQOD010000006.1:106711911-106788903 GCA_033576555.1 Oophaga sylvatica
CCTAAGATGATCTAAAAGAGGTTTAACCAGACGCCTCTTTGCTAGTGTCGCCGGAGATAGATCAGGGTAAAAGTCCACGGTATATTCACCCAGAGTTGGGGAGCCCTTCTCCCGTGCAGCAGACAGGACTGCGGCGGTATCCACATAGCGTAGGAGTCCACATACTACATCCCTGGGAGGATTACCCTCAGCTGGTCGTGGTTTCAGGGCGCGATGGATCCGTTCTACTTCAATATTCTGCCCCCGTTCAGTGCCAAGCAGGGAGGAAAAGAGAACTTTGGCAGTGGATTCCAGGTCTTCATGCTGCACAGACTCAGGTAAGCCTTTCAGACGTAGATTAGATCGTCTGTTTCGGTTCTCCAAGTCCTCCAGCTGGAGGATTGCAGTATTCAAATGTCGATGCTGTGACTGTAGCTTAGTCTTAGAGACATGGCTGTAATGCAGGACGGCCGCATGGCCAGTTTCCAGGGCTTCCACTCTGTTACCCATCTTAAGTAATTCCTGCTTTATATCTTGCAAATCTGCACGGATCGGAGCATGTGTCTGAACGAGCAGCTTCTTTAAGTTACGCATCGTCAGTTGTTCTGAACCTGATGAACGGTTCTTCAGGGCTCTCCCATCATCAGTGGAGTCACCTTCACAATCTGTGTCAGTGGCGGGAACCGACGCCATGTCTGGTAGCTGGGAGCCTGAGGTAGCTGAGCCTTTCAGCAGGAAAGCCTCCAGTCCCCGCTGTGTTTTTGGGGTCTTAGTGTTCCTGGGGGTGCACCCAGTATTAATCTTGTCAGATTTGCCCATCACCAGCAGTTAGAAAGCAGATAGACGCTTAGGCAGGATACAGTGTGGAGAGGAGCTGTGGCTCAAGCCTCCTTCTCCATGCACGTCCAGGCTCCGCCACCCCGCTTCACTTTTTCTAATGGCAATTTGTATATACTCCAGAATGTTATAAAGAGTGATCAGCTTAACAGCAATTACTTGCAAAGTCAATATTTGGCTAGAAAATGAACTTTATCTCCCAAAACACATTTCAACATCATTGCAGCTCTGCCTTAAAAGGACCAGCTAACCTCTTTTCAGTGATTGCTCCATTAACATAGGTGTGGGTGTTGATGAGGACATGGCTGGAGATCAATCTGTCATGATTAAGTAAGAATGACACCACTGGACACTTTAAAAGGAGGCTGGTGCTTGGCATCATTGTTTCTCTTCTGTTAACCATGGTTATCTCTAAAGAAACACCTGCAGTCATCAATGCAATGCACAAAAATGGCCTAACAGGGAAGAGTATCGCAGCTAGAAAGATTGCACCTCAGTAAACAATCTATCGCATCATCAAGAACTTCAAGGAGAGAGGTTCCATTGTTGCCAAAAAGGCTCCAGGGCGCCCAAGAAAGACCAGCAAGCGCCAGGACCGTCTCTTAAAAGTGTTTCAGCTGCGGGATCAGGCTACCAGCAGTGCAGAGCTTGCTCAGGAATGGCAGCAGGCAGGTGTGAGTGCATCTGCACGCACTGTGAGGCGGAGACTCTTGGAGCAAGGCCTGGTCTCAAGGAGGGCAGCAAAGAAGCCACTTCTCTCCAGAAAAAACATCATGGACAGACTGATATTCTGCAAAAGGTACAGGCAGTGGACTGCTGAGGACTGGGGTAAAGTTATTTTCTCTGATAAATCCCCTTTTCGATTGGGACATCAGGAAAACGGCTCATTCGGAGAAGACAAGGTGAGCGCTACCACCAGTCTTGTCTCATGCCAACTGTTAAGCATCCTGAAACCATTCATGTGTGGGGTTGCTTCTCAGCCAAGGGAATCGGCTCTCTCACAGTCTTGCCTAAAAACACAGCCATGAATAAAGAATGGTACCAGAATGTCCTCCAAGAGCAACTTCTCCCAACCCTCCAAGAGCAGTTTGGCGATCAACAATGCCTTTTCCAGCATGATGGAGCACCTTGCCATAAAGCAAAGGTGATAACTAAATGGCTCAGGGAACAAAACATAGAGATTTTGGGTCCATGGCCTGGAAACTCCCCAGATCTTAATCCCATTGAGAACTTGTGGTCAATCATCAAGAGACGGGTGGACAAACAAAAACCTAAAAATTCTGACAAAATGAAAGCATTGATTGTGCAAGAATGGACTGCTATCAGTCAGGATTTGGTCCAGAAGTTGATTGAGAGCATGCCAGGGAGAATTGCAGAGGTCCTGAAGGAGAAGGGTCAACACTGCAAATATTGACTTGCTGCATTAACTCATTCTAACTGTCAATATAAGCTTTTGTTACTCATATGTTTGCAATTATTATATTTCTGTCTGTGATAAAAACATCTGTCAAACACACATAAAAACCAGAGGGCAGCAGATCATGTGAAAATATAATATTTGTGTCATTCTCAAAACTTTTAGCCATGACTGTACAGTATATTTCCAAAGTCACACACAGACGCTCACTCAGTATGAATTTGACCGTAATACAAAGAGCAGATGTACGGTACTGTATCAGAATCGGACAGCTGAATACGGTGTAGGGGAAAATTGCAATCTCTGTATATATTTCCGTTGTCACACACAGATGATCACTCAGTATGGATTTGACCGTAATACAAAGAGCAGATATACGGTACTGTCTCAAACTTGCAATCTCCGTATATATTTCCTGAGTTACACACAGATAGTCAGCATGTATTTGTCCATGATACCAGCCGGTACACAGGAGTGTGTGAGGAGCATACAGCTCTATACGGTGTGGGAAAAAATGAACGGTCCGTAAGTGTGCAGAAAAAAAAAATAAAAGTATTAGTGCTGTGTAAAAAGCAGTCTGCACAGCAGTGTACACACAGCAATACAGCTATCAGGCAGCCTAATAACCAGCGCTGCAGCACACAAGAAAATCCTCCCTTGTCACTGCACACTAACTGTACAGCACAATTGCTATCAGCACAAGCACAGAAGAACTTCTCTTTCCAGCCCTAACTCTCCCTACTGATAAACATCGTCAGCAACCTCTCCCTACTGTTAATATCGGCAGAAGTAAAATGGCCGTCGGCGGTCAGGGCTTTTATAGACACTATGACGCCCCCCAAAGCAAGCCAATCACTGCAATGCCTTTGTCTAAGATGGTGGTGGACGCTGCACATGTCATCTCGTTGCCCACAGTGTACGTCCTTGCTCATTGGCTGAAAAAAGGCGCCTGCATGCATTATGGGAAAACAGACTTGGGCACTGGGGTCGACGACCGCATGCCCGACTGCACGCTATGGTCGGGTTTCGGCCAACGAAACCCGACTTTGGCGAACGTCGGCGACTTTTGAATCTGACCGACCTGTTTCGCTCAACTCTACCAAAGAGACTTGTGTAAAAATGTTTGTCGAAGCGTAAGAGGCCGACTTCAAAGCTGTGCAAATTGTGATGGAAAACAGTTTGAGCACCTGCGTTCATAAAATTTAAGGGCTTTTGTATTATTGTTCAGAATAAAATTCAATTGTCAATGTTATGCTTCTGTTAGTAAATATAATTTTATATATTAATCAAAATAAATGTTATTATTTTCTGTCCACCAACTTTTGGACCACCCTGTATATAAAATTTAGGGCGTGAGGTGACTATAAATATTTGGGGGCTGCGGCTAATAATTTGTAGAGGAACATTGTGGGGCAATTGTTATATTTTTTATTCAGGGACACATTATGGAGTAAATTTGTACACTGGGCACAGTAAGGGGAACTTTTTTTTTATCTAGGGAAACATTATGGGCTAATGTTTTATTCTCTGAGTGTCTTATTTTTATTTAGAGGCACAGTTTGGAGTATTTTTTTATCTAAGGAGCAAACATATAATATATATATTACGTTGGTATTTTCTGGGACACTACAATATGTGGATATGCTGCAAAAATGAGGAACTGAAGAAACCGGGAGGGGAGGGATGAGGAGGGGGACTCTACGGAGACAAGTCCTGACTGGGAGATGTCATTGTGAATGTCTGGGAAGATGAGAAAGAAAAAACTATATTGATTCCAGAGTAGATGTCACCTGTGAGTCACTAAATTTAAATTTTTATTCTGCGTATTACTATGTTTGATCAGTACTGAAGTCACTAACCTGTCTGTGGAGTAAAAATAGATCATGAAACAATAACTCCCAGTATACCCTTGCTATTGTTAAGGTCATACTGGGAGGTTTAGTTTTGCATAGTACAAACCTATATGGCAGGTATACATTGTATATATATATACAAGGCTGTGCAAAACTTGAGGTTGGGCTCACTGAATTATATTTGTTTGTGCTAAACCCATAGGTACACCTCTGTTTAAAATTTTCTCCTTTAGCATCTACGTTATCTCTTATTACATAGAGTTTTTATCCTCATTATTTATAACATTATCCTTTATTACAGAGCCCTTGATTATTATTTATAGTGTAGTCCTTTAATACAGTTAGGTCCATAAATATTTGGACAGAGACAACATTTATCTAATTTTGGTTCTAGACATTACCACAATGAATTTGAAACAAAACAAATCAGATGCAGTTGAAGTTCAGACTTTCAGCTTTCATTTGAGGGTATCCACATTAAAATTGGATGAAGGGTTTAGGAGTTTCAGCTCCTTAACATGTGCCACCCTGTTTTTAAAGGGACTAAAAGTAATTGGACAAATGACTCCAAGGCTATTTCATGGACAGGTGTGGGCAATCCCTTTGTTATGTCATTCTCAATTAAGCAGATGAAAGGGCCAGAGTTGATTTGAGGTGTGGTGTTTGCATTTGGAAGGTTTTGCTGTGAAGGAAACATGCGGTCACAGGAGCTCTCCATGCAGGTGAAACAAGCCATCCTTAAGATGCAAGAACAGAAAAAAACCCATCCAAGAAATTGCTACAACATTAGAAGTGGCAAAATCTACAATTTGGTACATCCTGAGAAAGAAAGAAAGCACTGGTGAACTCATCAATCCAAAAAGACCTGGGAGCCCACGGAAGACAACAGTGGTGGATGATCGCCGCATACTTTCTTTGGTGAAGAAGAACCCGTTCACAACATCAACTGAAGTCCAGAACACTCTCAGTGAAGTAGGTGTATCTGTCTCTAAGTCAACAGTAAAGAGAAGACTCCATGAAAGTAAATACAAAGGGTTCACATCTAGATGCAAACCATTTATCAATTCCAAAAATAGACAGGCCAGAGTTAAATTTGCTGAAAAACACCTCCAGAAGCCAGCTCAGTTCTGGAAAAGTATTCTATGGACAGATGAGACAAAGATCAACCTGTACCAGAATGATGGGAAGCCAAAAGTTTGGAGAAGAAAGGGAACGGCACATGATCCAAGGCACACCACATCCTCTGTAAAACATGGTGGAGGCAACGTGATGGCATGGGCATGCATGGCTTTCAATGGCACTGGGTCACTTGTGTTTATTGATGACATAACAGCAGACAAGAGTAGCCGGATGAATTCTGAAGTGTACCGGGATATACTTTCAGCCCAGATTCAGCCAAATGCTGCAAACTTGATTGGACGGCGCTTCATAGTATAGATGGATAATGACCCCAAGCATACAGCCAAAGCTACACAGGAGTTCATGAGTGAAAAAAAGTGGAACATTCTTCAATGGCCAAGTCAATCACCAGATCTTAACCCAATTGAGCATGCATTTCACTTGCTCAAATCCAGACTTAAGAGGGAAAGACCCACAAACAAGCAAGACCTGAAGGCTGCGGCTGTAAAGGCCTGGCAAAGCATTAAGAAGGAGGAAACCCAGCGTTTGGTGATGTCCATGGGTTCCAGACTTAAGGCAGTGATTGCCCCCAAAGGATTCGCCACAAAATATTGAAAATAAAAATATTTTGTTTGGGTTATGTTTATTTGTCCAATTACTTTTGACCTCCTAAAATGTGGAGTGTTTGTAAAGAAATGTGTACAATTCCTACATTTTCTAACACATATTTTTGTTCAACCTTTCAAATTAAATGTTACAATCTGCACTTGAATTCTGTTGTAGAGGTTTCATTTCAAATCCAATGTGGTGGCATGCAGAGCCCAACTCGCGAAAATTGTGTCACTGTCCAAATATTTCTGGCCCTGACTGTACATAATTACAATTACAAACAGGGTCATCCCTAATTATGTGTTATGTCATCATTTATTACATACAGTGCCCACCTCTATTATGTACAGGTCCTTCTCAAAAATTAGCATATAGTGCTAAATTTCATTATTTTCCATAATGTAATGATTACAATTAAACTTTCATATATTTTAGATTCATTACACACCAACTGAAATTTGTCAGGTCTTTTATTGTTTTAATACTGATGATTTTGGCATACAACTCCTGATAACCCAAAAAACCTGTCTCAAAAAATTAACATATTTCAACCATCCAATAAAATAAAAGTGTTTTTTAAAAACAAACAAAAAAAATATCAAATAATAAAGTTCAGTTATGCACTCAATACTTGGTCGGGAATCCTTTTGCAGAAATGACTGCTTCAATGCGGCGTGGCATGGAGGCAATCAGCCTGTGACACTGCTGAGGTGTTATGGAGGCCCAGGATGCTTCGATAGCGGCCTTAAGCTCATCCAGAGTGTTGGGTCTTGCGTCTCTCAACTTTCTCTTCACAATATCCCACAGATTCTCTATGGGGTTCAGGTCAGGAGAGTTGGCAGGCCAATTGAGCACAGTAATACCATGGTCAGTAAACCATTTACCAGTGGTTTTGGCACTGTGAGCAGGTGCCAGGTTGTGCTGAAAAATGAAATCTTCATCTCCATAAAGCATTTCAGCCGATGGAAGCATGAAGTGCTCCAAAATCTCCTGATAGCTAGCTGCATTGACCCTGCCCTTGATGAAACACAGTGGACCAACACCAGCAGCTGACATGGCACCCCACACCATCACTGACTGTGGGTACTTGACACTAGACTTCAGGCATTTTGGCATTTCCTTCTCCCCAGTCTTCCTCCAGACTCTGGCACCTTGATTTTCGAATGACATGCAAAATGTGCTTTCATCAGAAAAAAGTACTTGGGACCACTTAGCAACAGTCCAGTGCTGCTTCTCTGTAGCCCAGGTCAGGCGCTTCTGCCGCTGTTTA
Organism: Oophaga sylvatica; assembly: GCA_033576555.1. Lineage (NCBI taxonomy): Eukaryota > Metazoa > Chordata > Amphibia > Anura > Dendrobatidae > Oophaga > Oophaga sylvatica. The sequence goes on from JARQOD010000006.1 coordinate 106,718,996, forward strand.
TGGTTCAAAAGTGGCTTTACCTGGGGAATGCGGCACCTGTAGCCCATTTCCTGCACACGCCTGTGCATGGTGGCTCTGGATGTTTCTACACCAGACTCAGTCCACTGCTTCCTCAGGTCCCCAAGGTCTGGAATTGGTCCTTCTCCACAATCTTCCTCAGGGTCCGGTCACCTCTTCTCGTTGTACAGCGTTTTCTGCCACATTGTTTCCTTCCAACAGACTTCCCATTGAGGTGCCTTGATACAGCACTCTGGGAACAGCCTATTTGTTGAGAAATTTCTTTCTGGGTCTTACCCTCTTGCTTGAGGGTGTCAATGATGGCCTTCTTGACATCAGTCAGGTCGCTAGTCTTACCCATGATGGGGGTTTTGAGTAATGAAGCAGGCAGGGAGTTTTTAAAAGCCTCAGGAATCTTTTGCATGTGTTTAGAGTTAATTAGTTGATTCAGAAGATTAGGGTAATAGGTCGTTTAGAGAACCTTTTCTTGATATGCTAATTTTTTGAGACAGGTTTTTTGGGTTATCAGGAGTTGTATGCCAAAATCATCAGTATTAAAACAATAAAAGACCTGACAAATTTCAGTTGGTGTGTAATGAATCTAAAATATATGAAAGTTTAATTGTAATCATTACATTATGGAAAATAATGAAATTTAGCACTATATGCTAATTTTTTGAGAAGGACCTGTATAGTGTCCTCCTTTATTACATACAGTGTTCTCCCTTACTATTTATAGCGTTGTCCGTTATAACATACAATATTCTCCCTTATTATAACAAACAGCAACTGATATCTGTGTTTGTGTAGTTTGTTTTTATTTTGGGCATCTGGAGTGTGGTCTGTATTTGGAGTGTAATGAATGGGTAAAGTGTCCTATTTGTAAGTGAAATGCCATAGTGTTGGTGGTGCATGAGTAGATGATGCACAAGGAAAAAGTTTTATTTTCTTTTACCCTTTAGGTGTCCCTCTCCAAAGTTGTCAAGGTTCTTTATAGGCCAGATCCCCATGAAAGCTTGGCCTCATATATTACATGCTTGTTTGATATGGAAATAAAAGGTATGAAAGCAATGTAATAATGCATGTACCGTATTTTTCGGACTATAAGACGCACCGGACTATAAGACGCACCCAGGTTTTAGAGGTGGAAAATAGGGAAAAATATATTTGAAGCAAAAAATGTGGTAAAATATTTAATAACATACTATTATATGTGGTGTTATTATATAGTATGTTATTATGTTGGAAGCTACGGGTAGGAGATGGTGCTGCGGGACCAGTGTGGTGTCTGTAAACTACTATGTGAAGACGCTGGAGGGTGAGTATAAGGCCGGGGTCACACATGCGAGAAACTCGCACGATTTCGTGTGAGTCTCTCGCATGAACACGCGGAACTGCCGCCGGCACTCAGACTGGATCGTGCGGCTGCATAGAAATACATGCTGCATAGAAATAGAGACAGAGATAATAGAGACAGAGATGATAGAGACAGAGATGATAGAGACAGAGATGATAGAGACAGAGATGATAGAGACATGATAGAGACAGATGATAGAGACATAGGTGATAGAGACAGAGATGATAGAGACAGAGATGATAGAGACAGATGATAGAGACAGATGATAGAGATGATAGAGACAGATGATAGAGACAGGTGATAGAGACAGGTGATAGAGACAGAGATGATAGAGACAGAGATGATAGAGACAGAGATGATAGAGACAGAGATGATAGAGACAGAGATGATAGAGACAGATGATAGAGACAGATGATAGAGACAGAGATGATAGAGACAGAGATGATAGAGACAGATGATAGAGACAGAGATGATAGAGACAGATGATAGAGACAGAGATGATAGAGACAGAGATGATAGAGACAGAGATGATAGAGACAGATGATAGAGACAGATGATAGAGACAGAGATGATAGAGACAGAGATGATAGAGACAGATTATAGAGACAGAGATGATAGAGACAGATTATAGAGACAGATTATAGAGACAGATGATAGAGACAGAGATGATAGAGACAGAGATGATAGAGACAGAGATGATAGAGACAGATGATAGAGACAGAGATGATAGAGACAGAGATGATAGAGACAGAGATGATAGAGACAGATTATAGAGACAGAGATGATAGAGACAGATTATAGAGACAGATTATAGAGACAGATGATAGAGACAGAGATGATAGAGACAGATGATAGAGACAGAGATGATAGAGACAGATGATAGAGACAGATGATAGAGACAGAGTTGATAGAAATGTGACATGTATGCGTTTCATGTGCGCATGATGCGCTGCACAAAAAAACGCAAGTGTGAAAGTAGCCTAACCTTTTAATTAATTCTCTGTTGTACAGTGTGTCTGAAGGACCTGTGATGACATCATGAAGAGACAGGGCTTTGGTCATGTGATGCTCCAGCCAGCCCTCTTCATGACCTCATCACAGGTCCTTCACAGGAGCATTCAGCCTCCCATCAGCACAGCCCCAGGCTGTCAGGTATGCCAGCTGCTCCTGCTGCCTCCTTCTCCTTCAGACACCGATCTGCCCAGCTGCTGCAGGAATCAGGCGCTGGGGAAACTGTGTGGCTCTGTGATCTGCTGCTCCCCGCTCACTGCTCAGCTGATAGGTGGGCGGGGAAGCAGCTGATTAATATTCACTGCACTTAAGTAGGGACCAGGGGTTTCCCCAGTGCTTGTTTCCTGCAGCAGAGGGGATATTTTCTTGCCTCCTGCTGATCCTACTCCACCGCTGCCCACTGCCCCCCTCCCCACATGTTACATTCCGACCATAAGACGCACCCACACTTTCCTCCCAAATTTGGAGGAAAAAAAGTGCGTCTTATGGTCCAAAAAATACGGTACTTAATTAGTTTGAATCATATATTTGTACACCAAGCTGCTTTATACAGTACATAGCATGCTGTAGTGCTGGCACCCCTGCATGCTTTTCCCTTCCCTCAGCAGGGATGCTGACTCACTCACCGCCACAGCCCCTGTCCTGCACTTCCTCCTTGTCCTGCTCAGTCTGCTGCCCGTGGTCTGCGCATGGTGTGTAGGGGCACTGTGAGGGCACTGTGCTTAGGGTGCTATCTCCCTCCTTCTTAAAGGGACTGCACCTGCCATCCTAAAGTGTCCCCAGCCAATGTCTGGAAGACACTTATTATTTAAGGCACCTCCACCTGAATGGAGGTGCCCAAGCAATGTGTAAAGTTAGTCCCTTGCTTATTTGCTTGTTGTCAGGTCTCCAGTACTCATCAGTCAGTCTACCTGTCCAGTTCCTGTCTGTCTGTACTTTCCTTGTCTCCCCATATTTCAGCTGTACCAGCCAGCTCCTGCCAATGCTTTTCTCTATACCAACTGAACCAGCATGCACAGACCAGTGTTTATCTGCATACTAGCCGGACCTGCCTGCACCTGCCAGTGCTTGTTTCTATACCAAGTAAACCAGTCTGCACCTGCCAGTGCCTATGTGTGTACCAGCTGGACCAGCCCGCACCTGCCAATGCCTAGCTATACCAGGATAACATAACAGGATCAGCCCACTCCTGCACTAGTCTCCACTTGCCAGTGCTTATTTGTATACCAGCCTGCACCTGCCCGTGCCTATCTGTATACCAGCCACACCAGCTCACACCTGCCAGTGCTTATCAATATACTAGCCTGCACCTGCCAGTAGTTATCTGTATACCAGCCATACCAGCTCGCACTTGTCAGTGCTGCTCTGTATACCAACCTGCACTTGCCAGTGCTTATCTGTATGACAGCTGTAACAGCCTGCACCTGCCAGTGCCTATCTGTATACCAGCTGTACCCACGATCATTCTGGTCAGTGGTTCCTGCATTCTTGCTATGCCTGTCAGTATCAGCTGTACACTCCTACCAGGCAATTCCAGCTACCGGTCCCTTGGGGATAAGCTGCCGTGCATCCGAGGTGGTGTCCATCGGGAGCCAAGCCTAACCCCACCATCAGTGGCTCTAGTGAAGAGTCAGGTGCTCACCTAGTCACGCCCCTCCAGGATCTCCTAGGACCACAGCACAGTGGTTCCACCTCTCCGTTTACACATGCAACTTGTAACAATCTCCCGCCTGCCCTGCAGTTAAATATCTGGGTACGGACCTGGTCAGACCTTATTGTGCAATACTAACTGAATATACATTTCACTTGTGGAGAAGGTAATGTCCTATTATTGTATTTGTCCTTTATACCCACAATCAGGAGATCACCTTACAGTTAGATATTTGTTTATAGACTGTGGTTCATTTTTGTCCTTTTTCTATTGCCTGCATATTCCATTTATAATTAATATGCACATTTTTATCTATTTGTAATTTTCATAAGTAAATAAAAGTCGTTTATGAGAACGTTTAATGCTGTAATAGGTTTGTATAGTCAGTAAAGTGCTAAAACATTTTAATAGCATTTAATAAAGATCTTATTTGGTTTCTTTACTAAACATAAAATTTGGGCACATACAATGTGAGACAATTACAAATACTATAGGAAATAGCTGTACTATTTTTACAATTTTAAATAGAGAAGTTAGCTCTAAAATGCATTTTGTACCTGGAATATGATGTTCCTTCCAACTCTGGTGATATTCACATTGTGAGGTTGACCGTTAGCCATATTTTTATGATCATTGATATCAATGATAAAAGGATCTTTTGTGCCTCCTAAATTATACCGAATTTCTAGGATACCTAAAAGAGGGATAAGAAAGCATTAGTCATCCGTCTCTGGCATATATCTAAGTAGCAAAGTACTATTATAAATTCAAAATATATTTTTTAATATTTGCAACAGTAAGCACAAATACAAGTGTGTCCCATTTCTCTTAAAAAAATGGTGCAGAGCATTGCACGAATAAGGCAATATGTTTGGTAAAAATATACAGAAATTGAAATGATCTGATAATGTTGGAGTCAAGTGATGACATAAAATTAGTTTATACGATCACTCAGTGATTGATGAGGCTTTAAGACCTCAGATTAAAGGAGCTGCAGCACTAGAGTAAGCAATGCTAGAGTACTTGCCTGAATGGCAAGGTTCCCAACCTCTAGTTGTTCAGGGAACTGATACATAGTCCCATTAATCCCTTAAAGACCAGAGCTATTTTTGGTTTCGAATTTTCATTTTTTGCTCCCCTTCTTCCCAGAGCCATAACTTTTTATTTTTTGGTCAAAATGGCCATGTCAAGGCTTATTTTTGCGGGACGAGTTGTACTTTTGAACAACTCCATTGGTTTTACCATGTCGTGTACTAGAAAATGGAAAAAAAAATCCAAGCGTGGAGAAATTGCCAAAAAAGTGCAATCCCACACTTGTTTTTTATTTGGATTTTTTACTAGGTTCACTAAATGCTAAAACAGACCTGACATTATGATTCACCAGGTTATTACAAGTTCATAAAAGAATGAATGACGTGCACTCCGTTGAAAATCAGGTGCTGTCTGAACCTTGACTCAGTCCAGAAATCATGACCAGACAAGAAACAGCCGCACTCAAAATAAGTCTTGTTTAGTCTTGCAGATAGTGCTAGAGTTTATTCAAAATTCACCACAGGGTAATACAAATAGAGTGATAATAAGGTACGAGGTTACTGAGGTACGAGGTAACGTTTCGACCCTGTTCCGGGTCTTTATCAAACCTCACTTAAATGGTAGGAAAAAAAGGACCAAGAGGCTGTATATAGAAAAGCTCAGAAGAACCTATTCAGCAGGTGAGAATAGGTGCGAGTTTCTCGCAAGTGTGACCCCTGCCTTAAACGAAATATCTGTTTAATTTAAAAAAAAATGGAAAGAAAAATGGCGTGGGGCTGGGGGCAGATGTTATAGCCTGGGAAGGGGGTAATACCCATGGATCTTCCCAGGCTTTTAATATCAGCTCACAGCTGTATATATAGCCTTTACAGGCTATTAAAATAGGGGGGCCCCAAAAAGATGACATGGGGTCCCCCTATAATTAATAGACAGAAAAGGCTATGCAGACAGCTGCGGGCTGATATTAATAGCCTAGGAAGGGACCATGGATATTGGCCCTTTCTGGCTAAAAACACCAGCTCTCAGCCGCGCCAGAAATGGCACTTCCCTAAGATGCGCCAATTCCAGGACTTAGCCTTTCTCTTCCCACTTGCCCTATAACAGTGGCAAGTGGGGTAATAGTTGTGGTGTTGATGTCACCTTTGCATTGTTTGATCACCTCCTGTCACTGCACCGGAGCCCAGGGAGAGCGGTCACATCTCCTGGTGTGACAGCTCTACACAGGAGATCGTCATGGGACACTTGTTATTAAATGGATTACATTGGAACAGGGAATATTTGTGTTGATTTATTATTTTTTTTTGCAGGCGATCGAGGGAGTCGTGGATTAGCTGTTTGGTGAGTATGTGAATGTTTCTTTTTTTTTTTTTTACTATTGAACACAGTAGCCGGATGATGGGACTGCTATCGCATCATCGGCTAATGCTGTCACTATTCTATGTGACAGCAGACATAGCCGGATGGGACCAGTAGTCCCATCGGAAGATGCCTGCCTACACACAGACACACACACACAGACACGCACAAATCCGAAGACCCCGGGAGACACACGCACACACACACAGATACACACAGACATCCGCAGACAGACACGCACATCTCCGCACACACATAGTCTCTGCCCACACACATATTCTCCACCCACACACTCTTCCTCCTGCCTTTCTGCAGGGTTTTTCACATGCACATCCACAGCAAATCCACAAATCATTTTACACCTAAGGTTTTGCTGCGGATTTGACTGACTCAATGGAAGTCAATGGGTGCAGAAACACTGTAGATCCGTAAAAAGAATTGACATGCTGCGAAAAATAAAATGCTGCAAATCCACGCAGATTTTTCCGGAGCATGTGCACACCAATTCAGGAATTCCCATAGATTAACACTGGTTGTGCACTACATTGCGGATTTGGAGCAATTCCGCGCTTCCAAAAACGCTGCGTATCCGCAAAATCCGCAATATGTGCACATACCCTTACAGTAGTGTTTGGGCTTTTTGACTTTGATAATATGTTTTAGCAGCTTTCTTTTCCAGAGCGCAAAGCTTAAAGGGAACTCTGAAGGCAAGTAGGGCCAAGCTTTGGCTCACCCTGATCCTTTCTTCTTACAGCAGTAGGGAACCCCTTTTCTCCAGTCATGGTGATATTACCAAACATGTGCAGACTGGCCTGAGAGTCTTGTGAGGAGTATGGACTGGATCGGTCCTTTAGTCCCTGGATAGTAATGAGACTCAGCACTTGGAATTGGGCTTCTATACTTTGAAGCTCTACTTTGTCTTTGATATCACTTAGATTTTAATGAGTTGTCAAATCTAGGCATATGTTAATCTGTGTCACATTTGCACTGTCATTAGTGTTGTGCCAATTAGAAATAATAAAGAATAGCTTTCCTATAGAAGTGTTCTTGATCAAGCATCTTGTCGTAATAATTCATTACATGACTGACTCATCATATATCCTATTGAGGAGTACTTCAAAGATAGCAAGTTTCTGATGAACAATTTGTAAAATTAATTTAATTAATGTATAAATAATAATTCAGAATCAATTCTTACCAGGTGGTTTCAAGAGCACCGCCATATAGTCCTGGGAATAAGAGCTCACATACACCAGGATACAAGGTGTCTTGGTTGTGCTGAAGCTAAAAAGCAGCTCTTCCTTTGCTAAAGAAATATCTGATGCTGATGTCTGTTGGACAATGGATATATCTTTAGGACCGACCACTGCAGAAGTATATGCTGTGTGGAAATTGTACCTCAGCCAGGTGCCTTCTTCAAAATACCCTCCAACAGCTGCAATAAAGAGGAAAAGTATATTGGAGGAAAAAAAAGTACAGCACATGCAAATTGAACCATTCCTTAACATTTGATAATTTGAATGAAGCTTTCCTATAAATAAATACCTAAGCTACAACAATGCCCTTCATATGGGGAATGTGTCATAGCAAATCAAAGAACTATACTACATTTCTAATTGGAGATATTTGCTAATATTATTATTATTAAACTGACTACATATTGGGATAGGATCTTGGAGATGGGAATACCACTTTAAGCCATTCCACACAAGTGGTCAGGTCCTGACATGAAAAGCTCTCCTGTGTTGAGCACACAACTGAAAGTAGAACTTCTGCACCTGGTACTGGAAAGGGTAAAAATAGCTGAAAATTGGGGCATGTTTGCTAACAGAAGCATAGTAGTCATTTATACAACTTTCTTGTTTGTTCACTTTTAAAAAAATAGTACTCACTTTACAAATTCAGCCAGGGGTATGTAAATCTGTGAGCACGACTGTATGAATTTATGTTACATTTTTAAATCCTTTTTTATTGTGATTTAAGCATGTGAATCATCATTTCAATTTGCAAAATAAGACAAAAATTTTAAAGGAACCTGTTAGGTAGCTTAAGACTGAAACAAGCAGCTCTATAGGCCCTTCAGTCCCACTTGCCAATTGGTTTTACAGTTATGACCGTAGACTTCAAAATACAGTTTTAACCTTCCCAACTTACCAAATTCTTCATGAGTCAACATGGAAGACTTATCCTTAAGACTCACCATTAATGTGCAATTGGTAGGAATTTAAACCCCTGGACTCCCCAAATCAGCAAAGGGGCCACAGTGCTCAATGACGTTGCTTGATAAAAGCCTCAGTGGCACTTGCTGTACATACATGCAGTAATGTCTGATCCTGCATCAAATCCTGAGCTCAGCCCTTTTAGCTTAAAGTGTGTATCCTGAACTTTTCAAAAAACAAAAAATGTTCGTTAGCATTAGCAGGCAGGTAATTGCAATGTACCTGCCTGTTGTGCATGGCTCTGTTCTCCCCAGCACAGAGTGGTCACAGACCGCTCCTGCTGGGGATTCTGCTGCCTCTCCTGACACGAGGGGCTGGGACTTCCGAGGTCTGTCTGACTGACAGACGGCTCTCCCAGTTAGGCAGCGGGTATCCGGCTGTCAGTCAGAATGACCGCTGAAGTCCTGCCTCAGTTACAGAGCGAACCAGAAAGGAAGCCTCCGCTCTGAAGACGTGACATCAGCAGAGGCAGCTGAATCCCCAGCAGGAGTGGTATGTAACCACTCTGTGCCAGGGAAAAACCGGGCAGGACACAACAGGCAGATAAGTTGCAATTACCTGCCTGTTAGTGGTTAGATACATTTTTTGTAAAGTCCTGTATATACCCTTTAAATTGTTCAGAGCTATAGCACCGGATATGCTTACATTTATGGAGTCTCTGCCATGTCTGGTACAACAGTGGAGGAGTCAAGACATCTGCACTCACAATCATCTGGTGATCACAGATCAGAAACGTTTATATTTACCTGATAATCTCTTTATACTGATATCTTCCATATGTGATTGATGGATCATCACTTTAATCATTATTTAACTCATTTAGTAATAGTCATTATTTTATGTAAGAAATATGACCGTTGACTTTGCATGTAATGTAACGGGCCAATGGTGTCAATGCAGCAGAGATGAGTTTGCAATTTAATAAAGCTCGTCATAAGATGATGTGTTATTTGTTTTATTTTGTAGTTACTAAGCTACAACTTCTTGTTTAATTCACTTTCGCTACTTTTCTCACACATCAATGTCAACTTACTATTTTGGTCTTTTTTTAATAATTATTTCTATTTTATTTTTTTTATTTTCATATTTTAATTCTCTGATTTTAATGGACCTAGAAAAAAATAATAATACTATTATATTCACCGATGCCGCAATGTCATTAATAGACTGCTGGGCTTTGAATTTATGTTCATTTTTTTATATTGTTTTGTTTTCTCTTGAACAAATATGAGTCCCACTAGTTCCATTTACCTCTAAGAACACAATGTAAAAATCTATATAATTGACAAAAGCCATTAAAGTAGAAAAGAACATCTTCAATATTCCCCGCAGATAACACTGAAGCACAACCTTATGGCAGTAACTTTAGTTTATAGTGAGCATGTCAATCACAAAACTCTGTAAGCTATGCTAAAGCTTGCTTAAATACTCGGAGATGACAGGCATTTAGAGGCAGCGTAGCACGCTTGGAATAATGGTAAAACAACAACTGGCAATATACCACCTTGTATCAGCGCTATATGAATTTTAGTACTGAGCGGCGAGCGCTACTATGTAGTTTTAAGTTAAAGAACATATCCAAGATTCATGTAGTATGGTTCTGTAATATTGTGTTTGGTGATGTAATTTTTCATTCATCATTCTCTGAAATATATACAAGTTTGAGGGTTGAGCAAACAATAAAATCTAGCCAGACATACTGTAAAACTCAGGTTGACAGTTCATAGAGCTCCATTGAATAAAGCATGGCAAATTTACTTATTCTGTAAAGTAAAGACCCCACACACATTAGATAGATGTCAGTGAATCGATGGGTCAGCTGATGTTTTATCCGGCTGCCATTTCGGCTGTTTCTCCCATACACAGGAACACTCACTTGGCCAAGCACACTTGTGTTCTCTATAAGAGAGCCACTGCCAGACATGTCTGTTAACGACTTATCTCCGGGAACTACAAAAGAATCAGCAGTCTGGAATGAGACATGCTGGATCCTTAACTCCCCAGACAATCCATTTTCCTGGGTACCTATACATATTAGGCTGTTGGCTGAACCTGACTTTATTGGCATGTTTGGATAACATTAATCAAATGTGTATGGGGAATTTGGACTTAACTGTCTGAATTGCTCAAAATTTGGCAAATTGGCTCATGCTGACTTTTTTGTGTAACTTTAGAGCATCTCTTGGTTGGCTTTCTTTAAAGACCAATTTTTTTATGCCAAAATTTTTGTGACAAAGTCACACCCTAAATAACAACCCCTTTTCAGCTTAAATAACACCCCTCACCATAAAGCCACAATGTTTGAGTCAGCCACCAGAAGAGCTTTAAATACCTAAGGACGGGTCATAAAACTAGGTGCATAATAACACATCAGACATGAAGTCTATATCCACAGAATATGCTATAAAAGTTGGATAGATGCAGGACCCATATCTGAGACCTGTACTTATCCTCAAGTCTCTCCATGAATAGAAAGATGGCCCCGCACGTGTTGTTGTCTCTGTTCACTTTGAGACTTTTCAAAATTGTCAAGTGCACCTGCTATAAGACAATAAACTATAGGACCCAATACAAACAAATGTATTTTGGAATATGTAAACGTTTCTTACCATTTATACAGTTGCTCCCGTCATATGCAGTTCTGGAGCAGTCACATTTGTAACCCTTGTATAGTTCGTTACATGTGCCACCATTCCTGCAGAGGTTTTTGAAGCTGGTACAGTGTCCTGAACAGCCAGGTTTTACACCTTGGGTAGCCTTTGCTCTCTCTTCCAAGTCTAATGGAATGCCATTTACCCTTAAAGCTCGAATGCAACCCAGGAATCCTTTCTGATCTCCTGCAGCACCTTCATATACAAAAAAAGACAACATTATTAATCTGTATTACAAAATTACTGTATACTTGCATCAAGGTAGTTACCATCTTTTGACACTTTGAATCCGTGTTCTCTACCATATTACTCTACATGAACATGCCAATCTCCTAGAGTCATATTTAGCTTGAATGGGAATTTTCTTGTCTTTTTATGGCTCATAAATCTCAAGTGTATTTTAGGCTGCATGTGGGTTATATGTAGGTAAATTTATATTAAAGTAAATTGTATTTATTTCAGTCTTTTTTCAGTCTGTGTAATGACAATATCCATTCTACAATCAATCTGGGCTCCCAACTCCTTCCTTTGCTTCATTAAATGGCAGCACTGGCCCAAGCGAAACCAGCACTGTTAGTGAAATGTGCATATTACTTCAAATATCATATTCTTAAAAGGACACAGGTGTACTTCTTCTCAGAGATATCTTCCTGGAAATGTGCTTATTTCACAATGTAATTTAACAGGCTCCCTTTCAATATGTGTCGATGCAGACTGACCGCTATTTTACCAAACTCCTCTTAAACAAGTCCTTTCTAAACTTATAACGTGCTGTAGAATATGTTGGCACTATAAAATAAAAATTATTATTATTACATGATTTGTACAAAAAATATGTCACAGCTAAATCATTTTTACAGCAGGCATTCTCCTAGAGAAACAAAGGATCAGGCATGTCAAAATCTAATCTATTTCACATCTTCAGGAGGTTTTTACACACAGAATGATGGCTGAGGTTATGTGCATACCCAACTTAAAAAAAATATTTTTTTTTATTTTAACATATTTACTTGAAGGGTTATTCAGCAGTCTATTTACTTTCTGGTGGTAAGGCAGGTGGGTGTTGTGAACAATCTGAATCTGACTTCTGAATTTGGACTCCCTCTGGTGGCTGCTGATAGTAATGAAGCTGCTTTAGCTAACAGAAGTCTATCACCTGGGGGCGAGGATTGGCAATCAGGTGTTACTGACTGGGGAGATATAAGGGAGTAACCTTCCCATAATCCTCACCGGTGATTCGTTTCTTCCTGGTCCCTTTTGGAAGTCAGCTTGCTTCCTGCTTTGTACTGCAACTTTCAGATAAGTTATTTTCTGCTTATTTCTGTGACATTGTTTTCCCTTTGGTTTTCTGCCCTTCTGGAGTCAGGTCAGCCAGGTTCCCCTGTGGGGGCCTGCGCTGGACTCTGTTTCTCATTTGCCACTGTTTATGTGTTTTCAGTTCCTGTTATATCAATATCTGCTGTTTTGCTACTTGTTCACACCAGAGACAGTTTATGTATTTTCAGTTCCCTGTTATTTCAGTGTCTGCTGGTTTGCTACCAGTTCACACCAGAGTTCTGATCTAGCGGGGGAGAGATTCTGTGGTCTCAGTATTTTTTGCATATCAGACGTGTTGGAATTTTTCTTAGAGTTTTTTGCTGGATCGCAGACAGTATTCTTTCCTGTCCTGTTCTATCTAGACAGTTTGGGCCCCAGCATTTGCTTGCTCTATTTTTCTGCCTGTGTTTGTATTTCATCTTATCTCACCACCAATATATGTTTGGGGGCTACCTATTCCTTTGGGGCTCTACTCCGGGGCAGTTAGATTTTCTCTTTCTCTCTTTAGGCTTAGTTAACTCTCTCCGGCTGTGTCGAGGCGTCTAGGCCATCGTAGGTACGTCCCACGGCTACTTCTAGTTGTGCTGTCAGTCTAGGCATCTGCAATCCGCTAGTTACCAACCTCTCTGGGTGTCTGGTTGTCTTTCCTATTTTTGCTACTGTCCTCCTCGGCTACCAAATCATAACAGGTGGGCATTTCTCATTGAATGACAAGTCTGGTTAGTTTCCTTCTGCTACTGTCATTGTTCTGCAGTCTACACTGTAGTTACACAAAATAACAAAGGACATTTGAACAAACACATGGCTTAGGCTACTTTCACACATTCGTTTTTGCAAATCCGGCAGAATCCGTCCAAGTGTGAAAAAGACGGATCCTGTGCAGATTGGGAGAACTGATGCGACGGATCAGGCTTTTAGATGGATCCGTCTTGAACTTTTGAACCTGAGCATGCCTGGAAGGGATAGAGAGAGGGGGAAGGGAGAGAGAGATTGAGAGAGAGAGAGCTTTTTCGCCTTCCAGACATGCGTAAAGGAAGAAAACGGAGTCCGGCAGCCGGATCAGTGTACAACCTGATCCGGCACCCATAGAGATCAATAGTACCAACAAGGCTGATGTGCCGCTTCAGGCACTGTACATTTTTTCGCCGGATACAAAAAAGTTCATAGATACTTTTTTCAAAAAGCCGGAATCGACTTTTTGGATGGATCCGGCAAAAAACGGATGAAACAGAAGGACATACAGCGCAATCTGGCGTTAATGCAAGTCTATGACAAAAAAAGGATACGGCGGTACAAAAAAACGGATCCGTTTCTTTTAAAAAAAAGCCGGATCGCACCTGAAGCCAAAAAACGGATGTGTGAAAGTAGCCTTAGGAAAGTGAGAGCCATGTTTAGGAGAACTGCTATGGAAAACTTCTATAGCTGTATCTGAGGATTGTGATTATGCAGGACTGATAACGGCAGTTCGAGAGGTGAGCAGGTAACTGTTTTATATAAATCAATGGGCTAGAAGGACCTGACTTGGATCTTAGGAGTTAACTCCTCGGCCTGGAAGGTAACTACAGTGCACACTCAACCACTCCACTGGTAACCAAGCTTCATGGAAACAATATGCACACTGTGTAAGATAAAAAAACCTGTCATGTCAGGAGAATGACAGCATAGATGAGAAGAAAGCCAACTGTAAACTTGCTTATTTTCATAATGTTTGAATAAAGCAATTCAGTAATTTTAGAATACCCCTTTAAGGATTTTTAGTTTTTGTTTCAGTGATTTATAGTTGATTTACAGGTTTAAAGGTATACATGACCAACCACTGAAATACTTGTTGGCGGTCATTTTTTTAGAGTAGAATAGAGAAAATTTTAAGTAAAGCAGTCTGCCTGTCATGTTATAGGTCATTTACCAACATTTCATGGTATTATATGTTTTAACAAACCTTAAATAGTCAATAGAATGGCAATGAGCAAACTATAAGTGTCACAATGAAGGTAGTATACCTAGTAACATTACGCAACACAAAGCCTTAAGAAATTATATTGTGGAATATTAAATATTGAACTGAATGTGCTTCATTGTGAACAGATCAATTATGTTGATTTAGAAGAAAGGACAAGACTTGAGCCCTTCACTTCTCCAGAACTTCTACTTTATTACAGTGACTTCTCAAATAAATACTTTCTTATGAACTTTAGGTTTCAATTACAGGAATCAATCTTATTCCCTAAGTATGTTACCAGATGTAATGGAATGAATTTCTCATCGTGGCCCGTTCAGTAAGTCAGCACGTCAGTAATGGATTCTTATATGACAGGACATTAGAGAATTTACATAATTTTCCTTTTTCTTTCGAGGTGAACATTCAAGCAAAGAAATAAATATTGTAATTTTTCTTGTCTTGCAGATGAATATTCAAAGTGCAGTGAAAAAAAAAGATATTTCTAAAACTCGTTCATCCATTCTAGAACTGCTTGTACAGTACATTGGGTCTGTTGACCTGGTATCTGTGGCTGCAAGGACATTCTTTTAATTTTCATACAAAAGCTGACTGTGAGTTGCGGGGGCCTGCAGAATTGTCCTAAGGGTCCTGTACAGTTTGCCGATCTTGACACCAACTCACCGGCTACAATAATATGTAGCTGTGTTCTCCCTTAAGTTATTTAAACTACTGTAGGTTTCAATTGAACTCTGAAAGTTGTAAATATGGGTAAAGGAGGTATAGTAGACAGATATATAGGATAAATGTGGTTTATATAAAATTTTAAAAGGCATGATAAAAGCAGAACAAAAACTCAAATATTTCTCAATGCCAACTTCTAAAGGAAACATAAGTTGATGTTTTCTGGATTGAATCTACCTTAACCCCTTTACAACATCTGGCATAATTCTACTCCGATGTCGGACTCCCTCTGTTTGGCGTGGGCTCCGGCGCAAAGCCCGCAACTTTTCGGGCACATGACAGCTGATATATACAGCTGACGTGCCCGCAACAGCAGCGGGTGGAATTGCGATCCGCCAGTGGCTGTTAATTAGTTAAATGCCGTTATCAATCTCTGACAGCGGCATTTAACTCGTGCTTACTGGAAGCGCATAACTAAACCATCACATGATCAAAGGTCACCGATGGGTTAGCATGACAACCAGAGGTCTCCAGCAGATCTCTATGGTTGTCATAGCCAGATTGCTATGAGCGGCGACCACCAGGAGCAAGTTAGCATTCCTGCTGCAAACAGACGAGCTGATCATCTCCTGTATGTACCGTACCAGAGCCGATCAAAGTAGTGCAGGTTCTAGTCCCCTTTCACCTCATTGAAAATAAAGCAATAAAAAAATCAAATATAAACATATTTACTATCACCGAGTTCAGAATTGCCCGATCTATTAATATAAAAAAAAATCAACCCAATTGTTAAACTGCGTAATGAGAAAAAAGTCAAAATGCCAGAATTACATGTTTTTTGGTCGTCGCAAATTGTATTAAAATGCAATAATGGGTGATCAAAAGATTGTATCTGCACTAAAATGGTATAATTAAAAACATCAGCTTGGTGCGCAGGAAATAAGCCCTCACCCAACCCCAGATCATGAAAAATGGAGACTCTACGGGTATCGGAAAATTGAGCAAATTTTTTTCTAATAAACTTTGGAATTTTTTTTCACCACTTAAATAAAAATAACCTGTACATCTTTGGTGTCTAAAAACTTCTAATGACCTGGAGAATCATAATGGCAGGTCAATTTTAGCAATTAGTGAACATGGAAAAAAAAAAAAATAAATAACTGGGATTTTTTGCAATTTCGTCGCACTTGGATTTTTTCCTGTTTTCCAGTACATGATATGCTAAAACCAATGGTGTCATTAAAAATTAGAACTCGTACCACAAGAAACAAACCCTCACATGGCCATTTTGAAAAATAAAAAAGTTATGGCTCTGGGAAGACGGGAAGCAAAAAATGAAAATGCAAAAACAAAAATACATCTGTTCATTAAGGGTTTAAAGAAGCACTCCCATCAAAGTTTTTACCCTATTAATATATGGTAGTCATCATATTATATAGCACAGTGTGCTTACAATTGCTCATTTTCCCTTTCTACCCAGCTAATTCTTCTCTTTTCCATTTGGACTATGACATCACATGATTAAAACCTGACTAGATGAATCCTTCTAAGCTCTATGTAGAATTAGGAGGACAATTTTTCCTGTGTGAGTCATGAATCACTACAAAAGTCCCTGGCAGGGGGGAGGAGGGAGCATCTGGGTCAGGAGTTGAGGAGGGGAATAATTTCTGCAGGAAAAAGAGACTTCCTGTTTCTATGTAGAGCAGAGAAAAGGGAAATATTAGCTGGGTAGAAAGGCAAAATGAGCAATTGTAAGTACACAGTGCTGTATAATATGACTGCAATATTTTAGTAGGGTAAATGCTTTGATGGAAGTGCTTCTTTAAGCTTGGGACAGTCTGAGGGGTGAAGTAACTTTGCTCCATATTCTCTCCAGCCAGAATAGTGAAGGAAAGTTTCTGCAGTAGCAATCTGCTTTCTAATTGTATGTGCTCACATCTTTTTAGGCAGGCAATCCCTCTAAGTATTTAATGTAGACGATTCTTCAGCTTTTTTTCCTGAATGTCCTTTTTTATCAGTTTCCTTTTTTTTTGGAATTTCTTGAGTTTTTTTGACTGTTCATGTTTTTTGTCAGCATTTTGGCACTACTCTGTTGTCAGGTGTCCCGGAACCAGGGGCTCCTTCCCTGTCCCTAACATTAGGGGCACCCTAGCTCACCCTATTCAGCGGATTACTTGTGATGGTAAAGATGCTGGGGTCACGTATCTTGCCTTAGCTCCTGAATCCGCCCTCAGTTTGTACCCTTCCCCCACCCAGGAAAGAGGGGAGTAGTAGTGTACTGTAATGCACCTGAGTCGCACGTACCAGGGCTTTGGGGTACTTGGCACCGAGCCCGTTCACGTCACTGGGGGATGTCACGGGTAGCGCAGCTCGGTCCGTTGCCCTGGGCGCTCACTAAAGGGGGATATTTACAGGGGATGATAGAATGTTCGTGACGCCACCTGTGGTTCCTGGTCAGGGTGACCAGCACTGCAGGGTAGGTCCTCTGAGGGTTTGGGGCAGCAAGGTGTTAAGTCTCCCACAGGCGAGACTGATTCCTCAGAGTATATGACGGTGTAGGGGTGCAGGAGCAATAATGCAGACACACACAAACAAGTCTCTTTCTGTACCTTTACTGGTGATATTTGCAGGCACGTCCCGGGAAGCCGTCAGGGTGGAGGATGCACGTCCAGTAATCCACTGAGTAGGTGTAGGGCCTCCTTACGCCTAATGTGTGTGAGTTTCTAACTTGCATAAAACAAAGTTTAACTCCGTTCTCTTTGCTACGCCCGGCTGATCTTGTGGTGAGGTCTTCTTGTGGACAGAACAGTGTCTTTGTGGCGGTACCTGCCAGACCCCCGTCTTCCTAACCTCGGTTACGTATCAGCACTGCTGGGCCCCTGCGACTTGAAGTCCAGGGTCTCCGGTGTCTCCTACCAGTCGTGCAGATGCTGGTAAGCGCGGACCCGGTGTCCGGTGGTGCAGAGTGGAGGTAAGCTATCAATGCTGGTTGACCTCGGTCACTCTCTTTTCCTCTTTCTTCCACCTGCCTTTCGTCCTACTCTCACCACTATCATAAGCACAAACTAGCAGCAGATGTCAGCTTTCTTTTCTTCACCGCTCTCCGAGCATCGGCACGCTTACTTTCTGAAACGCTCGCTGAAGCACTCTCAGTGGACTCAACTTTGACCAGACTAAGTGGCAATCCTTTCCACTACACTGGACTCCACGATGTAAGCTGAGTAATTCCTGAAGTCCTCAGGCTTTCAGATAAGTCTTTCTTTGGCTAGTCTTTCCCTCTCTACTCGTCTGAGGTAACTAGCTTGTCTGTCTCAGCAACACGCGGTGACAAGATCTCACACTCTGATCTAATCCCTTCAGCCCTCAGGCTAATCTGATCTCTTCTCTGAGGTAAAACCAACAAAAAGCTAACTCGCAGCTAGACTGCCTTCATCTCACTACTGTCGTCTCAAGGGCTCCCTCTGGTGGAACCAGGGAAAATATGAAGTGTTGTGTGCTTATAGGTTATCATGGATTTACCTTTCGTGCATCCTCCAGGGTAACATGTGGCTCCAGTCACAGCTGGGCTACACACACCAACAAGGCTAACAAGGTAATACGGACAGGGGTAAGGAAAAATACCAAAATACAAATAAACTCACACATATAACAGAGGAATGCACCGGGGAGTGGAGGATGGGGTTAAACCAAAGTGGGAGAAGAAAGCGCATTATCACACACTCAAAAAAAGCAACAGACATAGATAAATCCACCAAATGCCTTCTCCAGTAATAACCACCAACAACCACCATCCATGCAGCAAAAGCTACTCTGACAATTAGTGCTGGCCAGGGCCTAGTTTATGTAGGAGATGCGACTGGCACAGCTGAGAGCCTTAACACTGTAGGAGATCTCAACTGAGGAGATTAACTTCTGCAATACAAAAATAAATTTACGCAGTTTAATAAGAAGGAGAAGTGCTTATACTTAGTGCAGGAGTAGGAGAAATCAGACGCTGTGGTCTTCTGGCTTCGCTCTGTTGTGGTAAACCTGTGACAAATTTTTTCTTCATTTTTTATGGCATGTTTTTTTTCTGTTGTTCTGTCATTTTTCAATCTCCATTCAAGTATGAACAATCTGCTAGCAGTTTTTCAAGCAAAAATGCTGGAATGATGCTAAAAAAGACACCTGGGCCTCTTCCAGGTGTCTTTTGATCCTTTCCATTAACTTCTATTATAAAGTGTACAGCATCTTCCTTGTCTTCCTTGGATGAGGTACAGACCTCTAGAGTCTCCCCCAGGCTGATCCAACCTTTTATTGGTATCCATTTTCTTCCTTGTTAGTCTGAGGTGTTCACTGCACTTGCACTTTTATTGCTTAACTTTTGCCTATCATTTTGGGTCCTGGTTTTTATGTGTTTATTCCCTGCTGTTTCTGTAGGATTATTCCGCAATATTGCTGCCACATTTTAGCATAAGTATGCACAGTTGGAGTTATATAGACGTATACATAATTATGTGATTTCATTTGTATGTCTCTTTACCTTATACTTCTTGGATTTTCCTTACCTAGATTAGTTTCATGCATTTGGCGCCTGGGAGAGTGGGGTCCTTTGTTTTACATTGCTGTTTTAATTTATATTTTCCTTTAGTGTTTTGATTGTACTAATCAAGATTATTACAGTGATTTGAATAATCTGCTTCCATTGTTTATTGAATTTATACAGTTTACAAATTCCGTCACAAATAAAAAAAAGCATCTGAATGAGATTTCTGAAATCTCATAGCTTTTGCTGGTATTGTAAAAAGCAGCTTTTAATTCGCCAAAAAAGCTCCAAAAAACCGCTGCATGTGAACATAGCCATAATGAACAAGAAAAGCGTTACGTGCTTATCTTCTTGCAGCAGTGACCGTGTTCTATAATATTAACCCCTTAATGTCCATGGACGTGCACAGTCCGTCATGGCAAGGTGTCAGTTTTGGCACCTTGACGGACTGTGCACATCCAGCCTTTGAACTACCACTGCGTGTAAACACGCAGTGGTAGTTCAGTGCCGACAGCTGTCTATGACAGCTGACAGGCACAGCAAGCGGTGCGGGGACCTTTGCAGTCGCTGTGATTGGTCAGTCAATGTGAATGACCAAACCCAGAAGCGATCAGGCAGAAGAGGCTGAAACTTCAGCCTCTTCTGCCCGATCAGTGCAGGAGCTCGGCGCTGCGGTGGCCGAGCTTCCTGCACTAACAGCCGGGAGCGGCGCCCCCACCGCCCCTGGCTGTTAACCCCCTGACTGCTGCGATCTCTGCCTTGATGACCCGGGGGTTGTCATGACAACCTCCGGGTCATCTAGCTACGGAATGCTGCTGTGACCATGGTCACAGCAGCTTTCACCATAGGTACAATGCATTGCAATGCTGGAGCATTGCAATGCATTTTAACTGCAATCAAAAGTAAAAAAGTGAAAGTCCCATAAAGGGACAAGGTAAAAAAAGCACATGTTTGGTATCGCCGCGTCCGTAAAAATCCCATCTATAAAAGCGTAACCCTAGTTAACCCCTTCAGTGGAAGCTGTAAAAAAAAAACACAAAAAATTAGTAAATTATACTTTTTCCAAGCGGTATCATCATACCGCTTGGAAAAAGTGCAATAACACGCGATCAAAAAGACAGATATAAATAAACATGGTACCTCTGAAAACATCATCTTGTCCCGCAAAAAACAAGCTGCTATACAGCATCATCAGCGAAAAAATAAAAAGTAATAGCTCGCGTAATAAACTGATGCAAAAATAATTATTTTTTCGATGAAATTTTTTATTGTGTAAAAAACGCCAAAACATAAAAAAATATATAAATGAGGTATCGCTGTAATCGTAGTGACCCGAAGAATAAAGCTGCTTTATCAATTTTACCACATGCGGAACGGAGAAAAAAAAAAACAATTCCTGAATTGCTGGTTTTTGTTCATTCTGCTTCCACAAAAATCGGAATAGGAAGCGATCAAAAAACCTTATGTGCCCGAATATGGTACCAATAAAAACGTCAGCTCGTCCCACAAAAAATAAGCCCACAGATAACTCTGTTGGGAGAAATCTGGAAAAAATATAGCTCTCAAAATACGGCGATGCAAAAATTTCTTACAAAAAATTCTTCCAAAAAAAAGCATCTTTTAGTGTGTGACAGAAGCTAAACATGAAAAAAGGATGTAATTCTGGTATCGCTCTAATCGCACCGACCCGAAAAATATAGTCGCCTAATCACTAATATCGCACGAGGAACGGCGTAAAAAAGAAAACCAATTCTTCACCTTTTGTGGATTTGTTCATTCTGACTCCCAAAGATCGCAGTAAGGCGATCACAGTGGTTCCCCCCACACATATGGGGTATCAGCGTACTCAGGACAAATTGCACATCAATCAACTTTTGGGGTCCTATTTCTCCTGTTACCCTTATAAAAATAAAAATTTGGGGGCAAAAAGATCATTTTTGAGGAAAAAAAATATTTTTTATTTTCACAGCTCTATGTCATAAACTTCTGTGAAGCCCTTTTGGGATTCATAGTGCTGACCACACATCTAGATAAGTTCCTTGGGGGGGTCTAGTTTGCAAAATGGGGTCACTTTTGGGGGGTTTCTACTGTTTAGGCACATCAGGGGCTCTCCAAGCGCGACATGACACCCGCAGACCATTCCATCAATGTCTGCATTCAAAAACGGTGCTCCTTCCCTTCCGAGCTCTGCCATGCGTCAAAATAGTGGTTTACCCCCACATATGGGGTATCAGCGTACTCAGGACAAATTGCACAATAGCTTTTGGGGTCCTATTTCTCCTGTTACCCTTATAAAAATAAAAATTTGGGGGAAAAAGATTATTTTTGTGGAAAAAAATATGATTTTTTTATTTTCACGGCTCTACGTTATAAACTTCTGTGAAGCACTTGGGGGTTAAAAGTGCTCACCACACATCTAGAAAAGTTTCTTGGGGTTCTAGTTTCCAAAATGGGGTCACTTGTGGGGTGTTTCTACTGTTTAGGAACATCAGGGGCTCTCCAAACGTGACATGACACCCGCAGACCATTCCATCAAAATCTGCATTCGAAAACCGAGCTCCTTCCCTTCCGAGCTCTGCCATGCGTCAAAATAGTGGTTTACCCCCACATATGGGATATCAGCGTACTCTGGACAAATTGCTCTCACCACACATCTAGATAAGTTCCTTGGGGGTCTAGTTTCCAAAATGGGGTCACTTGTGGGGGGTTTCCACTGTTTAGGCACATCAGGGACTCTCCAAATGTGACATGGCGTCCAATCTCAATTCCAGCCAAAAAAGTCAAATGGCGCTGCTTCCCTTCCGAGCTCTGCCATGCGCCCAAATAATGGTTTACCCCCACATATGGGGTATCAGCGTACTCAGGACAAATTGCACAATAGCTTTTGGGGTCCTTTTATCTTTTGGAAAATAAAAATTGGGGGTGGAAAGATCATTTTTGTGGAAAAGATATGATTTTTTAATTTTGCGACTCTACGTTATAACCTTCTGTGAAGCCCTTGGGGTTCAAAGCTCGCACCACACATCTAGATAAGTTCCTTGGGGGTCTAGTTTCCAAAATGGGGTCACTTGTGGGGGGTTTCCACTGTTTAGGCACATCAGGGACTCTCCAAATGCGACATGGCGTCCAATCTCAATTCCAGCCAAAAAAGTCAAATGGCGCTGCTTCCCTTCCGAGCTCTGCCATGCCCCAAATAGTGGTTTACCCCCACATATTGGGTATCAGCGTACTCAGGACAAATTGCACAATAACTTTTGGGGTCCTTTTATCCTTTGCAAAATAAAAATTGGGATGAAAAGATCATTTTTGTGGAAAAAATATGATTTTTTAATTTTACGGCTCCACGT
Organism: Oophaga sylvatica; assembly: GCA_033576555.1. Classification (NCBI taxonomy): domain Eukaryota; kingdom Metazoa; phylum Chordata; class Amphibia; order Anura; family Dendrobatidae; genus Oophaga; species Oophaga sylvatica. The sequence continues at coordinate 106,742,079 of JARQOD010000006.1, forward strand.
TATAACCTTCTGTGAAGTCCTTTTGGCGGTTCAAAGCCCTCTCCACACATTTAGATAAGTTCCTTGGGGGGTCTAGTTTCCAAAATGGGGTCACTTGTGGGGAGTTTCCATTGTTTAGGCACATCAGTGACTCTCCAAATGCGACATGGCATCCAATCTCAATTCCAGCCAAAAAAGTCAAATGGCGCTGCTTCCCTTCTGAGCTCTGCCATGCGCCCAAATAGTGGTTTACCCCACATATGGGGTATCACCGTACTCAGGACAAAGTGCATAATAATTTTGGGTCCTTATATCCTTTGAAAAATAAAAATTGGGAGTGAAAAGATAATTTTTGTGGAAAAAATATGATTTTTTAATTTTATGGCTCTAAGTTATAACCTTCTGTGAAGCCCTTGGGGGTTCAAAGTGCTCACCAGACATTTAGATAAGTTCCTTGGGGGTCTAGTTTCCAAAATGGGGTTACTTATGGGGGGTTTCCACTGTTTAGGTACATCAAGGGCTCTCCAAGCGCAACATGGTGTCCGCTCTCGATTCCAGCCAATTTGACATTCAAAATCTCAAATGATGCTCCTTCCCTTCTGAGCACTGCCGTGCGCCTAAAGATTGGTTTTCCCCCACACATGGGGTATCGGTGTACTCAGGAGAAATTGTACAACAAATATTGTGGCTCATTTTCTCCTGTTACCCTTGAGAAAATTTAAATAAGTTCCTTGGGGGGTGTAGTTTCCAAAATGGGGTCACTTGTGGGGAGTTTCCACTGTTTAGGCACATCAGTGACTCTCCAAAATGCGACATGGCGTCCAATCTCAATTCCTGCCAAAAAAGTCAAATGGCGCTGCTTCCCTTCCTAGCTCTGCCATGCACCCAAATAGTGGTTTACCCCCACATATGGAGTATCACCGTACTCAGGACAAATTGCACAATAACTTTTGGGATCCTTTTATCCTTTGAAAAATAAAAATTGGGAGTGAAAAGATCATTTTTGTGGAAAAAATATGATTTATTAATTTTTCGGCTCTAAGTTATAACCTTCTGTGAAGCCCTTTTGGGGGTTCAAAGTGCTCACCACACATTTAGATAAGTTCATTGGGGGGGTCTAATTTCCAAAATGGGGTTACTTATGGGGGGTTTCCACTGTTTAGGTACATCAAGGGCTCTCCAAGCGCGACATGGTGTCCGCTCTCGATTCCAGCCAATTTGACATTCAAAATCTCAAATGATGCTCCTTCCCTTCTGAGCACTGCCGTGCTCCTAAAGATTGGTTTTCCCCCACACATGGGGTATCGGTGTACTCAGGAGAAATTGTACAACAAATTATCACGAACACCGCACTGCACTTGCTCACTGAGCCAGTGCGCGTGTCCTGAGTAAGACAGACTGCACTCAAAGATACCTGTGGAGCGGGGCAGTAGCGGTGAAGATGCGTGCTTCAGACTAACAGGACCCTAAGCACGTGACTGCTAAGGGGCGGCGCCGGCCACAGGTCTCTCAGAGAAGGCAGTAACAGACAGAGATTGTTCCAGGCCAGAGGACCTTAAGCACGTGACTGCTGATGGGCATGGCCTAAGCTCAAGAGAGCTATGAGCAGAAGGAAAACTCCTAGAAGGGTAACTACGGGACAGAGTTACCAAGGGGCATAGACAAAACGGATAGTCAGGATAGCCAGGTCATACACAGAGGGAGCAACGCAGTACAAGTGGAGCAGGCAGAGAATAACCAGAACGTAGCCAAGGGATCAGAAAACCAGAACGGGCAAATACACAGTACCAAGACAGTAGACAAACTCACAATGAAGAGACGGACCGGGTCAAAACCAAACAAGCAACAAGATTAGGCACAAGGCACAGGCACACAGGAGGTCAACTAACTCAGCCGAGGGCAGGAGTATAACTGACACCAGACCTAGGTCAATTGGCAACTAAATAGCCGCCCTCTGCCAGAGAGAGGCTGAAACCATTAACCCCAGTCTGACCAGGACGGGGCAAAGACAAAACCCCATCCTGGGTCATGACAGTACCCCCCTCTCAACGGTGGGCCACCGGACCCCCGGGTTTCGCAGGACACCTGGCATGAAAGGCCCGGACCAACTGATCCACATGAACAGATCGGGCAGGAACCCATGACCGGTCCTCTGGACCGTAGCCTTTCCAATGTATCAGATACTGAAGAGCACGACGGACAAACCTAGAGTCAAGAATTCGTTCCACCTCGTACTCAGACTGCCCATCTACCAAAACCGGTGGTGGGGAAGACAACGATCCTTCCCTACAGGACCCCACAGGTTTCAAAAGGGCCCTATGGAAAACGTTGGGAATCCGTAGAGACGGAGGGAGACGCAACCGAAATGCCACCGGGTTAACTGCTTCCGTAATTTCATAAGGACCAATAAATTTAGGTCCAAGTTTCGCAGAGGGGACCTTGGACCTTATATTCCTAGTAGATAACCATACCTTATCCCCAACCTGGAACACCGGCCCCACAGACCGTTTTTTGTCAGCAAAAAACTTATATTTAGACTGAGCCTTCGTAATGTTCCTTTGGACCTCCTGCCATAACTCCCCCAACCGCTGTATTGTCCCATCCGCCCCAGGACACCCAGAGTCCAAACGGGAGAACTCCCCAAAATGTGGATGAAACCCATAATTGCAGAAAAAGGGAGATGTGCCCGTAGACTGGTTAGTGCGGTTGTTAAACGCGAACTCAGCCAAAGGTAACGCAGTACACCAATCATCCTGTCGGGCTGAGGTCAGGCAACGCAGGATTTGCTCTAAAGACTGATTGGTCCGCTCAGTCTGTCCATTAGTCTCTGGATGATAAGCAGATGAAAAAGACAGATCAATACCCAACCTCTTACAAAATGCCCTCCAAAATCTGGAAACAAATTTTACCCCCCTATCAGACACCACATTCAAGGGTACCCCATGCAACCGCACCACATGCTCAACAAATAATCTGGACAACGTTTCTGCATTAGGTAAAGCCGACAAGGGTACAAAATGTGCTTGTTTACTAAACCTGTCCACCACTACGCAAATGACGGTATTACCCTTGGAAGGAGGAAGGTTGGTGATAAAATCCATGGACAAATGGGTCCATGGTCTATCATGAATTGGCAGTGGCACCAATTCCCCGGTCGGCCGGTTATGGGGGGGTTTCGCACGGGCACATACCCCACAAGCAGACACAAATTCCCCAACATCAGAGGCTAAAGAAGACCACCAGAATATCCTAGAGATGGCCCTCCGGGTAGCCGAGATTCCAGGATGTCCACCCAGAACTGAGTCGTGGAATTCCCGAAGGACCCTGAGACGAAATTGAACTGGTACAAAAAGTTTATCCACTGGCTTAGCCGGAGGGGCAAGAGACTGAGCTTCCCGAATCTCCTGCTCCAACCCAGCAGAAACAACTGCCACCACCACCCCAGGCTGAAGAATGGAGGATGGAGGTTCGGGGGGAGACACCGGATCCAGACTGCGTGACAAGGCATCAGCCTTGACATTTTTGGATCCTGGCCGAAAAGTGATGGAGAACTGGAATCTGGAAAAAAAAAGCGACCATCTTGCCTGTCTAGGAGTCAATCTTTTAGCAGACTCAATGTAAGCTAGGTTCTTGTGGTCCGTAACCACGGTAATAGGATGGACAGCACCCTCCAAAAAATGCCTCCAATTCTTCAAAGGCCAACTTCACGGCCAGAAGTTCTCGATTCCCAACATCATAGTTTCTCTCCGCAGGAGAGAATTTCTTAGAGAAAAAGGCACAGGGTCTCAAATTAGTCAAAGTGGCGGGTCCCTGGGACAACACTGCCCCCACCCCCACCTCCGAGGCGTCCACCTCAACAAAAAAATGGTTCAGACGGGTCCGGTTGAATAAGAACCGGAGCAGACATGAAACATTTTTTTAAGAACTGAAACGCCGCCACCGCTGCGGCTGACCAATTCTTGACATCAGCCCCCTTTTGAGTCAGATCTGTGAGAGGTTTAACTACCTGCGAGAACCCCCTTATAAACTTGCGATAGTAATTTGCGAATCCTAAGAAACGCTGCAGAGCCTTCAAATCACGAGGTTGTACCCAATCAACAATGGCCTGCACCTTATTAGGATCCATGCGATACCCCTCAGCAGACACAATGAACCCCAGAAATGACAGTTCCTGAACGAAGAATGAACATTTCTCTAGCTTAGCAAAGAGACAGTTCTCCCGGAGCCTTTGGAGAACTGCCCGAAGATGATCAATGTGAGTTTGTTTATCAGGCGAGTAGATAAGAATGTCATCCAAATACACAACCATAAAATGCCCAATAAAGTCAGAGAACACATGATTAATAAAATTTTGGAAGACTGCTGGTGCGTTGGTCAGACCGAAAGGCATGACCAAGTTTTCAAACAACCCTTCAGTAGTGAGAAAAGCAGTCTTCCACTCATCCCCCTCCCGGACCGGATAAGGTTATATGCCCCCCGCAGATCCAATTTCGAAAACCACTTAGCCCCAGACAACTGGTTGTGCAAATCAGGAATAAGTGGGAGGGGGTAAGTATTTCTCACAGTTATCTTATTTAACTCTCGAAAATCAAGGCATGGGCGCAAACCACAGTCTTTTTTCTTAACGAAAAAGAACCCCGCCGCCATGGGGGAAACAGAAGGACGAATGTGTCCCTTACGAAGGCTCTCGGAAATGTATTCTTTCATAGCAGCCCGCTCGGGACCCGAGAGGTTATACAAGCGGGCCTTGGGCAATTTAGTACCTGGAACCAGGTCAATGGCACAATCAAATGGGCGGTGTGGTGGTAAAACTTCAGCCTCTTTTTCAGAGAAAACGTCCGCATAGTCCTTCAGGTACTCCGGAATACCTTCCAGACCAACGGACGACACAGACACAGTAGCAAGACATCTTTCAGAACAATTAGATCCCCATTTAACAATATCACGGGAATCCCAGTCAATAATCGGGTTATGCCGTTGCAACCAGGGAAACCCTAACACCAGGCCAGCAGAGAGGTTATCCAAAACAAAACATGACATACGCTCCTGGTGAAGGGCCCCCACCCTGAGGGTGAATTCTTCAGAGACAAAATGGACACCGTCCTTGGTGAGAGGTGTAGAATCAATGGCCATTATTTTTATAGGAGTCTCCAACCTAACTGTCCCTAATCTACAGCTGGCCACCAGCTTAGAGTCAATCAGGTTCAAGGATGACCCACAGTCCACAAAAGCTGAAGTAAGGAAAAAGCAGTTCTTCACACCAAGTTCCACCTTTAACAGTATCTTAGAAAATTAAGGAAAGGGTACCTGAGAGTCTGAGTGACCTCCACGATGATCACCCAGACTCAGTCGCTTGTTAGTCGGTGGGCAGGAGGGACAGTTCTTTTTCCAATGTCCAGGATCACCGCAGTAAAAACACAGCTTTTCTAAACGCCTCCGTCTCCTTTCTTTCTCTTTGAGGTCGATGGCTCCCATCTCCATGGACTCCAATACAGGACTGGCTCCCCTTCCACTGGAGAAAAATGGTGTCTCAACCTGCATCACACCTCTCGCCCGCAGCCTGCGATCCATTCGGACGGCCTGCGTCATGGCGTCCTCCAGAGAATCAGGCGGAGGGTGAAGTGCCAAGGCATCTTTCAGACGTTCAGACAGGCCTCTACGGAACAAGCCCCGGAGGGCAGCATCATCCCAACAGACCTCAGCAGCCCAGCGTCTGAACTCTGAGCAAAACCACTCGGCTGAGTGCTTCCCCTGACATACACTCATCACCATGTCCTCAGCCATCAGCACTCGATCAGGCTCATCATAAATATGCCCCAGGGCCTCAAAAAATGCATCCACAGTCATTCTCTCAGGGGCAGTGGTAGGAAGGGAAAAAGCCCAAGCCTGGGGGGCTCCCCTTAACAGAGACATAATGACCCCCACCCTCTGACTTTCATCCCCAGAAGAGTGCGGTCTTAAAGAAAAAAAAAGCTTACAGCCCTCTTTGAAAACTTTAAGTTCCTTTCTATCTCCGGAAAAGGTATCCGGTAATTTAACCGGGGGCTCTGGGGAAACTAATGTAACATCTTGAACCCCTGTCCCATGAGCACCAGATGATAAAGCCCCCTGCACAGTGTCAGCCATCAGCTGCTGAGACTGAGCCAGAACTCGCTGTTCCTCATTCAGTTTCTGAGACGTCTGAGTCAGGTGCTTTACCTGCTCAGAAAGGGCATACATAGGATCCATAAAACACACAGGAGAAAAAAAAAAAAAAAGGTAGCGGTCAGTTATAATATCACGAACACCGCACTGCACTTGCTCACTGAGCCAGTGCGCGTGTCCTGAGTAAGACAGACTGCACTCAAAGATACCTGTGGAGCGGGGCAGTAGCGGTGAAGATGCGTGCTTCAGACTAACAGGACCCTGTAAGAGCAGTGAGACTATGGAACTCTCTGCCGTCTAATGTTGTAATGAGTGATTCCTTACTAAAATTTAAGAGGGGACTGGATGTCTTTCTTGAAAAGTATAATATTACAGGCTATATTCACTAGTTTCCTAGATACAGCGTTGATCCAGGGAGCTAGTCTGATTGCCGTATGTGGAGTCGGGAAGGAATTTTTTTCCCCAATGTGAAGCTTACTGTTTGCCACTTGGGTTTTTTTTGCCTTCCTCTGGATCAACATGTTAGGGCAGGTTAGGATAGGATATGGGTTGAATTAGATGGACTTAAAGTCTTCCTTCAACCTTAATAACTATGTTACTATGTTACTATGTTACTAAGCACGTGACTGCTAAGGGGCGGCGCCGGCCACAGGTCTCTCAGAGAAGGCAGTAACAGACAGAGATTGTTTCAGGCCAGAGGACCTTAAGCACGTGACTGCTGATGGGCGTGGCCTAAGCTCCAGAGAGCTATGAGCAGAAGGAAAACTCCTAGAAGGGTAACTACGGGACAGAGTTACCAAGGGGCATAGACAAAACGGATAGTCAGGATAGCCAGGTCATACACAGAGGGAGCAACGCAGTACAAGTGGAGCAGGCAGAGAATAACCAGAACGTAGCCAAGGGATCAGACAACCAGAACGGGCAAATACGCAGTACCAAGACAGTAGACAAACTCACAACGAAGAGACGGACCGGGTCAAAACCAAACAAGCAACAAGATCAGGCACAAGGCACAGGCACACAGGAGGTCAACTAACTCAGCCGAGGGCAGGAGTATAACTGACACCAGACCTAGGTCAATTGGCAACTAAATAGCCGCCCTCTGCCAGAGAGAGGCTGAAACCATTAACCCCAGTCTGACCAGGACGGGGCAAAGACAAAACGCCATCCTGGGTCATGACACAAATATTGTGGTTCATTTTCTCCTGATACCCTTGACAAAATTTAAAAAATTGTGTCGAATGAAAAATTTTGGGAAAAAAGTTAAATGTTCATTTTTTCCTTCCACATTGCTTCAATTCTTGTGAAGTACCTAAAGGGTTAATAAACTTCTTGAATGTGGCTTTGAACACCTTGAGGGTGCAGTTTTTAGAATGGTGTCACTTTTGGTTATTTTCTGTCATATTGACCCCTCAAATTCACTTCAAATGTGAGGTGGTCCCAAAAAAAATAGTTTTGTAAATTTTATTGGAAAAATGAGAAATCGCTGGTCAACTTTTAACACTTATAACTTCCTAACAAAAAAAAATTTTGGTTCCAAAATTGTGCTGATGTAAAGTAGACATGTGGGAAATGTTATTTATTAACTATATTTTGTGACATATCTCTCTGATTTAAGGGCATAAAAATTAAAAGTTTGAAAATTGCAAAATTTTCAAAATTTTCGCCATATTTCCATTTTTTTCATAAATAAACGCAAGTTATATCAAAGAAATTTTACCACTATCATGAAGTACAATGTGTCACGAGATAGCAATCTCAGAATCACCAAGATCCGTTGAAGCGTTCCAGAGTTATAAGCACATAAATGACAGTGGTCAGAAGTGTAAAAATTGGCCTGGTCATTAACCTACAAAATGGCTTGGTCGTTAAAGGGAATCTGTCACCCTAAATTGGTGGGATATTTAAATGATGGCAGTCAGGTCAGATGGGCGGTGTTTTGGGTACTTGCCTTGTTCGCCGCTGTCTCCATTATTTCTGGGAATTGTAGTCGTTGCCCTCCATATAACGCGCCTGCGCATTGCAATCTGCGGGCAAAGCATACTGTGCTTGCGCAATTCATGATTGCAATGTGCAGGCGCGTTATATGGAGGGCAACGACTACAATTCCCAGAAATAATGGAGACAGCGGCGAACAACATGTTAAGGCAAGTACCTAAAACACCGCCCATCTGACCTGACTGCCATCATTTAAATATCCCGCCAATTTAGGGTGACAGATTCCCTTTAAAGGGTTAATAGGCAATACTTTAATTTCATTGGTAAAAGCTAAGCATAAGTGTTTAAAAATGTAAAACAATTAAAATCTTTTGCTTATCATTTATTAAAAAATGAATTTTTACTGCGTGTGTTGCCACCAAAAGGGAATAGTTAATTTGCAACCATCATTAAGGCTCTTCTGCATTTTAATTTAGGTATCTATCACATAAGAAGTCCAGATGTTACTAACCGTGACTGGCAAGGATAGGACATATTAGGGTGAAATAAATGCAAAATAACCTCTATATTTTTGGTGCCAGTTCCTGCATTAATTTGGTACTTCATCTAATCTCTTCCCTGCTGCAAACTGTTTATTACTAGCCTAAAAATGTACATTTGCTTCAATTATGAGCTCTCAACTCAGAGGCGCCTTGATAATATTGCTATGATATTTTAATATCATCTGAACTGGGTAGCATATGGGCAGTTTACGATGCCTTACAACCATGTCCTTGCCATGGGAAAAACTGTTAAGGTCTGACTCTTGAACAATGAGTCGGAAACTCTGGAAATGTTATATTATTTTCTCGAATTTTTTTTAAGTTTATATGCAAAAAGTCTTTACATCCTTTCCGACATGTACTGAAATAATATGCACGTCGGATTCCCCCTGTTTGGTGCGGGCTCCAGCGCTGAGTCAGCACCTTTCCGGGCACATGACAGTTAATCTATACAGCTGACGTGCCCGCAACAGCCAGGGGTGGAATCGCTATCCACCCACAGCTGTTAACTAGTTAAATGCCGCTGTCAATCTCTGACAGCAGCATTTAACTCACACTTTAAGGAAGCGCGTCAATGGCTCCGCCCTTCGGTGACCCCTGAACCAGGTTTCTGTTCTGATGAGGAGGTCCTGCGCGACCTCAAAATGTGTTTACCCTGTAAACCTGTTCAATAAATATTATAATTTTTATCCATTGGAAACTGTTGTTGATTCATCATCAGCAGCGCATGAATGACATCTCCCTCCCGATTGTTTTGTACTATTTGGTAACGACAAGTGATCGATGTCCTTGCAGCAGCTGATATACATTTTATGCCAGCTACATGTTGCTCTGTAGCAACCATACAAGGTGAGTGGATTCATTTCCTTGCCACCTCTTTTTTACCGGTTAAGACAATATTGCGCTTTTTTCATTCCCAGTTTCTTGTTTGCAGTTCTAGGTAATGTCACTGTTGTACCTAATTTAAGCCACATCTTCACATTGTTCCACGGTATATGTAATGCCTCGGAAACATTTTCATACTATTCTCCTGCTTGATAATTTTCAAAAGTGAGATCCTATTGCTGTGTTGTAAGCTCTTTACGGATCATAGCTTTTGTGGTAAAAAGCAACTAAAAAAGTGTCAGGAAAACCCTACTAGGACACTAAACTTTATGTGGGATTAGTGATATTCACTGTAAATGAAGGCAACTATTTGCTAACTACTATTTAACATGAGTTTATATGTGATTGGCTAATTCTGAATTCAACCAAATCCCTAATTATAATAGGGTGTTGACACCTATGCAACCACATTATTTTAGTTTTGTTATTTTTATTTTCTCTTCAAAATAATTTCACAATGGATTTGTATAGATTATGGGTGGCAGTAAAGGTGCAAAAAGTTCTGAAATGATTTTTCTTGGTATGATTTTTTTAACATGACTAAAACCTGCCATTTTAACAAGGGTGTGTAGACTTTTTATATCCAATGTACATCTCAGCAGTTTGGTGGTGAATATGCTTCCAAAATTTAGACCTTCGCATGTAATAAATATATTAGTTTTGTAATTTTTCTTAGTGTTTTTGCAAAGTTTCTTCTCACATGCATGGAGGAAAGCTGTCTTTGTATGGTCACCTGCGGGTGGCTATCCTGTAGGTAAATGTCCGAGCCTTTTTTCAGCATTAGCGACATTAATTTGGAGCTAGCACAGTATAGGGATTGTTGGAACCATGGAAGGGGAGCCAGTACCGTTGGAAGGTTGGTCTTTTTTCATCTTTAAGCCACTTAATTTTAATAAGTAAAGTACTAGTATGTAAAATAGCATGTTTGTATCTTTTTATAAAAAGAACTTTATAGATTATTCAGGCTCCAGTGAGAATACTCAAATCTGTTTAAACACGGTAAGTTAATCCACTAAAAATTCTCCCAAATTCATCACCATATTAATAAGCAGACATGAAGAAAATAATGAAAATATATAACGTCCCCAAAGTAAAACAGAGAGCGCTCTTGGTTTCAGTAACTACAGTTTATGTTTTATTTGGAAATGTAAAATGACAATGGGATTTCTTTAGAGACTGATATTAAAAACTACATTTGCATTATCTAGTCAAAATGCATTTTATAAAAAGCAGTGATGCTTTGTCTGAAAGCATTGGTGCATTATAGAGCCGAGTAACTTAATGTGTTTCTAAAAGGTTTTCTGTTCATCTCATTGTATTTTGGGTAAAGAGTTTAAGTTCCAAACTTCAAGATTAATTTTGTGATTACTGCTGCATTTTTCTACTCTCTACACTTTCTCTATTTGTGGAGTTGAATTGTGAAGCTGAAAAAATAGCATCAAATGTAGCACAAAATCTTAAAATCCACTGAATATGCATATTCTATTGTGTGGCTGTAGAAAAAGCATAATACATTAATATTGAAAATTGCAATGATTGCCATGTACACAATCATTGGGCCTTTATTGTTAGTCAGGGCATAAACTTCGACCTTAACTCACAGAACAATGGCACTATAGCCGAGTGATGCAGCAGAAGCAGTTGAAGAAAAACTATACAGATTCTATACAATGTGACATCACATATGACTGTTAAGTCCAAGCTAAATTAATTAAAAATCAATGATTTATTTGAACACATTTTCTGGAAAGTATAAAAATGTTTAATAAATTAAAAAAAAATAACAAAAACTAAAATATAATGAAATATCTTAATTGTACAAGTCTTACCAAAAACCCCAATCATTACACACTTATGAGTTTTAGGGTATGTTTCCACGTAGCGAATCCGAGTTAGCTGTGAATTGAACGCTGTCTTACCGCAGAGTTTAATCCGCAGCGGCCAGATGTTCCTGCATAGTGGAGGGGATTTTATAAAATCCCGTCTCCACTATGTGTCGGATTACGTGGGTGACACACCCACGAAACCGGACATGCGGCGCGTCTTTTCAGATCGTAGCATGTCTATTTACCTTGCGGCGACGGAGTGTCGCCGCAAAGTAAATATCACAGTCCTATGTAGCGGTGCGGCGATTCCGGATGTGTTCAATGAACACATCCGGAATCACCGCGCGTTCAGAAGGGGGCGGAGCTTTGGGCGGAGCGGGATTCCCGCTCCGTCCAAAGTGCATTGGTTCCGGAACGTGGAACCATACCCTAAGGGGTAATGTTTTCCTTGTCCAGAGTGACATGCCCATGACTTTCCAGACTAAGGAGACTTATAGGCAATGCTCATCTGGGAAATTAAATATGCTCATTGTCTCTTCAGAAAGAAAGAGGATTTGAACTCTAGTGCAACCTATTGGAAGTAGTAATCATAAAAGTCAATATCGGCCCTTTAACCCCTTCACCCCCAAGGGTGGTTTGCACGTTAATGACCGGGCCAATTTTTACAATTCTGACCACTGTCTCTTTATGAGGTTATAACTCTGGAACGCTTCAACGGATATTCGCGATTCTGAGACTGTTTTCTCATGACATATTGTACTTCACGTTAGAAGTAAAATTTCTTCGATATAACTTGCGTTTATTTTTGAAAAAACCGCAAATATATGGCGAAAATTTTTAAAATTTTGCAATTTTCTAACTTTGAATTTTTATTCCCTTAAAACAGAGAAATATATCACACAAAATAGTTAAGAAATAACATTTCCCACATGTCTACTTTACATCAGCACAATTTTGGAACCAAAATTTTTTTTTGTTAGGAAGTTATAAGGGTTAAAAGTTGACCAGCGATTTCTCATTTTTACAACAAAATTTACAAAGCCATTTTTTTTAGGGACCACCTCACATTTGAAGTCACTTTGAGGGGTCTATATGGCAGAAAATACCCAAAAGTGACACCATTCTAAAAACTGCACCCCTCAAGGTACTCAAAACCACATTCAAGAAGTTTATTAACCCTTCAGGTGCTTCACAGGAACTAAAGCAACGTGGAAGGAAAAAATGAATATTTAACTTTTTAGCCACAAAAATGATCTTTTACAAACTTTTTTTTTATTTTCACAAGGGTAAAAGGAGAAAATGGACAGATAAGGTTGTTGTGCAATTTCTCCTGAGTACGCCAATACCCAATATGTGGGGGAAAACCACTGTTTGGGCACACGGCAGAGCTCGTAAGGGAAGGAGCGCCGTTTGACTTTTTCAAACTAAAATTGGCTGGAATTGAGATTGGACGCCATGTCGCGTTTGGAGAACCTTTGATGCGCCTAAACAGTGGAAACCCCCACAAGTGACACCATTTTGGAAACTAGACCCCATAAGGTACTTATCTAGATCTGTTGTGAGCACTTTGAACCCCCGAGTGTTTCACAAAAGTTTATAATGCCTGGATGTGAAAAAAAAACAATTTTCCACAAAAATGATTTTTTAGTCCCACATTTTTGAATTTTCCCAAGGAAATTGGACCCCAAAAGTTGTTGTCCAATTTTTCCTGAGTACGCTGATACCCCATATGTGGGGGGGGAAACTGTTTGGGCGCACGGAAGGGCTTGGAAAGGAAGTAGTAACGTTTTGGAATGCAGACGTTGATGGAGGTCATGTTCCGTTTGAAGTGCCCCAGATGAGCCTAAACAGTGGAAACCCCCCACAAATGACCCCATTTTGGAAACTAGACCCCCTAAGGAACTTATCTAGATCTTTGGTGAGCACTTTGAACCCCCAAGTGCTTCACACAAGTTTATAATGCCCGGGCATGAAAATAAAAAATCCTATTTTTTTCCCACAAAAATTATCTTTTAGTCACTAATTTTTTATTTTCTCAAGGGTAACAGGAGAAATTGGACCACATAAGTTGTTGTCCAATTTGTCCTGAGTACGCTGATACCCCAAATATGGGGGGGAACCACTGTTTGGGCGCACGGCAGAGCTCGGAAGGGAAGGAGCACCATTTGACTTTTTCCAACCAAAATTGGCTGGAATTGAGATTGGATGCCATGTTGCATTTGGAGAGCCCCTGATGTGCCTAAACAGTGGAAACCCCCCACAAATGACCCCTTTTGGGAAACTAGACCCCCTAAGGAACTTATCCAGATCTTTGGTGAGCAATTTGAACCCCCAAGTGCTTCACACAAGTTTATAACGTAGAGCCGTAAAATTTAAAAATCATATTTTTTCCACAAAAATGATCTGTTCACCCCAATTTTTATTTTTCCAAGGGTAACAAGACTCCAAAAGTTATTGTGCAATTTGTCCTGAGTACGCTGATACCCCATATGTGGGAGTAAACCACTGTTTGGGTACATGGCAGAGTTTGGAAGGAAAGGAGCGCCATCTGACTTTTTCAACGCAGAATTGACTGGACGCCATGTCGTGTTTGGAGAGCTCCTGATCTGCCTAAACAGTGGAAACCCCCATAAATGACACCATTTTGGAAACTAGACCCCTCAAGGAACTTTGAACCCACAGGCGTTTCACTAAAGCTTATAACGTACAGCCGTAAAATAAAAAATCTCTTTTTTTTTTTTACAAAAATGATTTTTTCGCCCCCAATATTTTATTTTCACAAGGGTAACAGAAGAAATTGGAACGCAAAAGTTGTTGTCCAATTTGTCCTGAGTACGCTGATACCCAATATGTGGGAGAAAACTACTGTATGGGCACACGTCGGGGCTCGGAAGGGAAGTAGTGACGTTTTGGATTGCAGACTTTGATGGAATGGTCTGGGGCGTCATGTCGCATTTGGAGAGCCCCTGATGCGCCTAAACAGTGGAAACCCCCCACAAGTGACCCCATTTTGGCAAATAGACCCCACAAGGAACTTATCTAGATGTGTGGTGAGCACTTTGAACCCCGAAGTGCTTCACAGAAGTTTATAAAGCATATAAATGATATTTTCGCCCCCAGTTTTTTATTTTCCCAGGGGTAACAGAAGAAATAGGACAAACTGCACAATAACTCTTGGGGTCCAGAGTACACTGATACCCCATATGTGGGGATAAACTACTGTTTGGACGCATGGCAGAGCTCAGAAGTTAAGGAGCACCGTTTGACTTTTTCAACGCAGAATTGGCTGGAATTGAGATCAGACGCCATGTCACATTTGGAGAGCCCCTGATGTTCCTAAACAGCGGAAACCCCCCAATTCTAACTCCAACCCTAACCCCAACACACCCCTAACCCTAGTCCCAACCCTAACCACAAACCAACCCTAACACACCCCTAATCTCAACCCTAACCCTAATCCTAACTTTAGCCGCAACCCTAACCCTAACCCTAATGGGAAAATGGAAATAAATACATTTTTTTTATTTTATTATTTTTCCCTAACTAAGGGGGTGATAAAGGGGGGTTTGATTTACTATTTATAGCGGGTTTTTATGATTGGCAACTGTCACGCTAAAAGACGCTTTTTATTGCAAAAATAGTTTTTTGCATCGCCACATTTTGAGAGCTATAATTTTTGCATATTTTGGCCCACAGAGTCATGTGAGGTCTTATTTTTTGCGGTACGAGTTGACGTTTTTATTGGTACCATTTTTAGCAATTCATGAATTTCTTTTGGAGGAGGCGTTTTTATCGTTCCGCGTGTGGTAAAATTGATAAAGCAGTTTTATTCTTCGGGTCAATACGATTATGGCGATACCTCATTTATATCATTTTTTTATGTTTTGGCGCTTTTGTAGAATAAAAATTTTATATAAAAAATAATTATTTTTGCATCGCTTTATTCTGCGAGCTATAACTTTTTTATTTTTTCGTTGATGATGCTGTGTGGCAGCTCGTTTTTTGCGGGACAAGATGACGTTTTCAGCGGTACCATGTTTATTTATATCGGCACAGCACTCTGTCACACCAGCGATCGCACAGGCATAGCTGCAGGCTTCTCAGTGCCTGCTCTCAGCAGGCACTGAAGAAGCCGCCTCCCTGCAGGACCCCGGCGCCATCTTGGATCCGGGTCCTGGGAGGGAGGAAGCCCTCAGAACAGCGCGATCACATCGCGCTGGTCTGAGGGTCTCAGGGGAGCGCGCAGGGAGCCCCCTCCCTGCGCGATGTTCCCCTGTGCCCCCAGTATACCGCGATCATGTTTGATCGCGGTGTGCCAGGGGTTAATGTGCCGGGAGCGGTCCGTGACCGCTCCTGACACACAGTCACGGGTGTCAGCTGTGATAATCAGCTGACACCCGGCGGCGATTAGCTGCGCTCCCGGAGGGAGCGCAGCTAATCGGCTATGACGTACTATCCCGTCCATGGTCAGATTGGCACGGGTTTCATGGACGGGATAGTACGTCTAATGTCAGAGAGGGGTTAAAGAGACTTGGCACATGACGTAGGATAAAAGCCAAACCAGAATCTCAATTTGCAGATATGTGTTTTGGGTTGTTGTCCCTCATCAGAACAAAACATGTGATCTGATTTAGCTATATTAGACGCCTCTAACTGGGGTCTAAGGGGTAACGTTTCTCCTTGCGGGAATGACATGCCTGACATGCCAGGGTAGGGAGACTTATGAGCCTTGCAATGTTCTTCTGAGAAGTCAAACATGCAAATTGTCTCCTCAGAGAGTAAGAGGATTTGTACTCTAGTGCCACCCATTTGAAATAGCAATCCTAAAAGTTAATATCACTCTTAAATGAGCATTGCTTTTATTTTAAGTCATGTTCCAAGGCTTGTTGAAGAGCACCACTACAGCCTGTAGTCAACTGTCTTGAAGAGCATATCATCGGAGAAACGTCCTATCACTTGCTCTTTCAGTCATCTGACCTCTACAGCCAGCAAAATATCCTTGTTTGCAAGTTAGTGTGAGGATATATCACCATATTGTTCTTACCGACATAGAATTGACTGGTAAGTTCAAGTCTTGTGTGGCCATGAGTAGGAGCTTTGCGTATTTGAGGTGGGAGCTGATCAACCTGCAGTCTGGCTTCCTTAATATTCCTTTCTGCTCGCAGTCGGTGCCACTGGTCATCATTAAGTGGAGTGGAGGTGCCAACAATCAGCTCTACTGGACCATTGCCAACGTCAAAGGAAAAGGACACCTCAGTATTTGCTGAATGAAGAAATACAAAAACAGTGTTAGGTTACTTCTTAAGAACAGTAGTGCAGATAGTAGTCATAGAATATCTAAGACATACCATGAATACAAAAAACTGTTCACCAATTCACCATATTCCAACTGATAATGAATCATACGTCATCCTCAAATGTCTCTCTGAATTTTGTATACAGGTTCCCAGGAAGGTCATAACTAGTGCAGTCCTGGATCTGAACATAAGAAGTAGAAGCTAGAAGACAGCTATTAAGTGGGACCAAACATATGATAGTTTGGGTGTTAAATCCAAGCTTCCTTTTGCAAATAAGTTCCGAAGAATCAAAATTTTGGGAGATGGTAGATGGAAGGGAGCTTCCATGATTCATGTGTGGGCTGTTTAATGGTGGTAGGTTATCATGATATACAGTTAACTTTCCAAATGTTAACCATTACATTTATATCCTATAATGTATATGAATCTCATGGCGGGATTCTTTCTTGTTAGGCTAATTTTACGTTTGACTGACCTGCATCGGTCAGCGCACGGCCGCCGCTAAACTCCGCCACCGGCCACGCCTCCTCCATGCCGCTCCGCCTATGGGCGCATGACTCTGCATGCGACCTGCGTACCCTATCTTTAGCATTGGGTACGCAGGTTGTGCGCAGCTATGCGTTTGCCGCCACTTGCATCCTTTTGACGGTGTGCCGACCGCACCAAAATGCAACACGTTGCGTTGGGCGCAGATCGGCGCACCGTCAAAAGGATGCAAGCGGCGGCAAACGCATAGCTGCGCATGACCTGCGTACCCAATGTTAAAGATAGGGTACGCAGGTCGCATACAGCGTCATGCGCCCATAGGCGGAGCGATCGGGAGGAAGCGTGGCCGGGGCGGAGCTTAGCGGCGGACGTGCGCTGACCGATGCAGGTCGGTCAGACGCAAGTGGGAAACCAGCCTTAGATAGTTGAGTCCACGAGCTTCGAGCTACATTTTTGATAAGCTGCGTGTAATAGAAAAAAGCATTGCCTAAAAGGGGTTCATCGAGGGCTCTATCGCCGCTGTAGGGTAAAACTCCAATCCACAATGGATTTAATCCAGTAATTTTCTGAGAAGTATAATTTATTCATATGTTTATTTCCCCTTTCAGGAATCATGAATAGCTCTATATATTGAGGTCTTTATGCAAATAATAAAATAATTTCATGGATTTTTCTATAAATCAGCCGAGCAGTAACGCTTAAATGTAAATGTATTATTGTGCAAAGCAATTTCTCAGCTTCTCTATAGTTATGTTTTTTTTTTCATTTTTACTGCATAAAATTTGATAAGAGGGAAGGAATTCTCAGCAGTCAAATCTAGAATTTCATTGGTCTGTAACTAATAAAGACTTGTCACAGGTCCCTTCCATGCCTCTCCATTTTATACCCTTATCTCTAAAAGCCATGCAGGATACTAACTGAGAGAACAGTGAGTTCAGTTCACACATCACTGTCATGAAGATTCCGAGTAATACAGATTCAATCACATCATCATCTGACACTCAGCAGAATTGCAGTTTGTGTGTATACGTGTGGGTTTTAGTTTATTTAGGCCATGTAGAAATGACACATTGCAGTGGGTTTAGAAGAAAAAAAAAGATATATTATTAATATACGGTAGTTAAATTGCTATGGCCCTTTCCATTAAAAAATGACAATTTATTACATTTATAAATTATAAGAATTTTTTTCTCTAAGAAATTACAAATGAGCTGGTATTATGATTAGTAAATCTCTTAGCTCAAAATGGATAACGGCCATGGGATCAGAAGATTGGGCTATTTTTAAATTACATTGCCGAATGAAATTGTAAGAAAAACACTTTGATCCAGCACAAATTCTTCTGTAATAAATACTTCATTTTTTTCTATTAGCGATACATAAAGAATTCAAAGAAGCAGCAAACATAGCGATATACGGTACCACTCCAACCTGATATGAAAAAACAGGGAGAAAGCTCCTGGTTTACGTGTTTAAGCTTACAATGATCCAGGATCTTCCTCCCTGCTTATTCATATGAAGCTGAAATAGTATACAGCTACGCTTGCTGCTTCATTAATTTTTTAATATATCGCTAATAAATATGTTGCTACTATAGAAAAATATGGGCTGCATCAAAGAGATTTTTTCTTATGCTAAAAGCTTAAAGGGATATTCCCATCTCCAAGTTTCTATCCCAATATGTAGTAGGAGTAATAATAATAATATGAGCATATAGCTCCAATTAGAAATGTAGTACAGTTCTTCTGATTAACTATGTCTCTTACCTCATGTGTAGGCATTGTAGTAGCTTAGGCTGGGTTCACAATAGCGTATCTATGCGCAGAGTATGGCTGCGTACAGATCCACATAGATCTGCATGCGTCTTGCATACCTGTCTTTAACATTGTGTACGCAGGGACATGCGTTTGCATCAGTTTGGGTGCGAATGCGTCCGCATGTGCCATTTCGCCGCGCACGCCGAACACAACATGTTGCATTTTTTGGTCCGTCAAATATGTGCACGCACGCGCATGCGGATGAGTGCATCAAAACAACGCATTACTGTCTATGGGAACGCATTGGTATGCATGGATATGCGTATGATGCGTTCGATATTCATGCATACATCAGACTGAGCATGTCCAGGCACTGTTGATTCATCACCTCCCAAATCCCTGGTGTATAAAAGGTGGTGTGGACACAGGAAGTCCAGAATTCTCAAGACTGTGGATGTAAGTATAGAAGCTTTGAAAATGTCTGTCTGTCTCTCACTGCAGTCTGTACTTATGTTTTGCTTTCTGTTCCTTGTAGACATTGCTGTGCTGGTGTCCTGGATCCCTGTTCCGTATTTCTCAAGTACTGGATTTCTCCTGTCTGGTGGTGTGGTACTGGCCCTCTCAGCTGCTTAATGTAGGTATGATTGTCTGTACTTTTCAATTACTATGTTGCTCTGCCCAGTCTCACAGTCTTCGTCACTTATGTTTTTCTTTCTGTTCCTTGTAGACTGTGCCGTGCTGGTGTCCTGGATTGAAGCCTGTTCCGTTTTTCTCCAGTCCCGTATTTCTCCAGTCCTGTATCTCTTCAGTCCCGGATTTCCCCTGTTCTGCTGTCCCGGTGTTGTGCTGCCATCTTAGGGTTGTGCTGCTGTCCCGATGTTGTGCTGCTGCCCCGGTTCTGTGCTGACGGACTGCCTGTAATGTAGGCATCCATTGTGTTTTTAATTTCTTTTCTTGTTTTTCTTTGGCTTCATTGTTGGTGGCTCTAGTTAAATTTTTCTTATCTGTTCTTTTCTAGTGTTTCACTTGACTGCTGCCTGCTATTCCAACATGTCCTCTAGTGAAGACCAGAATGCTTCCCAGAGTGGACATGCCAGTGATTATGTAATCACATTTGATATACTGATTGATATGTATTGACTGACAATAGACATGTGGTAAATCATGTATTTTTTTTACAGGAACCTTCCAGTGCGTAAGAGCTGGCGTAGTCGAGTGGCAATGAATCTTCCCAGGGTCGTGGGGCTCAAGTTCCTGACGGCGTCTTTTCATTATCAGAGTTGTAATTGAATTTGGTTTCAGTTTTGTATGCTGCTCCAAAGGTCTCAAAATATAAATACCATCGTCTGCGGTTGCTCAGCGAACGTGAGTATCTTTTGTGTTTGTGTTACTATTATCTAAACTATTTTATTGTTTTAGTAATGTTTGTAATTTATTTTCCACACAGAATCTGGAGCAGCATCACACAACCTGGATTGTCCTCAGTTGGAGCAGCCCCTAATCGACTAGCCACCAAACAGTCCCAATCATCCACCAGCGATGGAGCAACCAGGCAGGCTTCACAGGCTGGGGAACAGGCAGCTGGTCCATCAGGTTTTCCCTCTCCCAGCCTCTGCCACTGGTTTTGTTGGGTCTGCTCACCAGCGGCAGAGGGCCTGGGAGAAGTCAATCATGCCCGAGTTTGTTCACTTAAACTCGGTCTTCCAGGATGGGATGAAGGTGATTGGAGATAAACTGGACAGTGGGTTCACTCATATGAACACAGTTTTCCAGGAAGTACACAGACGCCTTGACCGCCTGGAAGCCGACCTTCAGAGACCGGCGAGACATTTTTTTTCCGCAATAGAGCTGGGCAAGTCGGAAAACCTGCCATCTGACCTCCAGCTGTGTTTAATGAAGGCCTGTCAGGCTGCTTACACCGAGGCCAAACAGCAGTTCCAACTGCAGTTAAGATATCACCAGCTGCCACACATTTCGTTTCCTACATGGCAACAAGGGCCAGCACAGCACCAGTGGCAGAATACACCAGCACCACAAGGACTTGGATACCAACAACTGATGACAGCACATGTGAACTATCCTCCTACAGTTCCCAGCTACACCATGCAGCCAAATGCAGCACCCCTCCAGCTTGCAACACCCACCACACATCCGAGTGCAGCACCCCTTTAGCTTGCAGCACTCACCACGCAGCCGAGTGCTGCACCCTTCCAGCTTGCAGCACCCACCACGCAGCTGAGTGCAGCACCCCTGCACCATGCATCACCCATCACACCACAGAGTGCAACACCTCTGGAAATGGAAACCAAAAAACGCCAAGGGAACATCAAAAAAGGTGCTCACTCAGCACCCAAAACAAAAGCCAGGGAAAGCAGGGAAAGGAAATTTTGCAAAAAAATTTACCCTCCACCTACATCCTCCCCTCTCAAAGTGTCTCTGTTATCCAATCTGTCTACACCTTCCCTTGTGTCTTTCCCTTCCAATGTGTCTATCCCTTCGGTGTCTATCCCTTCTGTGTCTATCCCTTCCAATTTGTATTCCACTCCTAAGGTGTCTTCTTCATACAATGACCCAATCCTCCATTTTGTTGCCACTTCCCCTGTAACCAGTTCCTCACCCACTCCTACCCAATCATCCCAGCCCGACACCCTGAAGGTCCACAATGTCACACCATCTAACAGACCCTGATCCTAAACCCCATTTTTATTTATTATTTTCAAATTAATTTTTGTTAAATTAAAAATTGTTTTTATTTTTGTTAAAAAAAATCTTTTGTTTTCACAATCACTGTATTTATCTCTTTATATGAAAACGCACACATATGTGTATTGTATAATGAGTGTTACAGTGGAGGTGTTATTATTCTTAAAGTCAGCAAAGAATAAAGATACATTTACAAGAAGATTATACCATTTCGTCATGCCATGCCAGACATCCAATATCAGAAACAAAGTAAGCAGCAAAGTTATCCCTTATTTGGATAACTTCCAATGTAATCCTCAGAGGGTGAGCTTGGTAATCATGCAATGTGCTAGCTACAGGTTCCTCAAGTTTTAAGTGGTGTCACTCTTTCACCAGGATGTAATTGTGCAGAACAACACATGCTTTCACTACCTCATCAGTTGTCTCAGTTTTTAGATTGATGGCTGTTCCCAAAATGCACCATTTAGATGCCAGCAGTCCAAAGGCACACTCCACAGTTGTTCGTGCCCTTGTCAATCAGTAGTTATAAATCCTTTTTGCGTGATTCAAGTCCCAACTCGAGTATGGTTTTATGAGGTTGGCACACATTTGAAACGCCTCATCCCCAAACACAACAAACCGCATTGGCGGTCTTTCAGTGTTCAGAAGAGGTTGTGGCGTTGGAAAATTTACATTTTTCCCATACAAACGTTGGCCCATGTCAGAGTCTTTGAAAGTCTGAGAGTCATTTGCTCATCCAAATGAGCCAATATCTACAGCGACAAATCGCCAGTCAGCATCTGCAATCGCAATGAGAACAATCAAAAAGTATTTTTTGAAATTGAAATACTCAGATGCACTTCCAGTAGGTTTAAGAATCCGAATGTGTTTGCCATCCACAACCACCAAACCGTTTGGAAAATTACAAATGTCCTTGAATTTTGCAGTATTTTCCAGCCAGAGTTCAGTTGTGGGTTGGGGGAGGAATTCATCACGCAGAACGTCATATAAAGCACGGCAGGTGTCTGCAACTATCACAGAAAGGGAGGACACTCCAATCCAGAATTGAAAATGTAGACATCTTAAGGTCTCTCCGGTAGCCAGGAATCTGCGGAACAGAAAATAAAAAAAAAATCAGTAGATGGCTTTTATACCAACAATAATAATGATGTGTTTCTTTTTCAAAATTATGTACCTCAGGGTCACCAACAGACGTTCCTCAGCAGGTATTGCTTGACGTAGTTGTGTGTCCTGCCTGGTGATGGATCCTCGGACACATTGCAGCAAGTCATTGAAGCTTTGTTCTGACATCCTCGTGTAGTCATAAAACTTCTCCGGGTTTTCACGCAGCTCGGTGTACAACGAGTAGTAGGCTCCACGGCTCTCTCGAACTTCAACGATGGGGTGTTGTCAGTAGCGACAGTAGTCTTCTCCGTCTTTCTCTTCTTCTTTCTTATTCACAAGCCACAGCAAAAGCAAAAGCCAATTTCAATGCCAAATCCAGATTACGATAGAAGCTCTCCATGCCAAGATCCCTCTTGCAGCTGGATACACCAGCAATAGATGAGGATTTCATCTGTGCAAGGATCTATATACAGAATTCCCATGAGACATACGCATTGGACGTGGCTTGTATCAAGGAAATTCTCCTGGAAATTTCGAACGCATGCGCAAAACCAACACAAAGGCATGTCAAAACACATACAAACGCATGCGTAAACTGATGCGGATAAAAAACGCAGCGTAAGCATGCGTTTAAATGTGTTTTGGCATGCATTTGATACGCTGCGCACAGAAACGCTAATGTGTTCCTAGGATTAGTTATCCATGGTTACAACCACTAACAACTAACTGTCATTAACCTACTGCAGTGTCCTGTATATAGGGTAAGCAACACGGTTTGGGTAGCATGTACCAGCAACTGGCTGTCAGATCACAGCTATGTATGTTTGCCTCTGAAATGCTTCGGCGTTTCAGAGAAAAGCACACTTTCAATAGCCACTGGAGACCTAGCCGTGTGTGTGACTAGTCATACAGGTGCGTCCCCAGTGCCACATTTCAGAGAAAAACACATATAGAGTGCTCTCAGTGGGAGAAGCAAAATAGGAATCTTGTGGGTATGATACCTTTTAATGGCTAACAAAATATAGTGAAAGATATTAAAGGTAAGCTTTCGATACTGCTTACGTCTCTTCATCAGGCTGGTGTAACAAAATATTTGAAGAAACACAATTATATACAGTGAAAAACACAGGGATGTTCACACAGGACTCAATTTGTCTGGAGGATTTATGGCCCACTACCAAATCTGAGCAACTTCCTCTAAAAACAATGAAGACACCACCAGTCCTTTGATCTCACATGCATATGGGGTCCATAAAACTTTCACACCACTTATCTAATCTTACCTAATTAAGGATTCTCTCTTTAAGCCCGGGTCTCACATAGCGATACACCAGCGATCCTGACAACGATCAGGATCGCTGGTGTATCGCTACATGATCGCTGCTGAGCTGCCACACAGGCAGCTCAGGGCAGCGATCAGCACAGGGACACTGCGGGTAACATCGCTTAGTTACCCGCAGTGTACCTTGGATACCAGCGCCCTGATGCAGGGAGCTGGTAACCAAGGTACACGTCGGGTTTCCAGGCGCTGCGCGGTGCCTGGAAACCCGACGTGTACCTTGGTTACCAGCTCCCTGCATCAGGGCGCTGGTATCCAAGGTACACAGCGGGTTTCCAGGCACAGCCCCGCGCCTGGCAACCCGCTGTGTACCTTGGTTACCAGCGGATCGCTGGTCTCCCGCCTGTCACACGCAGCGATGCGTGCCTGTCAGCGGGAGACTAGCGATCAAAAAAATGTCCTGACATGACCAGCGATTCACAGCAAGGGCCTGATCGCTGGTACGTGTCAGAAATAGCGATTCTCGCTATGTGAGACGGGCCCTTTAAGCTCAGTGTTTGTTTATTTAAATGTCCATGCATCACACCATCTCTGTGTTTTTCACTGTATATAATTGTGTTTCTTCAAATATTTTGTTACACCAGCCTGATGAAGAGACATGTTAGGGTTCGATTTCCCGCTGCTGCACAAGGGGAGTCTCGAACCCGTCCCGCTGCGGTCTCCCATTCATCTCTGGCCGCAGTGGAGCCTGCTCAGCAGAGACATCGGTCCAGGCGTCTTGCCCACTCCACTACTGGGCAGTGACTTGCTGCTGCCTTTCCTGGATCTGCTATTATAGCCAATGCTGGAGCAGACGTCTTTGGGACAAAGTACTGCATTTTCCCTTCTGAGCATGCCCAGAGTGAGATCTCTCATTGGAGATCAGGGGTCACATGCTCAGGTACTGCAGCAGCTCCTATTGGCCCGCCAAGAAGGCCCTGTTACTACTAGTCTTCTGGAACAGGTTTCTCATTGGTCCTTGTTCCTGGAAGGTCCTGTAGCTGTTGCTATAAAAGGGTAGCATGGCTGGGCCGCCATGCGCTAATATCAACCATTGTATGCTATGTGCCAGTATGGTCATGCGTGTGTGTGGTTAGGGACCCGGCTGAAATAAGCCACTAGAATACCGACTTAATCGGTGAGGAGTTTGGTGTGCTAGCTGGTCAGGGTCGGTGTCCTAGATGCCCTAGATTACCGGCATAACCGGTGAGGAGTTTGATTGCCGTAATCAGGGTCTGGCGTTCAGACGCCATAGATTGCGGGTGACTCCCGCGAGGACATTAGCGCATGACCACGTATTATGCTCGCTAGCAATTAACCGTGTACCTGAGAGCTTGACAGGACACGGTACTTTTTCTCAGCGGCTCTGTGACGTAACAGGGTTCGCTTTTGACGCTAGACAGCACCCTAGCGTGTTTACTTTGCGGCTCACTAAAGCTAAGTGAGTTCGCACCTATCGCCATATAGCGCTGTGGCATCCCGTTAGCGGCTCTGGGATTAACAGAGTTCGCACTTACTGCCACAACGCGCTACGGCGTTTATTTTTAGCGACTCTGCGAGATAACAGAGTTCGCTACTTTCGCCATCTTATTAGCAGCGGGCTTCGCCTGCACGGTGGACCCCGGGCTGCGAACGCACCTCCTATTATATCTATTAGGTGCGTTCCGCAGACCCTAACATAATATTAGCGCCAGGGTCTGGCTAGTAAAATGGCGGATGACCAGCGTCTAAGGCAGTACATCCAGCAGCTGGAGGGTAGGTTGGCGGCTCTTGAGCGCACAACCTCAGCTGTGGATGTTACCGCAGTCGCTGTTCAGGCTGCTAGCGTGGCTGCAGCCAGGTTGTCCTCTGCCATCCCTGCTCCGACTATTTCCCGCCTCCCACTTCCAGACAAGTTTACCGGTGACAGTAAACAATGTCGGGGTTTCGTCAGTCAGTGCTCCATACATCTAGAGCTTCTGGCTGCACGTTATCCCACGGAGAGGGCGAAAGTGGGTTTTATCATATCCCTTTTGTCGAGCAGGGCGTTGGAGTGGGCAACGCCGTTATGGGAGCGCGATGATCGTGTGGTGCAGAGTGCTCCTCTCTTCTTGGACACTCTTAAACAGGTCTTTTTAGGACCTCGTGTCACCCACGATACGGCTCTTCAACTGTTGACTATCACCCAGGGTTCATCCATGGTCAGTCAGTTTGCCGTCCAATTTCGGACTCTGGTCTCTGAGCTGGATTGGCCAGATAAAGTCCTTATACCCATGTACTGGAGGGGACTGGCAGACCATGTGAAGGACGCCTTGTCCACCAGGGAGATTCCTGCCACACTGGAGGAGCTCATTACCATATCTACCCGCATCGACCTTCGTTTTAACGAGCGGAGGTTGGAGCGGACCCAGTGTAGGCAGAGGTTCCGGCTGGCGCCCACCTTCGCCAGACCTCTGGAATCTTCCATTCAGGCGTCCGATTCCCCTGAGGCCATGGAGATTTCTCGAGTGAGATCTAAGTCTCGGACCACTCGAGTATCCGTGGTCTGTAGAGTGTGCCAGCAGACAGGACATTATGCCAACAAATGTCCACAGCGATCGGGGAAGCGATCGCGTCTAGTGGTCCTGGGAGGAGGTTCACTAGAGACAGCGGCATTTTCCTCCAAGTTGACACTTAAAGGGACAATCACTGTAGGCACTTCCACTATCGCCGCCGACCTTTGCGTGGACTCAGGAGCAGAGGGGAACTTCATGTCCTCTGACTTTGCTCGCCGTCATGCAATTCCTCTGGTGGCTCTTGACAAATCAGTGACTGTCCGGGTAGTGAATGGGTCGACATTGCCCTCACAAATTACACACCAGACTGTTCCACTTGCATTGTTGGTATCTCCTTCCCATCAGGAACTTATTTCCCTACTCGTCCTTCCCGAGGGATTAGACGAGATCCTACTAGGTATACCTTGGCTCCGTTTCCACTCCCCACATATAGAGTGGACTTCGGGTAGGATACTGGGTTGGAGTGATGCATGTAGAGGCAGATGTGTCAGGAGTTGCGTGCAGGTTACCACTACTGAGTTACCCGCAGATCTTACTCCACTCCCCAAGTGCTACTGGTCATATGCAGATGTGTTCTCCAAGAAGGCTGCTGAGACTCTTCCACCTCATCGCCCCTATGACTGTCCTATCGACCTCTTGCCTGGCGCAGAACCCCCTCGGGGAAGGGTCTATCCCCTCTCTCTTCCTGAGACAGAGGCCATGTCGCAATATATTCAGGAGAACCTGGCAAGAGGGTTTATTAGGAAGTCGGTGTCACCGGCTGGGGCGGGATTTTTCTTCGTACAGAAGAAAAATGGAGAATTGCGTCCGTGTATTGATTACCGGGGTCTTAACGCCATCACCGTTAAAAACAAGTACCCGTTGCCCTTGATTTCGGAGCTATTTGATAGGCTTCGGGGAGCAAGGGTATTCACTAAGTTAGATCTGCGCGGTGCGTATAACCTGATTCGCATCCGTGAGGGGGACGAATGGAAGACAGCTTTCAATACCAGGGACGGGCATTACGAATATCTGGTGATGCCCTTTGGGCTCTGTAATGCTCCAGCCGTTTTCCAAGACTTTGTCAACGACATCTTCCGGGATATGCTCTCCACCTCGGTCGTAGTCTATCTGGATGATATACTCATCTTCTCTCCAGATATTGACTCCCACCGGAGAGATGTCTGCAGAGTCTTCGACCTCTTACGGGCTAATTCCCTTTATGCTAAGTTGGAGAAATGTATGTTTGAGCTGGAGTCTTTACCTTTCCTTGGTTATATCATCTCAACCCAGGGATTGGCTATGGATCCGGTCAAACTACAGGCTGTGATGGACTGGCAGGAACCTCACTCTCTTAAAGCAGTGCAGCGCTTTATGGGGTTCATTAATTACTATCGCCAGTTCATCCCGCATTTCTCTACCTTGGTAGCTCCCTTGGTAGCCCTCACCAAGAAGGGAGCAAATCCCAAATTGTGGTCGGAAGAGGTCTCCACGGCTTTCTCTTCTGTTAAGTCTCATTTTGCTAGCGCTCCTATCCTACATCGCCCCGATGTTGATAAGCCATTTTTATTGGAGGTGGATGCCTCATCCGTTGGTGCTGGAGCAGTCCTCTACCAAAAGAATGCTCAAGGTCGGAAGCATCCTTGCTTCTTCTTCTCTAAGACCTTCACATCAGTGGAGAGGAATTATTCCATCAGGGATAGGGAGTTGCTAGCCATGAAGTTGGCCTTCTCTGAGTGGAGACATCTGTTGGAGGGGGCCCGCTTTCCCTTCCAAGTTTTCACCGACCACAAGAATTTGGTGTATCTACAGACAGCCCAACGGCTTAATTCTCGCCAGGCCAGATGGTCCTTGTTCTTCTCCCGGTTTAATTTCACCCTCCATTTCCTCTCGGGAGAGAAGAACATTCGTGCCGACGCTCTCTCTCGCTCTGTGGTGTCCTCTGAGGAGGAGGTGGAGGAGCCTCGGCTTATTGTCCCCACAGAGAGCCTGAGAACAGTGGCCCCGGTTTCACTAGAGTCTGTGCCCCCGGGCAAGACTTTTGTACCTACCAATTTACGACCGGAGGTACTCTCTTGGGCACATTCGTCAAGGGTTGGTGGACACTTTGGGGCAAAGAGGACATCTGAATTGCTGGCGAGGACTTATTGGTGGCCGCATATGGTCCATGATGTTGGGGACTATGTTCGGGCGTGTGTCTCCTGCGCCAAGAATAAGTCTCCACGACAACGGCCAGCTGGGTTACTTTACCCTTTGCCGGTGGCAGACAGGCCCTGGGAGATGGTTGGGATGGACTTTGTGGTGGACTTACCCAAGTCTCGGGGTTGCACCATCATTTGGGTAATCACCGACCATTTCTCCAAAATGGTGCATCTGGTGCCGCTACCACGGTTACCTTCTGCACGGGCTCTGGCAGCGTTGTTCGTTAGGCATGTCTTCCGTCTACACGGCATGCCGGACAAAATTGTCAGTGACCGAGGTCCCCAGTTTGCGTCTCGGTTCTGGAGAGAGCTTTGTCGTCTACTCAGCATTGAGTTAAATCTCTCTTCAGCGTACCATACTGAGACGAATGGGTTGGTAGAGAGGGCCAACCAGACCTTGGTCACCTATCTACGACATTTTGTCTCAGCCAGGCAGGATGACTGGGCATCCTTGCTACCATGGGCTGAGTTTGCATTAAACAATGCTGTTGTCATGGGTGTATCGCCACAAGGATCGTCGCGATTACACACTCTGACTTCTCACAGCTGAGTTGCTGTTTCTTTGTGTTTGGTAATGAGGGAGTTAATTTTACCTAGCTCTTTGCTAAGACTAGGTCCAGCCTCGCCCGGCTGCTTTTGATTATGTTCTAATTAGATTCCTTCATATACCTGCCAGTCTACTTGTTAGAGGCCGGTGAAAGCCTTTATGTAGTCTAGCAGACTGGATCGGTTCTGAGAATACTTAAGCTAAGAGCTCCTTAGTTGTTTTTACTCTTATAGCTTATAGTTTATCTCTGAGACCTTAGGTGTTCCTACTGTGTGTGAGTGTTGTATGTAAGACTTTATTTACTTTATTTCTTGTCTTTCTTGTATGTCTTTCTGTTCATTAACCGTTACCTGTTCATTCCCTTTGGTGGTAATCAGGGTCCTTCTTAGGACTAGATTACAGTTGGCAGGGATTGATAGGAGACAGGGTTTACGCTGGTGGCCTGGACCTCTGTACCTTTAACAGTACCTCCAGGTAGAGGGATTAGTTAGGACCCCAGTTTAGGGTCAGCATAGACCCCGGTCACCCTCTAGCCGGAGACAGCGTATAACGGATTCCGTATTGACCCACTGGACTTTCTGTCAGGTAATTCTATGTTATCATATATCTATGCGCATGTTATATTGTATGTTGCCCTTTTGATATAGATTACTGTCATCACATATATATATATATCTGCTATACAGCGTGACATTTTCACCGGCCATACAAAAGATTCTCTCCAGCTGTCATGGATCCAGTAGCCCAGCTGGCCCGGCAGTTGCAGGGGTTGTCCATGGAGTTTGCAGACATTAAGTCCAAGGTTTTGTTCCCCCCGGAGCAAACCAGATCTGAACCTAAGGTTGCTCTCCCGGACAGGTTCACTGGTGGGCGGGACAAATTTTTTACTTTCCGGGAGGCATGTAAATTGTACTTTCGGCTGCGGCCTCGGTCATCTGGGAGTGAAGAGCAGAGGGTGGGAATTGTTATCTCGCTCTTACAAGGGGACCCTCAATCTTGGGCGTTCTCTATTCCTCCAGGCTCCCAGATCTCCAGTCAGTGGATCGATTTTTTACTGCCCTGGGTCTGGTATATGATGATCCGGATCGAGTTTCCCTTGCTGAAACAAAGTTGCGTAAAATACGGCAAGGAAATCGTCCAGCGGAGGAATATTCTTCTGAGTTCCGTAGATGGGCAACAGATACTCAGTGGAATGACCCAGCTCTTAGGAGCCAGTTTTGTCAAGGGTTGTCTGACAAATTAAAAGATGTGTTGGCTCAGTATGATTCTCCTCCATCACTGGAGGCTGCTATGGCCCTCGCTATTCGCATGGATAGACGAATTCGGGGAAGACGCGAGGTAACTCCGCCTCCCGTGATGACTCCACCTACTACTAAAGTCCCTTATACTGAGGTTCCCCTGGTCTGTTCTGAGGAACCCATGCAGTTGGGAGGGACATCTTTTTGTAGGAAGGAATTGGCGGTGCACCGCAAGACTAGAAGGTGTTTCTTTTGCGGGAGAGAGGGACATTTTGTTGGGGGGTGTCCATCCCGGGCCTCTTCGAGCAAAGGAGTTAACCTGGGAGTGTGTATTTCGTCCCCAAATCCCTCTCAGTTTCTCGTGCCTGCGGAGGTGGTGATTGGTACTAGAACTGAGAGGATTTCTGTTTTTCTTGATAGTGGGTCCGGGGCTAATCTGGTGGACGCTCGGTTTGCTCAGGTGCATGGTATGCAACTGAGTGTATTGGCCAAACCGGTCCCTATAGTCTCTATTGATTCTAGACCTCTCGGTCAAGGTAGCTTGGTACAAGCTGTTTATAACATAGATCTTCGAGTAGGGGCAAGACATAAAGAGCAATTGTCTTGTTATGTGTTGGAGGGTCTACCTACTCCTATTGTGTTGGGACTTCCTTGGTTGGCTAAACATAACCCAGTGATTGATTGGCAATCCGGAAAGATAAGCCAGTGGGGTGAATTTTGCAGGAATAACTGCATGAGCACGGTCATCGGTGCGGTTGTGCCTAGGACTTTGTCTCCTTTTCTGGAGGACTTTGGGGAGATGTTCTCAGAGGAGGGGTGTAAAGAGTTACCGCCTCATCGCGCATATGACTGCTCAATAAAGTTGCTTCCTGATGCCTTATCTCGTACTTTCCCAGGGGCCGGGAAGACAGATGATCCGGTTCCTATTCCTCAGGAGGGAGTTGTAGTGTCAGCTGTATGCTCTGAGCTTGAGGGGGAGGTATTGGGGGCTCAGGGGGACGCCCCGGTGGGACTTCCAGGGAGACTGATAGTTCCAGATCGGTTAAGACTGAAGGTTACGGGAACCGTTACAAACGGATGGCTGATAGGGGGAGAGTTTCTGGTCTAGATCTGAAGGTGAACGATCTAGTTTGGTTGTCTACCAGGAATATAAAACTTAAAGTTTCCTCCTGGAGGTTGGGTCCCAGATTCATCGGGCCGTACAGGATCAGTTCCATAATTAATCCTGTGGCATTTCGTCTGGACCTCCCTCCTACGTTTAAAATTCATAATGTGTTTCACAAGTCATTACTTAAAAAGTATGTGGCACCAGTCATACCGTCACCTCTACCTCCGCCTTCAGTGGTGGTCAATGATAACGTGGAATTTCATGGGTCGAAAATCATTGACTCACATCTCAGTCGCCGATCCCTTCAGTACTTGGTTCATTGGAGGGGGTATGGTCCTGTGGAGAGGACGTGGGTCCCTGCGTCTGATGTTAACGCAGATCGATTGGTTCGGACCTTTCACACAACTCACCCGGGCAGACCTGGCCCTGAGGGTCCGGAGTCCCCTCGTAGAGGGGGGGGTACTGTCATGGGTGTATCGCCACAAGGATCATCGCGATTACACACTCTGACTTCTCACAGCTGAGTTGCTATTTCTTTGTGTTTGGTAATGAGGGAGTTAATTTTACCTAGCTCTTTGCTAAGACTAGGTCCAGCCTCGCCCGGCTGCTTTTGATTATGTTCTAATTAGATTCCTTCATATACCTGCCAGTCTGCTTGTTAGAGGCCGGTGAAAGCCTTTATGTAGTCTAGCAGACTGGATCGGTTCTGAGAATACTTAAGCTAAGAGCTCCTTAGTTGTTTTTACTCTTATAGCTTATAGTTTGTCTCTGAGACCTTAGGTGTTCCTACTGTGTGTGAGTGTTGTATGTAAGACTTTATTTACTTTATTTCTTGTCTTTCTTGTATGTCTTTCTGTTCATTAACCGTTACCTGTTCATTCCCTTTGGTGGTAATCAGGGTCCTTCTTAGGACTAGATTACAGTTGGCAGGGATTGATAGGAGACAGGGTTTACGCTGGTGGCCTGGACCTCTGTACCTTTAACAGTACCTCCAGGTAGAGGGATTAGTTAGGACCCCAGTTTAGGGTCAGCATAGACCCCGGTCACCCTCTAGCCGGAGACAGCGTATAACGGATTCCGTATTGACCCACTGGACTTTCTGTCAGGTAATTCTATGTTATCATATATCTATGCGCATGTTATATTGTATGTTGCCCTTTTGATATAGATTACTGTCATCACATATATATATATATATATATCTGCTATACAGCGTGACAGCTGTGGCTGATTCCACCGGACAGACCCCATTCCTCCTGAACTACGGTCAGCATCCGCGGGTACCAGTGCCTATGCCCGTGTCTTCCGCCGATTCCAGGGTGGCAGACTGGGCTGTGGAGGCATGGGACATTTGGGACCGCACTCAGGATGCCATTCAGGCCTCCAAAGAGAGGATGAGGTCTTCGGCCGATGCCCATCGGCGCCCCGCTCCTACGTTTGCTCCGGGTGACCTAGTGTGGCTTTCTGCCCGAAACATCAGGCTACGGGTAGAGTCCACCAAGTTGGCACCTCGCTTTTTGGGCCCCTTTAAAGTTCTTGAGCAGGTGAACCCGGTAGTTTACCGCCTAGCCCTTCCGCCTCGCCTTGGTATCACTGACACCTTTCACGTGTCCCTCTTGAAACCCGTGGCCATTTCCCGGTTTTCCGAGTCATCTGCCGGGACGTCGGGTTCATCTACCGACGATCATGAGGTGAACGCCATTGTTGGGTGCAAGGTGGTACGAGGCAAAAAATTTTATTTGGTGGATTGGAGGGGTTATGGGCCTGAGGATAGATCCTGGGAGCCTGCCGAGCATGCTCACGCTCCGCAGCTCATCGCTGCCTTTGAGCGCAGTGAGGCCCAGAGAAGGGGGGGTAATGTTATGGTTCGATTTCCCGCTGCTGCACAAGGGGAGTCTCGAACCCATCCCGCTGCGGTCTCCCATTCATCTCCGGCCGCAGTGGAGCCTGCTCAGCAGAGACGTCGGTCCAGGCGTCTTGCCCACTCCACTACTGGGCAGTGACTTGCTGCTGCCTTTCCTGGATCTGCTATTATAGCCAATGCTGGAGCAGACGTCTTTGGGACAAAGTACTGCATTTTCCCTTCTGAGCATGCCCAGAGTGAGATCTCTCATTGGAGATCAGGGGTCACATGCTCAGGTACTGCAGCAGCTCCTATTGGCCCGCCAGGAAGGCCCTGTTACTACTAGTCTTCTGGAACAGGTTTCTCATTGGTCCTTATTCCTGGAAGGTCCTGTAGCTGTTGCTATAAAAGGGTAGCATGGCTGGGCCGCCATGCGCATGCGCTAATATCAACCATTGTATGCTATGCGCCAGTATGGTCATGCGTGTGTGTGGTTAGGGACCCGGCTGAAATAAGCCACTAGAATACCGACTTAATCGGTGAGGAGTTTGGTGTGCTAGCTGGTCAGGGTCGGTGTCCTAGATGCCCTAGATTACCGGCATAACCGGTGAGGAGTTTGATTGCCGTAATCAGGGTCTGGCATTCAGACGCCATAGATTGCGGGTGACTCCCGCGAGGACATTAGCGCATGACCACGTATTATGCTCGCTAGCAATTAACCGTGTACCTGAGAGCTTGACAGGACACGGTACTTTTTCTCAGCGGCTCTGTGACGTAACAGGGTTCGCTTTTAACGCTAGACAGCGCCCTAGCGTGTTTACTTTGCGGCTCACTAAAGCTAAGTGAGTTCGCACCTATCGCCATATAGCGCTGTGGCATCCCGTTAGCGGCTCTGGGATTAACAGAGTTCGCACTTACTGCCACAACGCGCTACGGCGTTTATTTTTAGCGACTCTGCGGGATAACAGAGTTCGCTACTTTCGCCATCTTATTAGCAGCGGGCTTCGCCTGCACGGTGGACCCCGGGCTGCGAACGCACCTCTCTATTATATCTATTAGGTGCGTTCCGCAGACCCTAACAAGACGTAAGCAGTCTCGAAAGCTTGCCCTGTAATATCTTTCACTATATTTTGTTAGCCATTAAAAGGTATCATACCCACAAGATTCCTATTTTGCTTCTCCCACTAAGAGCACTCTATATGTTTTTTTCTACTGGCTAACACGGTACCAAACCAACATTTCAGAGACAAACAGATACGGTTTGTGCAGCATGTATCAACTGCCAGGTTCCCTTTAAATTGAGGTAAACAGGTGGTCATTATTTAAATTCCTTCAGGTAAGATGACAGATGACTGGTAAATAAATTTGGTCATGAAAGTTGATGAATGAATGAAGAATGTGAATGAATGTGTCCAAACTCAAAGATATGATATAGACAGACATGTGATTTGGACTTCAATCAAGAAACATGCCGAAATGACCCCATAATTAACTATTTGTAGGTTATACCAAGGTTAAAGGGGTTGCTCATGAAAAAAAGAAACTTCCACAAGGACTTAGGAGCTGTAGAAAATAAACTAAGTGATAAACACCTACTGTCATCCAAATGAATACAGCACAGGCTGCTCCATGGTCTGCACTGACACAGAAAAGGGAGATGTTACAGTTTTACTAGCAACTTAAGTGTCACGAACTGTGACATGATCCAAGGGATGGACGGTCAGCGGACCACACAACTCACACACAACGGGATGGGAAAGGCGAGATGAAGGCCCTAACAATAGGAAATGAGGGATGGTCATCACCAAAGCTCAAACCTGAGCCTGTCCCTGAACTCCCCTAATGCCCTATGCAGGTCCTTCCCCCTGTCGCCATCAGGATACCTCATCCCTAGTTGTCACCTACTACTCCTCTGGCTAATGCACTGGCCGGCAAGGAGCATTAGCCGCACCTCTGCACATAATAAACACAGGGGGAAGTGACAAACACCAAAAGTGACAAGGTAACAAAAAACACCACACTTAGCTTAAGAACACCACTGCTAAGCTCCACACAGCAGATAATACAGCAACTTGTATCACGAACACCGCACTGCACTTGCTCACTGAGCCAGTGCGCGTGTCCTGAATAAGACAGACTGCACTCAAAGATACCTGTGGAGCGGGGCAGCAGCGGTGAAGATGCGTGCTTCAGACTAACAGGACCCTAAGCACGTGACTGCCAAGGGGCGGCGCCGGCCACAGGTCTCTCAGAGAAGGCAGTAACAGACAGAGATTGTTTCAGGCCAGAGGACCTTAAGCACGTGACTGCTGGTGGGCGTGGCCTAAGCTCCAGAGAGCTATGAGCAGAAGGAAAACTCCTAGAAGGGTAACTACGGGACAGAGTTACCAAGGGGCATAGACAAAACGGATAGTCAGGATAGCCAGGTCATTGTCACGCTGTATAGCAGATATATATATGTGATGTCAGTAATCTATATCAAAAGGGCAACATACTATATAACATGCGCATAGATATATGATAACATAGATTTACCTGACAGAATGTCCAGAGGGTCAAAACGGAATCCGTTATACGCTGTCTCCGGCTAGAGGGTGACCGGGGTCTAAGCTGACCCTAAACTGGGGTCCTAACTAATCCCTCAACCTGGAGGTACTGTTAAAGGTACAGAGGTCCAGGCCACCAGCGTAAACCCTGTCTCCTATCAATCCCTGCCAACTGTATTCTAGTCCTAAGAAGGACCCTGAATACCACCAAAGGGAATGAACAGGTAACGGTTAATGAACAGAAAGACAAACAACAAAGACAAGAAATAAAGTAAATAAAGTCTTACATACAACACTCACACACAGTAGGAACACCTAAGGTCTCAGAGAAAAACTATAAGCTGTAAGAGTAAAAACAACTAAGGAGCTCTTAGCTTAAATATTCTCAGAACCGATCCAGTCTGCTAAACTACATGAATGCTTTCACCGGCGTCAAACACCCAGACTGGCAGAAATATAAAGGAAACTAATTAGAACATAATCAAAAGCAGCCGGGCGAGGCTGCACCTAGCCTTAGCAAAGAGCTAGGAAAAATTAACTCTCTCATTACCAAAAAACAAAGAAACAGCAGCTCAGCTGTGAGAAGTCAGAATGTGCAATCGCGACGATCTTCATGGCGATGCACCCATGACAGTACCTCCCCTTCTACGAGGGGCCTCCGGACCCTCATGACCAGGTCTGTCCGGGTGAGTTGTGTGAAAGGTCCGAACCAATCGATCTGCGTTAACATCAGACGCAGGGACCCACGTCCGCTCCTCAGGACAATACCCCCTCCACTGAACTAAGTACTGAAGGGATCGGCGACTGAGACGTGAGTCAATGATTTTCGACCCATGAATTTCCACGTTATCATTGACCACCACTGAAGGAGGTAGAGGTGACGGTATGACTGGTGCCACATACTTTTTAAGTAATGACTTGTGAAACACATTATGAATTTTAAACGTAGGAGGGAGGTCCAGACGAAATGCCACAGGATTAATTATGGAACTGATCCTGTACGGCCCGATGAATCTGGGACCCAACCTCCAGGAGGAAACTTTACGTTTTATATTCCTGGTAGACAACCAAACCAGATCGTTCACCTTCAGATCTAGACCAGAAACTCTCCTCCTATCAGCCATCCGTTTGTAACGGTTCCCCGTAACCTTCAGTCTTAAGCGATCTGGAACGATCAGTCTCCCTGGAAGTCCCACAGGGGCGTCCCCCTGAGCCCCCAATACCTCCCCCTCAAGCTCAGAGCATACAGCTGACACTACAACTCCCTCCTGAGGAATAGGAACCGGATCATCCGTCTTCCCGGCCCTTGGGAAAGTACGAGATAAGGCATCAGGAAGCAACTTTATTGAGCAGTCATATGCGCGATAAGGAGGAAACTCTTTACACCCCTCCTCTGAGAACATCTCCCCAAAGTCCTCCAGAAAAGGAGACAAAGTCCTAGGCACAACCGCACCGATGACCGTGCTCATGCAGTTATTCTTGCAAAATTCACCCCACTGGCTAATCTTTCCGGATTGCCAATCAATCACTGGGTTATGTTTAGCCAACCAAGGAAGTCCCAACACAATAGGAGTAGGTAGACCCTCCAACACATAACAAGACAATTGCTCTTTATGTATTGCCCCTACTCGAAGATCTATGTTATGAACAGCTTGTACCAAGCTACCTTGACCAAGAGGTCTAGAATCAATACAGAGTATAGGGACCGGTTTGGCCAATACACTCAGTTGCATACCATGCACCTGGGCAAACCGAGCGTCCACCAAATTAGCCCCGGACCCACTATCAAGAAAAACAGAAATCCTCTCAGTTCTAGTAC
Source organism: Oophaga sylvatica (assembly GCA_033576555.1). Lineage (NCBI taxonomy): Eukaryota > Metazoa > Chordata > Amphibia > Anura > Dendrobatidae > Oophaga > Oophaga sylvatica. The sequence continues at coordinate 106,779,873 of JARQOD010000006.1, forward strand.
CAATCACCACCTCCGCAGGCACGAGAAACTGAGAGGGATTTGGGGATGAAATACACACTCCCAGGTTAACTCCTTGGCTCAAAGAGGTCCGGGATGGACACCCCCAACAAAATGTCCCTCTCTCCCGCAAAAGAAACACCTTCTAGTCTTGCGGCGCACCGCCGATTCCCTCCTACAAAATGATGTCCCTCCCAACTGCATGGGTTCCTCAGAACAGACCAGGGGAACCTCAGTATAAGGGACTTTAGTAGTAGGTGGAGTCATCATGGGGGGCGGAGTTACCTCGCGTCTTCCCCGAAGTCGTCTATCAATGCGAATAGCGAGGGCCATAGCAGCCTCCAGTGATGGAGGAGAATCATACTGAGCCAACACATCTTTTAATTTGTCAGACAACCCTTGACAAAACTGGCTCCTAAGAGCTGGGTCATTCCACTGAGTATCTGTTGCCCATCTACGGAACTCAGAAGAATATTCCTCCGCTGGACGATTTCCTTGCCGTATTTTACGTAACCTTGTTTCAGCAAGGGAGACTCGATGCGGATCATCATATACCAGACCCAGGGCAGTAAAAAATCAATCCACTGACTGGAGATCTGGGGAGCCTGGAGGAATAGAGAACGCCCAAGATTGAGGGTCCCCTTGTAAGAGCGAGATAACAATTCCCACCCTCTGCTCTTCACTCCCAGATGACCAAGGCCGCAGCCGAAAGAACAATTTACATGCCTCCCGGAAAGTAAAAAATTTGTCCCGCCCACCAGTGAACCTGTCCGGGAGAGCAACCTTAGGTTCAGATCTGGTTTGCTCCGGGAGGGACAAAACCTTGGACTTAATGTCTGCAAATTCCATGGACAACCCTGCAACTGCCGGGCCAGCTGGGCTACTGGATCCATGACAGCTGGGGAGAATCTTTAGTTGGGCCGGTGAAAATGTCACGCTGTATAGCAGATATATATATGTGATGTCAGTAATCTATATCAAAAGGGCAACATACTATATAACATGCGCATAGATATATGATAACATAGATTTACCTGACAGAATGTCCAGAGGGTCAAAACGGAATCCGTTATACGCTGTCTCCGGCTAGAGGGTGACCGGGGTCTAAGCTGACCCTAAACTGGGGTCTTAACTAATCCCTCAACCTGGAGGTACTGTTAAAGGTACAGAGGTCCAGGCCACCAGCGTAAACCCTGTCTCCTATCAATCCCTGCCAACTGTATTCTAGTCCTAAGAAGGACCCTGAATACCACCAAAGGGAATGAACAGGTAACGGTTAATGAACAGAAAGACAAACAACAAAGACAAGAAATAAAGTAAATAAAGTCTTACATACAACACTCACACACAGTAGGAACACCTAAGGTCTCAGAGAAAAACTATAAGCTGTAAGAGTAAAAACAAAATAAGGAGCTCTTAGCTTAAATATTCTCAGAACCGATCCAGTCTGCTAAACTACATGAATGCTTTCACCGGCGTCTAACACCCAGACTGGCAGAAATATAAAGGAAACTAATTAGAACATAATCAAAAGCAGCCGGGCGAGGCTGCACCTAGCCTTAGCAAAGAGCTAGGAAAAATTAACTCTCTCATTACCAAAAAACAAAGAAACAGCAGCTCAGCTGTGAGAAGTCAGAATGTGCAATCGCGACGATCTTCATGGCGATGCACCCATGACAGTCATACACAGAGGGAGCAACGCAGTACAAGTGGAGCAGGCAGAGAATAACCAGAACGTAGCCAAGGGATCAGAAAACCAGAACGGGCAAATATACAGTACCAAGACAGTAGACAAACTCACAACGAAGAGACGGACCGGGTCAAAACCAAACAAGCAACAAGATCAGGCACAAGGCACAGGCACACAGGAGGTCAACTAACTCAGCCGAGGGCAGGAGTATAACTGACACCAGACCTAGGTCAATTGGCAACTAAATAGCCGCCCTCTGCCAGAGAGAGGCTGAAACCATTAACCCCAGTCTGACCAGGACGGGGCAAAGACAAAACCCCGTCCTGGGTCATGACACTTGACTCCAAACACCAGATGTGGCTGACACTAGAGAGCTGCTCCTGCTGGTTTCTAGGAAGGACCTGTATCACCAAGAGTCAGCTGATCCATCAGGTGACCTTTTAAAGGATGGTGGGAGTGTTCATCACCTGCATCAGCTGACCCAGCTACACTGCAGTAGCATCATCTTGCAAGAGGGGAGAAACTGACATTAACCCCCGATGATCCAAACGGAAAAAAGTTTTAATTGAGTGGAACCAGAGCTGCCACAAATCCAAAAATGAATCGTGACATTAGATGACTTGAGCAACGTAACAATAGATTTTTTTAATGACAAGTCATCTGACTGCTGCAGGCAATCACAGACCACAAACCGTGACTCCTTCTCCTGTGTCAGTGTAGATTACCGAGTGACCTGTGCTGGATCCAGGTGGGTGTAAGTAGATGAGCATAGCTTAGGTTATTCATTTATACAGCATCAATCTCCAGGGGAACTTTTCTTTATGCCCAAACTCAGCTAGGAACTATGTGTTTCAGCTGACTTCCCCGGGCCTGGTCACAGGCTAGTTTTACCCTTTGGCAAAAAAAGAAACAAATGAAGTCAGCTTACCCCAATCTTCACATTGCATGTGGATCTTCACTCCTCGCACGGATATGGCAGAGCAACCAGAGCAGTTGAAAACGGGAAAAAGAAAAATCCAGCGTAGAGTAGAAGTAATTAAAAAGTTCAATTCTTTAATAAATGCGATAAAAAATAAACAGCAAAATACAAGCAGTACAGGTCCACAAAAGTGTAACAGAGCGATCAACGCGTTTCGACGTTAAGTCTTTCTCAAGATCTAACTCTGACTGAGGCTGAGCGTTATTTATAATAGTAACGCACTACACCTGGGGAAGAACTCCTGGTGTGGCCATCATGTGAAAACAATCAGATATAACTGCAAAAAATAGCTGCAGTAAATAAACTAATAAAAACGACATGAAAAACAATACATATACACACATTGACAAATGTTAACTCCACAACTAGAAACACCCTACATAGTGAACTTATAAATTCAAATTAATATTCTTTAATTAGGTCGCATCTGGCATTTAAGCCTGCTGGAGATCTAGTGCCTAAGGTGAAGATCCAAAAAGACTCTCTGTTGAGCAGTTTGCGTTTATGATCTCCACCTCGATGCGGTTGTGATACTTTTTCTATGCCATTAAATCTAAATGAACTAACATCACCTTTATGTTCCCGCAAAAAGTGTTTCGACACAGCCGAGGATGAGTGCGCTGAAGAATTAACCGCATCTGATAAATGCCGTCTGATGCGTATTTTTAGGGGACATGAAGTACATCCTACATATAATAGATCGCATTTAATGCAAGCGATTAAATAAACTACGTACGTAGTATTACAATTTATGTAGTTATTAATTTGGTATGTTTTGTCTCCTATCACTGAGGTAAAGTTCTTAGTTCTATTTGCATATATACAGGCTTTGCATTTATTGGCACCGCACTTGTAAAAACCTTTTATATTTAACCAGTTATCTGTATGAGATGTAGTATCCTTACTAGAAAAAAAACTAGGTGATAATAGATTCTGAAGAGTAGGTGCTTTTTTAGCTGAAAAAAGAATATTATTGTTAGACATAATATCTTTAAGAAGGGGATCAGAATTTAATACCGGGAGATATTTCTTAATGATAGCAGTAATTTGCGAATATTCTTTGCTAAATTGCGTGGTAAAGGCTATGTGGTTCTTGCGCATTGTATTATCTTTGGCCTTCTGTGACAAAAGATCTTTTCTATTTAGATACTTGGCTTTATTAGTCGCTTTTTTTATGATCAAATGCGAATAACCGCGATTGAAAAATTTTTTCTCAGTTTTTGTCACTTCTTTAGCATAGGTAGCTTCTTCTGTGCAATTACGTTTTAATCTAATTAATTCTCCATACGGTAAATTATTAATAACATGTTTGGGGTGGCAAGAGTCTGCTGCTAAGACAGAATTACATGCTGTAGGTTTTACATAAGGTGAGACTATTATGGTCTTCTTGTTAGTGTCCCCTAATAAAGTCAGGTCGAGGAAATTAATCCTGGATTTATCAAATTGATAGGTAAATCTCAAATTGAAATCATTATTGTTAAAGTAAGTAAAACAGTCTAACATTTCCTCTTCACTATCCTCCCAAATAAACAGTAAATCGTCAATATAACGACCATACCACTTAATGTGTTTAGAATATGGATTATTATCATTGTATATGAAGAGTTCCTCCCAACAAAACATGACTAAATTAGCCAAAGAAGGAGAAAACTTCGCTCCCATACTAACTCCACTAATTTGTAGAAAATATTCATTATCAAATACAAAATAATTGTGATTTAGTAAAAATTCTATTGCCAGATACAAAAATTCTTTCATCACTACACTGTAAGGACTAAATTTGTCAAGATAATATTTAAGACATTTTAAGGCAACTGTGTGCGGTATCGAGGGATATAGGCTGATTACGTCGCAGGAGAACCAATGAAAATTATCTTCCCACAAAAAACCATCCAAGACCGATGCGACATATTTGGTGTCTCTAATAAAACTTGGTAAATTTTGTACCAACGGTTGTAGGTGAAAATCCACCCATGCTCCCAGATTTTCTCCCAAAGAATCAATTCCGGAAACTATAGGTCTAAGTGGTGGTGGAAATATTTCTTTATGGATTTTGGGAAAAGCATGATATAACGGTGTAACCGGGTACTCTTTATACAGAAAGTCTGCTGTTTTTTTTATCATAGATGTTCATCACAAAACCCTCCTGTATAATTTTAAAGATCTTTTGATTAAATTTAACAGTGGGATTATTAGATAATTTCACGTAAATATTATTGTCATTCAAGTTATGTAGGATTAATTCTTTATAAAGTCCTGCATTCATCAATACTATTGACCCTCCTTTATCTGATTTTCTAATAATTAAATCTTTATTATTTTTCAGTTGTTCTAAGGCTGTTTTTTCTTTTGTGGTAAGATTATTTTTATACTTTATTTCCGAATCTTTTTTTAAAGAAATCAGCTCTTTTTCTATCAGATCTTGGAATTGATCTAATACTGGAGGTCTCGCTTGTAAAGGATAAAACCTAGGATTATTAGTATTAAATTTATTAGAAACCAAATTACCATTAGATTCGGAATTTAGTAACTGCAAATCTATCAATGTTTTATGTTCCTGGAGCGACATAGCTGTCTCAGGTGGGAAAACCTGGGAACCAACCGAGACAGCTGTGTAGCCACGAGACTCTATGGAATCTTCCTGAAAAAAATGACATTTTACTGTTAAATTACGTGCAAATCTATTAACATCTAATAAGGTATTGAACAAATTGAAATGTATAGTTGGAGAAAAACCCAATCCTTTACTTAAAAGTCTAATTTGGTCTTGGGAAATGATATAACTGGATAAGTTCCATATAGGGATATCTCTTAATAGCGTTTCTTCTTCCTGAATGGATATCTTCCCCTTTCTGTGTTTTCTCCCCGCACGTTTGCGTCGTTTTTTGATAACTTGTCATTGGTTGCTGAAAAAAAAGTCCTTCTAGAGAAAAAAGGATTCTTATTATTATTGCTGCTGGTTGATGCCACAGAGGAGTCTGAGTGTTCGTCCGATGATAAAGCTGAAGTATCGGTAAATGTTTCCGAATCTTTAAAGCTGACTTTATTCGCATTGTATCTGCCTTTATAAGGTCGCTTTTTCAGGATGGAATAAGGTTTATCATGCCAATTATAGATTTTATCTGTAGCATAATCCTCTACATCCCGTGTGAATTTTCTTTTCTTCACTTCCATAATGTTGTTTTCCAGTTTGGCGATATTTTCTTTCAATTTGGTATTATATTGAAGAAACTCCGCTGTGGTAGTATACTCCTTTAACGATGTCTGTAGGCTTTACCGTATGGAGAATTAATTAGATTAAAACGTAATTGCACAGAAGAAGCTACCTATGCTAAAGAAGTGACAAAAACTGAGAAAAAATTTTTCAATCGCGGTTATTCGCATTTGATCATAAAAAAAGCGACTAATAAAGCCAAGTATCTAAATAGAAAAGATCTTTTGTCACAGAAGGCCAAAGATAATACAATGCGCAAGAACCACATAGCCTTTACCACGCAATTTAGCAAAGAATATTCGCAAATTACTGCTATCATTAAGAAATATCTCCCGGTATTAAATTCTGATCCCCTTCTTAAAGATATTATGTCTAACAATAATATTCTTTTTTCAGCTAAAAAAGCACCTACTCTTCAGAATCTATTATCACCTAGTTTTTTTTCTAGTAAGGATACTACATCTCATACAGATAACTGGTTAAATATAAAAGGTTTTTACAAGTGCGGTGCCAATAAATGCAAAGCCTGTATATATGCAAATAGAACTAAGAACTTTACCTCAGTGATAGGAGACAAAACATACCAAATTAATAACTACATAAATTGTAATACTACGTACGTAGTTTATTTAATCGCTTGCATTAAATGCGATCTATTATATGTAGGATGTACTTCATGTCCCTAAAAATACGCATCAGACGGCATTTATCAGATGCGGTTAATTCTTCAGCGCACTCATCCTCGGCTGTGTCGAAACACTTTTTGCGGGAACATAAAGGTGATGTTAGTTCATTTAGATTTAATGGCATAGAAAAAGTATCACAACCGCATCGAGGTGGAGATCATAAACGCAAACTGCTCAACAGAGAGTCTTTTTGGATCTTCACCTTAGGCACTAGATCTCCAGCAGGCTTAAATGCCAGATGCGACCTAATTAAAGAATATTAATTTGAATTTATAAGTTCACTATGTAGGGTGTTTCTAGTTGTGGAGTTAACATTTGTCAATGTGTGTATATGTATTGTTTTTCATGTCGTTTTTATTAGTTTATTTACTGCAGCTATTTCTTGCAGTTATATCTGATTGTTTTCACATGATGGCCACACCAGGAGTTCTTCCCCAGGTGTAGTGCGTTACTATTATAAATAACGCTCAGCCTCAGTCAGAGTTAGATCTTGAGAAAGACTTAACGTCGAAACGCGTTGATCGCTCTGTTACACTTTTGTGGACCTGTACTGCTTGTATTTTGCTGTTTATTTTTTATCGCATTTATTAAAGAATTGAACTTTTTAATTACTTCTACTCTACGCTGGATTTTTCTTTTTCCCGTTTTCAACAGTTTTACCCTTTGACTTACATTTCTCTATCTATACACACACATAAGGAAAAACATGTCAGGTAACTGGAGTGGGGCGAGTAGAAGCTGGTCAGGGACTAGTTAGTCAAGACACACAGCTCCCAGCAGCAATGTTTCAGAGTAAACCCTACCTGGGTACGATTACATTGCCAATGGCTGATTCATCTGTCCAATGGTTTTGGCAACATGATTCTGATGACAGGTCCCCTTTAATATTCAGTGTTCAGAGCCAAAAACAAAAGTTATATATTTTTTTGTCTTCCTCTAAAAGGTAGCCAGTCAGCTGATTCATGCTGGCCAAACCGATTTCAGCCAGGTATGCTTTACTCTGTAATGCTCTAGTGTTTCAGAGAAAATACAGTTTAAAATCTGGCCATGGACCATAGGAATAGATGAGACTAGTCAAGCACCGCCCCCCTGGCCTTCTTCTCCCAGCACCACTGCAGGCGATTGATAGGACTCTCCCATAGCAAAAGACCTGTTAATAACCTGTAGTGGTGTTATTGAAGAGTAAATAAACTTTTTGATATTAACTAATTTTGTCTAGTATGAAAAGTTATGAAACTTTGCAAATCACTTTCTTTATTTGTCTTCATTATTGCAAAAAATGTGCATGGCTTGAAACTCCTTGCTGTTTCCCAGTCTATTTGCCTGCCTTTAGCTACATTAATATCAGAATGTATTCATTTGGAGTACAGATAGTGGCAGTGAAATGGTCAGCTCCGAATCTGTGTCTCACTAAGTCTGGGACTAGGCCTGACGCAGGAGGTTGTTCTGATAAGCACAGCATTCAGAGGAGAAGATAGGTGCTGACCATTTCACTACAATCATCTGTACTCCAAATGAGTACTGATATAATTGCAGCTAAAGGCAGGTAAATATGTTGAGGAAAGGAAGGGTTTGGAAGTTACTTAAATGCAATTTTTTTTTACACGAAGACAAATTCCCCAAAAAACTGATTTGCAAAGATTCATAACTTTCCATATTGGACAAAACTAAAAAAAACCCCTGTTTAATTATTTGTTAAAAATTTACTGTTTTCTTTTTTATTACAGAAATGAATACGAAGTTTCCAATAAAGAATTTAAGGTGTTTAAAGTCAAATTCCCCCAATATAGATCTATTGGAGAATTTGTCGGGTGTGCTCGAAAAAAACAGGTATGATCCATTTAGGCACTACTTTGAAACAAAATAGTAATTATTAGATCTGCTGCTAACATCTTAGTGTATTCTGTGTATTTTCTGCTGCATTTTCTGGGAATGATACATTTATTCAGGTGAGTAGTTTTTTTAAGTCTTTGCTTCAGATAAAGAAATGTCAAATAACAGTTTATCATATACCTCATGTGAACCAACTTACATTTTAACTCAATTTTTATAAAGTCAGTGTTTCCTCTATTTTCCACAAAAACTCCGTCGGGGGCAGAAGTTTTAAAGTAGAAAGAGATGTCAGCGCTGGTCTCTCCTTGGAATGTAGAAAAGTGGAGGAAGGAGTTGGGTGCAATAAAGGAGACTGCATTCCAATAATTTTCTGAAAATTGAAGCAAATACAAAAAGTCACATTATAAGAATGAGAAATTTGACAGCAACACATCTACAATATACACCGTTTATTTTTCTTAAAAGTTATGACCAGCTGCTTGTATCTGGTCTGCCATATATATACTGTACATTGATTAGGTAAGACTGTGGTTTACAGTGTTCAGCATAAATGAGTACACCTCCTTTGAAAAGTAAGATCTGAATCAATATCAGACTCAAAACTAAGTTTCATAGTACATTTTTAACCCATA
>JARQOD010000006.1:106789003-106954130 GCA_033576555.1 Oophaga sylvatica
TGATGTTTGCACACTTTGGCTTCTTTTGAGAGTTTCAAGAGGTATCCCGGAATGTCTTCCAACAATCTTAAAGGAGTTCCAAGAGCTTACAGTTTTTGGGGCCCTTTTCCCTTCCCTTGCGGTCCGCTCCCCCCAAACTGTTATTTTCGTAGTGGGAGGCAGGAAAAAGGGGAAAACACCAGAGCTTTTGGGAATCTATGAAATTGCAGTCCCCCTGATAACCCCGCCTAGGGGCACCCGGGAGCGTTCCCAGTTGGCCCCTAGCGCCTCGTCCCCGCTGAGAAACCAATCACTAAAAAAAAACGGGAAAGCTATCTCCCCCGGAGCAAAACCCCACAAAGACAATAGAAACCCCCCAAACTTTAAATGGGGGTTTTTAGAAAAGAGAAATACTGACACAGAAAGAAAATAGTATGACAAAGGGGGGCCCAAACTATCTAAAAAAAAAGGATGGGAAAGGGTACTTAGCAATTCAGAAAACCGAAAAAACCCAACTCTACTTTTTCAAAATCCCCTGAGATCACACGCCTCTACCCCCCCAAAATTTTTGTTTCGGTTAACAAAAACAAAACACACCCACTGAAAAAACTAAAAAAGCAAAAATAAAAAACCAGGGCGGGAAAAAACTGGGGGCAAAACCCCCCGGGGGGACCCTGGGGCCCCACAAAAAGTGCGGGCAAAAGCAAAAAATATAGCAAAAAAAAAAAAATAAGAAATTGTCTTTCTGATAGCGGAGAGCAGACCGACACGCAGGCTAAAAGGGGAAACGGGAAAAGAAGTTAGACCAGAAAAATTAAACCCCCGGCCCCCCTAGGGAAAAAAGACTCCCTTTTTAAAGACCAATCATAACCCTGTTTCCCAGTCCTCACAATCCTCACTAGACCGCTTTAACCCCAGGGGGGCCTCGCTCGAACTCATCTCAAACCCATTCAAACACCAAACCATCTCGAGGGGTTCAGTCTGGTGCTGTGGAGGCCGGTATCTGGTGTAGACCCCCATACTCTCCTTCTTGGGCAAAAGCCCCTTTCACACCCGGAGGTGGGTTTTTTGGGGCATTGTCCGTTTTAAAAATAAATGATGGTCCAAAAAAACGCAAACCGGTGGAATAGCATGCCGCTGCAAAAGCGTGGAGCCATGCGGGTTTAGTTGCCTTCAAGTATGAATAAATTCCCAACAGTGTCCCCGCAAAGCACCCCCACACCCCAACCTCCCCCTCCTGCTTCCGGTGGGAACCAGGCATGTAGAGTCCATCCGTTCACTTTTTCTGCGTCGCACAAAGACACAGTGATTGAAACCAAAGATCTCAAATTTGGACTCATCAGACCAAAGCACAGATTTCCTCTGGTCTAATGTCCATTCCTTGTGTTCTTTAGCCCAAACAAGTATCTTCTGCTTGTTGCCTGTCCTTAGCAGTGGTTTCCTAGCAGCTATTTTACATGAAGGCCTGCTGCACAAAGTCTCCTCTTAACAGTTGTTGTAGAGATGTGTCTGCTGCTAGAACTCTGTGTGGCATTAACCTGGTCTCTAATCTGAGCTGCTGTAAACCTGCGATTTCTGAGGCTGGTGACTCGGATAAACTTATCCTCAGAAGCAGAGGTGACTCTTGGTCTTCCTTTCCTGGGGCGGTCCTCATGTGAGCCAGTTTCTTTGTAGCGCTTGATGGTTTTTCAACTGCAATTGGCGACACTTTCTTAGTTTTCCAAATTTTTCGGACTGACTGACCTTCATTTCTTAAAGTAATAATGGCCACTCGTTTTTCTTTTCTTAGCTGCTTTTTTCTTGCCATAATACAAATTCTAACAGTCTATTCAGTAGGACTATCAGCTGTGTATCCACCAGACTACTGTACAACACAACTGATGATCCCAACTCCATTTATAAGGCCAGAAATCCCACTTATTAAACCTGACAGTGCACACCTGTGAAGTGAAAACCATTTCCAGTGACTACCTCTTGAAACTCATCAAGAGAATGCCAAGAGTGCGCAAAGCAGTCATCAAAGCAAAAGGTGGCTACTTTGAAGAACCTAGAATATAAGACATATTTTCAGTTGTTTCACACTTTTTTGTTAAATATATAATTCCACATGTGTTAATTCATAGCTTTGATGCCCTCAGTGTGAATGTACAGTGTGAATTTTATAATTTTCATAGTCATAAATATACAGAAAAATCTTTAAACGAGAAGATGTGTCCAAACTTTTGGTCTGTACTGTACATACACACATACACCGTACATACATATACAGTACACACATACACATATACTGTACATACACACAGATGCACATACATATAACGAACATATATACATACTGTATACCATACATACATAGACACACATACCATACATACATACACTGTACATACACACAGATACACATACATATACCGTACATGCAAACACATACATATACCATACATACACACAGATACAAGTACACATACCGTCATACATACACATATCGTACATACACACACATATACCATGCATACACACACATACATACACCGTATTTACACACAGATACACATACATATACCGTTCATGTATACACATATACCGAACATACAGATATACATACCGTACATACATATACACACATACCATACATACACACACAGATACATATACCAAACATACACACATATACCATACATGCACACATACAGTTATATACACATATAGTATACACATACCGTACACACATATATATACATATACTATACATACATGCACATAAACATACATATGTACCATATATACATACAAATATATCACACATACACAGATACACACATATACTGTACATACACACATAGACATATACATATACTGTACATGCATACACAAAGACATACAAATATACCATACATACACACACATATACCGTACATACACATACATACACAGATACACACACAGATAGAAACATACACATAGATACACACACATACTGTACATACACAGATGCACACATACATACATACATATACAAGCACATACATGCACACACATACTAATCTGTGATATCTGGTATTCAGATGAGCCCTGGAGGAGGTCGGCCACATAGTGTACACATAGAATAGAACCCATTGTTGGGGATGGAGACACAGAGAAGAGAGGACTGACATCAGCCCCCTGCTGCCCTGCTGTCCTGTGGAATGAGTCTCTTCCCCCAACCTCTTCTCTGAGATGCTGCTGGGAAAAGAACAGTGGAGGGAGCAGAAGACCCCCTGTAAGTCCGGCCCTTCCTTCACTATTATCCCCTGTGTGCTGTGTGACCCGGGCTCTGACTACAGATGATCAATCACCGTTGAGACGCGCCATGCAGGAGGACAGAGACGGCAGTCAGTGAGCGCTCTACTCAGTCTGGTGAGGAAAGCGTTCTCTCCCTGCATGACATCACCCCTTTTTGAATTCCTGTACTCTGCGTGCCGCTCTCTCCCTGGCTCTGGGTATTTCCAAGATTATGGGAGGTAGTGAGAGGGGCCCAATGCTGCATGACACTGGGCCCTTCTCACTTCCACCCGCAATCTTGACTGAGTGGACCCAAAGCAGCTGCATGCTCTGCCGCTATGGGCAGTACGCTCCTGCCTGCAGGGGCCCCCCGCACCTCTGGGCCCCAGTACAAATGCATGGGCGATATGTCCGCCCCTGGCTGGGGGCTCCTGGGGTAGCAGGGGCCCTAGGCAGCTGCCTAGTCTGCCTGCCTTAATGCCCGCCCTGGCGACAGTTTATCTTTTGTTGGTCGAAATGATGTTTTTATTTATACCATTTTCAGATAGATGTGACTTTTTCATTGCTTGTTACAACACTTTTTGTGGAATTGCAGAGACCAAAAAAAAACTGATTTTGGTGTTCTTTAAATTTTTTTGTTTATGGTGTTTCCAATCGTGTTAATTATTTTTATATTTTGATATATCAAACTTTTCTGAATATGGTGATACTACATATGTGCATTTTTTAATATCTTTATTTTTAGCGAGTGAAAAAGGGGGGATTTGAACTTTTATTTTATTCATTTTTTAACTTTTCACTGTTATTGTTAGTTTCCTTAGAGGACTTGAAGCTACAATTGTCTGATTGCTTGTGCTATTTACAGTGATGCCACAGCATTGCTGTATATAGCAGAAATCATGGTCTCCTTTGAAGCTCTGCCAGAGGCAGGGTTTTAAAGGAGCTCTGTAATGACATGAATGGAGGTCTTCAATAGACCCCTAGCTATAAACCCATTGGTAACCAGTCATGTGCTAAATTTGGCTGTCACAGATTGACAATGGCATTTAGGAGCTTAACAATCGCGGAAGGAACTACGCTCCACCACAATTTTTAGAAGTAGGTCCAGGCTGTAACACATAGCCATGACATGCCGTGCATGTGGTGGGCTCACATCATGAGCCTGCGCCATACACCCACTTCTGACTTGTGCCATATATGTACGGCAAATGTCAAGAAAGAGTTAAAAATGCAACATTAGCTTTAACTTTATGCCCAGCTTAAAGGGGTTATCCAGGAGTAACTTATATTTTCTCTAGGCTTTCAGGCATAGAAAATATCATACACAGCCATACTCACTTGCACTCAGCCCAGTGATTGCTTCAGCGGTGACGTGTGTTATAGTTGTGATGTCACCATTGCAGCATGTCAACAAAGACTGGGTTAGCAGCAGAGAGGAAATCATTAGATTTGGTGTTGGTGAGTATACATGAGCTTTTTTTTCTATGTCTGACAGCCTAATGGGAAATAAAATGCAATTCACAGATCATTGAACGCTAAACATGATGTAGCTAAATGTATATTGAATCCAAAAGAAAAGATTGGTTTAGTATAAAAAGAAGCTTTACCTTTATCTTTTGTCACCAAAACTAGTTTTGGTTTTGAAAATACCTTTCCTGATGAAGAAACATGTGAAGTCCTATTCACAGTATTACCTTTTAGTTGAGTTACCACACAAGATGTCTAAACTGCATCAGGACCGGTCGATGATTGAATGTGGCTCTATCAAGTTGTTGAGCAAAAAAGGGATTGCACATGGATTAGAACATGCCAAATCATTTGTTCCCAAGCTTAAAATTATTTTATCTCTATATTTAAAGGATTAGTAAAAGGGACTAATAGGAAAATCAAATTTCCCAACACCTCCTTGCATGACATTGGTAGAATTACTCACATTCTGCTGACACAGATAATTTGACTTTTCCACCGTTGCTCTGCTCTATTAACTGAAGGCTGCAGCCCAATAATGTAGACACAGTTTTCATAATACTCTTAATGGATATATAAATATTCATTGTCAATGTTCCTCCAGAACTTGTGTCACCTAAGCCTTACATATGTTCATAGTTATTATAAAAAAACATTAGGGCAATGTCAGTCCTCACTGCTGTAAGACGGGCTAGGAGCAGAATGACAAAGCTGAACCAAACGGACAACTGTGAAAGCTTCTGGCTCAAAAACAGAGATGCATAAAATGTATAACGACAGATACAGTTTTCCCTGGTGGATTATTATAGAAATAAATGTTAGATACAAGATATTCTAATAATGTTAACAGAAAAATAAGGTCTCAATTGTAAAAAAAATGTGAGTTTTGTCTTATGCAGGAAAGTTCCTTTTAACAGATTTAGGAGCTTCACTAGAAGAGACACAAAGTTCATCCGGCTAACAATCACTATGACTTAAACTACATAGCCAATATAGAGAAAACAAAGGCTGTGCGTAAGTAGGGCATTTCAATACTTATATTGCCTACAGCAGATAATTATCATGCAAAATAGTTCAAAGGGGCTGTCTAATTTACAAAGTCTAGTTTTAAACACCCTTTTAGAGCAATCTGAGTTAGCTCTCACTCAGACATCCGAGTTTCTCATGTACGAGATAACAAACTGTTTTTTTTTGGATCAGACTTTAATCAGAGTTAGTTTAATCAACCTGTGTTCCGAGTGTCATCCATTTTTCTCATACATTGAAAAAAAAAAGAAAAAAAGAAAAGTTTATCCACCTTTTCTTTTATGAGAGTCGTGAAAAATCAGATGACATCTGAGTGCCGTCTGATTTTTTCACAGAACCATTGACTTGCATAGACAATTTTGTTCAAAATCGGGCACGTCTCCGTGATTGGATGGACATGTGGATGGCCCCGTAGACTATCACAAGTACGAGTGCTATCCGTGAAAAACATTGTTAGCACTTGCACGTGATAATAATCATACTTTTGAATGAACCCTTGTGTCCACCTCTTGGCTATGGTGGACACAAGTTACTAAGAGCATCTCCCTCTGATAGATTTGCCCTGTACATCTACATTTATTAAGTTTATTGGGCATTGTGTAATGTGTAATGCTTCATTTCCCCTGTGGGAATGCTGCAGGAAATAATAACTGTTAAGGTGGACATAAGTATGAGATTAATGTTGGCTGAACCTGATTCTGTTTCATCAATGATTATCTCATGTGCATTGGTTTCTACTAATTGTTCCAACAGCAGATGCCAAGTGATAAAAGGCATGGGCTGCTATATATCAACATCCCCAATTTTACCTGACAGCAGCATAAACCCCTCTCCCCTTTCAGATCACTTGCACACTTTTTATGGTGCGGGGGGGGGGGGATAGCTATAGTCTGACAGCTATATAAAAACATTGCAGTAAGGTTTTCCTAACAGATTACAGCTTTTCACTTGTTATCTCATCAAGGGGAAAACTGTTTTTAGCTTATCTTTGGATACCCTTCTAACCATTAGCAATTGTCCAATGCGGACAATGACTTTTTAAGCCTAAATAATAAGCATAGTTAGATTGAGCATAAATCATCTGGTGTCTTTTGAAGGGAACCTGTCAGCAGTTTTGGCCGATATGAGATACGGCCATCACCTTTCAGGGCTTACACACAGCATTCTATAATGCTGTATGTAAGCCCCGATCCGACCTGTAAGAGAAGGAAAATAACTTTTATTATACTCACCTACAGCAGGGAGTTTGGGTCGATGGGTGCCGCTCCTCTTGGTCTGGCGCCTCCATCTTCATGCAATGCCTCCCTCCTTCTTGCTTCATGTGGATGACGCGACCTTGCATCATCCACACAGTCTCCTCAGCATCGCGACCCTGCGCAGGCGTACTTCTCAACCCTGATGAGGGCAGAGCAAAGTAATGCAGTGCGCAGGTGCCGGGGCTTTTTGACCTTTTCCGGCACCTTCGCACTGCAGTGCTTTGCTCTGCCCTCAACCGGGCAGATGAGTAAGCCTGTGCAGGAGCACGGTGCCGAGGAGACTGTGTGGATGATGCAGGGATGTGTTATCCACATGAAACAAGCAGGAGGAAGGCAATCATAAGAAGTTAGGAGGCGCTGGACCAAGACCAGCGACGCCCATCGGAACGGACCACCCACAGATGAGTATAATAAAAGCTATTTTTCTTCTCTTACAGGTCAGAACAGGGGCTTAGATACTGCTTCTCTTCTATAATCCACCAAAGCATGGAAATACCTTTACTTTCCATTACTATTCCTCTAGTTAATTTATTCCCTTACATTGATTCTACAGTGTGGAGCAGTAAGACCTCCAAGTGCCACTGTACAGGGTCTATGAACCCAAGGATGCCAGCACATTTGTCCTTACAGTCATAGTATGTCATAATACTGTACTTTAAGTTTTCAAAGTCCCATAGTGTCAATTTCAATATAACAGTGTAAAAAACTTTTTGCAATTGACCTCTTTTATTAAAATGGTCCTGTAACTTGGTTATATGCAGTATATAGGTCTGTTCTGTAAAAATGTCTTTGTGGAAATCATATTAAAACAATGCTATGAAATTGTTAAATATATATGAATTTAGAACAGCAGCAAACTATTGTCATAGAAATAGTACAATAATGAGTTGCGGAGTGATGAGTATTTCTATGAGTTAACCGTAGCTTCTTTTCTTCCAGATCTGAGAGGACTAAATTATGATTCTGCAGGAAGAAGCTGGGTTAGAGATTAGATTTTAATGGTTTGTTATCATGAACTGCTGTTAATTAGAATGACTTTTGTGACATGTGGTTGTTGGAATTTATTAACCGATGTACCTATTTTAGTTATTGTTAATTTTACACTAGTGTCCAGAATTACTAATGTTCCATTAGAAGTTATTGCAGCCTGCACACAGTTAGACTCCTAATAAAACCACTCTAATAATGTCGTAGTATCTGCATTTCTAATGTAATCTTCTGTAGAGATGAAAATCCTATTTCTATGCCACCTCTGTGTGTTCTATCTATCTATCTATGAAGAAAAAACGGAACAACACAATCCAAAATAGATGGTGGGTGCAAAGCTTAAACAAACAAATATTCAGTAAATAAAAGATAAAAAGCAGACAGCACGCCAAATTATGGAAAATATAAAAGAACTGGAGGCAGCACACCAAAACAGCATACAAAAGTTGATTATTTATAAGTCCACAATGGGTTATAAATAAATAATCAATAATCAACTTTTGTACACTCTTTTAGTGTACTGCCTCTTGTTTTTCTTTTTAACTTGATGGTTTGTTGTTTACCAGGGAGGCTTTGCACCCTGTAGAGATTTGTACTCACTCGGCTGTGGTGCAGGTAGGCACAGGAAGCGCTCTTTCTGAAATGTCCAAGCAAGTTTATTGAAACTGCATAACTGCTTTCTATAACAAAACAAAGCACAGCCTTTTCTGTCACAAAGTGAAAACAAACAAAAAATAAACAGTCCATATAGTACTGCGGGTCCGCCGGCTCAGGTCAGTGTCTTTAGCAACACACACTGGAGGTCTCCACATCTCTAGCCACATACACTGAATGAGACATTCAGCCTCCATTTTATCTGCCAAACCACGCCCCTGGGGTGGGGATATGTGAGCAATCATCCACACCCATCTCTTATGACTGCTCGTAAAACCCGGCCCTGGAATGGCATAATAACTCTCTCAACACTATAGGTGCTGGAGCGTACTTCAGAGCTCACATCACTGCAGCTAACAGCCGCGATGACATATATCTCCCCTCCAGGACTCATCCGGCAGCCTTCTTACATACCCCCCCTCTGCCCAAAGCCAGGGGGCTTGTCACCTTCTTCCAATAAACAGTGGACTCTCGACAGAGAGTCAGCATTGCCATGCAGTTTCCCTGGCCTGTGCTCCTTATAGAAGTTAAAATCCTGAAGTGCTAGGACCACCTGGTCACTTGGGCATTGTTCCTTTTTTTCTCCCTCATCCACTTCAGTGGTGCATGGTCTGACACCAGTCTGAACTTCCTGCCCAAGAGGTAGTACCTTAGAGTGTCCAACTCCCACCTGATAGCTAAAATTCCTTCTCCACTATGGAAAATATTTAGACTTGAGTCCTCAGTGGTTGATACCTTTTAATGGCTAAAGGTACTGCCACACTAAACGCTCCCGCTAACGATCACAATAACGACGCATACTAATGCGATCGTTTATGATCGTTTTAATGTCGCTAGTAGCTGCCACACTTAGCGATCTCGTTAACGACGCATAAGCGGTTAGCAATCTCCTTAACGACTTTGGCGGTCATTGCGATGTAAAAAACAGCGCACATCGTTCACAAAAGGTGCCAGACACAGAGATATAGGCTCACCAGCGGGACGCCAACGATCAAAATACGGTCCAGAACTCTAGTGAACGATCAGCGAGATCACAGCAGGGGCCATGTCGTTGCTACATGCCACACACAACAGCGTCACTAACGAGATCGCTAAATAGTGACGTATTTTAGCGATCTCGTTAGCGACGCTGTTTAGTGTGGCATACCCTTTACTGAAAAGATGGTAACAAATTGCAAGCTTTCAAGACTACTCAGGTCTCTTCATCAGGCAAAGACCTGAGTAGTCTCGAAAGCTTGCAATTTGTTACCATCTTTTCAGTCAGCCATTAAAAGGTATCAACCACTGAGGACTCTCAAGTCTAAATATTTTTCTATCTACTGGCTAACACGGTACGAAGATGCACATCTTTCCTTCTCCACTATGGAGTAATTTTTCTTGAAGGTGACAACTTCCAGCTGAGATACATTATGGGTGCTCTTTCCCATTCACCTCTTGAGATAAGACTGTGCCCAGCCCGAAATCCGATGTGTCCGTCTGGACCACAAACTCCTTGGAGAAATTGGGTGCTAGTACTATGAAGGAACCTTAAGTCATTTTCATTTCAGATAAAATACAACCTTTATTATGACTAATATAAAACAAGACAATCACACAGAAAAACAACAACCAACCGTGCCACCTAAGGGTATGTTTCCACGTTCAGGAAACAGTCCGGAATTGCTGCGTGTTTGACGCTGTGCGTTGGCGCAGCGTCAAACACGCAGCGTCCAGATGTTACAGCATAGTGGAGGGGATTTCAAGAAATCCCGTCTCCACTATGCTGTAAAACACGCAGGCGGAAGACCTGCGTTTCCGGACATGCGGCGCGTCTTTTCAGACCGCAGCATGTCCTAGTCCGTTGCGGCGACGCTGCGTCGCCGCAACGGAAATAACACAGGGCTATACAGCCCTGCGATCATTCCGCATGTGTTCCGGAGGTGTCCAGAACACATCCGGAATGAGCGCGTGTACAAAAGGGGGCGGGGCTTTTGACGGAGCGGAGTATCCACTCCGTCAAAAGCGCTGTGGTTCCGGACCGTGGAAACACAGCCTAATATGGTCCTACAATTGGAACGCTGATGAGTAACTACCTACCAATGGAGATTGGCACCCTAAACACAATCGAGTTTGGCGTCCCCGCTCCACGACGGCTGAACCCTATATCTCCTATATGACCCTGGGCTGGTGCATCATACAAACATCCAATTGCCCAGGAATGGAGTGTATAGTGGTTGCCGAAGATAGAGGTAGTTAATTACGCAACAGAAAAAATGTGCAAAAGAGTGCTGGTGACACAGACAATAAAGTGACATGTGCAAAACAATTGAGTACCTAACTGTACTGTTCCCTGTGACTTTAAACCTTCCTGTTAGCGGAGGTTGGCACCCTACTGGTCAGCGGAATGGCGCCCCCGCTCCACGACGGCTGTCCCTTAGAAACCCCGGTAACATTAGTAATCCTTACAAAGGGCAGCACAGTAATGTGATAACATGGAAGGCATAATTTATGCCTGCAAAGTGATAATGACAAATGCGGCAAGAAAAAAAAACAAAAAACTGATAACAGTAAGTAAATAAACAGCATCTGGTTATCTACATCCTGATGATCTGATTAGGAGAAACGCGTTGAGGTCTTCTTTATCATCTACCAACCTTGAGTACCCTTTATTTACTTACTGTTATCCTTTTTTTTTTTTCTCTTGCGGCATTAAGGTACTGCCAAACTACACGATCCCTCTAACGATCTCGTTAGCGTCGCATACTAATGAGATCGCTAGCGGGATCGTTTTAATATCGCTAGTAGTGGCCTAATTTAGCGATGTCGTTAAGGACGCTATCGCGGTTAGCGATCTCCTTAACGACTTTAGCGGTACAAAATACCGCTAAATCGCTAAAAAAAAGGTGCCACACTCAGCGATATATACTTATCAGCGGGACGCCGGCGATAAAAATAGGGTCCCAAACGATCGCTGAGATGAACGAGATCACAGCAGGATCTCAGCAGGGGCCACGTCGTCGCTAGATGCCACACATAACAACATCACTAACGAGATCGCTAAATAGTGACGTTTTTTAGCGATCTTGTTAGCGACGTTGTTTAGTGTGGCATACCCTTTAGTCATTATCACTCTGCAGGCATAAATTATGCCTCCCATGTTATCATATTAAGCTCAAGCCTGCTGACTGCTGCCTGCAATAAGCTACAGTTGCCTATCTTAAAGAGGATCTTATAGTAATCTAATATTTATCTTATAACATATTTGCCATTGATGTTGATATATGGGCCTTGTTTATTGCAGGACAAGTTGTAGTTTTTGATGCCACCGTATTGGGGTATACAAATTACAGATTAATTTACTAATACTGACACTATGTAAATTTTGCAATATTACTTTATTCTCTGGGTCAGACTGTCAGCATGATGCATATGTTCAATGTTCACATCTCCAAATAGGCAAGAGAGCAGCTTCTATAAATGTACAGAAAAAAGAATGCAAAAATCTGCAATCAGAAATACAGATTATAAAAAAGTGATCACAATGTGGTTTCAACTAGCTGAAAAAATGTATGTGACACATTCCCTTGAAGAAAAATAAACGAAAATAAAAGAGTTTTCAATATTTTAAGACATTTTTAATGGGATAGAGTAGAATAGAGCCTGGCCAAAAGAGCCTACCTTGTAGTGGCAGCTTAAAAAATCTATTGGCTAAAACAAAAGCTCATGGCTATGTATGTGATCTGCTGTTCGATGGGAACTTTTAATGTGTGCCTGGTGACAACATGGTGCAGAAGTGGAGTTTTTCCAAGAATGTGCTGTGGGCTTTTGAATGGATGCACAAACTTAATTTCATATTCATATTCTTTCAACTGTCATGGCACTCACATGATGCAATTTAGAATTTTTTTTGGCCGAGAGACCGCTAGCAATGAGCTAGATGATGCTGTTTCTCTTTTCTTGGGAAATCTTCATGGCTGCTTCTGGATTTGAACCAGTGACCTTTCGCTTTAGAATCAACCAGATAACACCCTGAGCTATTAGGGAATGTCAGAACAGGTTGTAATTTGTAGTATTCAGGAAGAAAAAGATTTTTTCACCATCAGGAGCAAAACAGTAACAATCCAGTGATAAGACAAGAATCTGCATAAATAATCATATGCTAAATAGTTGCAAGTCAAATTTATGTTTGAGATAGCCAAGATGATTGTCTATAAAGTGATTGTAGTCTCAGTGTAAAAAGAATATATGTTACACTATAAAAGTGGAGCAATCTGCTGCCACATACCCCTTTGAGGACCCTTGTATATATTTGATTCAAGTTCGCCAAACTGATTTTGATGGGACTGGTCAATCATTTCATGTGTATTAGGGGGTCCTGACTCTGCCATAACCGATGATATCAGGGGAAACAAAAGTTTGGATAATTTAAATTTAAAGGCCTATATTATTTTAGGGAAGATAGGGATCCTCCAGAGCAGTTTGGCGGCAGCTTTCTCCTATCTTCCTAATAGAAAACAGGAAGCATCAGCCGCATTTGAAGAAGTCAGAAGTGTTAGTTTTCAGCCACACAAGCCTTCAGATTTACTCCCAAGGGTACAAAGGATCAAACATGTTGTAATCTACAGCTCAGATCCCAAGATTGCTTTTATATCAACTGTCAGGGTAGAGTTTGTACATCCTCATACAAATGAAATTCATCAGGTTCATCCAATTTTTAAGTAGTGTGTATGGACACTTTAGGAGCATGATTCCTCAATGAAAAACAGAACAAAGAGTATCTTATGTGAGCGAACAGGAAGGTGATGATTCCTTCTTAAATGTCTTAAAATTTGTAAAACCAGTCCATTGTAAAGTCATTTAAAGTAAAGAGTCCTTTCATGTTTATATATATTCCTCCTTCTCTTAAGGCATATGCAATTCTGGATGAATGGAAATTTGGCAAGTTTTTTGCAAGAAATTTTGGCAGGCAAATAGTTTTGGAAATGTGGTGTCCCATTGAGTGTTCCATTAATAATGCATCCTCACTTTCTAGGGAAGTTTTATAACTAAGATAGAGCAGAACTGGCAAGATTGCAGATCAGGTATTGTACAATGGTGCTAAATAGTCCTGTGATGGAAAAACTAGCTTTCTATAAGTGGCACTGCAATTTTTCTATAATGTAGGACTTTTTTTCCCAAATTATTTTAGTTGTCTCATTTTCTTATACTTTTGCCATGTATTTATTACTATTTTTTATAAACTATTATACATCCATGTATCAGCTGGTGATTCCAGTGTGTTCCTTGTGAAGTACACTATCTGGTCCTTGTAAAGAATCTCACATTCAGATACTATTTTCCTCTAATCTGACAGCTGAGTTTCATGCCTTTTTAATGAAACAATTGGCTATATTTTCTCTTTAGTCAATCACATGGGAACAGAAAACCAATCTATAAAAGTGTGGGGCAGAGATATATTTCTACAATGCTGATGACAGGTCTATGTCTAATCTAGAGAATTAATACAGATATACAGTGGCTTGCGAAAATTTTCACTTCCTTGGCATTTTTCATGTTTTGCTTCCTCACATCCTGGAATTTCACTGTGTTTTTGAGGGTTTGTATCAGTTCATGTAAAGGACATGCCTATAACTGTGAACATTTGGTTTTCTTTTTATTGTGAAGCAAACAATAAATAGGATAAAATAGCTGAAAACTTCAGTCTGCATAATTATTCACCCACCTAAAGTCAGCACTTTGTAGAGCCTCCTTTTGCATCAATTACAGATGCAAGTGGCTTTGGATTAGTCTCTGTGAGCTCTTCATATCTTGCCACTGGAATTTTGCTCATTTCTCAAAGCAAAACTGCTCCAGCTCCTTCAAGTTAGATGGTTTCTTCTGGTGAACAGCAATCTTCCAGTCTGACCACAGATTCTCAATTGGATTAAGGTATGGGCTTTGACTAGACCACTCCAAAATATTTACATTTTTCCCCTTAAACCACTCAAGTGTTGATGTAGTATTACACTTTGGGTCATTGTCTTGTTGGAAGGTGAACCTCCGTCCCAGTCTCAAATCACTGACAGACTGAAATAGGTTTTGCTCAAGAATATCTCTTTATTTCCCTGTCCCTGCTTCCAAAAAACATACCCACAGTGTGATGCTGCCACCACCAGGTTTCACTGTGGGGATGGTCTTATTGAGGTGATGAGCTGTGTTGGTTTGCCACCAGACATAGCATTTACCTTGGTGGTCAAAGAGTTAAATTTTGATCTCATTTGACCACAGCACCGTCTACCTTCCATACATTTGGAGAGTGTCCCACATGTCTTTTCACAAACTCAAAACGAGCCTTACATTTTTTATGTGTTAGTAAAGGCTTTTTTCTGCCCACTCTTCAATAAAGGCCACCTCTATGGAGTTTATGGCTTATTGTGGTTGAATGGGCAGATAATCTAGTCTCTGCTTGTGAACGCTGCAGCTTCTTTAGAGTTACCTTAGCTCTCTGTGCTGCATCTCCAATTAATGCCCTCCTTGCCCAGGAGAAGTTTGGTGGGCAACCCTCTCTGAGGTTTGCTGTGGTACCATGTTCTTTCCATTTGATGATAATGGATTTGATGGAACTCCGGGGATAATCAGAGATTGGGATATTTTTTATGACCCACCCCTACGTCTCAATAACTTTGTCCCTTACTTGTGTGGAGATCTCCTTGGTCTTTATGGTGTTGTGTGGTTAGAAGTGCCTCTTGCTTAATGGTGTTGCAGCCCCTGTGGCCTTTCAGAAAAGGTCTGTCAGTATATACACACCCCACATGACACTTAGATTGCACACAGGTGGACTTCTGTTCACTAAGCATGTGACTTATGAAGGTACCAGAAATTTTTAGGGGCTTCTAAGCAAAAGGTGTGAATATATCTGCACATGCCAATTTTTATCTATTTGATCCCATAAATTTAATTTATGCCTATATTTTCTTACTTCACTTCACTAACTTAGATTATTTAGTACTGATGCATCTCACACAAATCGGATTATAAAAACACAAGTTGTACTGCCACAATATAGGTAAAGGTGGGTAAATACTTTCACAAGCCAATATAGCTAAGGTTATCATGACTCACAACTTACCATCTTGATAACTTGTCACAGAAGGTTATGTGACTTAAGAGAGTTAAAGGCCCCGTCACACATAACGAGATCGCTAGCGAGATCGTTATTACGTCACAATTTTGAGATCGCTTGAGAAACGTATCGTGATCGTTGGGGAGCTGTCAAACATGCAGAACTTCCCAACGATTTTGGCCGCCCCAGCGATCTAACGACCTCGTTGCTCGTTGGGACGCTTTCACACAGCAGCTATTTCAACGATCCACACCTTGATATGGGCTGTACTGTGTCACCAATCATCTCCGATTGGTGGACGCTACTGCGTTCTGATTGGGCGGCAGATTTAAAATAAAACCACGTTGTAGCAATTCCGTCCCTTTGTTCCTGTTTGCGTTCTGGTTTCGGATCGTAGCAGCGTTCTTCGGCTGTGACTTTGTATCCATTCATCTGGGCTTTGTTCCTGACAAGCGTTCTGGTTTGTGGATTGTAGTGTTCTTCGGCTGTGACTCCACACAACCCGGAGAATTCTGCTAAGATCTGCAATCCAGCACGCTGGGGCCTGCGCTGGTCTCTGTTTCTCATTTATTTTGGTTTATTTGTCAGTGGCTGCTGGGTAGCTACCTGTTCTCACCAGAGTTCTCATCTAGCGGGGGAGAGATCGTGTGGTCTCAGTATTTTTTGAATCAGAAGTGTTGGGATTTTTCCTAGGGCTTTGCTGGACTGCAGACAGTATTCTTTCCTGTCCTGTCTTATCTAGATAGTTTTTCACCCCAGCGTTTGCTTATTCTATTTTCTGCCTGAATGTGTATTTCATCTTGTCTCACCGCCAATATATGTGTGGGGGCTACCTATTCCTTTGGGGCGCTACTCCGGGGCAATTAGCTTTCCCCTTTCTATCTTTAGGCTTAGCTAACTCTCCGGCTGTGTCAAGCAGTCTAGTTCATCGTAGGTATGTCCCACGGCTGCTTCTAGTTGTGCGGTTAGTTTAGGGGTCTGCAATCTATTAATTACCAACCTCTCTGGGTTTCTGGCTGCCTTGGCTATTTTTGTTACTGTCCTCCTCGGCTACCAAATCATAACAGAGGGCCCTACTTGCAAATTTACAATCTAAAAGGAAATAGCGGAGACACAGAAGGTAAAAAGTGCGTGTCGTGAATAGTCCAGCCATCAATATAATAAATAAGGTGTTCACATAGCGCTGCATGAACCAGTCATCATCCAGTATATGTACAAGAATAGATACAAAGTGCAATTGAATGCACGGAGGATATGGAGATAGATTAGTGAAGGGACCGGATTTTATAATTGGGTATCATCAGCATTAAGATGGGATACACTAAGCCAGATCTGCTGATAATTTGTCCAATAGGAAAGGTATTTATAGAAAAGATGAGGGGTAGGACTGAACCCTGAGGAACCCCAGTAAGGGGATGAAGAACGGAAGAAGAGTCAGCAATAGATACAGTGAAGAAGCGGTCAGAGTTGTGGGAAGAGAATCAATAGCATCTATGTCCTTGAAGCCGATAGAGCGGAGCATAGTGAGGAGGAGCTGATGATCCACAGAGTATAATACTTAGAGAGATTCAGGAATATCAGAAATGAGTAATGACCATTAGATTTAAAGGGTTTTCCTGCCAAGAAAGTTAATTTTAATCAACATTTTAATCAATAGATCTTTGAATAATAATAATAATTTCCACAATTGGATGTGATTAAATAAAATGTTCCTGTGCTGAGATAATCTTACAAATGTGCTCGTTATGTACTGTGTAATCGCTGTGTCTCACTGTGCAAGAACTTGGTCTGATCAAAGCACAGCTCCTGGGTGGGGAAGGAAGCAAAAGAGAGGACACAGACATTACAGCATGGAATCACAAAATTTTTTTTTCAGGTAAACATTGCTTGAAAACAGACAGTTTTGCCTCACAAAAAGAATAATTTGAGATCCCATGCTATCCTGTTTGCACACTCTCTTTTGCTTCCTCCCCTTCCCAGGAGATGTGGTATGATCAGACACAGCCGGTACCTGCACGGTCAGACACAGCCATTACACAGTACACAGCAGGACACATTTATAAGATTATCTCAGCACAGGAACATTTTATTAAACACATCCAATTGTGGAAATTTTTTTATTCCAAGATCTATTAATTAAAATGAACTTTGTTGGAGGGAAAACCACTTTAACTGTTAGTAGCTCGTTAGAGGCTTTAGTGGGGGAAGTTTCAGTAGACTATAAAGAGTGGAAACCAAATTGTAAAGGGTCAAAAAGTATCTAACTTGAAAGATGGTGGAGGAAGGGGAGTTTAGAGATGAAGGGGAAATCTGTAGTTAGCAGAGCAGTTCTGGTCGAGGGATGTTTTTTTTTTAGTAAAGGGGTTATGATATGGAAGGAATTTGAACGTATTTGAAGGAAAGTGGAAATGTATATTGTGGAACACCCAAAATCAGATGGTAAGAATAAATGTGATGCAAAGCTGCAATTGACACTTTAATTTATGGATGTTTGATGCACATGGGACATAGAATAACTTCAATTTCAAAGTAAAACAAACAAAACAAAGCAGAAATAAAAGAGACCCAGAACAAAACAATTGAATCTATGAGTATGAAAAAACAAATGACACAACTTAGAATGTCTCATCCATAGGTTATGCTCCCTAACTTTCGCATGCAATCTGCTAAGGCCTCTTTCACACATCCGTTTTTTTCTGTAAGGGTACATACTCACTGGCGACAAAAACTTCCGACGCACTCGGGAGTGGAGCGAGCGGCTGCATATAACTACATGCAGCCGCGCACTCCACTACCGAGTGCCGGCACCAGACCTGGGATTTTACATGCGAGCGTCGGACGTTTTCGTCGCCAGTGAGTATCTACCCTCAGGCGCGATCCGGCTAATATTATGTAAAAACGGATGAGACAGATTCGATTTTCTGCCGGATCCATCTAGCGGATCCGACCAAAAACCGGATCCATTTCATCCGTTTTTTTTATCAGTTTTTCGACAGATTACGACAAATCCGGTTTTTAAAAACTCCCCTTGGGGCTTCCAAACGTGATTGGCTTCTGAAAACCTATATATACACTGTTCCTACAGCCCATCTTTGACAGGTTGTAGAGGAGCAAGTGCAGGTTGGAGAGAAGAACAAGTGGCTGGCAAAGATGGACGTTGTGATAGGAAACATTTTGAAGAATTTGGTGGATTTCACAGTGGAGGCGTATCGTTTGAAAGCGATTGTTCTGGAAAAGGAGAGAAAGAAACAGCAGCGCATCATGCTTCAGCGACGTTGACGACGTTTGTGGATCCACCCCATCACAGCCCAGAGAATGACGCATGGGGTGTATTCTACACTCTGCATGGACCTTAGAGGAAACCCTGAGAAATTTTTCTCATATGTTCAGATGAAAATGGAGAACTTTGATTTATTGGTGGAGCGAATTGGAGACCTCATAAGAAGATCTAACACCTATTGCCGCTTCTCCATTTCACCGGCGGAGCGTCTGATGGTGACTCTTCGGTAAGCCATATTTATTTTGATCTGCTTGCTTGAGAGCACACTTGTACTGGAACGTTGTTGCTGGTAGTTTGTAATAAATCTTTTTATAGTATCTCCAATTGTTAAAGCTGAGTTCTGGTATTTACTGCTGTGATTTTGAACTCATTTGTCTCCTTTTTTTATTCACAGATTCCTTGCAACTGGAGAATCTCTTTCCTCACTCCATTTCCAGTACAGACTTGGAATTTCCACCATATCTGGAATTGTAAAGCACACATGCCATGCATTGTGGGACTCTTTACTTGACGAATTTATACCACAGCCCACAACAGAGAGTTGGCTTGAAATTGCTGACAAGTATCTACAAATATGTCAGTTTCCTAATTGCTTGGGCGCTGTGGACGGTCAAAATATCCGCATTGTCAAGCCAGCAGGATCTGGATCCGAATATTTTAATTACTAAAATATTTTTTGTCGATATTGCGGCCTATGGCCGCTCCAATGACTCACAAGTCTTCAAGTTGTCAGCTATGGGCCCTCATCTCTATGGAAACACCATTCAGTTCTCACCCCCTAGACCGCTGCCTCAAACATCTGGCCCACCTATGCCTTTTGTTTGTGTAGGGCATGAAGCCTTCCAGCTGTCAGAACACCTTTTGAAACCGTACTCCAGCAGAGGATTGACATCAACAAAAATAATTTTTAATTACCGCCTCACAAGAGCAAGAAGACTGGTGGAGTGCGCTTTTGGTATTCTGACAGTCAAATGGCGTGTCCTATTGACTGCGATCAACCACAAGATTGAAACTGTGGATGAGGTAATCAAAGCTTGTGTGGTCCTGCAAAATTTTGTTATCTGCAAGGAACCGATTTCCATTGAGGACCACTCTGAAGAAACCACCTTGCATGATTACCATAACATTACCAATGGAAGTTCTGTGACTGTTTCCCGAATGAGGGAAAAATTTGCAGAATACTTTATGTCACCTGAAGGAAGAATAGTCTGGCAGGATGACAGAGTTTGAAAAATTGCTCTGTTACGTTACCAAAGTCATGTACCTTCTGTACCCACAGTATACCTTTTCAAACCAAAGTTGTCTACCTTGTTGTGGATTATCTACAGTATTTTACCTTTTGGCCAAAGTTGTGTCCGTGGTTGTGTATTACCCAAAGTATTTCACCTTGTAACCAAAGTTGTGCAACTTGTTGGGGATTACCTTATAATGTACACAACTTTGGGTAACAGGTGAAATACTTTGGCTAATATACAACCAGGGACACAACTTTGGCCAAAAGGTAAAATTAATTTACCTTTTACCCAAAGTTATGTACCTGGTTTTGTATAACCAATAAATGTTACCTTATTTATCCACATTATTTTACCTTTGTTTTACACATATGTAACCTTAGAAATAAATGACAGACAACAATTTCAAGCAACCAATTTTACATTTATTGTGTTTTCAATAAAATGTTTATTAACATATTTTTTTTTTCAATTTCAAAGAAAATTTTTTTTTTTTTTAAAAATTGGTTCAAACCAGAAAAATTTATTTTTTATTACAAATAGCATCACAAATTGGTATAGTGTGGGGTGGAGATACTGCTTGAGGGGCTGCGGGACACTTCGACATTGGGAGTGTGGAGAGAGGACTGGGATGGTGGTGGGGAAGGATCAGGTAAAAGAGGTGAAGGGGTGGAAAAAGAAATAGAACGGGTGGACATGTGGGAGGCAGAACAGGTGGTGGGTGGTGGAGAGGAGGGTTGGGCAGGGACTGGAGGAGCAGATGATGTGGTTGGGAAGTGGTACGGGGAAGAAGGTTGGTACGGGGAAGGATGTTGGTACGGGGCATGTTACTGGAAGTGGGCAGGTTGCTGGAAGTGGGGAGGTTGCTGGTACTGGGGAGGTTGCTGGTATTGAATACTAGGGGGAGGAGGGACAGTGGCTGTAGGGGGGGCAGGTGTGGGAGGAACTACTGGGGTGGGTGGAGGATCTTGGGAGGTAACCTGCGCTAGAGGAGCGTGGCAAGAATGCATTACATGCATCTGCTGGCTAGGAGATAGCGTATCCATGCGCTCGACTACAGACCGGAAAAAGCTATGGTTTGGAGAGCTTCTTGCTTCTGAATGCATGGTTTGCAGAAGTGTCTTCACCTCCAGAATGCTGGAGCTGAGCTGATTAAAGCCTGTGGCCATTTGCTCTGACAAGACTTTAAGACAGTTCTGGAAAGATGCATTCAGATGCAAGAACTCGGGTGCATAGCTCCTTTACTGACCCCTCTGCTGCTGCCGTCCAGTAGCCACAGGTGTACTAGAGGTGGCAGCGGCAGAAGGGTGGGGTAAAGGGAAAACTATCTCTTGACCAGTAGACTCGTGCAATGCAGGCGGCCACGATGCTCCAGCGCTGGTGGAGGGGACAGAGGGCTCACATGTCAGGGAAGGCTGGGAAGGTGCAGATGGGTCGGGGCGGTCGAAGTGTCCCTCGATGGCGGATTCCTGAGGGATCGCCCCAGAAGGGTTCAACTCTGCAGGCTCCCGAGTGCTGGTCACCGTTCTGTGGAATAAAGAGAAAAAAAATACAATTAATATAGTGATATTGCATGGCCCTGGCTGAAACAAAAAAATTAGTTAGACATGTTAACAACTTTTTTTTACATGGGGTGTGTAATATTTACCTTCTGGTGACCATTGTTGCCCGGAGGAAAGACAGGGCTCGTGCGTACTTGTACTTGCTCCTGCGTCCTCCAGATCCACTCGGGGCCCGCATCTCTTTGTTGAACTCCTTCTTAAAGTGATCCCTCACAGACCGCCAACGCTTCACAATTCTCTCCCCTGAAACGAGAAAGCACAAATTGGTTAGTATACAACATCAGTGTTTCCCAAACTCCAGTCCTCACGGCCCCCACGGGTTATGTTTTCAGGATTTCCATAATGTTGCACAAAAGGAAATCCTGAAAACATGACCCGTGGGGGCCACGAGGACTGGAGTTTGGGAAACACTGCTTTACATCCACCAACCTGAACTGTACATACTTACGCTCTTCAATCTGGGCCAGAGCATCGAGGTCCTCCCAGCGGTCCACGAGTTGTGAACAGATTTCCTCCCAGAGCCGATGGGTCACAATGAGATCAGCATGGCGGCAGTCCCCCATGTTCCACAGCGGCTCCCTTTCTCTGACCAGATCGATGAGGAGGTAAACATCAATCTCCCCTCCTTACCGTCAGAGTCAGGAGCACGCTGTGAAGCCTGTTAAATAAAAAGAGAAAAAAAATACATTAGCCTCAAAACTACCAAGAAAAGTAAAAAAGAGGGAAAAAAATACAAACTAAAATGTAAAAAAACAAAAAAAAACAGTTATACTTACACGATGGAGACCGCCGCGTCGCTCACGCCAACGACCCTGGGAGGCACTGCGAGGACCTTTTGCTGTAGCACCAAATTCAGAAGACTATAAAAAAAAAAATTATGTGCTTGGATGTAGGCATATGAGTTTTGTGCAGTGTGATGTCTGTACTAAATTGTTTTCTATGTGTTATGTGTAGTGTGATGTTGTGTTTCTGCGATGGATGCAGGAAACTTACGAATTGCGAGCCCACTCCGGGTATCTCTCCACCCCTTCGTTCTTCTTCTGGGAGCTCCTCTTAAGTTTCAGTTTCCTGTTATAAATAAAAAATAAGGCAATTAATAGATATATCCCAGAGATGGATTGTGAAATAAATACAAAAAAACCCCTTTTTTTTACCTGTAAACGCTGACTATGCGATGGAGGGCTTCCAGAAGAAGAAGACGTGCTGTCCTGCTGCTGCTGCCGGCCGGACTGCATTTGTTGTGCTGCTGCTGTAGGGCGACCTCTACTGTGGAATAAAGAGAAAAAAATGCAGTGAATATATTGATATTGCATGGCCCTGTCTGAAACAAAAAAATTGGTTATACATGTTATCATTTTTTTGGGAATGGGGTTGGTGATATTTACCGTCTGGTATCTGCTCCGGTATTCTCCTGCTGCTGCTGGTGCCCGGACTCCATTTGTTGTGCTGCTGCTGTAGGTCGGCCTTCTGCTGTGGAATAAAGAAAAAAAAATACAATGAATATATTGATATTGCATGGCCCTGGCTGAAACACAAAAATTGGTTATACATGTTAACATTTTTTTGGGAATGGGGTGTGTGATATTTACCGTCTGGCGTCTGCTCCCGTACTCTCCTGCTGCTGCTGGTGCCCGGACTCCATTTGTTGTGCTGCTGCTGTAGGGCGGCTTCTGCTGTGGAATAGAGAGAAAACATGCAATGAATATATTGACATTGCATGGCCCTGACTGAAACACAAAAATTGGTTATACATGTTAACATTTTTTTGGGAATGGGGTGTATAATATTTACCGTCTGGCGTCTGCTCCCGTACTCTCCTGCTGCTGCTGCTGCTAGTGCCCGGACTCCATTTGTTTTGCTGCTGCTGTAGGGCGGCCTCTGCTGTGGAATAAAGAGAAAAAAATACAATGAATATATTGATATTGTATGGCCCTGGCTGAAACACAAAAATTGGTTATACATGTTAACATTTTTTTGGGAATGGGGTGTGTGATATTTACCGTCTGGCATCTGCTCCCGTACTCTCCTGCTGCTGCTGCTGCCCGGACTCCATTTGTTGTGCTGCTCCTGTAGGGCGGCCTCTGCTGTGGAATAAAGAGAAAAAAATACAATGAATATATTGATATTGCATGGCCCTGGATGAAACACAAAAAATTGGTTATACATGTTAACATTTTTTAGGGAATGGGGTGTGTGATATTTACCGTCTGGCGTTTGCTCCCATACTCTCCTGCTGCTGCTGGTACCCAGACTCCATTTGTTCTGCTGCTGCTGCCGTATTCTCCTGCTGCTGCTGCTGCCTTCTCCTGCGGCATGCTCCTAACTTCTTTGATGGCTGCATTGTTCTGGCTGAGTGTCCCACTGGCATGGTTTATATATGTTTGCTGTGGGCTGGGCTACTTCTGAGCATGCTCAGACAAAGCCGGATCCGGTGCATTACGGCGCTCATAGACTTTCATTGTGACAAAAAGCCGGCGCTTCTGGCTTTTTCGCCGGAGACAAAAAACGTTAGCCTTTTTATCCAGACGCCGGAATGAGACAATTAGCCAGATCCGGCAAAATAACGGATGAACCGCAAGGCCATGCGGCGCAATCCGGCGCTAATATAAGTCAATGGGAAAAAAAACGGATCTGGCATTAGATTTCGTCGGATCTGGTTTTACAAAAAAATGCTGGATCGCGCCGGACGGCGAAAAACGGATGTGTGAAAGTAGCCTAACTGTAGAAATAGATATTGCAACCAAGGCTGAAGTGAGCTAGCAATCAGGTAGGGCAAATTAACTTGCGCTTGTAGTATCCATTCTGAGCTCGAATTCTTCCTACAGAACAGATAACTTTTTAATCAGCATGAATACAGATTAAGTAGAGAAGGTCAATTGAAATGTATTGTACAAGTACATGCTGAACTTTATTGCAGTGAGCTGAGCTTGAATATTTGATAGTTTTGTGAACTAGAGGGGTCTTAATATATAGTGGTCACTCAAATGACAGAGGACTCAGGTTACAATAATTTAAAATAAAACAGCCTTTCTTGGGCCACAGTAACGTGAATCCAGGGGTGGGATTCAAATTTTTAACAACAGGTTCTGTGTTTGTGCATCGGTAAACCACACCCATTTTAAGCCACACCCATTTTAAGCCACACCCATTTTTGAAGCCACACCCCCAAAGCCTGTGGAATGGGATTCCCTCAAGAGGTTCTGCAGCAGCTGGGTTGTGATTCATACATATATGTTCCCTCCGCAGCTGCAGAACCTCTTTTTAAAGAAGGGGGGAGGTATAGCTAGTCAGAGGCTGAAGGATTACATCACTGCTCCCCACGTTCTGCTGGGACTTGTAGTCCTGGAGGAACTGCAGGATCCAGGTGTGATTAATTTTTTCCACATAAAAGGTTTTAGGCAAAAACAGGTTCTGCAGCAGCAAGGCAGCCCCTCATAGCTTCACAAAAACCACTCCACTCTCCTTCCCTTCCCTCTTTAAAATGAGGTTCTGCAGCAGCTAAGGAGCCGCAGGCAAGAAGGAAGGGCTCCTGGCACTGAATGTGCCTAAATAATACAGTGCCCAAATAATACAGTCACAGAGTGCCCAAATAATACCGTCACATAATGCTCAAACAATACAGTGCCCAAATAATATCATCACATAGTGCTCATATAATACCTCATACAGTGCCCAAATAATACAGTGACATACTGCCCAAATAGCACATACTGCCCAAATAGTCTCCAGGCCAGGCCAGCCCCAGGCAGCGCCACAGCTCAGGCAGCTAGCTGCTCACACACACAGTACCTCAGAGACTCTGCAGCTCTGCCTCGCAGCCTCTGCTCTCTCCTCTCTCTTCAGCTCCTCCTCGTGACTGAAGATGGCCGTGGCGCGCCGCTACCCAATCGCCGCACTGCAGAGATCAGTCCGCGGGGCTGGGGCTGGCGGTGTGTTGCGGCCAGAGGCGTATCTAGGCTTTCTGGCACCCGGGGCAAGAATTTGTTTCGGCGCCCTCCCCCCCCGCACACATGCGATTTGCACATTTAGTCATGTACCGATGAGCTGCTCTCCCTAATGCTCTCAATGTTCAGTGAAAAACTGAGAGAAGCAGGAAGAGAAGCTCATTGTCACAGGACCATAAGTATGAAAATGGCATGAGTGAAGTGTCCATGTGATGACTGCTGGAACCTGCAGAGCTGCATCCTGACATTGCAGCTTCTGAATTCTCACAACTAATGCTCTGCACACTTTTAGGATTCTCCCTTACCGGTGGCGAGAGTACACGGTCATGTCAGCACAAGCATGTGATTTATATACTTCTGGCCACATTCCGACTAGACGTGCCCGGCCTCGCTCCGTTCATTTTCATTGAGTGAGGCCACACATGTCTAGTCAGCATGTGACCGCATGTATGTAAATCACCGGCACGAGAAAATCCTAACAGCGTGCAGAGCGCACTGTGAGAATTCAGAAATTGACTAATTCTCATGTTTTTATTTATGTTAGGAGCATTAAAGGGGCTGTCCAGGTTTGTGCTGAGTCTGCAGTCATTCTATGTGACACAGACCTGGAGAACCCCTTTAATGCTCCTAACAAATAAAGACATGAGAATTAGTCAATTTCACAAATAATATTTACATCCAAGTACCTTATAGATGACGCTGTCTCTGGAGTTGTTCTTCTTTTCTTCATCTTGTCAAGATCCCATGATGAGTTTTCTCATCCACAGCCGTCTCTGCAGACCTCCATCTTCTCCACTCTTCTGCACCAACTCTCCGCACGATGCCCTTAAAGACAGAAGAGTCATTATAATGCCCCTAAATAAAAATATCTGCAATATACTGTCACCTCACACTATTCCCCTCCCTCCTCACACATCCCCCTGTTCAGCATACTGTCTCCTCATATATTTACCCCCTCACTATACTGTCTGCTCACACATACCCCTGACTCCCCATACTGTGTCCACATACATTCACCCGTTCACCCATACTGTCTGCAACCATCCCCCATACTGTTTCCTCATACATACATACTCTTCAGTACCCTCAAATCCCCCCACACATATTAAATACCCCCATCCCCACTCCAAATCCCCAGCCCCCACACATAAAATAGCCCCCCATCCCCACTCCAAATCCCCCCACACATAAAATAGCCCCCATCCCCTCTCCAAATCCCCCACACATAAAACAGCCCCCCATCCCCACTCCAAATCCCCAGCCCCCACACATAAAATAGCCCCTCATCCCCACTCCAAATCCCCAGCCCCCACACATAAAATAGCCCCCCATCCCCACTCCAAATACCCCACACATAAAATAGCCCCTCATCCCCACTCCAAATCCCCAGCCCCCACACATAAAATAGCCCCCCATCCCCACTCCAAATCCCCCCACACATAAAATAGCCCCTCATCCCCACTCCAAATCCCCCCACACATAAAATAGCCCCTCATCCCCACTCCAAATCCCCCCACACATAAAATAGCCCCCCATCCCCACTCCAAATCCCCAGCCCCACACATAAAATAGCCCCCCATCCCCACTCCAAATCCCCCCACACATAAAACAGCCCCCCATCCCCACTCCAAGTCCCCCCACACATAAAATAGTCCCCCATCCCCACTCCAAATCCCCAGCCCCACACATAAAATAGCCCCCATCCCCACTCCAAATCCCCCCACACATAAAATAGCTCCCCATCCCCACTCCAAATCCTCCCACACATAAAACAGCCCCCCATCCCCACTCCAAATCCCCCCACACATAAAACAGCCCCCCATCCCCACTCCAAATCCCCCCACATAAAATAGTCCCCCATCCCCACTCCAAATCCCCAGCCCCCACACATAAAATAGCCCCCCATCCCCAAATCCCCCCACACATAAAGTAACCCCCCATCCCCACTCTAAATTCACCCCCCATACACACATACTCACACATTATGCCCCCCCCCATCTTCGGTGGTATCTTCAGCTCCATATTGGAGCACACTTACCACCAGCGTTCCCCCACCTTGCCGCCGCCGGCCAGTGACGTCAGCAGCGTGATCACATGACCTGATGTTGAGAAGGATGTTGAGAAGGCTGAACTTTTAAATTCCTATTTTGCATCTGTTTTCTCTCAGAAAGGAAATGTAACATCAACTGATCTTCACTGTCCTATTAAAGGAATAGAAGAATCCAGGATATCTATAAACAGAAAGACAGTGAGGAAACACTTAGCTAACCTAAATGAATTCAAGTCTCCAGGTCCAGATGAATTACACCCCAGGGTACTGAAGGAGATAGCAGAAGAAATTCTTGAACCACTGTCCATAATCTTTGAAAATTCTTGGAGAACAGGAGAAGTCCCAGAAGACTGGAGAAGAGCAAATGTTGTTCCTATCTTCAAAAAGGGGAAGAAGGTGGACCCAGGGAACCACAGGCCGGTGAGTCTGACTTCTATACCAGGAAAGATCTTTGAACAAATTATTAAAGAACATGTATGCAAGTACCTGGATAAGAATGAAGTGATTAAACAGAGTCAGCATGGGTTTGTAACTAATAAGTCATGTCAGACTAACTTAATTTCCTTCTATGACAGAATCACTGACTGGGTGGATCAGGGAAATGCTGTAGATATAGTATATCTTGACTTCAGCAAAGCATTTGACAAAGTATCTCACACAATCCTTATTGAAAAAATGACTAAGTATGGAATGGACAAGGCAACTGTTAGGTGGATTCATAACTGGCTTAGTGATCGGACCCAAAGAGTGGTTGTAAATGGCTGCACATCCAGTTGGAAGAATGTCTCAAGTGGGGTACCACAAGGCTCTGTTTTGGGCCCTGTATTGTTCAACATCTTTATCAATGATTTAGATGAAGTAATTGAGGGTAAACTGATCAAATTTGCTGATGACACAAAGCTAGGAGGGGTAGCTAATACTAGAGAAGAGAGAGAGAGGATTCAAAAAGATATACATAAACTGGAGCAGTGGGCAGCAACTAACAGAATGGATTTTAACAGGGAAAAATGCAAAGTACTACATCTGGGCAATAAAAATGAAAAAAGCATATACAAAATGGGAGGAATAGGGCTAAGTAACAGCACATGTGAAAAAGACTTGGGTATACTAATTGATCACAGACTTAACATGAGTCAACAGTGTGATGCAGCAGCAAAAAAGGCAAATGCAATTCTAGGATGTATCAACAGAAGCATACAGTCTAGATCACGTGAGGTCATTATTGCCCTCTACTCCTCTTTGGTCAGACCTCATCTGGAATACTGTGTCCAGTTTTGGGCACCACATTTTAAAAAAGACATCAACAAACTGGAGCAAGTTCAGAGAAGAGCCACCAGAATGGTGACCGGTCTGCAAACCATGTCCTATGAGGAACGGTTGCAGGAATTGGGAATGTTTAGCTTGCAAAAAAGAAGACTGAGAGGAGACTTAATAGCTGTCTACAAATATCTCAAGGGCTGTCACATTGTAGAAGGATCATCTTTATTCTCATTTGCGCAAGGAAAGACTAGAAGCAATGGGATGAAACTGAATGGGAGGAGACACAGATTAGATATTAGAAAAAACTTTTTGACAGTTAGGGTGATCAATGAGTGGAACAGGCTGCCACAAGAGGTGGTGAGTTCTCCTTCAATGGAAGTCTTCAAACAGAGGCTGGATAGACATCTGTCTGGGATGATTTAGAGAATCCTGCTTTGAGCAGGGGGTTGGACCAGATGACCCAGGAGGTCCCTTCCAATTCTACCGTTCTATGATTCTATGATTCTATGATCACGCTGCTGGCGTCGCTCTGACCCGCAGTCAGAGCTTCAATTGTACTGGCGTCTGTATAGATGCCAGTGCAATTGATCACTGGGAGCCGGCACGCAGCAGCTTCTCTGCGCCGGCTGTCAGCTTGACAGCCGGCACAGGGAACCGCCGACTCTCAGGTGCAAAATAGTTCCGGATCGCCGCTTTCATTCTCAGCCGGGGAACCGGCTGCTTTTTGAACAACCGGTTCCATCGAACCGGGGAGAACCGGCTGAATCCCACCCCTGCGTGAATCTACATTTGAAGTGCAGCCAACTAAGTGATCAACTGATCAACATGGGTCAGTTAGTGGACCCCTGCTTATATCGCCAGGGAAAAAGTCAGTGAAACGTACAGTTATAAGAAAAAGTTTGGGCACCCCTATTAATCTTAACCCCTTCACCCCCAAGGGTGGTTTGCACGTTAATGACCGGGCCAATTTTTACAATTCTGACCACTGTCTCTTTATGAGGTTATAACTCTGGAAAGCTTCAACGGATCTTCGCGATTCTGAGACTGTTTTCTCGTTACATATTGTACTTCACGTTATTGGTAAAATTTCTTCGATATAACTTGCGTTTATTTTTGAAAAAAATGCAAATATGGCGAACATTTTGAAAATTTTGCAATTTTCAAACTTTGAATTTTTATTCCCTTAAAACAGAGAAATATGTCACATAAAATAGTTAAGAAATAACATTTCCCACATGTCTACTTTACATCAGCACAATTTTGGAATCAAATTTTTTTTTACTTAGGAAATTATAAGGGTTAAAAGTTGACCAGCGATTTCTCATTTTTACAACAAAATTTACAAAGCCATTTTTTTTAGGGACCACCTCATATTTGAAGTCACTTTGAGGGGTCTATATAGCAGAAAATACCCAAAAGTGACACTATTCTAAAAACTGCACCCTCAAGGTACTCAAAACCACATTCAAGAAGTTTATTAACCCTTCAGGTGCTTCACAGGAGCTGAAGCAACGTGGAAGGAAAAAATGAATATTTAACTTTTTAGCCACAAAAATGATCTTTTACAAACTTTTTTTTATTTTCACAAGGGTAAAAGGAGAAAATGGACAGATAAAGTTGTTGTGCAATTTCTCCTGAGTACGCCAATACCCCATAAGTGGGGGAAAACCACTCTCTGGGGGCACAGCAGAGCTCGTAAGGGAAGGAGTACCGTTTGACTTTTTCAAACTAAAATTGGCTGGAATTGAGATTGGATGCCATGTCGCGTTTGGAGAGCCCCTGATGCGCCTAAACAGTGGAAACCCCCCAAAAGTGACACCATTTTGGAAACTAGACCCCCTAAGGAACTTATCTAGATCTGTTGTGAGCACTTTGAACCCCAAGTGTTTCACAAAAGTTTATA
Source organism: Oophaga sylvatica (assembly GCA_033576555.1). NCBI lineage: Eukaryota > Metazoa > Chordata > Amphibia > Anura > Dendrobatidae > Oophaga > Oophaga sylvatica. The sequence continues at coordinate 106,819,946 of JARQOD010000006.1, forward strand.
ATGCCTGGGTGTGAAAAAAAAAACAATTTTCCACAAAAATGATTTTTTAGTCCCAAATTTTTGATTTTTCCCAAGGAAATTGGACCCCAAAAGTTGTTGGCCAATTTGTCCTGAGTACGCTGATACCCAATATGTGGGGGGGGGAAACTGTTTGGGCGCACGGCAGGGCTTGGAAAGGAAGTAGTAACGTTTTGGAATGCAGACGTTGATGGGGGTCATGTTCCGTTTGCAGTGCCCCATATGAGCCTAAACAGTAGAAACCCCCCACAAGTGACCACATTTTGGAAACTAGACCCCTAAGGAACTTATCTAGAGCTTTGGTGAGCACTTTGAACCCCCAAGTGCTTCACACAAGTTTATAATGCCCGGGCATGAAAATAAAAAATCCTATTTTTTTCCCACAAAAATTATTTTTAGTCACTAATTTTTTTATTTTCCCAAGGGTAACAGAAGAAATTGGACCACAAAAGTTGTTGTCCAATTTGTCCTGAGTACGCTGATACCCGATATGTGGGGGGGAACCACTGTTTGGGCGCACGGCAGAGCTCGGAATGGAAGGAGCACCATTTGACTTTTTCCAACCAAAATTGGCTGGAATTGAGATTGGACGCCATGTTGCATTTGGAGAGTCCCTGATGTGCCTAAACAGTGGAAACCCCCACAAGTGACCCCATTTGGGAAACTAGACCCCTTAAGGAACTTATCTAGATCTTTGGTGAGCAATTTGAACCCCCAAGTGCTTCACACAAGTTTATAACGTAGAGCCGTTAAAATTAAAAAATCATATTTTTTCCACAAAAATGATCTTTTCACCCCAATTTTTGTTTTCCCAAGGGTAACAAGACTCCAAAAATCATTGTGCAATTTGTCCTGAGTACGCTGATACCCCATATGTGGGGGTAAACCACTGTTTGGGTGCATGGCAGAGTTTGGAATGGAAGGAGTGCCGTCTGACTTTTTCAACGCAGAATTGGCTGGATGCCATGTCGTGTTTGGAGAGCTCCTGATCTGCCTAAACAGTGGAAACCCCTCACAAATGACACCATTTTGGAAACTAGACCCCTCAAGGAACTTATGTAGAAGTGTGGTGAGCACCTTGAACCCCCAAGTGCTTCACAGAAGTTTATAACATACAGCCGTAAAATAAAAATTATTTTTTTTTTTTTTACAAAAATGATTTTTTCGTCCCTAATATTTTATTTTCACAAGGGTAACAGGAGAAATTGGACCCCAAAAGTTGTTGTCCAATTTGTCCTGAGTACGCTGATACCCAATATGTGGGAGAAAACTACTGTATGGGTGCACGTCAGGGCTCGGAAGGGAAGTAGTGACGTTTTGGATTGCAGACTTTGATGGAATGCTCTGGGGCGTCATGTCGCATTTGGAGAGCCCCCGATGCACCTAAACAGTGGAAACCCCCACAAGTGACCCCATTTTGGAAAATAGACCCCACAAGGAACTTATCTAGATGTGTGGTGAGCACTTTGAACCCCGAAGTGCTTCACAGAAGTTTATAATGTATAGCCGTAAAAATAAAAAATATTTTTTTTTTTACAAAAATTATTTTTTTCGCCCCAATATTTTATTTTCACAAGGGTAACAGGAGAAATTGGACCACAAAAGTTGTTGTACAATTTGTCCTGAGTATGCGGATACCCAATATGTGGGAGAAAACTACTGTATGGGTACACATTGGGGCTTGGAAGGGAAGTAGTGACGTTATGGATTGTAGACTTTGATGGAATGGTCTGGGGGCGTCATGTCGCATTTGGAGAGCCCCTGATGCGCCTAAACAGTGGAAACCCCCCACAAGTGACCCCATTTTGGAAAATAGACCCCACAAGGAACTTATCTAGATGTGTGGTGAGCGCTATGAAGCCCCAAGTGCTTCAAAGAAGTTTATAACATACAGCCGTAAAAACAAAAAAAATCATTTTTTTAAAAAAAATGATACTTTTGCCCCCAGTTTTTTATTTTCCCAAGGGTAACAGAAGAAATAGGACAAATTGCACAATAACTCTTAGGGTCCAGAGTACGCTGATACCCCATATGTGGGAGTAAACTACTGTTTGGGCGCATGGCAGAGGTCAGAAGGGAAGGAGCACCGTTTGACTTTTTCAACGCAGAATTGGCTGGAATTGAGATCGGACGCCATGTCACGTTTGGACAGCCCCTGATGTGCCTAAACAGCGGAAAACCCCCAATTCTAACTCCAACCCTAACCCCAACACACCCCTAACCCTAGTCCCAACCCTAACCACAAACCTAACCCTAACACACCCCTATCCCTAATCCCAACCATAACCCTAATACTAACTTTAGCGCCAACCCTAACCCTAACTTTAGCCGCAACCCTAACCTTTACCATAACCCTAATGGGAAAATGGAAATAAATACATTTTTTTAATTTTATTATTTTTCCCTAACTAAGGGGGGGATAAATGGGGGTTTGATTTACTATTTATAGCGGGTTTTTATGTTTGGCAGCTGTCACGCTAAAAGACGCTTTTTATTGCCAAAAATAGTTTTTTGCATCGCCACATTTTGAGAGCTATAATTTTTGCATATTATGGCCCACAGAGACATGTGAGGTCTTATTTTTTGCGGTGCGAGTTGACGTTTTTATTGGTACCATTTTTGAGCACGTGACATTTTTTTATCGCTTTTTATTTCGATTTTTGGGAGGTTAGAATGAACAAAAATCAGCAATTCATGAATTTCTTTTGGGGAGGCGTTTATATCGTTCCGCGTGTGGTAAAATTGATAAAGAAGTTTTATTCTTCGGGTCAGTACGATTACGGCGATACTTCAATTATATCATTTTTTTATGTTTTGGCGCTTTTATAGAATAAAAACAATTATATAAAAAATAATTATTTTTGCATCGCTTTATTCTGCGAGCTATAACTTTTTTATTTTTTCGCTGATGATGCTGAATGATGGCTCGTTTTTTGCGGGACAAGATGTCGTTTTAAGGGTACCATGTTTATTTATATCGGTCTTTTTGATCGCGTGTTATTCCACTTTTTGTTCAGCGGTATGATGATAAAGCACTGATTTTTTGCTTTGTTTTTATTTTTATTTTTTAAAGGGTTCACAAAAGGGGTTAACTAGTGGGACAGTTTTATAGGGGGGTCGTTACGGACGCGGCAATACCAAATATGTGTACTTTTATTGTTTTATTTTTTTTATTTACAGGAAGAAATGAATTTATTGGGGAATAATTTTTTTTTTTTATTATTTATTTTGGAAATTTTTTTTTACACGTTTATTTTTATTTTTTTCACTTTTTTACTTTGTCCCAGGGTGGGACATCACTGTAAAATGTGAGATCGCTGGTCTCAGTGTGCACAGCACTCTGTGAGACCAGCGATCTCACAGGCAGCGCTGCAGGCTTCTCAGTGCCTGCTCTCGGCAGGCACTGAGGAAGCCGCCTCCCTCCAGGACCCCGGCGCCATCTTGGATCCGGGTCCTGGGAGGGAGGAAGCCCTCAGAACAGCGCGATCACATTGCGCTGTTCTGAGGGTCTCAGGGGGGCGCGCTTGGAGCCCCCTCCCTGCGCGATGCTCCCCTGTGCCCCCAGTACACCGCGATCATGTTTGATCGCGGTGTGCCAGGGGTTAATGTGCCGGGAGCGGTCCGTGACCGCTCCTGGCACATAGTCCCGGGTGTCAGCTGTGATAATCAGCTGACACCCGGCGGCGATTAGCTGCGCTCCCCCTGGGAGCGCAGCTAATCGCTATGATGTACTTTCCCGTCCATGGTCAGATTGTCACGGGTTTTATGGACGGGATAGTACGTCTAATGTCAGAGAGGGGTTAAGCTTAATGTTTTATAAAAATTTGTGTTTTTGCAACAGCTAATTCAGTTTTATATATCTAATATCTATTGGACACAGTAATGTTTCTGTCTTGAAATGAGGTTTATTGTACTAGCAGAACATGTGCAATCTGCATTCAAGCAAAATTTGACAGGTGCATAAGTATTGCCACCCTTATCATTTTCTTGTTTTAAATACTCCTACCTACTTTTTACTGACTTACTAAAGCACTTTTTTTTGGTTTTGTAACCTCATTGAGCTTTGAACTTCATAGCCAGGTGTATGCAATCATGAGAAAAGCTACTTAAAGTGGCCACTTGCAAGTTGTTCTCCTGTTTGAATCTCCTCTGAAGAGTGGCATCATGGGCTCCTCAAAACAACTGTCAAATGATCTGAAAACAAAGATTATTCAACATAGTTGTTCAGGGGAAGGATACAAAAAGCTGTCTCAGAGATTTAACCTGTCAGTTTCCACTGTGAGGAACATAGTAAGGAAATGGAAGAACACAGGGACAGTTCTTGTTAAGGCCAGAAGTGGCAGGCCAAGAAAAACATCAGAAAGGCAGAGAAGAAGAATGGTGAGATCAGTCAAGGACAATCCTCAGACCATCTCCAGAGAGCTGCAGCATCAACTTGCTGCAGATGGTGTCACTGTGCATCGGTCAACTATACAACGCACTTTGCACAAGGAGAAGCTGTATGGGAGAGTGATGCGAAAGAAGCCGTTTCTGCAAGCATGCCACAAACAGAGTCGGCTGAGCTATGCAAAAGCACATTTGGAGAAGCCAATTTCTTTTTGGAAGAAGGTCCTGTGGACTGATGAAACCAAGATTGAGTTGTTTGGTCATACAAAAAGGCGTTATGCATGGCGTCAAAAAAACACAGCATTCCAAGAAAAACACTTGCTACCCACAGTAAAATTTGGTGGAGGTTCCATCATGCTTTGGGGCTGTGTGGCCAATGCCGGCACCGGGAATCTTGTTAAAGTTGAGGGACGTATGGATTCCACTCAGTATCAGCAGATTCTTGACAATAATGTTCAAGAATCAGTGACAAAGTTGAAGTTACACAGGGGATGGATCTTTCAGCAAGACAATGAACCAAAACACCGCTCCAAATCTACTCAGGCATTCATGCAGAGGAACAATTACAATGTTCTGGAATGGCCATCCCAGTCCCCAGACCTGAATATCATTGAACATCTGTGGGATCATTTGAAGAGGGCTGTCCATGCTCGGCGACCATCAAACTTAACTGAACTGGAATTGTTTTGTAAAGAGGAATGGTCAAAAATACCTTCATCCAGGATCCAGGAACTCATTAAAAGCTACAAGAAGCGACTAGAGGCTGTTATTTTTGCAAAAGGAGGATCTACTAAATATTAATGTCACTTTTCTGGTGAGGTGCCCATACTTATGCACCTGTCAAATTTTGTTTGGATGCAGATTACACATTTTCTGTTAGTACAATAAACCTCATTTCAAGGCAGAAACATTACTGTGCCCAATAGTTATTAGATATATCAAACTGAAATAGCTGTTGCAAAAACACCAATTTTTATAAAACATTAAGCTTAAGATTAATAGGGGTGCCCAAACTTTTTCATATAACTGTATTTTGTTACGGAGAAACTTAAATTTAATTGAATAGGTAAATATGTGAAGCCCAGTTGAATCCTCCAGAGCAGTACCAGCTTTTTATTTGAATGTCGGCATTAAGTTATAAAGGTGGACTTGCGGAATGACAGAGGTTCCATCTCCTATAGATATCAATTACATCTAAGAATGCACAAATGGGATTATCTCTGGAGTCAGTGATGCTTGGAACAGTAGTAGTTGTAGTAATTCAGCTAAATTGTTCAGTCTACTGACAATTTGTAATAATAATTAGCAGAATTATGAGCACAGCTCTTAGGTTACTTTGCAGAATAAAAATTACTATATCACAATCACTATATTTATAATGTAAATCATGATGTCACAATATAAGAAAAATGGACAAGATAATATAAAAATCATGCCACTCCCTAACAGAGTTCATGAATTAATAACTAGCCAAAAACTACACCAACTGTGTCATTTTTTTAAAATTGCAAACGCTCAATTAGATTAAATATAAAACATGGCTAAAATACCTATACATGGCATCATGGTTCAGTGGTAATACATTTGGCGCATGTCACGATTTATTTTTGGATTCGTAGCAGCTCTGGTTCAGCTATAATTTAAATGTAACTTTTTTCCTTTTGGACCAGCAAGGGTAAATGTCAGTTTCCTTGCTGGCATCTGCTTTGTTGCTAGTCAGCTGATGTCTGTGGTGACCACTTCCACCGTCCTTTAACCTCCAAGGGTGGTTTGCACGTTAATGACCGGGCCTATTTTTACAATTCTGGCCACTGTCCCTTTATGAGGTAACGGATCATGGCGATTCTGAGAATGTTTTCTCGTGACATATTGGACTTCATGTTAGTGGTAAAATTTCTTCTATAGAACTTGCGTTTATTTATGAAAAAAATAAAAACATGGCAAAATTTTTGAAAATTTTGCAATTTTCAAATTTGAATTTTTATGCCCTTAATACAGAGAAATGTCACACAAAATAGTTACTAAATAACATTTCCCACATGTCTACTTTACATTAGCACAATTTTGGAAACAAAATTTTTTTTTAAGGGAGTTATAAGGGTTAAAAGTTGACAAGCGATTTCTCATTTTTACAACGCCTTTTTTTTTAGGGACCACATCACATTTGAAGTCACTTTGAGGGGTCTATATGATAGAAAATAACCAAAAGTGACACCATTCTAAAAACTTCACCACTCAAGGTGCTCAAAACCACATTCAAGAAGTTTATTAACTCTTCAGGTGCTTCACAGGAATTTTTGGAATGTTTAAAAAAAAATGAACATTTAACTTTTTTGCACAAAATATTTACTTCAGATCTATTTTTTTTATTTTAACAAGGGAAACAGGAGAAATTGGACCCCAAAAGTTGTTTTGCAATTTGTCCTTAGTACGCTGATACCCCTTACGTGGGGGTTTGGGCTTACTGTTTAGGTGCATGGCAGTACTAGGGAGGAAAGGAGTGCCGTTTGACTTTTTCAATGCAGAATTGGCTGGACGCCATGTCGCGTTTCGAGAGCCCCTGATGTGCCTAAACAGTGGAAACCCCCCACAAATGATACCATTTTGGAAACTAGACCCCTCAAGGAACTTATCTAGATGTGTGGTGAGCACTTTGAACCCCCAAGGGCTTCACAGAAGTTTATAACGTAGAGCCATAAGATTCAAAAATCATATTTTTTCCACAAAAATGATCTTTTCACCCCTAATTTTTATTTTTCCAAGGGTAACAAGCCCACAAAAGTTATTGTGAAATTTGTCCTGAGTACGCTGATACCCCATATGTGGGGGTAAACCACTGTTTGGGCGCATGGCAAAGCACGGAGGGGAAGGAGCGCCGTTTGACTTTTTCAAGTCAAAAATTGGCTAGAATTGAGATTGGATGCCATGTCGCGTTTGGAGAGCCCCTGATGTGCCTGAGCATTGAAAACTCCCCACAAATGACCCCATTTTGGAAACTAAACCCACCAAGGAACTTGTCTAGAAGTGTGGTGAGAACTTTGAACCCCCAGGTGTTTCACTAAAGTTTAAAACGCCTGAGCGTGAAAATAAAAAATCATATTTTTTCCACAAACATGATCTTTTAGTCCCCAATTTTTTATTTTCCCAAGAGTAACAGGAGAAATTAAACCCCAAAAGTTGTTGTCCAATTTGTCCTGAGTACGCTGATACCCCATATGTGGAGAGAAAACTACTGTTTGGGCGCATGGCAGAGCTCCGAAGGGAAGGAGCACCATTTGAGTTTTTCAAAGCAGAATTGGCTGGAATTGAGATCAGATGCCATGTCACGTTTGGAGCCCCAATAATGTGCCCCAATTTTAACTCCAACCCTAACCCCAACACACCCCTAGCCCTAATCCCAACCCTAACCATAACCCTAACAACAAACCTAACCCTAACACACCACTAACCCTAATCCCAACCCTAACCCTAACTTAAACGGGAAAATGGAAATAAATAAATTTTTTAATTTTATTATTTTTTCCCTAACTAAGGTGGTGATAAAGGGGGGTTTGATTTTCGATTTATAGAAGGTTTTTATATCCGGTTTTTATGATTGGCAGCTGTCACATGCTAAAAGACGCTTTTTATTGCAAAAAATAATTTTTGCATCACCAAATTTTGAGAGCTATAATTTTTCCATATTTTGGCCCACAGAGTCATGTGAGGTCTTATTTTTTTGGGACGAGTACCGATTGGTACCATTATTGGTACCATTTTTGGGCACATGACATTTTTTGATCGCTTTTTATTCCGATTTTTGGAAGGCAGAATGAACAAAAACCAGCAATTCATGAATTTCTTTTGGGGTGGCGTTTATACCATCCACGTGTGGTAAAATTGATAAAGTAGTTTTATTCTTTGGGTTAGTACGATTACAGTGATACCTCATTTGTATCTTTTTTATGTTTTGACGCTTTTATACAATAAAACTATTTGTATAAAAAATAATTATTTTTGCATCGCTTTATTCTGCGAGCTATAACTTTTAAATTTTTTCGCTGATGATGCTGCATGGCAACTTGTTTTTTGCGTGACAAGATGACATTTTCAGCGGTACCATGTTTATTTATATCCGTCTTTTTGATTGCGTGTTATTCCACTTTTTGTTCAGCGGTATGATGATAAAGCATTGTTTCTTTGACTTGTATTCTTTTTTTTAAGGGGTTCACTAAAGAAGTTAACTAGTGGGACAGTTTTATAGGGCGGGTTTTTACGGACGCAGCGATACTAAATATGTGTACTTTTTTGTTTTTTTTATTTACATAATAATGTGTTTATTGGGAATTTTATTTTAATTTATTTATTTAGGGATTTAAAAAAAATGTATTTTTACACATGTTTATTTTATTTTATTACATTTTTACATTGTCCCTTGGGTGGGACATCACTATATAGTGTCAGATTGCTGATCTGACAGTTTGCAGAGCACTCTGTCAGATGAGCGATCTGACAGGCAGTGCAGGAGGCTTGCTGGCGCCTGCTCTCAGCAGGCACTGACAAGCCACCTCCCTGCAGGACCCTGAAGGACACCACGGCCATCTTGGATCCAGAGGCCTGCAGGTAGGAGGTCATTGGAACAACAAAATCACATCGCATTGCTCTGAGGGTCTCAGGGAAGCATGCAGGGAGTCCCCTCCCTGCGCAATGCTTCCCTATGCCACCGGAACGCTGCAATCATGTTTGACTGCAGTGTGAAGGGGGTTAATGTGCCGGGAGCAGTCCATGACCACTCCTGGCATTTAGTGTCGGGTGTCAGCTGTGACAGTCAGCTGACACCGACCGCGATCAGCCGCGCTCCCCCATGTGCGCGTCTGATCGCATATGACGCACTATTCTGTCCTTGGGAATTAAGTCCCAGGTCATATTGATGGAATAGTATGTCAGATGGAAGAAAGAAAAGTCACATGACCAATCAGCTGTCGGTGATAGAGTAATCTATGATGACCAGCCTGGAATAAAGAGCTCTCTGGTTTCAGTGGTGACTCTGCTGTTTTCATGGAGTTCGTGGTCCTGGTGCCTTATCCTCTGCTGTGTGGTGCTTAACAGCAGGGACAGTGTTAAGTACTATTTCCCCTTTTTCTGTCTGTCTTGTTGTCCCTCTCCCTGTGTTGTTTACCATCTGCAGTTGTGAGGCTAGCGTCCTTGCCAGCCAGTGCACTAGCCAGAAAATAGTGAGGTGACAATCAGGGACTAGGCACATGGTGGCGGGGGGAAGGACCCACTTAGGGTGTTAGGGGAGTGTAGGGACAGGCACAGGTTGGAGTTCAGGAGGTGCCCCATCGATCGTTCTCTACGGTTAGGGCCTTCCTCACCCCATTCCATCCCTTTGTTGGTATATGTTGTGTCGTCCACTGGACTTAACCATATAGGTCGTGACAGCACATATTGTCCATTACATAGTAACGTTTTTAGACCCTCTCAGTACACACCAGTATAAGAAACACTTAATAAATATAAAAAGGTATAATTATGAATCTTGTTCGTGGTAGCCTAGCAGCTTTTAGTATTGCTTCCTTGGACAGACTTTGCACTAGCTACTTCATGGAAATCCTGGCTTTCACCTTTTAAAACCCTACACAGGAATCTGGACTTACTCAAGGTCTTTTGGGTTACATTGTAAGGAAGAAGACCGGGCTGTAGGTGCTGACAGGGCATTGGGTCCGGAACTGCCGGGGCCTTGCCTCCTGCTGCAGGGGGGAAGGAAATTGAGGAGGAGGGGACTCATGACCTGCAGAGAGGGGGGGTGGTGAGTCAGGGGTGTATAATGAGGTTTGAGCAGGAATAGAGAGGGGCTTCCCTCCGGAGAGCAGAGCGAGTGAGGACCATTGCCAGACTGTGGGGAGAGATAGGCTGCAGAGTAGAGATCGTGGACGTGTGCAGCGACAACTCTTAAATATTGGCAAGCGTGCAAAGGGTTGGAGGGTTGCAGAGGACTCCACTCTCTTGCATGGCAGCTGAATGAACTAGGGGCTCAGCGGGCAAAACCGGTGACCGCCGGCTGCCACCAGAAGTAGGACCATTTGTTAGGTGGGAAAGCCAGAAGACTCAGCACCGGCCTCAGCCGGCAGCTGGATAGCCATCGGACTCTGAGATAGAAACGGACAACCTAGTCACAATAAGTGAAACTGATAGATAGACTGTTCATCTGAATTATTGCTACCCTGTTTAACCCTCAGCCCTTTATTTGTATTTCCCTGGTTTTCTCCTTTCGAGGAACTTATTCCTGTATTGATAAAGTGAATAATTATTTATCCCTTGCTCTGTGCTTCTGCGTCACTGCATCCGTGTACCTGTGTTGCAACATCAGCGAAGTGGCTGCTGGCTGGTGGAGTGAGCAGGCAGAGGAAGGTTACATAAACCAGGTCAAAACCCGAGAGGACAAAGAATGAAGGCAAAATTGTCAGGCCCAGCATGGGTCTAAACAATCCAAGGTCATCAACAGAATATTATTGGATTATGGTAGCAGGGGATCAAGTGCTGAACCAGGGTCAAGTTTAATCTAAAGTTGGTGGCTTGAGATAGTACTAGAAAAGAGCCATGGATCCTAGCAGAAAGCTAGCTACCACAGAGAACTCTCTGCAGAAACATAGGTTGACTGCATTTGTGGTCAAAATGTGTCACTTGGCGACATAGGTAGAGGTTGTAGGAATGTGGTCAGACATGGATGTGACAGGTATATAAAATGTGAGAGGATTTTGGTGCATTCCTTGTACTTTACTTTTTTGTGCAGGTTTTAGAATGTTCAAATAGCTGAAGAATTCCTAAACGTTGAGAAATACAAGTCAATTTCTATTAGACATACTTGACACATATCCACTCCTTCAACCAAAATTATAATTGCCTTACGGTAGAAAGTGATAAAATTCTTTGCCTGGGTATAATTAAAACACTTGCATATCACTCAGTCTTACAATGATGGCCTTCACCTCCTCAGCCAGTATTCAGTTTAATATATTAAACTGGCAATTAGGCAATTACAATGTGAATGTACATACTTCAGTTTCCAGTCATAAATCTTTCATGATGATCCATAGATCTAAATTCAGTGATGTTCTTCATGTTGTGAAAGTGCCCAATTGGGATGATTCAATTACAGTCCAATCTTAAATAATGTCTCATTACCAAATAATTACATGTGGTGATTCCTCAAGAATGCCGGCAAATTAAAGATGTGTTTGACATGCAGAAGTAGTGAAGTAAAGGAAACCAGCAGATTATTTAAAGCATAGAAAGATTTATATGTTAATAAGGCAGATGTGAGTTTTTTTTGTAAGATTCTTATGTTGTTAGTGTTTATGTTGTCAGATCTCTCCAATTTTTACATCAGAAATTCAGTCTGATGTCCAGTCATTGTTTTCAAAGGAGATCGGTCCTGAGTAGAGATGGGAGGACCCCTGGATGTTCGGATCTTTTGACAGCATGGGAACCGCGGCTCTCTGACCGGCGGGGATGATTTCACTGCCAATCAGAAGCAAATGTGTGCTGCACTGCCATGCACATGACAGCGTGACAAACACCCGGTGTTCTGGTAGCTGAACCCAAACAGTAACAAGGACTTCCTGGTGAAGTCCGTGTTCAGTGTCCGTGCCCGAACAGTAGGTGTTTGGTATGGTCACTGAACTTTACTGTTCGGGTTCGCCCATCTCTAGTCCTGAGTCTAAAGTACCAGTATTTGTACAACTTTTTGCTGATTTTAGTTGAATGGCAGAAGAAACTGTTTAGGTACATCTTTCCTGTCTTGTCAAGGTTTGTTTAAAGGGTTTGTCCAGTGAAGGTAATGTATACTTTTTTTCTTTATTCAGAAGTCAGATGGTGTACAAATAGAAAAATAAAAATATACTCACCTCGATGATCCCCCTTTCGCTTCCATTTTGACATTCACCAGGTGTCTCTACTTCCTGTAAATCCCAGACTGGACCAGGGTAAGGATGTGAATTTTGTCTATCTTAACTTTTAAAGGGCATTCAGTGAAGTGCCACAGCCGCATAAAATAAGGATAATGGTGCTAGGGGCAAGTATGTGTTTATTGGATCAACAACTGGCTCATAGGAAACAAAATTTGGTTATTAATGGAACATGCACTGATTGGATCACAGTTAACAGAAGAGTACCACAGGGGTCAGTTTTGGGCCTTCATTTTCATTAATTTATTACTGACCTTCTTGATGACATACAGAGTAGAATTTCAACAAATGTAGATAATACTAGACTTTGCAAGGTAATAAACAAAGAGGGGGATAATTTAATATTACAGAGGCATTTAGATAACGGCAGGCTTGAGCTGAGAAATAGCAGTTGAAGTAGATAAATATAAAGGTATGAACTAAGGCCAAACAAAATGGATAGTCATACTAAATAGTAAACTACTGGGTAAAACTGTCAATATAAAGACTAGTGTGTATTGGTGGACACAATACTCAAGCAGTGACCAGTTTCTGGTACCTACTGCCAAGGCAAATAAAATCACGAAATGGATTAAAACCTACCATTTCTGCTGCCAATACCTGCTGCTATACATATTTTTTATATGAGGCATCAACCCATGAATTAAGCATGTACTCTATAATTCACTGCGCATTTCTTAACTCTTATTGCTGTATTCTTTTGAGACGTTTGTATATACTAGCACTACTAATGGACTTTTTCTAATTTAGTCTTTGATTTGTATGCTCAGTTACTCCTATCGATAGCACAGCCAGGGAAAACTAGTAGCTCATATTCATCATGTGCTGCCTTCTTTGTGAATTAACCCTTTGCACAATGTCAGTGTGGAATCACAAGATTCTGCTAGATACATAAAAAGCCACTTGGCCCCAAAATTTACTACCACCTATATGTATTAGTAATCATATAATCATTCAAGCACCTGTGGGCCTCCACTGACATATTTTGTGCCTAGGATTACCCTCCTCTTTATGTCACATGTGACTGACATAATTTACTTTAATGTGTAGTATCTAATTAGGCTTTGAATCCTGACATTGTTCTATTAAGAATGGTATACCTCATATGCAGGCAGTTTCTTTGTAACTGTATCTCCATTTTTAATTTGTACATTTTTTGCTAACTTTTCAATAAAGATTTTTTAATTGTATTTTTTGGCACAAGCTTCCTTGCGCTTTTTTTTGGAAATATTTTATAATTGTTCAAGACTTTTAATCTGCCCTACTAATTTACCACATATCTTTATATGTCACAAAGATTTTTGCAGAGCTTTACCCTGATGTTTCTTGGCCTTAATGCTAAATCTGTAACACACGTCTCCACCTTTTCCTTGAATTCTCTCATATTCAAGAGGAACCATTGTGCTATATCCACCATCCAGTTGTATGTGAGACTGAAATAGGAATAACTCAGGGTATGTGCACATAATATCTTTTCGACATGTGCGAAACCAGCGAGTTTTTCAGGAGTAAGATGCTTCAGCACATGCCGTAGTCTTATGTCCGGAAGCATCTGTTTTGTTTGCTTTTCGTGACATCTTTAACTACTTGTTTTTATCTGTATCTATTTAATAAAGTAATGAGAGGCTTCTAAGTGGAAGCCGCCTGAAGAAATGGTCAGGTCACTTTTTCTAATTTTAGAAGCTAGAAGTGATTAAAAGAAGCTCAAAAGACTGAAAGTTTACTGAGCAATTAGTTTTTACATTGCAGTTCATAACAATCATGGTCACAGTAGGTACGTTTGCGTCTAGTCCTGGAGCATCAGGAATGGTGGGAGGGGTTCTGGTGACCATCACTATTTTCACCCTGTTGAGGGTCTATGGACACATATCCAGTGGAAAACTATTGTGGAGAAGAAAAAAGTTTGTATATGCAAAATTCCCCAATGAAGTTACAGCACAGTGATCATAAACACTGATATTTCCTTATGCAGCAGATTCGGCACTTGGCCCTATCAAGAACTAGAGCACAGGTCTGACTTCAATTTCTGCACTCCCTATAGTTAAGGCCCTGGTTCCCTTTGTCATGCACCATCATGTAAGGCCATGCACTAAGTGTAGCAAAGTTTTGGCCAGTATGTTCATCTAAAGCGCAACTTATCAACTCCGGTACACAAGTAATTTACAGAATGAAGAGTTGAGTTCAGTTTGTCATTCTAAGGGCTCATTCACACAGTGATTTTTCTCATATGCAAAAAAAAATTCAATTTTCATCAGTATTTCGGATCACATTTTCATCAAAGTTTGATCACAGTGTCAGTTTTTACCATCATTGTTTCATTAACTTTTCTTGTATTAAAAAGAAAACTGATGGACGTTTCTCAAGCTTCTCCTATTAGTCAGTGATACATTTTCAGCACACAGGTGGCATTTGTGCACGGTCTGATTTTTTCATGAACCCTTAGACTCGAATAAAAATTTGACATGTAATTTAATGCAGTCCTCATGTGAGCAATTCCATAGATTATAGCAGATACGAGTTCAATCCATGAAAAACATGAATAGAACTTGTGCATGTCGTCTGAACAAGGCTCTTACTTTCATACCTTAAAAGCAATGGATAGCTACAGAAGATATGATGCGTCGTTTAGTAAAAGGTGTCTATATCTGTATATATACCATATTTTTCAGACTATAAGACGCACCCCAAATTTTCAGAAGGAAAATTGGGAAAAAAAAACAATGTGTCAAATGGGGGTCCGTCTTACAGTCCAAATTTAGCTTACCAGCGAACGGATCAGCACAGGTAGAGGAGTGGTCACTGGGGTCATTTGGTGCGGTAGTGGTGATCTGTGGGGTGGCTGTGTTATGTGGGGTGGCTGTGTTATGTGGGGTGGCTGTGTTCTGTGGGGTGGTTGGGCACTGTGGGGTGGCCAGGGTGGCCATATACTCACAAATCCGGTGGCGGCGGTCTCAATTCATCCTCCCTGTGCGGTGGTGGTGTCGGGGCAGCAGCGGGCCTCTGTGCAGTGTGGGGGGCTCCGCCGGCGTTCCGTCCCAGCCGGAAAGCCCCCCGCAGCTGCGACGCGGTGGCCCCTGTGGTGGCGGTCCCAATTCATCCTCCCTGTGCGGTTGTGGTGTCGGGGCAGCAAGCGGGCCTCTGTGCAGCGTGGGGGGCTCATCCGGCGTTTAGTTCCTGCCGAAAAGCCCACCACAGCTGCGACGCGGTGCTGTCCGGAAAGAAGTCCTCCGGAAAGATGGCCGCCGCTTGCTGAAGTTCAAATCTCGCCAACGAGATCTCGGGAGACGAGATCTCGGGAAGAGATCTCGTTGGCGAGATTTGAACTTCAGCAAGCGGCGGCCATCTTTCCGGAGGACTTCTTACCGGACGGCACCGCGTCGCAGCTACGGGGGGCTTTCCGGCAGGAACTAAACGTCGGCTGAGCCCTCCACGCTGCACAGAGGCCCGCTTGCTGCCCCGACACCACCACCGCACAGGGAGGATGAATTGGGACCGCCACTGGAGGGGCCACCGCGTCGCAGCTGCGGGGGGCTTTCCGGCTGGGACTAAATGCTGGCTGAGCCCCCCACACTGCACAGAGGCCTGCTTGCTGCCCCGACACCACCGCACAGGGAGGATGAATTGGGACCGCCACTGGAGGGGCCACCACGTCGCAGCTGCGGGGGGCTTTCCGGCTGGGACGGAACGCCGGCGGAGCACCCCACGCTGCATAGAAGCCCGCTGCTGCCCCGACACCTCCACCGCACAGGGAGGATGAATTGGGACCGCCACCGCCGCCACCGGATTTTTAGGTATGTTGCGACTATAAGACGCACCCCCATTTTCCTCAAAAATTTTGGGGGAAAAAAGTGCGTCTTATAGTCCGCAAAATACGGTACTAATTATAGCACAAATATGAATAAGTGATATTTCTAGAAACGCATCCATTGACATCCTTACTATATATTATTTGTGATCTTATCACGGGAGGAGCAGTTTAAAAGCATACATGTACTGTGTCTTAAAACATGATTTATTTCAGGTTTCTTAGTTTAAAAACCAATTACAATCGTGAAAACCCCATTTCACAAGCCAATCTATCTCTAATTAAAAATCTTAATAAAATACTTCTAACAGCTCTTATGAGATATATATTTTTGTCATGTTATCTGCGGAGCTTGGGATCAGAAAGACACTGTTTTGCACTTTTCTGTTAAGATTATGTGAAGCTGCCCTGCTATTGTATAAGTGGATTAATATATGAATCTCATTACTTTAATATATTAAAGACATATTACCCAAATTAAAAAAATTCATTGTGTAAATACGTTGTTTCATTCTTAACATTTTTTATTTTCAGAGGTTTATATACAGTAAACAGCGGTGCAGCTACTCGGACTACCAACATAGAAGATGCACCCAGACACCAAAGACTAGGAGGGTGCAGAGAACCCTTGCCACATAAGATACCAGTAGTATTAAAAGTACACGATAAGTACGGGGCCTGTCATACTTTTTAAATTTAATTTTACCAGCTTTATCTTACATCTTTGTAATTCTCATGCTGCATGTTATAGTGAATCATGCCAAGCACCACTCCAGCATTTATTGCAGCTCTGAAGTGGTGCTTCTAATCTAAAGTTCCTGCAGCTAGTCTCAAACTTATCCACCTCCATCTTCACCTTTCATCAGTGCCACTTCTGTCAACTCATCAGCGATCTGTATAACGACCTCCGCGGTCGTTGGGAAAACCTAGTCCCACCTGCGACGCTGGTAAAGTTGTTCATAAAGGGTGTCACACTCAGCGATTCAGGCTCACCAGCGGGACACCAATGACCAAAAAACGGCTCAGAACGTTCATGAGCGATCAGCAACATCGCAGTGGGGGCCACATCGTCGCTACATGTCACACACAGCGACGTCGCTAACGAGATCGCTACTGCGTCATAAAATCGGTGACACATTAGCGATCTCGTTAGCGATCTCGTTTAGTGTGACAGTACCTTCACACTGAACAATTGTGACTGTTACTTCTGACATCCGGACAGTCAGAAGTTGTGGTCTCAAGATGACGTTGTGGGACCAGAGATGCACCAATAACAGATGAAGACTTTGGCAGGTGAGTATGAGACTGGGAGAAGAAAAAGATTAAATTAGATTAATAGCATCACTCCAGCGCTGAGAAAAAACAAAAATGCTGGAGTGGTGCTTTACGTATAAATATAAAAGAGGTTTTAAACAACAATTATGCTTTTCTTGCCCGTTTAAACCCAAAAATGCAATGGAGAAAAAAGCACAAAATTTATTAAAGAGCACACAACTTTTAATAAAAATGGTACATATTGTACCAGAACTTAAAATTGATTCCCTAAATTAAAATGATTTGTGCTGTCATTTACCCCAATTTCTGGCATAAATTATAGTAAATGAGTTATAGGTTGCCTCTCCCGCTCCAGCCAACTTTTCAGAAGTATTGTGAGAAGTGAAAAGTTGAACATTTTTGTACAATTAGGACATACAGCACATCAATATTTTCCTCCTTCATAAAAGCCACATTAATCACTGAATAATCCACAGTAGATTAAAGATGTGTATAAAGGCAACCTTTAAACAATAAGTGCCGTAGTTATAATATATGGATAAAACTTGTGGGCTTATGTGATTTTTTTTTTAAAGAATGTATTGAAGTATTTTCTTTTGTCTTTTTCAAAGCTGTAAAGCCGATAACATTTTCCTACAAGTCCTACAGTAATATAAAACATTGTACAATGTCAGAAGAATATTAGTCAAATAACAAACTCAAAAAGCCAAGATATCCACCTAAATTTTTAAATGAAGCCTTGTGAACTTTTGAGTTTGGCAGTTCTGCTGTAAAGATTGCTAATAAGAGAATTCATTTCCAACTTCTCAAATCCCTTTATGTTCATCCAGCTTACAAGTCTGTTTATAGCCCAGAAGATTAAAATTCTATCTAAGAACTGCCAATTTGAAATTCCATTATGTGATTAAGCAAAGTTATTAATGAAGATATGGAAGGAAAAAAACATCAAAACTGTATCATTTCCATATCTCCTGAGAGAAACATCTATATTACTACCGGTTGCTTTAGGAGCAAAATCTACAGATTTAAGGGTCATTTTAATTTTTTAAGTTAAAAATAATTTGAACTATTATTTGAGATATTAAGAAAGGCATTTCTTACAGTATTAAGATAGTAAAAGGTTCTGCTGAAAAATCACATACTGTAGTATGTTATGGGCTTATTTTTTGCAAGACGAGTTGTACGCTTGAATGACACCATTGGTTTTACCCTGTCTTGTACTAGAAAATGGGAAAACAATTCCAAGTGCGGTGAAATTGCAAAAAAAGTGCAATCCCACACTTGTTTTTTGCTTGGCGTTTTTGCTAGGTTCACTAAATGCTAAAACTGACATTATGATTCTCCAGCTCATTCCAAGTTCATAAACACCAAACATGTCTAGGTTCTTTTTTATCCAAGTGGTGAAAAAAAAATCCAAACTTTGCTAAAAAGAAAAAAAAAATTGTGCCATTTTCCGAGGCCCATCACATCTCCATTTTTCATAATATTAGGTCGGGGGAGGGCTTATGTTTTGCATGCCGAGCTGATGTTTTTAGTGATACCATTTTGGTGCAGAAACGATTTTTCGATCGCCTGTTATTACATTTTAATGCAATATCATGGCAACCAAAAAACTTGATTCTGGCGTTTTTAATTTTTTTCTTGCTACATCGTTTAGCGATTAGGTAAACCCTATTTTTTATTTATAGATCGGGCGATTCTGAATGCGGCGATACCTAATATGTGTATGTATGATTTCATTTTAATGTTTTATTTTGAATGGGGCGAATGGGGGGTGATTTAAACTTTTTTAAAATATTTTTAAAACATTTTTTTTCACTTTTGGCATGCTTCAATAGTCTCCATGGGAGACTAGAAGCTGCCACAGGCCGAGCAGCCTGAGCAGATCGCCGCTATATAGCTGAATTACTCACTTGCCGTGCAAATTGCCTCTTAACAGAAAAAGAGGACTTGAACTCTATAGCGCCACCTATTGGAAGTAGCGATCCTACAAGTCACAATTAACCCTTTAACGAGTCTTGTAATGTGACTTAGGATAGAAGCCAAATCATATCTCAATTTGCAGACACGGTGTTTCGGACTATTGGTCTTCGTCAGTGCAAAGTCTGAGATATAATTTGGCTAGCTGAGAGGCTCTGGACTGAGGTCTAAGGGGCAAGGTTTCTCGTTGTGGAGAGTGACATAGCAGCTCTGGCTTGTCAAAGTAAGGAGGCTTATTCGCTGTGCAATGCTCCTCTGGGAAATTTAATATGCAAATTGCCTCTTAAGAGAAAAAGAGGACTTGAACTCTATAGCGCCACCTATTGGAAGTAGCGATCCTACAAGTTACAATTAATCCTTTAACGAGTCTTGTGAGCACTCACAGCAAGGCAGCACTGACAACCACAGCGGTCTCCAGGAGACCTCAGGTTGTCATGCCGACACACCGGTGACCTGCGATCATGTGACGCGGGTCACCGGTGTGCGTATTTCCAGCGCAATTGCCGGAAGTGCCATTTAAATGCCGCTGTCAGTGTTTGACAAAGACATTTAACTAGTTAATAGCCGTGGGTGGATCGCGATTCCACCTGCGGCTATTGCGGGCACATGTCAGCTGTTCAAAACACCTGACATGTCCCGGGAAAGATGTAGGCTCACCGCTGGAGCCCACATCAAAGGGAGGGATACTGACATCAGTGTAGTATTACCCCGATGTTGGTAAGGGGTTAAAAAGCTGTGATGCTTCTTGTGTCTCACAGCCTCTTTAATGAGCAGATCAGTGAGGTTGGGGGTGGTGGCCTATCCTAATTAGTAGATATCAATATTAAAATCCCAGAAAGCATCCCATTTTTGCCAGTCATATACCGGATGCCTAGTTTACAGTTCCAACTACAGAACCTCCATAACAGTGCCAGCTGCGGTGCTCAGTGCCAGCCATAAAAGACTCATTGCCTCCCATCGAACACTAGACACAGAGATCCTAGAACAATCTCATGCACTCAGCCACTATATAGACGATCAAATATAATGATAGTCAGAAAGCTCCTAAATAATGTCTTACACAATTTCCCACACACAGCCACAGACTTATGTCTAGCCATCAAGCTTTCATTTAATGCCAGCTAGAGTGTCCTAGTGACTCACACAGAAGTCCTATTGTCAGTGGACAACCTGCCTGTGGCTTAAAGAAGCAATGCATCTAAGAGCGGGTTCACATTACCTCTAATTTCCATGTCAGTGGCTCTGTCAGGGTTTATATCTAAAGGTCTGGAAACCGGGATTCAGATGTATGCGCTGACGGGACGGTTGACAGTAATGACTCAGATGGAGTTACTGTGTGTTCTGTCTGACCTTATTTTCGGATGTATCCACCTATTTGAGGCAAGTGCTAAGACGTAGTCAACTATGTTTTGGTGCCTGCCTCAAATAGGTGGAAACGGCCAAGAATGATGTCCGACAGAAAACACAGTGAGTCCGTCTGCATCATTATTGTCAATGGCCACATCAGAGCAATCACTCAATTCCCGGCTACAGATGTAAGCACTGTTAGAGCCGCTGACATAGGACTCAAACAGGATTTAAACATAGCCTTATTCTTATGGAAACATTGCGTCATGCAATAACAGAGCTGTAATGAATATACTGAATAACCTGAGTCTGGGAAATTTCAAGGTAAAGTTCTTATCATACATGACCTAGGAATGTTTGACTCAGCCCCCCTTTCAACCCCTACACTTACAATAACCACAGACACATTCCGATCCTTTTGGATAAATAGGCCACAGCAGCCCTGTTTATTAACATATTCACATAACAAAAATGAACATATCAATATAACATTGACAAATAAGAAATGGGGTCTATGGAGGCAATGCAACAGCTTTGTTGTGCCATCAGCCGCACCTTAGGCCCTCAACCTCACCACACCGGTTCGAGGACCCTCCTGCTTATGCCCTCAACAGCACCACACCAATTCAAGGACCCTACTGAATGGCGCCACCAATTAAATTATCCCGCTGAGACCTCAGCCCAGTAGGGACCCCTTTAATTTAAATTATACTCTGACCATCAAATGAAGCAAAAAAGGAGAGAGGTAGGTAACTGCCCCACCAAAACGGGCCCACTACTCCCCCCTGCTACCATCACCTGGCTCTCCACAGACCCGTTCCCACCAACTTCCATGACATACAATCAACTGAGCAACCCCCCCAGATCTCAAAAGTCACCCTAAATAAAGCCATAACTACCTCCTATCAGCTTCCTACTCAAATGTACTAACAGACTGTCCCTGCCCCTTCCAATTCCCCTTATATACCTAGTCCCTTTAACCAATCAAATGGCCCTATTCACACCTCCTTTTACTAACTCCCACCATAATTTTAACCCAAACCCCTCCTATCTTCCCTTATTCCACCTGTAAAGACACACACACACACTGTGTGTCTTAACAGGGGTCGCTGCATGGGAGACACAGGACAGCAAGGTGATGCACAGGCACTGCAGTGCGCGAGGTAACGGAGCAGGACCTGGCAGATCACGTGACGGCTGGGGAGGCACCAGGAGACAGAGACGAGCTCTGTGAACTGACGGGAGCTTACAGCTGCATGAGAGCCGGATACGTAGTCAAGCAAGCCAAGGTCAGAAGCTGGGAAGACGAGTAATAGCCAGGGACGAGACAGAAGGATGGTGGGGGACAAGCTGAGGTCGGTAGCAAGGCAGGAGCGCGGGTCCAGAGGGCAAGACAGAGGGAGGTCAGGGACAGAGCCAAGGATCAGAACTAAAGAGTACAGAGCAGAACCAAATTGAGAGACAGAATCAAAAACAGAGTCCTAGCTGGGTCAATCACTGGAAAACACAAACACTCAGAGGCACAACGATATCAGAGCGATAACCTTGGTCAGCAACTCAAGCAGGGTAAGCAGAAGTATCACCGACACAGAACCAGGTCAGAAGCAGACCTAAATAGCTCTCCAAAAACCAAAAAGAGGCTCTACAACTACCTAACCAGGATGGGAGCGAAAACTCCGCCCTGAGTCATGACACCACCATTTTATATCCTAGTCCTAACCCCTAAAACTCCATTTTAGTTTACTTCTGCTTAACCCCTATTAGGGCCTGGCATATATCCTGGTCATGAGGCCCTCCCCTCTACAGCCTGCGGCTTGCAGTCCGGGCCCACTTTCCTTCCTGCACACAAGTGCTTATACGTGAGTTCACAAGACTCAATACTAATAATCTCTACAATTGTAGCCCTACCAGGCAGAGCCCAAAGTAATTTGGACAGTTGCCTAGCAGAGAACAAAGGTAAGCATGTAAAATCTGCATATCTTTGTGCAGATCATCATATTCTTTCTCTATACCGTGATCACAATGTCACTTTTGCTTTGTATTTTGAATGGAAGTCTTTGTCTTTGTGGTATTTATACATGAGGGAAGGGAAATGTCAAGTGAGACAGTGAAGGGGATTCGGATTTGAGTCTCCCAGCACAAATCAAATATTAGATGTAAAAAGAATCATCTACCTTACCTTATCATTTTCACGAGATGATTCACAATATCTCGCAATTGCGATATCAGGTCCTGGAGCAGGTTGATGTGAACAGACGTGGCCTCAATAGGGTTAAAATCCTCAAAAAGAGATAGGCCTATTGGATCTACAACCTCCAAACCTTGACACCACAAGGCCTAAATAGAGACTGTGATGTTGCGCCTTTTTTATTAAATGAAATGTTTATTGCCTTTGATTACTAATCTCTTCTCTCTTCTTGCTCCTTAGAATCGCTAGATTTACCTCTTCATCTCACATCTGTCACTTCCGGCACTAATGATGGTATAAGTATACACTAATCACTGGCTACTTTATTATTCTGTCCCAAGGTTTCTTTCATTAACCTCAAAAATATGATTATATTTTATTGCCACTTTGGTAGTGCATTTTTAAACCCTGCTACTCATATCTCATATTGTTAGTATATATATATGTATATACATCTGCCACATCATGGTCTGCAACAATCATCACTCACTGTCACCGCACTAAATCTCTGATTTATATTCAGGCTTTTAATCACACTTGGACATCTCAACATGTATACTTTCAGCCTGATCTAATATATCGCGCTACCACAGTTTGAATTGGTCAGATCTAGGCACATGATCGCATTCATTTGTCAGTGATTCACTGCAGACTTTTTTTTTCCTCATTGGAACCACTGCGCATGCGCCCACCTCCCACTGATGTCACATATCACGTGACTGCTCTAGAGCATCTGTGATTGGCCTATACACGAGACTTAAACCAGGAAGTGTGATACAGCCTGCTAGCGTTACTGCATGGACGCTGCTTCCCTGGTATCCACAGCCTTCCTCACAAGGTAACACACAGGAGACGAGGCCCTGCGGCCGGACTCCTGTCATATGCTTGCCCTCATTGCCTTCTGCCTGTTTTTCCTCTAGCGCTACACTTCTGATACGGGGATCATTATCCCTACTGGTAGCTAGCCCCACTTTATAGGAATCCTCTAGGCATCTAATTACAGGTAATTGGGCATGTTACACATTAGCTATTTTCCTTTTGGCAATTTTTTACTGTTTTCTCAGACGGTCTACACATAATGAACTGTATATATTTATCACACTGGCCCCAGTCCAGCAACTGTGGGACTATGCGCTATGATGTCGCCAATTTATTTCAATGCCTTTCTATTCTGGGTACCGTTTTTTGTCACATTGCAGCATTGCATTTGAACTCATTTCTAGCACATCCAGGTATGACAGGGCTTATATAATGCATTCCTCACTTTGTGCCTTTTATATGGTGATATTTCATTTATATGGTGCCCTCCTTCTTTTTTCAGTATTTCAGGAGACTTTCCATTAATCCTACTCTCATTAAACAGGGGTGTACTCTCTGAGCCCCTTCACCAGGTATATTACCTTTCAGCAAGGATACTGCTAAGAAAGTCACCTTTTTCTACTGGATTCAAATCCGTATATCGCACCACTAGGAATCACAGAATATCCTTTTTCTGATCCTTAACAGCAATATTGTTTCTTCATTTATTCACAAACTGTATACTTTCTTGGTCTTTAACTACCTCTCTAGTGCTCATTATGACCCCTAGTATCGCCGGAAACACACCGAACTCACCTCACCTGGATTTCTCCAGCATTGACTATATAATTATAGCTCTTTTGACACCTATCACCCTCCCCCTTTTTCTTTTTTATGTCTGTTATAGTTCAAGCATCCTTGGATGTTTATTCACGCATATCTATCTCTGTTTTTTTCAACAAATGAATTTTGTTTTCTCTGTATATATATATTTCAGCAACACTGTATGGAACCATTTTTCTGATGAAGGTCCCACAAAGGACTGAAAACGTTTAAAATGGACTTCTGTTTGTCTGGATGCACTATGCCGTATATACCATGGCATTTACATGTTGCCCATCTTTATAAAATTAGATCTTTTTTGACTCATCGTAGCCATGTCACATTTTCTAGACACTTCAAAAACCATTAGGTTAAGGTAAGTTTAGAAAGTATCTAAACATAAAAGAACTGTCCAAAAGTATAATTATAATGCAAAATACACTGTACTACTGTTGTAAAAAAAATTGGTGCATTTTGATTAGTAAATCAACTTCCATTTTTCACTGGCAGGCAACTATGTTTTGGTATTCTGAGTATGCCAAAGCTCTAAAGGAGCGATCATCAGATCGTGGTGTAAAATCCCCTTGTAGGTCTATAAAATAATTAAAGGTTAATCAAATTTTTTGAAGAAAGATTCAATGTTAAAGAAAAACATTGTGACATGAAATATATGGTTTATTTTGTGTTATAAAAAACTATGTATATATATATATATATAGTTTTGTCACAATTGCAGCAGCCTGTATCATGACGTTGCCCTAATATTTAAACTGCATGGTGAATGATGAAAAATAAAATGCAGAAACATGTGCATGATGGCCTTCTTTCACTTTCCCTCTCCAAAAGATATAGATACATCACCAGAAAAATAGAACAGTTGTGGCATTTTTGTCATGAAAAGCGTAAAAAAGTAAACTTAAAGGCCAATTCCAGAGTTTTTTTTATTCATTTCAAAGCAGAAGTGGTGTCACTAATGTACGTTCCCTGCCCCTTGTATTTTACTTAGTAGTCTCTGTCTTCATCTGTTCTCGGCGCCGGTGGGTTTCCGGCGGTTTGTGGCCTGTCGGATTGCTCCAGTGTTTGCTGGCAAATCTGAAGTCACAGCTCAATGTGAGTCTATGAGAGCCTGAACGAGGCCAGAACAAGGCTTACATTGAGAGCTTTTGACCGTTACCTCTGACAGTTAGAAGTTGTAGTCATAACATGGTGGCGTGAGACTGGAGATTATGTTGCCATAATTGTGTCAACTAAAATAAATGCTGCGCAGTGAAAAATGTAAGCTTTAAATACAAAAAAAATTTCCCTCACAAAAAAAGTTCATAAAGGTTAATTAAAAGTTATATATACACCAATATGGCCCCATTGGCAAATGCAAGCCTGTGGAGGCATACGATCACCGGAAACATGAGATGCGGCTGTTGCCTGTTTGCATAGTCAGCCTGGTCTATTCTATGTCTGCAATTATGGAATAAAGTACATTGATAACTAATTGATGAGTGCAGCATCTAGGAATCTTCTACTTATATGAATTTTAGCCATCTTGTTATTGCTAAGCCCCATTGAGTACCTAATGACTCTGCTGCTTCCCGTGGAGGAATACTTGCAGAGCAGTGCTGATATTTTCTTCTGCTTTGGATTGAAAAATACAACTCATCTTGCATCCAACAGAACCATAAGATGCATAATAATGCAATCTAATGTAAGGGTAGAAGGATGTGCAGTACGGACAATTCCAGAGTTCACACTGACTTGTCCTGCACTAATCTGCTACGGATTCCATTCCCAGGTGCAGGCTGCAGATGACTGGCTCAGTAGAGGAACTGCGCCTGAAAATGCTCCTACACGAACAATACATTCCGAGACACATGGGCACACCATATGCTAGCGTACAAATCCTGATTCCTGACACAATGTCAGTTTGCTGTGGCTTTCCATTTTTGCCATATGCTCCTTGTATTTGTGCCATTTCTTCTTGTAAATGGTTAGCACATATTGTATCCTATCACAGCTACACTACCGGTACGTACTCTGAATGACAAAAAAGAACGAGTTACCTGTGCAAATGAAAAGCCGAAAATCAATATTATTCACTGTTCTTCTGATTAAAAGTACACTAAAGATGTGCGCAATAAAAAAGCGTTTTCAGCAGTAACAGATGTTTCTTTGCAAAATGTTATGTCTTACTGAAATGAAACTTCTTTTCCTAAGGCTAGGTGACATACGAGTCACTCAGTCACTCAGTGCAACACTTTTCCTTTAGTGTCAGTGACAAAACAGCTGCAGTCTCATTTGGAAATTAGACAATAGACTCATCCATGACTGAGCATCACGCCACCCCAGCCTGTATTATAATATTTGTAATGTACCAGAGACACCGGCTTTGGTGGTCGAACTATCAGCTTTGGTGGTCGAACTATCAACCATAGTCTCAATGAAGGACACTAATAACTGACCTGACCTGCACATAGACCCTGTTCACACTGCATTTTATTTTTATTCGTTTTATTGACAATTGTTTTTAACAAGATGAAACATATTTAAAAAACAAAATTACATTTAGAAAGATAAGTAGAGTTGGATATGCAGTTCCTTACACTGTTATCTCATCAGTAAAACGAGTAATACCTATGATGTATTGATTAGTTATATTAACAATATATGCATTGCATAAATACTGTAGAATAATAACAAAATGAAAAAACTAAA
This sequence comes from Oophaga sylvatica, assembly GCA_033576555.1. Taxonomy (NCBI): domain Eukaryota; kingdom Metazoa; phylum Chordata; class Amphibia; order Anura; family Dendrobatidae; genus Oophaga; species Oophaga sylvatica. The sequence goes on from JARQOD010000006.1 coordinate 106,847,217, forward strand.
TTAAAAAAACTTTAACAACATGACTTTGTGCTGCCAGACATAGGCAGACCATTTTGCGATGTCATCCTATCCCCTGATGATGCCACAGGGTGAAACATGTTGAGAAGGCTAATGGCTGTTTATTTTTACCAGCATGCACTGGAATTTGAACAGGGTCCACTAATAAGTAGGCATTGATACAGGGTCTATAAGATGCACAGAGGCAGCAAATAAGCAGCATACAGTATATGCTGATCTGATGAACTAAGGTGGTTTCGGCAGGGCCATAGACAATGATCCTGCCGATCCTGTATAGCAGATATAACTAAGAAGAAATAAGCAGCATGCTTGGTATGCTGGCCTAATTACTTTAGAAGGTATCGACAGAGCCATTGATAATGAGCCGTCGACCTCTGGTAGCTGGCGTAACTGACTATGAATGATTGCAGCCATATCAAGAATCTATCCTTGTCTATCAGCAATTCAGTTTTGAAGGAAATAGTAAGTTATATGTATGATTTGGGAAATTTGTGATCTCTAACACTGTTTTTTGCCGCTAACAGATAGCTATAATATTAGCTTGAACAGTTTAGAAAACTTGTGACCGACCGTTCTAAATAAATGTCATGTGGTTTCAGTTACTTATTATCACATTATTAAAAGTTAAGTTTTAGTTGGGGTCTTTAAAAGGGATCTTTAGTTGCCTCAGGCAATTTGGTATAAAACGCCCACAATAATCGGTCCAATTTTCTCATACGCGTAAAAAAAAGAAGAAACGGACATCTGAATAATAGAAACACGTTCACAAATTCAGTATTTCTCGCCCACTTCCCATTTTAGCATGCAAATACTAATGTAAAATACTGATCAAATACTGATGGGTATTTGGTGAGTTTTTGATGTTGCATAATTTTTGCACCTATTATGTAAATTAAGTTACTTGCATTTTTTTTGTCTTTGTTATTTCTTCTTGTTATTTGTTTTTTACAAAACATTATTGATAGTCATTTGCCAATTACAAGGATTACATGCATTCTTTGATACATGCAGCTGAAATGCACTAAAAATGCATGTGCATTTTTTTACCTGTGGATTTTCCGCATCTCACAAAAGTTTATGGGGAAAATTACACATAAAACTCAGTGTACCTGCAAATGAAATTGACATGTTGCAAATTTGAAATTGTTACACCTAGTTCTGGCGCCGCTCCCTGTTCTGGCCTCTCTCCTGGGTCTGGTCCTGCACCCACTCCTGGCGCCGTGTTCCCCGATGCTGGTGCTGTACCTCTGCGGGGTCCCTGTCGGGATCTCTGCTCTCTGTCTGACCCATGCTGTCCTGCTGCTGCCTCTCTCTCCTCTGCTTCCTGGCGCGCTGCCAGCAGGTCCCCATGGAGAGTGCTTAGGGTGCACGCGTGCATGCTCCCAGTCTCTTAAGGACGCAGCGTGCATTTTTTGAAAATGTCAATTAACCAATGGTAGAGCACTGTTTGCTATTTCTGGCCCCTCCACCAGGGAGTGTGCCGGAGCAACAAGTATCTACTGTTGCTAGCTTCCGGTTACGCTGTGAATGTGTCTGTGTTTTTGCAGTATTCTGCCTTCTGCTTTGCTTACACTGTTTGTCTCCACAGACTATCAGTTACCTGTTACCCCGCTGTCCAGGGCAACATCTGTACTGTCTACACCAGCTCTGTTCCATTCCGCCACTCAGCCATCCAAAACTCTGGACAACACCGGTACCAGCTTATACCCGAGTACCTGGGACTCGCCAGTCAGATCCATCATATCTGTTAAAACTGTTTACCCATTGGTCCTGCTGAGACAGCTGCCACGTGTCCGTGGTCTAACTGGAGGTAGCACCTGTGTCCCCCAGACATTCCATTCTGACACTGTTTGAGGGGACTTACTACGGGTGTCTGGGGCTTACTTAGTCACGCCCCTTCGGAGCCCCCCAGTCCGTGGTCCCGAGGTTCCACAAAAACAATAAAAGACGAATGTGAACTTCACCACCTTTGCCTCCGCTTTCATTCGTTACAGAAACACCCACACTGCAGGTCAGTTTACATGCAGTAAAACAAATGCAAGTGTGCATGAGATTTCTATACATTCCATCCACGTTGCTGGAACTTTAAGATGCTGTGTTATGCACCATCAAAAACTCAGCAAAAAAGTTATTTTGGGAACGTAACCTTAAGGGCTTGTGCACACAAGTGTAAAAGTCGGACTAGTGCTGTCCATGGTTTTGTCCGATAGCACTTGTACCCATGTTATTCTATGGGGCTCTGTACATGTCCAATTTTTTCCTCGGACTGAGTAAAAAAAATTGCATTATGTAAGATTTGCCTCCAAGAATCAGCTTGAAAAAAATGGGAAGGAGGTGCCACTCATGTGCTGCCGATGATGAATCCAAGGTATATCCAAACGGATTATGTTGAACTATTTATTAAACAGGTTTGTAGAGTCAATGTGTTTTGAGGTCACACAGGACCTCTTCATCAGGACAGTGGTTTCTGTCCTGATGAAGAGATCCTATGTGACCTCGAAATGCATTGACTCTACAAACCTAGTTGAAATAATTCAATGTAATCCGTTTGGATATATTTTGGATTCATCATTGGTAGTGCTTGAGTGGCACCTCCTTCCCGTTTTTTTAATTCCATTTGGTCCTTCTCAAGACCGGTGTCCTTGCAGCAGCTGTGATATTTATCTACACCAGATACATGTTGCTTCGTAGCACTTTCTCTGCACCTCATTGTTACCGGTTAAGACCCTATTGCGCTTTAATCAGAGTGTGATTAGCATAATCGGACCGATTTCCTCGGATGAGAGAAAAATTATCATATGACTTATACTGACAGGTATAGTAGTATCTGTGATATGGAGCAAGGAGCATGCCCAATATATGCTTCATATGAAAAAGAACTACTTAATTTCTAAGGGATACTGACACCCAGACTGAGGAAATCAATAATGATGCAGACCTGAAAGCATAGAAGACAATTAGTTGAACATATTGCATGCGTCATACAATGCCCATAATGTGTTCTTAGTAGGCAAAAAGTCAAAATTAAATCATTGTTATATAGTGAGCCCTTTTCTATAAAAAAAATTGTATGTATTATAAATGGGAGCTGCCAGAGATCATACTATTGTGTATTGATTGGAAAGGTTGAAATTACCATTACCAACAAGTCTCATGCAAACACCCGTCTCCGGCAGCACTGCTGAATAAATGGGGTGATAAGAGGGCACAATGACTAATGTGTGTGCCTGCCATAAGAGGATGGCCAAGTAAACAACCTATGAATGGGTATTGATTTTGTCTTACCAAGATGACTATATCGCATTTTCGACAATCTCCCTAAACGTTTCCATTTTGTTTCTTGCTCCACATCACCCCACATTAGTCTTCACATGCAGCTCTTATCAAAGCGCTCCAGATATTTACATCTTCATCTCTGTGCCATGGTTTATTTAGCTTCTTTACAGCATCAGATTAAGATGTTTCCCTTTTCATCTGAACAAAGCTCCAGCCCTGATGCTTGTCTACAGCTGGTCGCATTCCAAATTCCTTCTATTTTCCATCCGACTTTCTACTGTGCCTATGTTCCATTGCATTCACTAAATTCTTTAGATACGTGAATCATTTAACTAAAATTATGTCATACAATTTTGCCAGTTTATCTTTAATTTTCAAGAAAAAGTTGTAGTTTTTTTTAGGCAGTACCACTTGGATTTCTACAAGCCTCATTTAGGTGAATGGGATAGTCACAAACAGTATTGGACGTGGGTGCGAAGGGTCCACCAGTAACATTGACCCAGGGAGTCCAATATTCAGTAACATGTAAATATTACAGGGGCCCATCAAGAGTTCCACCTCTTCCCCTGTTGGCCAGACAGAGCCCAGTAGGAAAAGTTTCTGCAGCAAACCTGCAATGTGAGAACACAGACTAACAGCTATTTGCACCAAATTTAAAGAGAACCTGTCATAAGAATTGTATACCCCAAACTAAGGGTATTATGTAAAGGTGTTTCAATGCAGAATAAATCCTTACATTTCTTGAAGAAATCCATTTAGCTGCTTTAGAAAAATACATAATTGAAATTGTATGCTAATGAGATACAAGTGTGCTGAGGCGGACACTGCACTTACAGCTCTCCTGCCTCTTTGCCTATCCCCTGCCCACTGCCAGCCTCCTGACTCTGACTCATGGGCGTACCCACCATGGGGCAGGGGGGGCAGCTGCCCCCCCCTAGAACAGCGATGGCGAACCAGCACGCGTGCCAGAGAGGGAACGCAGAGCCCTTTCTGCTGGCATGCTTCATCGCTGGCCCTAACCTGACCCATCCTTTCTCACACGGCATTCAGCGGTGCGGCTGGATGACATCATCCTCTGTGGGCCAGTGAGAGGAAGTGTGGGAGAAGAGGAGGAAGCGCGGGAGGAAGCTGCCAGCGCCAGAGAGCTCAGAGCAGCGGTGAGAGGTGTGTGTGTGTGTGTTTGTTGAGCGGAGAGCAGCGGTGAGGTGTGTGCAGATGGGAGTAATGGAGAAGTGTGTGTGTGTGTGATGGGAGTGATGGAGAAGGCAATTATGGGAGTGATAGGGAGGGCATCGATGGGAGTGATAGGGAGGGCAACAATGGGAGTGATGGAAAAGGCAATGATGGGAGTGATGGAGAAGGGGATGATGGAAGGGATGGAGAAGGCAGTAATGAGAGTGATGGAGAAGGCAGTGATGGGAGTGATGGAGAAGGCTGTAATGGGAGTGATGGAGAAGGCAGTGATGGGAGTGATGGAGAAGGCAGTGATGGGGAAGATGGGAGTGATGGAGAAGGCAGTGATGGGGATGATGGGAGTGATAGAGAAGGCAGTGATGGGGATGATGGGAGTAATGGAGAAGGCAGTGATGGGGATGATGGGAGTCATGGAGAAGGCAGTGATGGGGATGATGGGAGTGATAGAGAAGGCAGTGATGGGGATGATGGGAGTGATGGAGAAGGCAATAATGGGAGTGATGGAGAAGGCAATGATGGGAGTGATGGAGAAGGCAATAATGGGGATGATGGGAGTGATGGAGAAGGCCATGATGGGAGGGATGGAGATGGCAATGATGGGGATGATGGGAGTCATGGAGAAGGGGATGATGGGAGTGATGGAGAAGGCAGTGATGGAGAAGGCAGTGATGGGGATGATGGGAGTGATGGAGAAGGGGATGATGGGAGTGATGGAAGAAGGCAGTAATGGGAGTGATGGAGAAGGCAGTGATGGGGATGATGGGAGTGATAGAGAAGGCAGTGATGGGGATGATGGGAGTGATGGAGAAGGCAGTGACGGGGATGATGGGAGTCATGGAGAAGGGGATGATGGGAGTGATGGAGGAAGGCAGTAATGGGAGTGATGGAGAAGGCAGTGATGGGAGGGATGGAAAAGGCAATGATTGGGATGATGAGATGATGGAAAAGGCAATGATGGGGGTGACGGAGAAGACAATGATGGTGGTGATCGAAATGGCAATAATAGTGTGGTGAGGAGGAAATGATGGAGGTGGTGGAATGGGCAATGATAGGGGGGTGGAGGAAAAGGCAATGATGGTGGTAGTGTAAAGGACAATGATGGTGGAAAGGGCAATAATGGGGTGATAGGGGAGGAGGAAATGATGGAGGTGGTGGAATGGGCAATTTCTACATTTCTACATGAAGGTGATCAGGATGGGGCACATTTCTACATGGAGGTGATCATTATGGGACAATACTACAAGAAGGGGACCATGATGGGGCACATTATTAAAAGAAGGGGACAATGATGGGGCATATTACTACATGAAGGGGACAATGATGGGGCATATTTCAGGGTGGAATCTGCTTGCATTCCATGCTAAAATCTATCTATCTATCTATCTAAAAAGAAGAAAATTAGAGCAGCACAAAGTAAGAGTCGGGGTGCAGAGCCCCCAGGCAAATACCAAACATCAATTATAGAAATCCAGAAAAATTGGAGGCAGCACACCATTTGTAGTGGAAAAAAAAGCTATTTAATAAGCTCAAAAGGAGACGTTTTGGTCCAAACAACAGGAACCTTTCTCAAGGTTCTATCTATCTATCTATCTATCTATCTATCTATTCTATCTACTATCTATCTATCTATCTATTTATCTATCTAATATTCATGTTTTTTTCCCCTAAAGATCAATCCAATTGCTGTGTCTGGAAAGGGCAGTGTGAGTGGCTCAGTGTCAGTGTGTGATAAGCATGCATGAGCTTGAAGTCCCCTGCTGAACAGAAGAGAAGACTGCAAAGGTAAGCTTAAAATCAATGACTTGTTTACATAATAGGATTGATCATGGCGGTATTTCTCCTTGTATGTGATATTATTGGTCTTGGTATAGGGGATTGTGTTGTGTATGGCGGTCATTTGTTCATTTTAGTTTCATTTTATTCACCTTTTTCGTTCTAAAATTGTACAACCTGAACGACCATGGCTTGCCCCCCGCTAGTTTTGATCCTGGGTACGCCCATGCTCTGACTGACAGGTCACTGAAACATGAGTGACCAGTGAGTCAGAGTCAGGAGGCTGGCAGCAGGTGGAGAATAGGGAGGCAGGAGAGCTGTAAGTGCATTGTCCACCCCACTGCACTTACCACTCATTAGCATTAGCACATTAGACTGAGATGTAAAAATCTGATGACGGGTGCCCTTTAACAATGATTTCAGTCAAATACACTCTAGCATTTGATATTAGTCTTTTATGACAACTCACATAGAAAGGAACAAAATATCCCAGAAGAACATAGAAAGTACTGCAGACCTCATTAGCCTCAAGTAAGGTCAATGTTGCCAACTCCACCTGAGATTTATGGGCTGTCACGTATGGAAGGAATACACTAAGAACGTAAGACCAACTGTCAGATGTAGAAGTGGCAGTTGTGTGATGGTAGGAGCATGTGATTCTGCTGCAGGTCTGGATAACTTGCCATTATTAAAGCAATCAGCTCAGCATGGCACCATAAATACAAACCCTGCTGTATTTTCTATGAACTAAAATGGAGATCACTACCTATTGTAGCTTCTACTTGGTTGCCAGGCACATCCAAGGGTTCATTTCCTGGAGCCAGATCTATAGTGATCAGGAGGTCCCTGGCACAGCCTTTTTTTCAAGAAAACAGACTGTCTTCATCATCTCTTTAAAGGAGATCTGTCACCAGGCATTTGTCACCTACTCTGAGATCATCATAATAATGTAGACAAAGACCTTGATTCCACCAATGTGTAACTGACCAAGCTACTTGCTGTAGTTTTTATAAGATCATTGTTTTATTAGCAGGAGATAATCACTAGAGAATTACTTGGCCTGCTGCCAGGTAGTCCATTTATGCCCCCACCACTAATTGGCAGCTTTCTGCCTATGTACAGTGTACATAGTGATGTGGGCAGGGTTTATACAGAACTCAGCATTCAAAGAACTGATTTTATCAAAACTGCAGCCCAGTAAATTATACATTGCAAGAATCAGAGTCTGCGCCCCTACATCATACTGCTCTCAGATGGGGTAGCAAAAACTTGGTGACAGATTCCCTTTCTGGCTATCTTTAGTAAATACTTACATAACTGATAAAATAACAATTCTGGAGCATCACTATGGAAATATTTGTTATTGTTATCTCACATGGAGAACGAGTATTTACTAAGGGCCCCGTCACACATAGCGACACACCAGCGATCCCGACAACGATATGCACTTGTCAGGATCGCTGGTGTGTCGCTACATGATCACTGGTTTGGCAGCTCAGGCAGCGATGAGGACAGCGACACTGCGGGTAACGTCGCTTAGTTACCCACAGTGTACGTTGGATACCAGCCCGCTGGTGCAGGAAGCTGGTAACCAAGGTACACATCGGGTTTCCAGGTGCTGCGCGGCGCCTGGAAACCCAATGTGTACCTTGGTTACCAGCTCCCCTGCAGCAGCGCGCTGGTATCCAACGTACACATCGGGTTTCCAGGCGCCGCCCGGTGCCTGGAAACCCGATGTGTACCTTGGTTACCAGCAGATCGTTGGTCTCCTGCCTGCCACACACAGCGATGCGTGCTGGTCAGCGGGAGACCAACGATCAAAAAAATGTCCTGGCCTTTGGACAACGATCAGCTATACCCGGCAGGGGGGCCGGTCTCTGATCAGTGTCACACACACAGCGATATCGCAGGTGAGATCGCTGTTGCGTCACAAAACTAGTGACTCAGCAGCGAGATCGCTGTGTGTGACGGGGCTTAAGACACATCAGGAGAACTGGCTTCTTCTCTACAGGTGCATCTCACAAAATTAGAATATTATCAAAAAGTTAATTTATTTCAGTTTTTCAATACAAAAAAATAAACTCATATACACTGTATTATATATAGAGTCATTACAAACAGAGTGATCTATTTCAAGTGTTTATTTCTGTTAATGTTGATGATTATGGCTTACAGCCAATGGAAACCCAAAAGTCATTATATCAGTAAATTAGAATACTTTATAACACCAGCTTGAAAAAATGATTTTAAAATCCGAAATGTTAGCCTACTGAAATGTATATTCAGTAAATGCACTCAATACTTGGTCAGGGCACCTTTGGTATCAATTACTGCATCAATATGGCTTGGCATGGAGGCGATCAGCCGGTGGCACTGCTGAGGTGTTATGGAAGCCCAGGTTGCTTTGATAGCAGCCTTCAGCTCATCTGCATTGTTGGGTTTGGTGTCTCTCATCTTCCTGTTGACAATACCCCATAGAGTTTCTATGGGGTTAAGGTCAGATGACTTTGCTGGCCAATCAAGCACAGTGATACTGTTGTTTTTATACCAGGTATTGGTACTTTTGGCAGTGTGGACAGGTGCCAAGTCCTGCTGGAGAATGAAATTTCCATATCTAAAAAGCTTGTCAGCAGAGGGAAGTATGGAGTGCTCTAAAATTACCTGGTAGATGACTGCGCTGACTTTGGTCTTGATAAAACACAGTGGACCTACACCAGCAGATAACATGGCTCCTCAAACCATCACTGATTGTGGAAACTTCAAACTAGACCTCAAGAAGCTTGGATTGTCTGTCTCTCCACTCTTCCTCCAGACTCTGGGACCTTGATTTCCAAGGTCTAATGTAATGTATCCACAATCAATGATGGTTTGGGGAGCCATGTCATCTGCTGGTGTAAGTCTACTGTGTTTTATCAACACTAAAGTCAGCGCAGCCGTCTAACAGGAAATTATAGAGGACTTCATGCTTCCCTCTGCCACAAACTTATTGGAGATGGAAATGTAATTCTCCAGCAGGACTTTGGTACCTGTTCACACTGCCAAAAGTACCAATACCTGGTGTAAAAACAACAGTATCACTGTGCTTGATTGGCCAGCAAACTTGCCTGACCTTAACCCCATAGAGAATCCATGGGGTATTGCCAAGAGGAAGACGAGAGACACCAGACTCAACAATGCAGACGAGCTGAAGGCTGCTATCAAAGCAACCTGGGCTTCAATAACACCTCAGCAGTGCCACAGACTGATCACCTTCATGCCACGCCGCATTGATGCAAAAGGAGCCCTGACCAAATATTTAGTGCATTTACTGAACATATATTTCAGTAGGCCAACATTTCGGATTTTAAAATCATTTTTTCAAGCTGGTGTTATAAAGTATTCTAATTTACTGAGATAATGACTTTTGGGTTTTCATGGGCTGTAAGCCATAATCATCAATATTAGCAGAAATAAACATTTGAAATAGATCACTCTGTTTGTAATGACTCTATATAATATTTGAGTTTCACTTTTTGTATTGAAGAACTGAAATTAATTAACTTTTTGATAATATTCTAATTTTGTGAGATGCACATGTAAGTTGAATGTCCTTGTACTTGTAAACTGTAACTGTAGAGTAATGGTGCCATACTTCAAAGCTACCATCCAGAATACAAATACATGTCTACCTCCGACTGAAGGAATCAAAATAAATTTTAGTTTTTCTTAATCTAATCAAATTCCTTGCATAAAGCAAATAGAGATGATGTGAGAATCTAAAAAGTGTCTCATGCATACATAAGTTACCGCATTACCGCAATAAGAATGTGTGCACTAATTAGGACTCATTTGCTCCATGCTTGCGCGCATATGATGTGCTGTAGTTTCTGAGGTGAAAATCATTCAAGTGCATTTAAATGAATTTCTTAACACATTTCGTTTCCCTGAAAGGGTTTTCCTATTTTCTATAAATAAGGCATAATCACTGTATAATGTAAAAGTCTGCATTTTACTAATATGCTGTATGTTGCACTTCACATTTTTGCCATTTCTGTGGTTTGTCAGTTTATGGCAACATCTGGTGCAGGCATGCGGGCCTGGTCTTGTCTATAGGAAAGAGCTTGCCACAATGGCATCTAGTTCACATGAAATACTATATTCTATCAGCCTGAAGTGGGGTCATGTTAGATCACAGAGGATCGCTCATCGATGTAAAGGAAAATGTAGCCAATGGCTACTGATATCTTAAAAATGTTAAGAAGAGTTAGCTCTACCCACTTACTCCACATTTCTAGGTCTGCAATAGAGAGTCAATGTAGCAATATTTCATAAGGAGAGGAAGAGCTGTCCCCCAGGGGAAAGAGAGGGGGAGGTTGCACACACCTAGACTTTTATGCCTGAGGAGGCAAAATAACTTTCTGCCACATACCGTATATACTCGAGTATAAGCCGACCTGAGTATAAGCCGAGGCACCTAATTCAGTAAGCTTATTGACTTGAGTATAACCCGGGCATGCATTGTCCCCCGTCCCTCTCCTGGTATGCATAACTCCCCTGTTCCTGTCATTGTATGTATGGCACCCCAGTCCCTGTCCTGCTGTGCATGGCTCCCCGGTCCCTGTCCTGCTATGCATGGCTCCCCGGTCCCTGTCCTGCTGTGCATGGCTCCCTGGTCCCTGTCCTGCTGTGCATGGCTCCATGGTCCCTGTCCTGCTGTGCATGGCTCCATGGTCCCTGTCCTGCTGTGCATGGCTCCATGGTCCCTGTCCTGCTGTGCATGGCTCCCCGGACCCTGTCCTGCTGTGCATGGCTCCCTGGTCCCTGTCCTGCTGTGCACGCTCCCCAGTCCCTGTCCTGCTGTGCATGGCTCTCCGGTCCCTGTCCTGCTGTGCATGGCTCCCCGGTCCCTGTGCTGCTGTGCATGGCTCCCCAGTCCCTTTCCTGCTGTGCATGGCTCCTCAGTCCCTGTCCTGCTGTGCACGCTCCCCAGTCCCTGTCCTGCTGTGCATGGCTCTCCGGTCCCTGTCCTGCTGTGCATGGCTCCCCGGTCCCTGTGCTGCTGTGCATGGCTCCCCAGTCCCTTTCCTGCTGTGCATGGCTCCTCAGTCCCTGTCCTGCTGTGCATGGCTCCCCGGTCCCTGTCCTACTGTGCATGGCTCCCCGGTCCCTGTGCTGCTGTGCATGGCTCCCCAGTCCCTTTCCTGCTGTGCATGGCTCCTCAGTCCCTGTCCTGCTGTGCATGGCTCCCCGGTCCCTGTCCTACTGTGCATGGCTCCTAGGTCCCTGTCCTGCTGTGCATGGTTCCCTTGTCCCTGTGCTGCTGTGCATGGCTCCCCGGTCCCTTTCCTGCTGTGCATGGCTCCTCGGTCCCTGTCCTGCTGTGCATGGCTCCCCGGTCCTGCTGTATGCATAGCTTACTCCCCGGTCCCACTGTATGCATGGCTCACCTTCCCCCATCCAACTCACCCTCCTCGCGCTGTCGCTGCATCTCCTTTGTTCCGGCGTGGCAGCTCTCCTGTGCTGAGCGGTCACATGGTACCACTCATTAAGGTAATGAATATGCGCTCCATGCCCATGGGAGTGGAGATATTTGCATATTCATTACCTTAATGAGCGGTACCACGTGACCGCTCAGCACAGGAAGAGATGTCGGCACCTGGACAGAAATGCAGGGACAGAGATGCAGCAAAGGCGCAAGGAGGGTGAGTATGTTGTCTTCTGAAAGCAGGTGGCTGCAGCTGCAGCTGTCACTGTGCCACAGCCACTGGCTCCTGCCGCTGCTCCGCCTCTCCCCCTCCCTCGCCGGCAATGACTACTGTATAAGCCGAGGGGGGCGTTTTTGCACAAAAAAGTACTGAAAATCTCGGCTTCTACACGAGTATATACGGTAAATAGACCACCATAACATAAATTGAACATAGTAAAAGTTTCCTTTGGTGTCTTAGAACGCCAAGATACAACTGCCAGTATCTTGACTTAAAGGGGTTGTCCACTTTATCTTTACTTTAACAAATGTATTGGGTGCATAATTTTGTGGCACATATTAACATATACAGGTCCTCCTCCTGGACTTGTTAGTGCGGCCTTCCTCACAGACTTCACAGCTCTCCTGATCACAACATGGCTGATGATGGAGAGATGTGATCAGACTTGTCTACAAGCTTCCTCCAATTGAAAAACAGCTTTTACAAATGAAGTGTTTTTGAGTTGGAGGAGGTTAATGACTATTGTGGTGCCTTAAAGCTAGTGGTCGCCATACTACACGGAACAGAGCTAGAACTTATGATGTGGCTGTGGGGTTATACATTTTGATCAATCTCACGTCCATTTTTAATAAAATATTGCTTAGTTGCAGGTGTATAATATTTGGATGTATGCGTACCCTTGTCTTTTTTTCTCTACTCATATACAGCATACTGCATAGTCGGTCCCCTCTTTATTTAGTTTTCCTGGGTACCAACACTCCCCTTATTTATCCCAAGTGTTTTTAGATAAAGAAAAGGAAATTTCAAAAAGAGCCCTGCATATTTGTTCTCACTTATTGCCTGAGACCACATAGAAAGATAGGTTTTTTAGATAATTTTTATTGGTGTTGGTGCTGTATGGCAGTCATTGTTGCTGTGGTGCTATGTCTTTGAAGATGTGGTCCAGAGCCATTGAGGCTTGATTAGCAGCATGATTGCTGTTAGTCATCAGGGTCAGTACTGCTAGTGTGCTGTTGTTGGAATATATTTGGTGCAACAACTCCATTCCTGTCTATGAGTGTTTAGTTTCTAGATTTGTATACTGTTCATAAAGTTAGAACAAAAAAAAATCTCCCAGAGGCGCACACAGGAAGAGCAGGTGACTCTATTTCCTGTTTTTCCTGTGTCTGTGTATGAGAGAAGCAGCCTGCTGCAGATGCTGCACAGAGAGACACAAAAATGATTTATTCCTGATCTATTAAGCCTATCATATATTGTTCTTGATTGTTCCTGAATAAAGAAGCTCTGTTGTCACACGCTTGGAGAGTATCCTGAATAATCCACTGCCAACAGGTGTTCTATTGGCAATGGTTGCAATACATTTAGGCTAGTTTCACACTAGTGTTCGGCAGGGCTGCATACTTCCTCAGTTAAGCCCCACCCACTGCCGCACCTCTTCCGTTCCTCTCCGCCTATGTCTGCATGCATCCTACGTGCCTATCTTTAACATTGGGTACGCAGGCCATGCGTATGGATGCGGATGCGTCCGCATGCGTCGTTTTGATGCTGCGCCAAACTGTGTTGAACGCAACATGTTGCATTTTGTTGCGGTCGGCGCAGTGTCAAAATGACGCATGCGAACTCATCCGCATACATGGCCTGCATACCCAATGTTAGCAATAGGTGCGCAGGACGCATGCAGATGTAGGTGTAGCTGAACGGAAGAGGTGCGGCAGTGGGCATGGCTTAACGGAGGAAGTACGCAGCCCTCCGCAGCCCTGCCGAATGCTAGTGTGAAACTAGCCTTAATGGGGTGTTCCATCTCCAAGATCCTATCCCAATACGTAATAGGTGTAATAATAATAATATTAGCAAATACCTCCAATTAGAAATGTAGTATAGTTTTTCTAATTCGCTATGTCTCTTTCCTCATGTGCAGGCATTGTAGGACCTTAGGTATCCATGGTTATGACCACTAGCAACTAGCTAATTGCTCTTCACTATATCAGTGGTCATAACCATTGATACCTAAGGTCCTGCAATGCCTACACATGAGGAAAGGGACATAGCTAATCTGAAGAGCTATGCTACTTTTCTAATTGGAGGTATCTGCTAATAATATTATTGCTACACTTACTATATATTGGGACAGGATCTTGGAGATGGGAATACCCCTTTAATACAGCAGGGACCCACTGAGAGGTTGCTGTGGGCTTACTCACTTTGATCAAAGTATCAACAAAGACTCTGATGTTCATTTTAGAAAAATGTCACTAGATAAATGTGTAATGTTTAGATGTGCGGTCCATGATTTATTTTTCTACAGTTCTGGTATACCTAGACCCTCACTGAAGAATGATGCTGAAATTGGGCTTTCAGATATCAAGTTATTTAAAAGTTTAGTTACTTTTTTAAGGGGATTCTGTTCATAGCATGAAGCCACTCCACTATGTCACCAAATGATTCCCTGACATCAGAATACCGCTTCAGGTGCTAGTGAAGATAACATTCATATGGCTTTGATTTATGGTACCTGGAACAGACATTTGTCTGAACTAGATATTGCTGCTTTTAGTAATAACTCTTGTTGCCATTGCAGAGTGTTAAACATCCCAGGACAGGTAATATCCTCAGCATTATTTCTACAAACAAGAAAAATCGGATGTTCTCTGGAGTTTCATTGGTGGACACCATACAGTAATAGCCATATCTGTGATTTATGATGTCACTTGGTCAGAACATCTACCTCTAAAATATATTCATATTTCATATTGGATTCCTAGCTGGCAGGGAGCGAAGATAGAGCATTCTCAATGAAAAGCTGCACCAAGCAAGATACAGACATATAGATACAATATTTTTCTTGAGCCTGCCACTTCTAATTCCCAAGATATGTTTCTACCCTTTGATGTCCTTGAATAACAGAATTTGTTTTGACTGTCGAAAAGTAAAGGAAATCAGTGGTGCATGGGAACAAGTGAGGTGTTTTATGGGGATGCCAGCAGCAGACAGACTGAGTTGAAAGCCTGCCACACGCTTCTGTTGGAGAAAGAGAAGAGTTCTTGCCAGGAATCCACTGTGATTCTGTTTGTAAATTCCACGCTACTGTAAGAATGACACCGTTCCCTGCAGGCCAAGACGTTGGAGTCAAAAGTATCAAACTGGCCTAAGGCAAGAGTATTAGAAGCACTGAACCGGCCAGAGGCATGAGGTATCAAAAGCAAGCGAGTCATGTCTGGTAGAGAATTGTCACAATCTGCTAGCATTCGTTCATACTGTGGCAACACAGTTCCCTTAGATATTTGGATAAAAAGGTGTTGCATTTTAGTTTGTTTTCTATGCATTGTGCTTTGTTAGATATTGTACTTGCGCTCGTTCCGCCTTAATAGTTTTAATAACTTGAAAATACGGTACAGTTAAAGGAATGATCCCACGAACAAATTTTAGCACCAAATTTACAGTAAAGGTGACAAATAAGTGCTTGTTCAAGGTTCAACTCCTAGGACCTCCACCGATCCTCAGAACAGTGGTTCTGTGTCCACATTGTAGCGCACATGCTTAATGACTGGCCCTATCACTGTCTAGGTGTAGAGGAGAAGACCGGGCTGTGGATGTTGACAGGGCACCGGGTCAGGAACTGCTGGAGAGGAAACTACTGTTGCAGGGGGAAGGAGATTGGAGACGAAGCAGACCCTTAACCTGTGTAGAAGGGGCGTGGTGAGCCAGGGAGGTATAAAAGGGTTTGCACGGGAAAAGTAAGGGGCTTCCCACCAGAGAGTGGAGTCAATGAGGATCGGTGCTGGGCTGCGGGGAAAGATAGGCCGTATAACAGCAATTGCGGCAGGTATGGCAAGTACTCTCAGACTTCAGCGGGTATGCAAAGGAACGCACGCCGAGTGGAGGATTGCGGTGGATTTTTCTTTACTGCACTGCAGCATAACGGACTAGGGGCTCAGCAGGTAAGGCCACTGAACGCCCGCTGCTGCCAGAAGTGAGACCGACTTGTTGGGGAAGCCGGAAGAACTCAGCACTGGGCTCAGCCGGCAACCAGCCATCCAAAGCAGGAATACAGAAGGACAACAAAGTCACGCTAAGTGAAGTTGATATTTACAAAGTGCCATTTTGGGTTACTCTTCCCCATTTGCACCCCTCAGCCTTTACATGTTTATTCCCTGTTGCTCCCTGTGAGGAGGTTACCCCTGTACTTATAAAATGAGCAATTGTTAACCCCTGCTCTGTGTTTCTGTGTCACTGCATCCGAATACCTGTGTTACAGTGGCAATGCTGTGTCCGTATAGCCATAGAAATGAATAGACTCATCATCAGGTGTGGGCTGTAAACCTCCATCACAAAGGAGATATGAGACCACTGTTCGAAAAATAGGGTGGGAGCAAAGCGATTGTAGCTTTCCTGCTGGATGAGGCGAAAATTGAAATATATCTTCTATCTGAAGTGTAATATACAGTAAACCTACAATGAATAAACATAATTCCGACATTGTTTTGGGGTTTTGCAATTCTCTCATTCTTTTTGTTGTAAACATGACCTGTTAAGATGATTTTCCACAATAATAAAATTGCAGTGGTGCCAAACGTGCACAGTTTTTTTCTTATTTTAGTGGTGACAAAAATTCAGAAGTTTGTTAAAAGAAATAGGTGGAGTTGCGTGAGGGCTTGTTTCTTTGCCTGGTGAGCTGATATTCTTATTGATACCAATTTGAGGTAAAAACAATGTTTTCATGACTTTTCTTAGGGAGGTATGGTGACCAAAAATAATGCAATTCTGGGGTGTTGAGTTTTTAATCTCTTTACAACATTTACCATATGGGTTTATTTATTTTGTATTTTGATACACTTTTATAGACGCAGTAATAATAAAATTGTTTATTTTTTTGGTTTCTCTATTTTTAACTGAAGAAAAGGGGGTGAGATATTTTTTTTTATATATTTTTAAAAACTTTAATTTTTTTTACTTTATTTTTCAATCCCCTAAGATAATTTTAACCTGCTATCATCTGATTGCTTATACTGTATACAATACTGTCATATTGCAGTATATTAATCAAAGTCTTCTATGAACCTTAGTCTAAAGGCCCCTTCACACATAGCGACGCCCCAACGATGACGATAACGATCCGACCAGGCAAAGATCGCTGGTGCTTCGTTACAGGATTGCTAATTAGCTTTCAAACAGTCCGATCTCCTCAATGACGCAAGACAGATCAGCGATTTGCATAACGACCTCGTTGGTCGTTGAGTCCTTGTCACACTACTTTATTGTAACCGATTCCGACCTCGGTGGGTGTGCTTCAGCGTTTCCCTTTCAACGCCCCCCAGCACTGATTGGTGGCCACTGCTGCGCTCTCATTGGCTCTCATATATCAACGCTATAGCGACTCACACGAGCGCAGAAGGCAAACCGGTTAATACCATCCACAGTGCACAGGAACAAAGAATGGAAGGAGGCGCTACAGCGTTGTGTCGCCCAATTTTCACACATTGGGAGCGCTGTACTCACCAATAGGGGCAGAGGGGGCATGACCGATAACATAGCTTTGTCACGCCTGCGTCGCTGAGCTCTGCGTCGCTAACGAGGTCGCTCGTCGTTTTTAAGCTTCAAACACAGAGATTAGTGCTGGCCAGCGGGACGCCAACGATGGAAAAATGGACCAGCGCATTCGAGCACGATCAGCGATAGCCAGCGGGGGGCTGGTCGCTGCTACATTTCACACGTAGCGAGATCGCTAGCGATAACGCTGTTGCGTCACAATATCGGTGACGCTTGAGCGATATCGCTAGCGATCTCGCTATGTGTGAAGGCCCCTTAAGTGTTCGCTCACACTGCTGCATAACGGGGCCGAGTTCTATCTGATGTTTTATCGGATAGCACTTGGACCAATGTTATACAATGGGGCAGTGGAGACCTGCAATTATTTTCTCATGCTGATTCAATATGAGAAAACACTGGCAGCATGCTGAGAGTAAGGCTGGAGTCACACACAACGTATAAAAAATCGGTCAGTTTTTGACGGACGAGAATTGCACAAATATTCCCTGAACAGTGATCCGTATATCAGTATATCATCCGTGTGCAATGCGAGGATGGGATTTCCTCGCATCAAAATATCCATGTGTCATCCGTATGGCATCCGTACGGCGAGATTTTCTCGCCGGCTTGCAAGATGGACATATAATGGATCCCAATGACAAGTTTTAAAACACAAAAGAAAGAATAGATATATACACATACAATAAATATATACAGTACAGACCAAAAGTTTGGACACACCTTCTCATTTAAAGATTTTTCTGTATTTTTATGACTATGAAAATTGTAAATTCACACTGAAGGCATCAAAACTATGAATGAACACATGTGGAATTATATACTTAACAAAAAAGTGTGTAACAACTGAAATTATGTCTTATATTTTAGGTTCTTCAAAGTAGCCACCTTTTGCTTTGATGACTGCTTTGCACACTCTTGGCATTCTCTTGATGAGCTTCAAGAGGTAGTCACTGGAAATGGTTTTCACTTCACAGGTGTGCCCTGTCAGGTTTAATAAGTGGTATTTCTGGCCTTAGAAATGGGGTTGGGACCATCAGTTGTGTTGTGCAGAAGTCTGGTGGATACACAGCTGATAGTCCTACTAAATAGACTGTTATAATGTGTATTATGGCAAGAAAAAAGCAGCTAAGTAAAGAAAAACAAGTGGCCATCATTACTTCAAGAAATGAAGGTCAGTCAGTCTGAAAAATTGGGAAAACTTTGAAAGTGTCCCCAAGTGCAGTTGCAAAAACCATCAAGCGCCACAAAGAAACTGGCTCACATGAGGACCGCCCCAGGAAAGGAAGACCAAGAGTCACCTCTGCTTCTGAGGATAAGTTTATCCGAGTCACCAGCCTCAGAAATCGCAGGTTTACAGCAGCTCAGATTAGAGACCAGGTCAATACCACACAGAGTTCTAGCAGCAGACACATCTCTACAACAACTGTTAAGAGGAGACTTTGTGCAGCAGGCCTTAATGGTAAAATAGCTGCTAGAAAACCACTGCTAAGGACAGGCAACAAGCAGAAGAGACTTGTTTGGGCTAAAGAACACAAGGAATGGACATTAGACCAGTGGAAATCTGTGCTTTGGTCTGATGAGTCCAAATTTGAGATCTTTGGTTCCAACCGCCATGTCTTTGTGCGACGCAGAAAAGGTGAACGGATGGACTCTACATGCCTGGTTCCCACCGTGAAGCATGGAAGAGGAGGTGTGATGGTGTGGGGGTGCTTTGCTGGTGACACTGTTGGGGATTTATTCATAATTGAAAGCATACTGAACCAGCATGGCTACCACAGCATCTTGCAGAGGCATGCTATTCCATCCCGTTTGCGTTTAGTTGGACCATCACTTATTTTTCAACAGGACAATGACCCCAAACACACCTCCAGGCTGTGTAAGGGCTATTTGATCAAGAAGGAGAGTGATGGGGTGCTACGCCAGATGACCTGGCCTCCACAGTCACGAGACCTGAACTCAATCGAGATGGTTTGGGGTGAGCTGGACCGCAGAGTGAAGGCAAAAGGGCCAACAAGTGCTAAGCATCTTTGGGAACTCCTTCAAGATTGTTGGAAGACCATTTCCGGTGACTACCTCTTGAGGCTCATCAAGAGAATGCTAAGAGTTTGCAAAGCAGTCATCAAAGCAAAAGGTGGCTACTTTGAAGAACCTAGAATATAAGACATATTTTCAGTTGTTTCACACTTTTTTGTTAAGTATATAATTCCACATGTGTTGTTAATTCATAGTTTTGATGCCTTCTGTGTGAATGTACAATTTTCATAGTCATGAAAATACAAAAAAATCTTTAAATGAGAAGGTGTGTCCAAACTTTTGGTCCGTACTGTATATATATATATATATATATATATATATACACTGCTCAAAAAAAATAAAGGGAATACTCAAATAACACATCCTAGATCTAAATGAATGAAATATTCTCATTGAATACTTTGTTCTGTACAAAATTGAATGTGCTGACAACATAATCACATAAAAATCATTAATGGAAATTAAATTTTTGAACCGATGGAGGCCTGGATTTGGAGAGACCCCCAAAATGAAAGTGGAAACAAGTAAAAATGGAAATCAAAACAAGACAAAATTAAAGTGGAAACAAGTCAAAATGATGCTCAGTATTGTGTGTGGCCTCCACGTGCCTGTATAACCTTCCTACAATGCCTGGGCATGCTCCTGATGAGGTTGCAGATGTTCCCCTGAGGGATCTCCTCCCAGACCTGGACTAAAGCATCCGTCCACTCCTGGACAGTCTGTGGTGCAATGTGATGTTGGTGGATGGAGCGAGACATGCTGTCCCTGAGCCGCCCGCCAGGGCCGTGGGGAACTCGTCACCGAGCCCGTCGACTTCTGTGGGGGATGTCACGGGCAGCCACAGCTCAGTCCGTGGCCCTGGGCGCTCATCAAAAATGGGGATATTTACAGGGAATTAGTGTTCGTATGTTGATTCGTGACGCCACCTGTAGTACCTGGTCAGGGTGATCAGCGCTGCTGTGCAGGTCCTCTGGGAGGGATGGTGTTGTGCAGCTTGATGTAAAGTCTCCTACAGGTGAGACTGTGTCCTCCCAGGGCAGGTTATGGTAAAGCAAAGCAATGGTGCAGGAGGATGTAGCAGAGGAGAGTGTGCATCGCTGGAATAATCAGAACAGTCCAGGGCGAAGGTTCTGGACGTACTTGACCCCTAAGCTTCCTCCCGGTGAGATTATGGTGGCTAGTGGCCCCTTGAAGAGACCCACTGTTCTCGGTGTTACTAGTGGAGCTGAACTTTCCCACTAGTCTAGGGACCGTTCCCCGATGTTCGCCTGGTCCTCTTTTCTTCAGGATGGGGCACAGCCTCAATTGCTGTCTCGCCCTGGACCCTTTCTCTCTCTCAGCACGGCTCCCTGAGGTGGACTCAGAGGAGCAGCAGAACAGTCCAGTACCCACACACTGACTGCCTGTCTCAAAAACTGGATTCTCTAATCTCACACGCAGCCTAATACTGCCTAAGCCCCTCCCACCCAACTAGCTACTCCCTGTTCTAACCAGCCTGAGTCAGACCATCATCCCGAATGGTCCGCCTGTGCTCAGCCAGCATGGTGTATGTTGGATGCAGTGGTTGGAGTCAATGGGGTGCTTCCTCCTTACCTGAGAGTCAGGTGCCACACCGCTGGGTGCGATGCAGCATCTCTGTGGCGACTGGACCCTCAGGGAGCCACATCCCAGATGTGCTCGATCGGATTCAGGTCTGGGGAACGAGCAGGCCATTCCATAGCTTCAATGCCTGCATCTTGCAGGAACTGCTGACACACTCCGGCACATGAGGTCTGGAATTGTCCTGCATTAGGAGGAACCCATGGCCAACCGCACTAGCATATGGTCTCACAAGGGGTCTGAGGATCTCATCTCGGTACCTAATGGCAGTCAGGCGACCTCTGGTGAACACATGGAGAGCTGTGTGGCCCTCCAAAGAAATGCCACCCCACACCATTACTGACCCACTGCCAAACCGGTCATGCTGAAGGATGTTGCAGGGAGCACATCGCTCTCCA
Source organism: Oophaga sylvatica (assembly GCA_033576555.1). Taxonomy (NCBI): domain Eukaryota; kingdom Metazoa; phylum Chordata; class Amphibia; order Anura; family Dendrobatidae; genus Oophaga; species Oophaga sylvatica. The sequence continues at coordinate 106,868,740 of JARQOD010000006.1, forward strand.
CGGCGTCTCCAGACTCTGTCACGTCTGTCACATGTGCTCAGTGTGAACCTGCTTTCATCTGTGAAGAGCATAGGGTGCCAGTGGTGAATTTGCCAATCCTGGTGTTCTGTGGCAAATGCCAAGCGTCCTGCACGGTGTTGAGCTGTTAGCGCAACCCCTATCTGTGGACCTAGAGCATTGAGACTATCCACATGGAGTTGGTTTCTAACCATTTGTGCAGACACATGCACATTTGTGGCCTGCTGGAGGTCATTTTGCAGGGCTCTATCAGTGCTCCTCCTGTTCCTCCTTGCACAAAGGCGGAGGTAGCGGTCCTTCTGCTGGGTTGTTACCCTCCTATGGCCCCCTCCATGTCTCCTGTTGTACTGGCCTGTCTCCTGGTAGCGCCTCCAGCCTCTGGACACTACACTGACAGACACAGCAAACCTTCTTGCCACAGCTCGCATTGATGTGCCATCCTGGATGAGTTGCACTACCTGAGCCACTTGTGTGGGTTGTAGAATCCGTCTCATGCTACCACGAGTGTGAAAGCACAACCAACATTCAAAAGTAACCAAAACATCACCCAGAAAGCATTGGTACTGAGATGTTGTCTGTGGTCCCTATCAGCAGAACCACTCCTTTATTGATTGTGTCTTGATAATTGTCAATAATTTCCATATGTTGTCTATTCCATTTGCATAACTGCATGTGAAATTGATTGTCAATCAGTGTTGCTTCCTAAATGGAAAGTTTGATTTCACAGAAGTTTGATTTACTTGGAGTTATATTCTGTTGTTTAAGTGTTCCCTTTATTTTTTTTTAGCAGTGTATATATGTATTTATATTGCTAAGAGAGATAGATATAAGAAAAGCTCGTAATTAATCTGCCGAGGTTCTGTAAAATCACTGCAGGAGCCGACAGGATAGAAGAGATGGATTACATACAGTAAATACATATAGAATAGGTAGATATATAAATGTCAGTGTCAAATACAATTAGTACAGTGTGTGTGCAAAATACTGGACATGTATTTAATTAATAAAAGATGATTTATCGGAAAAAAATGGCATGGGGTCCTTATATAATTAATAGCCAACAATGGCTATGCAGACAGCTGCGGGCTGATATTAATAGCCTAGGAATGGGCCATGGATACTGCCCCCTCTGGCTGAAAACATCAGCTCTCAGCCACGCCAGAAAAGGTGCATCTCTAAGATGTGCTAATTCTGGCACTTAGCCTTGCTTTTCCCACTTACCCTGTAGCCGTGGAAAGTGGGGTAATAGTTGGGGGGTTGATGTCACCTTCCTAGGCTATTAATATCAGCCCGCAGCTGTCTACATAGCCATTGCTGGCTATTAATTATAGGGGACCTCACTCCCTTTTTTTCCGATAATCTTTTATTAATTAAATACATTTCCAGTATTTTGCACACACACTGTGCTAATTGTATTTGACACTGATATCTATATATCTACTTATTCTATATGTATTTACTGTATGTAATCCATCTCTTCTATCCTGTTGGCTCCTGCAGTAATTTTACAGAACCCAGCAGATTAATTACGGCTTTCCTTATATCTATCTCTCTATGCAATATAAATACATATATTATATATATATATATATATATATATACTGTACTGTATATATATATATATATATATACTAGCTATGAACCCGTTCTACGCCCAGGTGGCAAGCATTTTTATAGGGATATGGTCTCCCATCTTGAAATGTGCTGCCCCCCTCCTATCCTGGTATGCATGGCACCCCTCATCCCTATCCTGGTATGTATGGTCCCCTCACCCCCACCCAAATCTGGTATGCATGGAACCCCATTCCTCATCCTGGTATGCATGGTCCCCTTACCCCCCAATCCTGGTATGCATGGTACACCCTAATCCCTATCCTGGTATGCATAGTACCTGCTCATCCATATCCTGGTATTCATGGTTCCCTCACCCACCAATCCTGGTATGCATGGTCCCCTCACCCCCAATCCTGGTATGCATGGTCCCCTCACCCCAATTCTGGTATGCATGGTCCCCCCTCATCCCTATCGTAGGATGTATGGTACCCTTCACCCCCCAATCCTGGTATGCATGGTCCCCTCATCCCCAATCCTGGTATACATGGCACCCCTTACCTCCCAATTCTGGTATGCATGGTCTCCTCACCCCCAATCCTGGTATGCATGGTACCCCTGTATACTGGTATGCATGTTACCCCTCATCCCCCAATCCTGGTATGCATGGCCCCTCACCCCCCAATCCTGGTATGCATGGTCCTCTCATCCCCATCCTGGTATGCATGGTCCCCTCACCCACAATCCTGATATGCATGGTCCCCTCACCCCCAATCCTGATATGCATTGTCCCTCACCCCCCCATCCTCGTATGCATGTTTCGCTCACCCCCCTATCTTGGTATGCATTGTCCCCTCACCCCCCAGTCTTGGAATGCATGGTCCCCACCCCCCAATCCTGGAATGCATGGTCCACTCACCCCCAAATCCTGGTATGCATCGTCCCCTCACCCCCCAATGATGGTATGCATGGTCCCCCCTCATCCATATCTTAGGATGTATCGTACCCCCTCACCCCCCAATCCTTGTATGCATGGTCCCCTCATCCCAATCCTGGTATACATGGCACCCTTTATCTCCCAATTCTGGTATGCATGGTCTCCTCACCCCCCAATCCTGGTATGCATGGTACCCCTCACCCACCTATCGTGGTATGCATGGTCCCCTCTCCCCCTATCCTGGTATGCATGTTTGTCTCACCCCCTATCCTGATAAGCACGGTCCCCTCATTCCCCAATCCTGGTATGCATGATCCCCTCACCCATCAATCCTGGTATGCATGGACCCTTAATCCACAATCTTGGAATGCATGGTCCCCTCACCCCCCAATCCTGATATGCATGGTCCCCTCACCCCCAATTCTGATATGCATTGTACCCTCACCCCCAATCCTGATATGCATAGTTCCCTCACTCCCCAATTCTGATATGCATGGTCCCCTCAACCACCTATCCTGGTATGCATGTAACTCCTCATCCCCCCTTCCTGATATGCATGGCACCCTTACCCCCAATATTGGTATGCATGGTCCTCTCACCCCCCATCCTGGTATGCATGGTCCCCTCACCCCCCTATCCTGGTATGCATGGTCTACTCACCCCCAATCCTGATATGCATGGTCCCCTCACCCCCAATCCTGATATGCATGGTCCCCTCACCCCCCTATTATGGTATGCATGGTCCCCTCTCCCCCCTATCCTGGTATGCATGTTTCTCTCACCCCCTATCCTGATATGCACGGTCCCCTCATTCCCCAGTCCTGGTATGCATGATCCTCTCATCCCTCAATCCTGGTATGCATGGTCCCCTCACCCCCCAATCTTGGAATGCATGGTCCCCTCACCCCCCCAATCCTGATATGCATGGTCCCCTCACCCCCAATTCTGATATGCATTGTACCCTCACCCCCCCAATCCTTATATGCATGGTCCCCTCACTCCCCAATCCTGATATGCATGGTCCCCTCACCCCCCAATTCTGATATGCATGGTCCCCTCACCCCCCAATTCTGATATGCATGGTCCCCTCACCCCTATCCTGGTATGCATGGTCCCCTCACCCCCAATCCTGGTATGCATGGCCCCCTCACCCTCCAATCTTGGAATGCATGGTCTCCTCACCCCCAATCCTGATATTCGTAGTCCCCTCACCCCCCAATCCTGATATGCATGGTCCCCTCACCTCCCAATCCTGATATGCACGGTCCCCTCATTCCCCAATCCTGGTATGCATGATGCCCTCACTCCTCAATCCTGGTATGCATGGTCCCCTCACCCCCCAATCTTGGAATGCATGGTCCCCTCACCCCCCAATCCTGATATGCATGGTCCCCTCACCCCCCAATTCTGATATGCACGGTCACCTCACTCCCCAATCCTGGTATGCATGATCCCCTCACCCCTCAATCCTGGTATGCATTGTCCCCTCACCACCCAATCTTGGAATGCATGGTCCTCTCACCCCCAATCCTGATATGCATGGTACCCTCACCCCACAATCCTGATATGCATGGTCCTCTTACCCCCCAATCCTGATATGCATGGTTCCCTCACCCCCACTATCCAGGAATGCATGGTCCCCTCTCTCCTCAATCCTGGTATGCATGGTCCCCTCACCCTCCAATCTTGGAATGCATAGTCCCCTCACCCCCTCAATCCTGATATGCATGGAACCCTCACCCCCCAAATCCTGATATGCATGGTCCCCTCTCTGTTGTGAATGTGTTGGAGACGACTTCGGAGCTGAGGCTCCCTCCAGTGGTTGCTGACGGTATTGAACCAATTAAGGAATGGGTGTCAGGTGGGACGGACTGGCCTGATATAAGTGAGCTGGCCTCCCATGATCCTCGCCGGTAATCAATTGTTGCTTCCAGGTCTTTGTTGGAATTTCAGCTTGCTATCCTTCTATCATTCAGATAAGAGACTTTCTGTTTTTTTTCTGTGGTTGGATTTTCCTTGCTTTTTGCAGTCTTGCCTTGGACTTCAGCCGGGTCCCCTTTGGGGGCTTGCGCTGCCCTCTGTTCTCATTTTGTATTTGCACTTGTTCTCTGTTCCTTTGATATTTTTTTATTGCTGGGTAGCTGTGTGTCACACCAGAGATCTGATATAGGTGGTCGAGATCGTGTGGTCTCAGGTTTTTTGTAATCAGAAGTGATGGTATTTTTTCTGGGTTGCAGACAGAATTTCTCTCCTCTACTTTACTTTCTAGACAGATTTGGGCCCCAACATTTGCTCATTCTATTTTCTATCTGTGTTCATGTTTTCCTCTTGTCTAACTGCCATTACATGTTTGGGGGCTTCCTATTTCTTTGGAGGCTTTACTCTGGGGCAGTTAGCTTTCCTCTTTCTATCTTCAGGTGTAGCTAACTCTCCGGCTGTGCCGAGGCGTTTAGGATCACTGTAGGTACGCTCCACAGCTACTTCTAGTTGTGTGGTTAGTTTAGGGATCTGCAACCCATTAGGTTCCAGCCTCTCTGGTGTCTTGCTGCTTTGGCGGTATTTTGCTCCTGTCCTCCTCAGCTACCAAGTCATAACACCTCTCCCCAATCCTGGTATGCATGGTCCCCTCATCCCCAATCCTGGTATACATGGCACCCCTTACCTCCCAATTCTGGTATGCATGGTCCCCTCACCCCCCAATCTTGGAATGCATATTCCCCTCACCCCCCAATCCTGATATGCATGGTCCCCTCACCCCCCAAATCCTGAAATGCATGGTTCCCTCACCCCCCTATCCTGGTATGCATTTTCCTCTCACCCCCTGTCCTGATTTGTATGGTCCCCCTCACCCCCATTCCTGATATGCATGCTACCTTTCTCCCCCTATCCTGATTTGTATGGTCCCCCTCACCCCTATTAAACTGCACCCATACCCCCCAAAAAAATATTTATACACACCTTTCTTCCCTGTGCTCCAGTGCCTTCCCGTTCTGCCTCAGGCCTGCCACCCCAACGCACGTTTCACCCCAGGAAGAAGCTGAGCTGTGAAATGCGCGTCGGGGTAGCAGGACAGAGACACAGTACTAGCTCAGGTGAATCACCTCCCATATTTACCTTATTACCTGCAGTGTATTTGATTACTACTATTAAGGAGGTCACTGTGTATTTCCTTTTCCATTAAGGTGATTGGCTCTCTTTATATATGGGTTTACATTTATATGGATGGCATTCACTCTGAAACCATAAAACGAGTTATCTAACTCATTGTGGCTGATATGCTGTGAGCTCTCACTTACTGTGGACTCTTATCTATCCTTTTCCTCATATTGAGTTTCTGGCATTTTTAATGGCAAATATATATGTGCTGCTGATTTAAGACCATTTCATTTATAATCCTCTATATTCATATATTTGCACTGTGCACTTTATGATAGCGGTGTTATTGTCTTTATGAGTCACTGACTATTAATTTGCATCAAGCACTTTATTATATTCAGTCTGCTTTATTAGCAATTATTGTTTATTGCACTATGCACTTTATGATAGTGGTGTTATTGTCTTTATGAGTTACTGACTATTAATTTGTATCAAGCACTTTATTATATTTTGTCTGCTTTACTAGCAATTATTGTCTATTATAATTGATTTTTTTGCCATGATTTTCATAATTATACGTATCATATTGAGGATATCTGTCTTGCATCTGAGGCATTCTGCTTACTCTTTTTATTCTTTTTGTTTTATGTTTTGACTTAAATAAATATATTTTTTAATGGATCTCTTCAGTTGTTGCTTTTTCTATCATAAATAAGGAATTGTGGTATATATATATACTATATATATATATACATATATATATATATATATATATATATATGTATTCTATGTGTATATATCTTTTCTGTCTATTTTATTCTAACCTGTCAGTGTGATTTTACTGTACGCGCACACGAATTGCCGGCTTTTCTTTTATCTGTCCATCTATCTATATAATATATATATATATATATATATATATATATATATATATGTGTGTGTGTGTGTGTGTGTTTTGACGAATATTTTCTTTGAAAATGATGTGTAAATGACATAGAGGACTGCTGTATGTAAAAGCTCATGTTAGGGTATGGTTCCACGTTCCGGATAGGCAGCGTTTTGGACGGAGCGGAAACTCTGCTCCGCCCAAAGCCCTGCCCCCTTCAGAAGTCGCAGTGAATCCGGATGTGCTCATTGAACACATCCGGAATCCCCACAGTGCTACATAGAACTGTGTTATTTACCTTGCGGTGACGGAGTGTCGCCGCAAGGTAAAAGGACATGCTGCGATCTGAAAAGACGCGCCGCATGTCCGTTTATGCAGGTCTTCCGCCTGCGTGTTTTTACGCGTAGTGGAGATGGGATTTCATAAAATCCCCTCCACTATGCTGTAACATCTGGACACTGCGTGTTTGACGCTGCGGCTGTACACAGCGTCAAACACGCAGCGTTTCCTGACTGTGAAAACATACCCTTAAAATTGCATTGCAATTTTATAGCAATCGGATGTAAATTGGATGCTAGGTGTGAAAATCGCATTTTACTCGCATGACACTCGCATGGCATTCTTCTGTTTTTCTGGTCCAGATAATGGAACTTTTTTTTTTCACATATGGGTATGAGCCCTAATAGGGATCAATCAAGAATTGTTAGCAGATATCATGATTTCAGTGGTGCTCTTAATAAAAGGTGACTACCACTTCCACCCAGCTAGCCTCAATTCCCAGTATCTAACCACTAAAATGCCACTGTTAATCTCTGACAATGGCTTTCAAATGGTGTGCTGCTTTTTGTGATGCATTTTTGGCTCGTCATTGCTGCTGTGGACATGGTGAATAGAGATGAGTGAATTTGTTCGGATTTTGTCCCCGAATCTGATTTTGACATATTCGAGCCATATTTGAACACTATTTGTGCCGAATGTATGTCTTATGATCGGTTCCGAACATATTCGGTAATTTCTACTCCCATTGACTCTAATGATGTTCGGCTGTGTTCGATGAATATTGCACAAATAATATTCGATTCCGATCATATTTGGAATCAAATCTGAACAAATTCGCTCGTCTCTAATGGTGAAGGTTTTTCATCAATTGAAAACTGTGATCTTCACAAGGTACTGAAATAGTGGAATACTGCAGTCAGGGCCGGCTCCAGGTTTTTATGGGCCCCGGGCGAAAGAGCCTCAGTGGGCCCCTTTAACACAGACCACGATTCATGATGCACAGATACAGCAGAGAAATATAGGTACAGTACAATGCCAAATACTTCACTTCTTCCATTACATGAGTGATATCTATTGTAAATTGTACAATAACTCAAAAACCGCCAAATCCTCACAGCGCACAGAACAGACTGGACAGTAGAGTCCTCCATACAATATTATGGGCACCACAGTCTCCCCCTCATCACCCATATAATACCCCATGCAGGATGTCACCCCCATATAATGCTCCATACAGAATACTGGACCCAAAATAATGCTCCATACAGAATACTGGACCCAATATAATGCTCCATACAGGATACTGGTCCCCATATAATGCTCCATACAGGATACTGGTCCCCATATAATGCTCCATACAAAATATGGAGCTCTCCTCTGCGCTGTACTGCGTTCTGCACTGTTACGGCTCAGGAAAGGGCGCTGTGGAAAGACTCCCCATTATCATCATGATTGCCTCCTTATCATCATCATTGCCTCCCCATCATCATCATGGCCTCCCCATTATCATCAATGCCTGCCCATCATCATCATCTCCTCCCATCATCATCTTCTCCCCATCATCAATGCCTGCCCATTATCATCAATGCCTGCCCATTATCATCATCTTCTCCCCATCATCATCATCAATGCCTCCCCATTATCAGCAATGCCTGCCCATCATCACACACAGACAGCACACAAGCACTCTCTCACATACATACACACACACATACACACACATACACACACAAAGCACCGCACTACATACACACAGACACACACACACAGAGACACACACACACACGTCTCACCTGTCCGGCGTCCCCGCGCTTTCTGCCACAGCCGGCCGCTGAATGATGACGTCATTCAGCGGCGCTGCTGTGAGAGGAAGCGCCGGCGCCCGCTGGAACCCGGAGCTGCGGCAGCAGAGGCACGGGGGAGGTAAGTATTGTGCCAGCTGATGCCGGGGCCCTGAGCAAGCGGGGGGGCCCAGTGGCGGTGCTGACACCGCTCTCCTCCGCTAACGGGCGCGGGGGTGCCAGACTGCGAGTGGGCCCCCCTGCCTGCTCAGGGCCCCGGCACTTGCCCGGGTGTGCCGGGTGCTGACGCCGGCCCTGACTGCAGTATATATTACAAGCTTATACCAAGCTTATACTCTACTATCAGCACAGCACACTATGTATAGCAAGAAACCAACAAAAGTATGTTCCTGGGACCACTCATTAACCCCCAAATAGCTAAGAAAGAGCAACTTCCACTGTGGAATATTTAGCTCAGTAATATCTTACAGAGAAGCTTATTCATTTTAATAGGTACTTTAAATTGCTATATTTCCCAGGAAGCCACTGATGCCTATAAATATGGACAGTCGCAACCCTCCCCCCTGTCCTTGGTGATTTCTCTTGAGGACACTGCTTTTTTCCTTCCCTTCCAGGAGCGATAACTTTTTAATTTCTCTGTCTACCTAGCCACATGAAGGTTTATATTTGCTTGGAAAGTTGTAGCTTTAAAGGACATGATTAATTTCACCATATAATGTTGTGAAAAAAATAATTATGAATTTTAATAGATCAGGTTTTACAGATGAGGCAAAATGGAATCTGCTTATTTTTTATTTTCTTTGTTTTAGGATGGGGAGACTAGAGTTGATTCAAAGTTATATTTTTTTGTTAAAATTTTTTTTTAATTAAATTTTGCTTTATTTTTTTAGTCCCATCAGTGGACTTAAACCTGCGATCGCTTGTAATATATACTGCAGTCAGGGCCGGCGTCAATTTTGAATAAATCCCCAGCAGAGCACCCCCACACCATCACACCACCTCCTCCATGCTTCACGGTGGGAACCAGGCATGTAGAGTCCATTCGTTCACCTTTTCTGCGTGCAAAGCAGTAATCAAAGCAAAAGGTGGCTACTTTGAAGAACCTTGAATATAAGACATATTTTCAGTTGTTTCACACTTTTTTGTAAAGTGTAATGTATAATTCCACATGTGTTAATTCATAGTTTTGATGCCTTCAGTGTAAGTCTACAATTTTCATAGTCATGAAAATACAGAAAAATCTTTGAATGAGAAGGTGTGTCCAAACTTTTGGTCTGTACTGTATATGAACTTGCACAAAGATATATATTTATATAAATGCAAAATACAGTAAATCATCCATAACCATTTTAGATCTGGATAAATGAGCAAGCAGAAGATAAATGTCAAAATAAGATATTTGGTGGATAATCGGAAGCAGTTTTTTGGGTAAAATTAAGAAAGATCTGAACAGTGTCTTACTGTCCATTGTGTTACTACATTTGAATTTCATTTTCTCATTTCAATTTAATTAACACAATTTTCAATAGTGACAGATACATGTTCAACTGCACAAAGTATTTTCTGGTCTATGTGTATCGTACAATGAAAGAGAATTCTAGCGAGTTAAAGTTAAAAGATTAAGATGCCCCCAGGAACAGAAAGCAGTTTTAGATAAGCTCTGATAAACTAACTACAACTGTGTCTCGTGGAGAAGAAAGGCTTTTGCTTTGATAATATTGTACATTGTATGAAGAACTTTTTTGGCAGCTTAGCTTCTCTGAGAATTTTAGAATGGGTTCATTGAGAAAATGGGCTACCGCTGACATTTGTCAAAGACATTGCTAGATTTGAAGAAGAACTGAGAAACCTTTGTGTCTGTCAAACAGACATAGTTTAACGTTTATCATAAAACCAGAAGACAGACAGAAAAATCGTACCGGTTTGGGGTCTACAAAAAATTACCGTATATCTATGTTTCAGTAATTTTTTTATATACTGGTTTTCAGTAAACTATACATTTATCTGATGTGCTTTCTTAAATAATTACATATATTTCTAGTCCCTTTTTTTGCTGATAGGAAGTTCTGTAGTTCTTGTCCTTCTCTTCATGAGGGAAACAGCCTCCACTCTCTTCCATGAAAGCAAAGGACACAACCCAAGAAGAAAATAAAATAAGCATATACCCTATAGTTAGTAAATGAATAGTAATAGTTCTTGTAAATTTCATAGGGTACTTAATTAACACTATTTTGACCAAAAAAGCATATAAGCCATCCCATTTCTGAGCTAGATATTTAATCTACATAGCTTCCTATCGAAAGATGTCTGAACAGTTGTGCCCCTGTCTTACAGAACAGGAGAAGTACTTGGGTATTTTGGTTACAAGTAAGCTAAGAAACAGTACTCCATGTCAACCAGCAGTTGCAAAAGCAAACAAAATTTTAGGATGTATAAAATGAGATAGAATACTGTAATCCCAATGTATTATCACCCCTCGATGAATCACTTGTATGGCAAGATCTAGAATATGGGATCCCATTTTTAGATCCACATTTTAAAAAGGATATTCGGAAGTTAGAGTCAGATCAAAGGCTGGAAACTAGATTATTACAAGGGATGGAAAGCCTCTCCTAAAAAAGATTCCTCAGAGGATCTTTCATTTACATGTATAAATATATGAGTGGTCAAGACTCAAGACAAAGGACTGCTACATGTCTTTATTCCTTTCAAAGACCTTACAAAAGACCAAAATGCCTTTATTACTTGTGGAGGAAAAGTTGAAGCATTTACAGTTAGAGCAGTCAGGTTACAAAATGTCCTATCACAAGAGATAGTGTTAGCAATTACTATAACAGCATTTAAAAAGGCTAGATTCTGTTATCACAACAAATGGCATTCTGTGTTATAAACAATCTAGCGATAGACAATATATAACCAGTGGAGAAAAGTTGAACTTGAAGGACCTATGTCTTTTGTCAACCTGTATAATTACGTAAATATGTAAGACAGATTAAGATTAAGTGGACATTAAAATTCTATGTTTGTATTACAGAGCTCAAAATGAGTTCAATAGACTCCAAGGGGAACTCTGAGTATTATAAACATTTTTTTCCAGGTCATTAGAGGAATTTTAGCTAAGCAATTTACCGCAAATCGAATGTTGTGGGAAAATTCTGCAAAACAGACGAATTCGAATTTCAAAAGATCTGCTTGTCTCTATGCATCACCAATTAAAAAACGATATAGTTACACAGGTTTGCACTATCTTAAGCACACAAAAATAAGGTCCGTCTGGAGTTACAACTTTATATCACTGTGCTTATTCATTTGTTTCAGTACTTCAAAATATGTAACTTCAAAGTCAAAGAGAGAAAAATCAATGAAACTGGTGATATCTCATCTAACAAAGAAAAATACTTTTGCACTCATGAGAGAAAACCCCCTGTGGAGAAAAGCTCTATGGAGCCAATCTAAAGGTCACCACTTTCCTTTAGTACAAAGCTAACTGTTACCTTAAAAAAGCGCAACAAATTTTCTACTTGTTTTATATTTGAAAACCAACATACGGTAGTAATATGAAGAAAGTTCACATATATGATGGTAAATAAAACATGTAGGACTTTAATGTGGAAAATAGTTTCTACTATTTCTTCTTGTGAAGAGGAAAGAAACTGAAGGCCATCTGACCCTCAGCAGTCAACTTTTGTACATATAAAGACAAATAGTCATTATTGCTATTGTAAAATGCATGAATTTATAAGACAAAAAATATAGGTATATTTCAGTTTAGACAAAAAATAACCAATCTCTTGGACAGATGATAATTGTTAGATCTTATGAATGTGAATGAAGGGAAATCCACCAATCACCAGAATGGTGGACCCTTCTTCCCTTTACCTTCAATGAAGACCATGGCAAGGGTGAGTTGAATGGAGTGGCTGGTTACTCATATTCCCTGCTGCTTTATTGAAATGTATGGCACATACAAAAGTTTGCCAAGCATTGTGCTTGTCAGTACCATAGTGTAAATGATGGTCATGTGGAATTGTGGTATTGAAGGCAATGTGCCGAAACATGCTTTTGGAAGGACACCATCCAAGAGTTTGAGAGCTTTACCACCATTGTGAGTTACACTCCATGTGATGCATTGCTCAGGGTAAGGGGGTGTTGACTTCACTCATTTCGGGAGAGGAGAGAGACAGACCAAGCAGGGATCGTCTGTCTGGCGCCACAACTAGCCCCAAGTCAGTCAGGGAACTGCACCGAGGGTAAATAGTCACCAGAAAGGCTTCCCTTATAGGTACGAGTTATTGAGGCGCTCCCCGAGAGGGGGATATATATCCCCAGTCTAGACTGGGGATATATATAAACCTCCCAGCTGTCACTGTCAGATAATAATCCCCGTTCGACAACAGGCTTACATCAGGTCAGAAACCAACCCGGGTAGTGTATAATATACAACGGAGCATGTGGACGTGGGATCGTGTATCGAGATAAAAGAGCAGCCCGAGATTAATTTTATATTTAATCGCTGAAAAAGTGCACTAGAAATATACAGGCATATATTTACAGAACAATATACAATTATGCAGTCAGGAGTGTAGTACAAGTGTAGGGAGCAGATAGGTTGCAATTACCGTGTTATGTAGCATGTGACCAGCGGGAGGCGCTGAGGGATTACAGGTCCAAATCTTAGTTACAGGCATTTCCTGGCTGCATCAGTTAATGGTTCCTCCTGCCAGTAGAAAAACTAAGTCCAAAATGAGGGGCTGCATTATATCTCCTAGGCTACTCCCTCCCACAATCTGCTCCCACCTCTGGGCTTGTGCAGCCTCTCTCCTCCCATATCTGAGAATATGATTTTCTGTCCAGAACTGTGGATGGCCCATAACTTTACGCCCGAAACTCTGAATGCGTTGGCGGTGCCGCCACTGGGTTCCGCTGGATATTATCTGCACATGGAGACTAAGTATGCCTACCGTATGTAATTCGTGGTAGCTATGCTTTCTAACTCAAAAATACAAAGTGCTACAGGTGGCTGTCGGGCATGGTTGTATGGGGAAGTAATGCCAATTCCAATTATATGCTTAGCTAGTCTCAGAGATATTGCATTCTGTTATTAAAGGTCATTTTCCAGATTCAATACCTCAGAGCCTTGCTGTGAATTATAGTGCCATGCTGTCTCCATGTGCTTGAGTCAGACAAAAGAGTCCAGTTTGCCTGTAGCTGCAGGAGAGTTCACACCCTGCTGCTAATTGTGGGGACTGAGCTTCAAAGAGCTTGTTCCTGGTGTTTTCATTAAAGGAAAACATTGCATTGCTTTTTATGGCCTTGCAGAATGCATGCCAAGGGAGGGGGCTGAGTGGTCTGAAGCAAGTATTTTTGGGCCAAACTTATCTTGATTGGGAATTCCATTAGAAATCAAAATAATATAATTTTCCCATAACTCACACTCCACTTCGGATCAACTTATACTTTCATATAGTTCCTTTTCTCTTCCACAATACACCTACTTATGTGGTTATTGTGCCCTGATATCTTATGATGATGTATATATTCCATATAACCATAGACTTATGGTGACACCTACTGGTGTTTGTTTGCACTAGCACTTTACTTACTCTACACTTTGCACTTCCCAGTCCTATATTCTCATATACACACTTTGTGGTTAATATTACCTTTTGATCCTTATCCTTTTACCTTCATTTTATACTTTGCAGCAGGCTCAGACTGCAAATCAGGGCCCAAAAAAATCACTGTATGGGCAGTACTTGTCATCAGTGTTGGACTGGGTTGCCAAGGACCCACCAGTAACATTAATTTTTGAGGGCCCACTTATTACACTACCCTAGTACACAAATTTAACTACATCGCTATGTAATAATAAACTAGTTAGTTTGGTTACTGAATGATGAGATGCTGCTTTTTTCTGTACAGAGTGAATCAAGTGAATTATGCCAAGTACTGCACATACAGTGGGGTTAGGGGCCCACCATGGGATTCCCCTGTACCCGTATAGGCCAGTCCAAGCCTACTTGTCACAATTCACTTGATTCACTCTGTTCACATAAAATCAGTGTTCTTTAGCCCAAACAAGTCTCTTATGCTTGTTGTCTGTCTGTCCTTAGCAGTGGTTTCCTAGCAGCTATTTTACTATGAAGGCCTGCTGCACAAAGTCTCCTCTTAACAATTGTTGTTGAGATGTGTCTGCTGCTAGAACTCTGTGTGGCATTGACCTGGTCTCTAATCTGAGCTGCTGTAAACCTGCGATTTCTGAGGCTGGTGACTCGGATAAACTTATCCTCAGAAGCAGAGGTGACTCCTGGTCTTCCTTTCCTGTGGTGGTCCTCATGTGAGCCAGTTTCTTTGTAGCACTTGATGGTTTTTGCAACTGCACTTGGGAACACTTTCAAAGTTTTCCCAATTTTTCGGACTGACTGACCTTCATTTCTTAAAGTAATGATGGCCACTCGTTTTTCTTTATTTAGCTGCTTTTTTCTTGCCATAATACAAATTCTAACAGTCTATTCAGTAGGACTATCAGCTGTGTATCCACCAGACTTCTGCACAACACAACTGATGGTCCCAACCCCCTTTATAAGGCCATAAATCCCACTTATTAAACCTGACAGGGCAAACCTGTGAAGTGAAAACCATTCCTGGTGACTACCTTTTGAAGCTCATTAAGAGAATGCCAAGAGTGTGCAAAGCAGTCATCAAAGCAAAAGGTGGCTACTTTGAAGAACCTAGAATATAAGACATATTTTCAGCTGTTTCACACTTTTTTGTTAAGTATATAATTCCACATGTGTTAATTCATAGTTTTTATGCCTTCAGTGTGAATTTACATTTTTCATGGTCATGAAAATACAGAAAAATCTTTAAATGAGAAGGTGTGTCCAAAATTTTGGTCTGTACTGTAGGTAGATTTGTTAACCAGAGTCGTGTAATATTTGTATACAGGTGAAAAGTGGGCCTCTAAAGTCAATGTTACTGGTGTGCCACTGTCACCCCAGTCCGACACTGCTTTGCAGTATTTCCACTAATTATACATATTTAATGATTTTTCAGAATCTAGCACTTCAACATCTAGTGCCAATTCTGGGTGTGCGTCCTTGCTTTTAGTAATTTTATTCTACTACCCGCATTGATGTTTTTTTCTGTTATATTTTACCTGATTATAATTAAATAAACTAAATTTTATTTTTCACCATGATATTTTGGACTGTATGGTTGGCTTTTTTCCTTCCTTCCGTTTTCTGTATATTTTCCGACTGTCCACATATTGTTACTTAGGTCCGGATTCTTGGTCGCATGGACATTACTCCTATCCTATTTTATATTTTGCACTGTGAGTTGTCATCTTAAATACACTGGTGCCTTGCTATCATCAAGTATTTCTTTGTCTCTCGTTTTCTTTATCTGGTAGTCTAATGGACAAGTTGGACTTTGGCAAAAGTGATGAGAATTTTACTTGCCTGAAAAAAATGTGCTAACTATAAAGTTTGGTGGATGAGATAAAATATTATGGATTTTATTCAGGGATTCACATAGCCTCTTTAGTTCCATTGAAGTTTCGAAAATCTTATGGCTTCAGTATACTAAGACATTTTTAGAAAACTGTATGCTTCAAACTTTGTGAGAACATTTTTGGGAGGACCCGTTTCTGTTTCACCATGACTGAACTCCATTGGACAAAGCAAGGTTCATAAGAGCATGGTTTGGAAGAAATTGACTTGTCCACTCAATTCCATCAAATACATTTGTGACAAACTGGAATGTAAATTGCGTGTTAGGTCTTCTCGTTCAACATCAATGTCTGTACTGATTGGAAAAAGTTATTGCTGGTAAGTTGGAACCAACTCTATCTTAATGCCTGTGAGTAGGGATGTTATAAAGGCTGCTGAAATTCCTATGAATCAGAAGCGCTCAGTACATGCTAATAGATCCTAACGACCGCCAAAGTCGTTAAAGAGATCACTGACCGCTGATGAGTTGTTTATGAGATCTCCTGTTTGGCAGCTACTAGCAACCTAAAAGAGATCACACCAACGATCTCATTAGCTTGCGTCACTATTGAGATCGCTAACCAGATCGCTAAGTGTGGCAGTACCTTAAGTGTAATGTGCAGGTGCACAATACTTTTGTCAATGTAGTGTATACTGCCATACTGGGCATATAATTTAGCACAAATTGCTAATAATGGGAAGACTTTTTATGTTAAAAATGTTGAATTTTACAAATTCTTTCAGCCATGTTCTTTTTCTTGACATTTAAAACTGATAAGAACTTCTCCTAAATCAGCTATTTTTCTAGGCTCATATTGCACTACCCGTGTACAAAAGTTAAGGGTATGCCACACTAAACAACATCGCTAACGGGATCGCTAAAAAACGTCACTATTTAGCGATCCCGTTAGCGATGTTGTTGTGTGCGGCATCTGTCAGCGACGAGGCCCCTGCTGTGATCTCGCTCGTCGCTGACATCGTTCCGGACCCTATTTAGATCGTCGGCGCCCCGCAGGTAAGTATATATCACTAAGTGTGGCACCTTTTTTAGCGATTTAGCGGTACTTTTGTACCGCTAAAGTCGTTAAGAAGATCGCTAACGGCGATAGCGTCGTTAACTATATCGCTAAGTTAAGCCGCACTTAGCGATATAGAAACAATCCCGCTAGCGATCGCATTAGTATGCGTCTTTATCGCTATCGCTAGCGGGATTGTTTAGTGTGGCAGTACCTTTAGACGTTCTAATTCTTCTCACTAATAGGGCAAGATAAACACAAGTTCATTGTTCACACTATAAACTGCTTATGCATGAGTTTTTCTGGAGCTTCAATGTCCCATAGCAGACGACTGAGCTGTTGCTTACAGGTTTTTTGTTACAGAGTCCACTCTAAGATGATTTTGTGAGCCACAATAGCCCTCTTCTTCCACATGAACAGTGCAGTAGTCTAGTAGACGCTTATTTGACCTAGATTTCAAGTCTGAAAAACAGATACAAAACCAAACTTTATCAGCACGTAATAGCCAATGGCCATTACTTGTCACCACAAGATATGATAAATTATCTCTTTTGTAATCCATTTTAAAAAAAACAAATAGCAGTTGGCGTAAATGATTCAATAGCTGCCTTGATTGTTATCTGTCAGCGTTCAGAAAAACATTGATTGATGAGTTCTCACTGTAATGATTTTACTATTTGTATATAATAATTATCATTTAGTATTTTAAAATAAATGTGAAATGTGTCTGTAAGTTAAGTGAGGCAAAACCTCCTCTGGCTATTTCATGTCATAGCTGGGACTGATAAAGTGGAAAGAAAAAGTTGTGGTTTCATTTGTAAGCCATTCCATCTTCTTCATGTCAATCAATCTGTGAAAGAAGAATTGGAGGCGTGTGAAAAACATCTTCCCTAATAATTCAACAAGATTGAGGTGTGCCATGCATGACATTAAGCACTCAGTAGCACAATAGATCATTAGATTGAATATCTACCTGTTAACACAAAGTTGCATTTAAGATTGATTTATTTCCATATCTTTATGAATAACAGATATTTAGTTTTTTTTTTCTGATAGTCTCAAGTTACCTATAAAGAGATTGTTAAAATAGTTTTCATGAATATCATATTGAACGACCTATCCTTAGGCTGAGGGTCACATGAGTGTATATTCTCTCATCCCAGAGAATCAGGCCGATTATGCAAATGACACTCTGTGATCGGAGTGTGATCATAGTTTGATCCAATTCTCTAATTCTCTCGGATGAGGAGAAAATGGAGAAAAAAAAAATTGTCCATCTTCTCCATTTATGTCCGTTAAAATGGGTCATATTAACATTGGACATTCCCCTGACCCCATAGAATAACAATTTTATCGGATTGCACTCTGACCAAAAATATGGCCAGATTCATGAGCCTATAAGATGGCAGATGAAATCTCGGCACTCAAATGGATGAAGTTAAAGAAGAAAACCTTTATTCATACAATCTAATCAATCTAGATTGTAAATCCAGAACATTTTTTTACATTTTGGTTTTATATCTGGATCTTTATCATAAAGATGCAGTAAATGAAGCATACAAGAAGCACTGTAGGGAATGTGACCAATGTAGCAGACTTTGTGGTGCTGTGCGACGTTGTTCTCATTCCCTACAGGGTTTCTTGCATGATTCATTCACTGCACCCCTAGCAATCTGCATCTTTCAAAAGAAGTTCTGGATACAGGACCAAATTGTTTTAAAATGCCTGGATTTACATTCTAGATTTATTGGACTGCATGAATAAATAAACGTTTTCTTCTTGAACTTCATCCATTTGAGTGCTGAGTAGTGTTGAGCGATACGATACCGCAAGTATCGGGTATCGGCCGATATTAGCTCTATCGGCCTTTCGATACTTAGTTTCGATATTTTCCATATATCGTATACCGGAATCGGAAGTTCCCATAATTCTTTGAGAGGCAATGTGATTTTAGTCAGCCAATAAGGAATCCTAAGAAGTGTGGGCACATCCTGTACTGCTGCGGTCATGTTAACTAATGGCATGGCTGTGATTGGATGCTGAAATGATGTCAGAATGCACTATAAAAGGCGCCGCCGCCATTTTAGCGTCACTGTGCTGTGAATTCAGTAAGGGACAGAACGCTGCTGTGCTGACTCTGAGGGACAGTTAGAGATTGCGATTTAGTGTACTGTGCTGTAGGCAGGCTAGCACCAACCGCTGTGTAAAGCTTCCTTTTGCCTGCAGTGTTGTTTTAACAGCTCTGCAAGGTGTGTGTGAGTGCAGGTGACGCTGCAGTTTGCTCTGCATGCAACGCTGTCTGTAGGCATCTGCACGTGTCACTCACAGACTCTTTTTTTTTTCTTCAGTGTAATTCTTGCAGCTCCATGCAATTTAACTATTAGTGTGACGCGCTTCCATCCGTATCCAATACATTAGTTGCAAACACTATAGAAGTAGACAAAGGAGTAGCCTTTCACAGATTGTGAACAGTTGTGTTTCAGTGTTCACTTCAGTCTGTGTTTTTTATTTTTTGAGTGCACATCACGCTCCAGTTACTTGTTCAAGCACTGCTGCTTGTACTCTGCTGAGCGTGTCTCAGTGCCTCATCCTTTTCATTTATCTCCAATTGGTTCTGCTCCATTCCATTTAAAATATAATCTATTAGTGTGACGCGCTTCCATCCGTATCCAATACATTAGTTGCAAACACTATAGAAGTAGACAAAGGAGTAGCCTTTCACAGATTGTGAACAGTTGTGTTTCAGTGTTCACTTCAGTCTGTGTTTTTTATTTTTTGAGTGCACATCACGCTCCAGTTACTTGTTCAAGCACTGCTGCTTGTACTCTGCTGAGCGTGTCTCAGTGCCTCATCCTTTTCATTTATCTCCAATTGGTTCTGCTCCATTCCATTTAAAATATAATCTATTAGTGTGACGCGCTTCCATCCGTATCCAATACATTGGTTGCAAACACTATAGAAGTAGACAAAGGAGTAGCCTTTCACAGATTGTGAACAGTTGTGTTTCAGTGTTCACTTCAGTCTGTGTTTTTTATTTTTTGAGTGCACATCACGCTCCAGTTACTTGTTCAAGCACTGCTGCTTGTACTCTGCTGAGCGTGTCTCAGTGCCTCATCCTTTTCATTTATTTCCAATTGGTTCTGCTCCATTCCATTTAAAATATAATCTATTAGTGTGACGCGCTTCCATCCGTATCCAATACATTGGTTGCAAACACTATAGAAGTAGACAAAGGAGTAGCCTTTCACAGATTGTGAACAGTTGTGTTTCAGTGTTCACTTCAGTCTGTGTTTTTTATTTTTTGAGTGCACATCACGCTCCAGTTACTTGTTCAAGCACTGCTGCTTGTACTCTGCTGAGCGTGTCTCAGTGCCTCATCCTTTTCATTTATCTCCAATTGGTTCTGCTCCATTCCATTTAAAATATAATCTATTAGTGTGACGCGCTTCCATCCGTATCCAATACATTGGTTGCAAACACTATAGAAGTAGACAAAGGAGTAGCCTTTCACAGATTGTGAACAGTTGTGTTTCAGTGTTCACTTCAGTCTGTGTTTTTTATTTTTTGAGTGCACATCACGCTCCAGTTACTTGTTCAAGCACTGCTGCTTGTACTCTGCTGAGCATGTCTCAGTGCCTCATCCTTTTCATTTATCTCCAATTGGTTCTGCTCCATTCCATTTAAAATATAATCTATTAGTGTGACGCGCTTCCATCCGTATCCAATACATTGGTTGCAAACACTATAGAAGTAGACAAAGGAGTAGCCTTTCACAGATTGTGAACAGTTGTGTTTCAGTGTTCACTTCAGTCTGTGTTTTTTATTTTTTGAGTGCACATCACGCTCCAGTTACTTGTTCAAGCACTGCTGCTTGTACTCTGCTGAGCGTGTCTCAGTGCCTCATCCTTTTCATTTATCTCCAATTGGTTCTGCTCCATTCCATTTAAAATATAATCTATTAGTGTGACGCGCTTCCATCCGTATCCAATACATTGGTTGCAAACACTATAGAAGTAGACAAAGGAGTAGCCTTTCACAGATTGTGAACAGTTGTGTTTCAGTGTTCACTTCAGTCTGTGTTTTTTATTTTTTGAGTGCACATCACGCTCCAGTTACTTGTTCAAGCACTGCTGCTTGTACTCTGCTGAGCGTGTCTCAGTGCCTCATCCTTTTCATTTATCTCCAATTGGTTCTGCTCCATTCCATTTAAAATATAATCTATTAGTGTGACGCGCTTCCATCCGTATCCAATACATTGGTTGCAAACACTATAGAAGTAGACAAAGGAGTAGCCTTTCACAGATTGTGAACAGTTGTGTTTCAGTGTTCACTTCAGTCTGTGTTTTTTATTTTTTGAGTGCACATCACGCTCCAGTTACTTGTTCAAGCACTGCTGCTTGTACTCTGCTGAGCGTGTCTCAGTGCCTCATCCTTTTCATTTATCTCCAATTGGTTCTGCTCCATTCCATTTAAAATATAATCTATTAGTGTGACGCGCTTCCATCCGTATCCAATACATTGGTTGCAAACACTATAGAAGTAGACAAAGGAGTAGCCTTTCACAGATTGTGAACAGTTGTGTTTCAGTGTTCACTTCAGTCTGTGTTTTTTATTTTTTGAGTGCACATCACGCTCCAGTTACTTGTTCAAGCACTGCTGCTTGTACTCTGCTGAGCGTGTCTCAGTGCCTCATCCTTTTCATTTATCTCCAATTGGTTCTGCTCCATTCCATTTAAAATATAATCTATTAGTGTGACGCGCTTCCATCCGTATCCAATACATTGGTTGCAAACACTATAGAAGTAGACAAAGGAGTAGCCTTTCACAGATTGTGAACAGTTGTGTTTCAGTGTTCACTTCAGTCTGTGTTTTTTATTTTTTGAGTGCACATCACGCTCCAGTTACTTGTTCAAGCACTGCTGCTTGTACTCTGCTGAGCGTGTCTCAGTGCCTCATCCTTTTCATTTATCTCCAATTGGTTCTGCTCCATTCCATTTAAAATATAATCTATTAGTGTGACGCGCTTCCATCCGTATCCAATACATTGGTTGCAAACACTATAGAAGTAGACAAAGGAGTAGCCTTTCACAGATTGTAAACAGTTGTGTTTCAGTGTTCACTTCAGTCTCTGCGTAATAACCACACTTAGGCCTTATAACTTTTCTGACTTTCTTTATCAATCTACCAAGATGAAGAAGTCAGTGAGTAAGGCACGTGGTCGTGGCCGTGGAGTTTCAGCAGGGAGAGGACGTGGGGATTCTGTGGCTGCTGCCGCCCTCAGTGACACAGCATCCACCAGTTTTACCCATGAGCGTTCCTTTATGCGCACTTTGGTAGGAGCTCGGCGTGCCCCCCTGCTGCGGGAAGAACAAATTGAAGCCGTTGTTGGTTGGATGGCAGCCAATGCATCGACTTCAATTCCTTCCACCTCCTCTCAGGAACACAACACTGTTGAGCAACCATCTGTCTGTTCACCGCCTGTCAAATTGCCCAGGCAGTCAGAGAGTTCTGTACAGGAGCCAGCTGAGTCTCTGCTTCTGTTCTCAGAATCTGTTGGCTCGCAAACACGGGCACAGGCAAGCAGCATTCTGCAATTTGAAGAAGAGGGAGTATGCAGTGATGCGCAACAGCTGTGTCTCTCTCAATCTGAAGAGGCGGGTGAGCCAGTGCCGATGGACAGCACACCGCAGAATGCATCTTATGATGATGATGAGACTCAGGTGCCAGGTTTTGTGGAGCATGGTGCTGCCCAGACCATCCAACAGCAGCAGGTGTTGGAAGAGGGTGGTGGAGATGATGAAGTCCGAGACCCAACATGGCGTGAGCAACAGGAAGGTGGTGGGAGCAGCTCTGAGGAAGAGATTGTCCCAACGGTACAAAGAGGAGGGAGAGGTAGGCTGCAGACTCGCTTGCCTGTAGCCTCCAGTTTGGCACCTGTTGGGAGCAGTTCTCTTAGAAATGTCAAAATTGGCGCTCCCATGACTTGCACTGCGTGGTCCTTTTTTGACAGACTTGTAGATGATATTTGCTATGTTCAATGCAAGCTGTGTAAGCAAAAAGTTAAAAGAGGTAAAAATATCAGTAACCTGAATACCACAAATATGTGGAAACATGTACGGACAAAGCATGTAGCTGAGTTACAAAGACACACTGGAGATGTAGGCCAACCTACAGCAGCACCTACATCTGCAGGTCGTGTTCGAGCCTCTACCTCCAGCTCACACACACCTGGTTCGGCTTCCTCACAGGATCTCCATGGAAGAACCTTGGTCACTGTTGTCCATAGACAAACTGTTATTCCACCCACAGCAGCAAGTTCACAGTCATCATCACACTCCCAGAACAAAAAACAGCCATCGGTACCACAAGCATGGGATAAAAGACGGCCATACTCGGCAAACCATCCACGAGCACAGGCTCTGAATGCTGGCATTGCAAAACTCCTGTCCCTTGAAATGCTGTCATTCAGGCTGGTGGAGACTGACAGTTTCAGGAACTTTATGGCATTGGCAGTCCCACAATATAATGTGCCAAGCCGATTTTATTTCAGCAGGCAAGCTGTCCCTGCTCTGCAAAAACATGTCGAGGGAAACATTAAACATGCGCTACTAAACGCCGTCAGTAGCAGGGTCCACCTGACCACCGATGCGTGGACCAGTACCCATGGCCAGGGACGATACCTTTCCCTCACTGCCCATTGGGTCAATGTTGTGGAGCCGGGTACAGATCTTGCCAGTGGCGCTGTACGTGTTCTGCCAACTCCAAGGATTGCAGGAATCCAGTCTGTACACATTGATTCCTCCTCCTACTCCAGTTCCTCAGAATCATCGATGCACGAGCCGTCACGGTATACCTCCACATGGACCCGTGAACGCTTACCTGTTGCGACTGATATGAGCACAGCCGTGGCCAAACGTCAACAGGCCGTCCTGAAATTAATTTCCATGGGGAATCGAAGCCACACAGCGCAGGAGCTCTGAGATGCCATCAAGCAGGAGAGCGACGTGTGGTTTTTGTCAGCTAATCTCCAGCCAGGCTTGGTAGTGTGTGACAATGGCCGAAATCTGGTGGCAGCTCTGGGCCTTGGCAACCTCACTCACATACCATGTCTGGCACATGTGCTCAACTTGGTCGTGCAGAGTTTTTTGAGGGACTATCCGGATCTTGATGCACTGCTGCACGAGGTCCGCCTAGAGTGCGCTCACTTGCGACGTTCCAGCATGGCCAGATCGCGCATTGCAGCTCTGCAAGTCAGATTTCGCCTTCCTGAACATCGCATCATATGTGACGTACCCACCAGTTGGAATTCCACGTTACATATGTTGGAGCGGTTGTGTGAGCAGCAGCCAGCAGTAATAAAGTATCAGCTGCAATAGGCGCAATCAACTCGCAATTTGCGCCGTTCACACTTCACCACTACAGAGTGGGCCTCTATGAAGGACATCTGCGACGTTTTGCGTGCGTTTGATGTCTCAACGCGGATGGCGAGTGCAGATGATGCACTAGTCAGCATGACTGTCCCCCCTATCTGCCTGCTTCAGAAATCACTGAAAGCACTAAAGGAAGAGGTTTTGGAAGAGGTGGAGGATGAGGAGTCACAAATTCAATTACCTTCAGGACAGTCAGCGCAACGTGGTTCCTCACAAAGGGCTGGGCAGGGCTCACTTTGTGAGGAGGATGAGGAGGAGGAGGAGTCAATGGAGGAGGAAGAAATCCCTACAGAGGGAGGTACACAACGCTCTAGTCAGTATGTAGAGCGAGGGTGGGGTGATGCAGAGGAGGCAGAGATGACGCCTCTTCCAGAGGACAGCCTTTGTTGGCCAGTTGGGAGTCTGCAGCACATGGTTGATTTCATGCTTCAGTGCCTGAGAAACGACCGCCGCATCGCCCACATTCTCAGCACGTCAGATTATTGGGTGTACACCCTCCTAGACCCTCGCTACCGGGACAACTTACAAACCCTCATCACACCGGTGAACCGGGACCGTAAAATGCAGGAGTACCAAGACACACTGGTGCAATCCATACTGTTGTACATTCCAGCCGAGAAAGCTGCTGCTGCTGCTACTGCTTTACAAAGCAGCTCTGTGCGTCGAGGCAGTGTAGACACCTCTACAACAAGAGGGAGCAGAAGCAGCGCCTCTGCACAGGGCAAGAACTGTATGTTACAAATGTGGCAAAGTTTTGTGACAGCGCCAGCAAGGTCTACACCATCCGAGACGGCTCCAGTCACCAGGAAGAAACGTTTCCGTAAGATGGTGACAGACTACTTGGCTTTCCCTCTAAGTGTACTCCCAGATGCCTCTTCCCCTTTCAAATTTTGGGTCTCTAAGTTGGATACATGGCCAGAGCTTAGCCAGTATGCATTGGAGGTGCTGGCTTGCCCTGCTGCCAGTGTATTATCTGAGCGTGTCTTTAGTGCTGCAGGTGGTGTAGTAACAGACCGTCGCATGCGACTATCCTCAGAGAATGTAGACCGGCTTACTTTTCTGAAAATGAACAAGGCATGGATCTCACCTGAATTTGCCTGTCCGTTTTCAGATTAAATAACTGTTTGGCAACGTTTTCCATGTCTCCTGTTATGTTCATCTTTCTACCACCTGAACTCTACTCCCTGGGCTACAACACCGCCATTTGTTGCTCGTAAGTAATTGGCAGGGGTACTGACTCCTGGCCAGCCTGGTTACAGCACGACAGCTGTTTCCTGGCAGTGTGAACGTCAATTATCCTCCAATAAGTTGTGCTGTCGTGTTGCATTCGGGTTAGCCGACTCTATGGTGCCTGCAGTTTAGGTGATTCCTATGTGTGCTGTGGGATATGTAAATAAAGGCGGTTTCCATTGTGACAATAGGACAAGCACCCATTGTAGGACTGTGTGATTCGGTAACTGCGGACGGCTTGCGTCCTGTCAACTTACATTTTCATGGGTGCGTTCTTCTACCCGTCCGGGGTCCAGTACCGTCAACTGGTTCTCCCCAGTGCCTTTGGCCTAGGTGCCTCCATCTCCGTATCCGAGTTCCACCAACGTCTGCTGGTCCTTGGTAGTGCTTTGGAGCACAGGTACCTCCTGCTTAGTAACCGTGTCACAGTAACGTCAGCTGGTACTCGGTTGTGACATTGCCTCTTTTCCTTCTGCTACCAGTCCGGGGTCCAGTACCGTCAACTGGTTCTCCCCAGTGCCTTTGGCCTAGGTGCCTCCAACTCCGTATCCGAGTTCCACCAACGTCTGCTGGTCCTTGGTAGTGCTTTGGAGCACAGGTACCTCCTGCTTAGTAACCGTGTCACAGTAACGTCAGCTGGTACTCGGTTGTGACATTGCCTCTTTTCCTTCTGCTACCAGTCCGGGGTCCAGTACCGTCAACTGGTTCTCCCAGTGCCTTTGGCCTAGGTGCCTCCATCTCCGTATCCGAGTTCCACCAACGTCTGCTGGTCCTTGGTAGTGCTTTGGAGCACAGGTACCTCCTGCTTAGTAACCGTGTCACAGTAACGTCAGCTGGTACTCGGTTGTGACATTGCCTCTTTTCCTTCTGCTACCCGTCCGGGGTCCAGCACAGTCAGCTGGTCCTCGTTACTTCCATTGTCTCTTGCTCCATCTGATACCCATCAGGGTTCCAGTAACGTCAGCTGTTTCTCGGAAATTAGACGACCTTAAAGACCACCCAGAAGAAGATGACGACAACAAGGACGACGAGCATGAAGCCAACCAGCCTGAACACCATCACAAAGAAAAATAAAAGAAGGTTAAGACAATCTACAAGATACAGAACAAGAGACAGAAGAACAATAAGCAGAAGATCAAAAAGCAGAAGAACATGAAGTATAAGACCAAAATGAAGAGCAAAATATATGCTCTAAATTCTAAGCAGAAGAAGACTAAGCAGTGTATGGGGGTGAGTCCGTTCCTCCTCGTGGTGCCCCTGGAAAATGCCTGCTGCTGCAGGCTAAACTGAACACGGACAAATACTGTTGTAATTTAAATCTTTTGTGACAGCAAGAACGGAAGGATGAACAATTCATACTTTTACAGATTACAAGTACAGGAATCTCTGTCACAAATAAGAATATGATGAAGAAGATGAAGAGGAAGAAGATGAAGAATTTGAATATGAAGAAGATTAATTAGTTTAATAATAACAATATGAGTAATGTAAACAAAAACATGAATAGCAAGAAGTTTAAGAAGAAGATTAAGAAGGTGAAGATGAAGAATAATTTGATGAGAAAGATGATGCTGCTGCTGAAGATTATGAAGGAGAAAGTGTGGCACTGGCAAAAGTTAAAAAGGTGAAGAGCATGGAAGTTGTGAAACATACATATTTGCCAAAATAGAAAAAAGGTTAACAACATTGTCAATTTGTTAGTGAATCCAAACGTATTTCCAAAAAAATATATATTAATGCTATTCCAATGCATTGGGTTAAACATGTATGCCTTTATTGTCTCCTCAACCTCCCCCAATACATTCTACATTAGTCTTTGTTGTTTTCCTTCATGTACAATTAACCAACAAGGCAAGAATGTTTTTTTTTAATGTCGATATTTGGTTCCCATAGACTTACATTGGACTTCCGGTATCGGAATCGGATATCGACGATATTTAGTGATATCGGCGATACCATTCCGATCCGATATTTTTAGATATCGAGCAGTATCGCTCAACACTAGTGCTGAGCTTTCATCCACCTACTATTATAGACTGGAACCAACCTATCATTACAATCACCTACTATCCTTAGGATGGGCCATCGATATCAGATGAGTAGAGTTCCAACACCACAAATAATTAGCTGTTTTTAACTCCCACTATGTTTGGACATAAATATACAGAGCTGAACAGTACAGCTCCATTCACTGTGTAATTTCAGTTCTCAGGTACATGGGTAAGACAATTAAACAAACCTATTTTATGTCCACTTGGATTATAACAAATATTCACCATATGCATTTGTATAATTTATATTCTGGCTGCTACATTCACTCACATCCACCTTCCTTGTATTAACTCTTCACACTCCATCCATATCGGCCCCTCAGTCCTCTCCTATCCTATATATAGCACTCATGCTCTTTTCACATTTCTAAACTGCACAGATCCATTCAGTCCCACCATCCAACACAAGAGATGCTCTAAAAAATCCTTAACCATCTGCTTACTCTATCTATCCTCCTTCTCCTAGTCACAGGAGATATCTCTCCCAACCCCGACCCCTTGTTATAGTAAGTCAAACCCCTCAACTGCAACACTCAGAAACCCCTCAAATCTCATTAATATTACCTGCATGCATTCTGTCTCTTTTAATTGTGCCCTTAGGAATTCTTGCTCAGTGTGTAATAAGCTCTCCTTCATCCATGACTTCTTCCTTTATGATTCTCTTAACCTTCTGGCTCTTACTGAAACCTGGATCCAGCAGTCAGACACCACCCCTGCTGCTGATCTCTCTCATATGGTGGACTATACTTCCCTCATACCCCAAATCGGACAACAGAGCAGGTGGAGGTGTTGATCTCCTTGTTACGGCTGCGACTGCGGACACGGCCCAGCTGATGCCTCCACGTCGCCAGACCACGACGACGTGGGGCAGAGCGTCCCAGGTGGGAACGAAATGTGGACCCACAGAGAGGAACCTGGGCCTACCCAGACTAGAAAAGGGCAGCGAGCAGGGTCTGTGGCAGCTGAGCATGTGTACAAGATGGCGACATGCAGAACTAGATGACACTGCACAACTTCAGGTATGAAGAAGCATAAAGTTTACTTAAACAAAGTCACAGTACATAAACAAAGCATAACTATGCCAGGTTCCCAATTCCGCACATCAAGAAAGGGTACACGTTTCAGGATAACAGACGAAGGCAGGAGGACATCACAGGTTGATGCAGTCCAGGGTTATCTGGCACGGGCATACTAGGACGGCCTCTCTATCAGGCTTCAGGCGTAGCACAGGCTCAGCAGGAGAACATCAGACACCACCACGGACAGACGTCAGATGAAGGCAGGGGTCATCACGGGTTGATGCAGTCCAGGGTCATTTGGCAGGGGCATACTAGGACGGCCTCTCTCTCAGGCTTCAGGCATAGCACATGCTCAGCAGGAGAACATCAGACACCAACCCAGGCGAGACGTGATCACAGGGTGGACCCCGGGAAACTGGCGGAACATCGGGCACAGGCAAGACACAGACAGCACAGGTCCAGAAACATCAGCGTGGCAGCTCAGGACTTCAACTGGTCAGATCCAGGACACAAAGGCAGAGCCGTCATCGCGAAACAAGGCTGGAGACTCCCCAGGAACACAAAGGAGGAGTCAATCCAGGAACACGAGCTGGACTGATTCCGGAACACAGGTTGGACCATCATGACCACAGACTGGACATCTGGACACAGGCTGGACATCAGGACACAGTCAGGACACTGGGACATCGGGACACATCAGGGGGACTGGCAAGACATCAACAACACCATTAAGACATCAGGGACACCGGCAAGACATCAGAACATAGGCATGACATCGGGACACCGGCGTGGCAGCTCAGGTCATTGACTGGTACACGGACAGCACAGGACTAGGAACAGCGTGGCAGCTCAGGTAATTGAGATACACAGACAGTGCAGGTCCAGGAACACCGGTGTGGCAGCTCAGGTCATCGGCTGAGACACGTATGGCACAGGACCCGAAACACTGGCATGGCAGCTCAGGTCATCAGCTGAGACACAGACGGCACAGAACCAAGCAGCGGTAGTCGGGATACCTGTACCAGACAGTGGTCGCCAGACTCCGGTCATCGGACACGATCTCCAGGCACCAGGCAGCGGTCGTCAGGCTCCAAACTACGGTCGCCAGGCTCCGGGCATTGGACCTAGGAAGGAACTCAAGCTGCATAGTGCAAGCACCGTTGGGTTGGACCGGGGCAGGACAGAGCTAGCACCGCATAGCAGGCTGAACACAGCATAATAGATGCTCAGCCAAAACACCGGACTCCATCTTTAAAAGACAAACCCAGATTAGTTCACAGTCACTGGGTACATGGTTCCAGACACAGAGGGACTTCAGGAACATAACACAAAGGACACAGTTCAGACAGGGCCAGGTACAGGAACAGATCCAGGGAGGCGGAAAATAAGACACAACAGAAACGGACCTGGATATGCAGCCTCCAAGAAAGGCGGAAAAACAGGACACAAACAGAAACGGGTCTGGGTACTTAGCCCCCAGAGAAGGTGGAAAAACCATACAGGACAAAGGACATCAGCTCTCCTAGGACTGATAGCAAGCAGAACAGGAGCTGAACACACAAACACACATGGCAAGGTTCAGGAACTTAATGCGAAGCTCTGGCAACACCCAACAGGAAAGAGTCACTTTATATAAGAGCAGCCCCTCAGCAATAGGCTGTGGACAGCAATTCAGGTGCACACACTAACCCTAATAACATCAGGGAAGGTGTGGCCACACGCACCCTAAGCACAGACAGAAACCAACACAGCACAGTCAGCACAGAAAGTGCAGCTTAAGGCACCTGGCAGCGGCTGCAAGCCTGGACACACGTGGAAAGTCATGCACCAGCTGCAGAGGATCTCGCAACCCGTGGATAGCTTCCACAGCGGCAGCCAGGGACCGCACATGAGGATGGTCATGCAGCAGAGCAGAGACATCACAACACATGTACAGCTACGCAGCAGAGCCGGGAACTGAGTAGGATCAAACAGGTAGCAGACAACAGTATCCCAGCTGGTTAGTGGAAAGGAGTAAAGGGTTAAAGCAGAGACATGCAGAGTAATACTGGGGAATCAAGGTACAAACATACCGGTGTTACACTACTTCTATCACCTAAATGTACCTTTCAGGCTATCCCTCAAGTACCCTCACTTGTCTTCCCTTCTTTGAGGTCCATGCTGTCAGACTCTAGATCCCCTTCTCCATGCGAGTGGCGGTGGTGTATCGTCCCTCGGGCCCCTCACATGAGTTCCTGGATCACTTTGCCTCCTGGCTTCCATATTTTCTCTCCTGTGACATCCCCACCCTCATCATGGGTGATTTCAACATCCACATTGCTTTTCTCATCTCCCATCTGCCACTCACCTTTTATCTCTAACCTCCTCTTTCGGTCTTTCGCAGCTTACTAACTCTCCTATGCATGAAGATGGAAACTCCCTCGACTTGGTCTTCTCCTGGCTTTGCTCAGTGGATGATTTCACAAACTCTCCTCTCCCGTTTTCTGACCTCAACCTTCTTTCATTCTCTATCAAGAACTGCTTTCCCACTCACGTTACCCCCACTTTCCACACTTATAGAAATATACAGGCCGTTAACACCCGGAAACTTATGAAGAACTCGCAGTCATCATTGGCCTCTGTAGCGCCCGCGTCCCTGCCTGCTGCCAGACAGGGACGTCGCTCTCCTCACCTGCGCTCAGCGTCCTCAGTGCTCCCAGCCTCCTCTGCGCCTCTGGCATCCTCGGCGTCCTCCTTCCGCCCTGCTGGTTCCGCGCGCTCCTTCCCTGCTGCTGGCCTTAGGGCGCGCGCCCGCACCCTCCCCCGCTCTTAAAGGAGCCGCGCGCATTTTCCAAATTAGTCTCCAGCCAATGCTGGTGGACTCCACCCTATATTAAGGGCTTCCTCCTTAATGGAGGTGCCCGAGCAATGTTGTGTCTGTGCAGTCTAACTCTGCTTCAGCCATCAGCTCCTGTTTCCAGTTGCCTGCCTGTTACCTGTCTGTTTGCCTGTCGGCCATTTGACTGCAGCTCTATCCAGAGGTTCGGACATCTTCAGCAGAGATCCCCGGCTGTTGCCTGCTCACCTGGGAGCGATCATCTGCCATCCGACTGCAGCTCTATCCAGAGGTTCGGACATCATCTGCGGAGATCCCCGGCTATTGCTGAGACTCTTGCCTGCTCACCTGGGAGCGATCATCTGCCATCCGACTGCAGCTCTATCTAGAGGTTCGGACATCATCAGCAGAGATCCCCGGCTATTCCAGAGACTCTTGCCTGCTCACCTGGGAGCGATCGTCTGCCATCCGACTGCAGCCTACCAGGAGGCTCCACCAGCTCAGGTCGTATATGCCTGTTTGTCTAGAGACTGCCTTGGTCAATTACCGTGACAAACCTGCCTGTCCAGAGACTACCCTGGTCACTTGTCGTGACAAACCTGTCTGCCCAGAGACTGCCCTGGTCACTTGCCGTGACAACCTGCCTGTCCAGAGACTGCCCTGGTCACTTGCCGTGACAACCTGCCTGTCCAGAGACTGCCCTGGTCACTTGCCGTGACAAACCTGCCTGCCCAGAGACTGCCCTGGTCACTAGCCGTGACAACCTGCCTGTCCAGAGACTGCCCTGGTCACTTGCCGTGACAACCTGCCTGTCCAGAGACTGCCCTGGTCACTTGCCGTGACAACCTGCCTGTCCAGAGACAGCCCTGGTCACTTGCTGTGACAACCTGCCAGCCCAGAGACTGCCCAGGTCACTTGCCGTGACAACCTGCCTGTCCAGAGACTTCCTTGGTCACTTATTGTGACAACCTGCCTGTCCAGAGACTGCCTGGCTAATTGCCGTGATTCCCTGTCCTATTCCCGGATGCCACCCGCTCTCCTGCAAGTAAATTGTCTTGTATAATAAAGCTTAGTGGTTCCACCAACCAGACCCGTTTCCGTCAGTGGTTCCACCTACCAGACCCGTTACAGCCTCTATCTCCTCCCTCTCATGTCCTGACTCAGCACTGAAGCATTACAATGAAACACTGCAACGTTTACTGGATGAAATTGCACCTCCTGTACAGAGAACAACACGGCACAGATGGCGACAATCATGGCACACGCTGCAAACACGTTTTCTGCAGCGGTGCTCCAGGTGCGCTGAATGTCTGTGGAGAAGATCCAATCTGCCCGAAGATTTAATCTATTATAAGTTTATGCTTAAAACATACAACACTGCCCTTCACCTCTTCAAACAAACCTATTTCACCACCCTCATCACCTCATTATCCAATAACCCTAAACGTCTCTTTGACACTTTTCATTCCTTACTTAACCCAAGAGTGCAGGCCACAACTACGGATCTCTGCACTGACGATCTGGCCAATTATTTCATAGAAAAATTGACCATATCCGACAGGAAATTATCTGCTAATCCCCTCATACCATGCACTGTCCTCCCTCCCCCACTGCATCTAGCTCACTCTCTGATTTTGAACCAGTCACAGAAGAAGAAGTAATCAGGCTCCTTGCATCTTCTCGCCCTATCACTTGCACCAGTGACCCCATTCTATCACATCTCCTCCAGTCCCTTTCCCCTGCTGTCATCACTCACCTAACAAAAATATTCAACCTCTCTCTCTTCCGGTATCTTTCCCTCTTCATTTAAGCATGCCATCATACATCCATTGCTTAAAAAAACATCCCTCGACCAAAACTGTGCCGCTAACTATAGACCTGCTTCTAATCTTCACTTCATCTCTAATCTCCAGGAACGCCTGGTCCACTCCCGTCTTATCCGCTATCTCTCAGATAACTCTCTTCTTGACCCTCTACAGTACGGTTTCCGCTTATTACACTCTACTAAAACTGCCCTTACTAAAGTCTCTAATGATCTACTAACAGCTAAATTTAATGGTCACTACTCCATGTTAATTCTCTTGGATCTTTCTGCAGCATTTGACACTGTGGATCATCAGCTCCTACTCACTATGATCCACTCCATCGGCCATCGGCTAAGTATGTAACAGTACAGACACAGAGGGCTATTATAAAGCATGTGAGAACATGATGCAAGGAACCTGGTTATGGTAAAAGTTTTGAATGGGCAACACAGGGATAGTTAGGTTAATGCGTTTAGGCGATAGGCCAGTCTGAACAAATGCGTTTTTAGGGCACGCTTAAAACTGTGGGGATTGGGGATTAATCGTATTAACACTAGATAGCTGTCAGCCAAATGAGTGTTTGTCCATCAGCTATCTCTCCTAAGCTCCCCATACATAGGAATGCTTGGCTCAACTGAGTTCTCTAGAAGAGCCGCTGCCAGACGGCTCTAACTGAAGCTTCTCTCTTGGAGAATTAAACAATTGGCTATCGTAAATCTGACATGGCAGCTATTTGACCATTTAAAAAGTAAAAAAATTCAAGTGGACAATCCCTTTAGTAGGGGTCAGTAGTCACTACTAAAGATAGCTTGAACTGAATAATAAGACGCTGTGAAGGAAGCTCCTAATTTCCCTCAAATGGTGGCCAAAAATATGGGATTATAAACAATCTTTTTCAAGACAATTTTACAGGGACGTGTTCAAAGTATTTCTAGAATGGATACATATGATGTAAGTTCCGAATATCATTCATAGCAGAGCAGACGATAAAAAATCTGAGCCAAAAACTAGGGGGAAAAACTTTGCTTTCAGCTGAAATGTTTGTATGAAGTGAATTCTTTCATTTATGAATGATTTCTTACGACGTCTACCTTTCCCAAGTGTAAATGAGTTTATTTTCTCTCTTGACACATTGCTGATTAGCTTTTTCATCTTGACTATGAAAAATATTAAAAATCTACATTTATTGTCTTAATGATTTGTATGTAGTAAAATTACATGTTAAACCCAACAATATGTAAGGAAATATCAAGTCTCCTACTAGAAAGTTTTTATTGTTACATTTTCATACTGTTTTTTCCTAGCACATTCATTTGTAGCGTGTTTTTTCACCTGTAGCATACAATTAAATAATCTTCATTTGCAAAGTTTCAAAACAATTATTTTAACTGTATAAACTATTTTTATGCAGTATGTATAAAAATCAAACCTACAAAGAACAAATGAGTTCAAAATGCCCAAAAAAGAACATATCAAATTTTACGCAGATATAAATCACACAAACATTTTTTTTTGTGCAAATATAAAAATTTTATTCATAGAAAAATTTCATATAAAACAGACAAGTACAGAAAATGAGTACATATAAGGTGGTAGACTCAACGGTAGGCGTACCCGACACACAATCAATAATAGCTAATACCATGTGGTAAAAATCACCATCCAAACAGGGTTTAGTGCAAAAGATTGGGATCCACTCATCTCCAATACCCCAGCATTGCTGAAAACTAGGTAGGAACACAAAGACATAATCCAAATAAGACTACCTGATAATATATTGATTATGCGATAAGGAATAATAAACAATAAATAGAGTGCTATAAATAAACTTATCTGCAGCACACATTAGGCATAAGGGAGTGTCATAGTAAAAATATACCAAGGGATCCACTTGACTAAAAATCCACTGAACCAACTGAAGACAGCGCTCCTTAGGAAGTTTCATCTATGCTGTAAGTTCTTTATTTCTCCATATAATAACCGCAGCAACGTTTTGACCTGTATGGTCTTTTCCAAGGTTGTGGATGACCATACAGGTCAAAACATTGCTGTTGCCATTATATGGAGGAATAAGGAACTTATACATGAAGGACCGCTGTCTTCAATTGGTTGAACAAATACGGTGCTGAGATATAAGATTGACTGGCAAGCCTATCCTTTTGTCACGCTGTGACGATCTAAGGTAAGGAAGCGGAGCCTCAAACTGTAACTGTAACTGGCACCCAAGCAATCCATGTCCCAGGGTACTCTTGAAGGTAGAGGCCCAAGTCTCCGACCTTACTATGCTCCTGATAAACCCTGATTTGTCCTCTCCCCCACTTCATGAGGCATGGGACAAAAATTTGAGATAAACAAGACACAAAGACAGGGAGAACAGAAAACCTCTATCATACAAAAGCACTAACCAACAATAGGGAGGAGGATAGGGAGGAATAAACAAAATAGAAACAGGGCCCAGGAGATAAACACATACTCACTACCGCAAACCACAGAACTCTACTACTTTACTCCAACCACTTAGCTTTAGCACACAGCACAGGAAGACAAATCTTTCACTGGCAGGGACAAGAAGGTCTGACCAATTTTTATAGAAAGAGATAATGACCAGATCAGAAGCAGCAGAATTGGAGCTGCATGTTTCTGACCGGCATAGAAATCATTGTCAACCTTTTCTGCACCAGAGGAAACTAAATCCATTTAATATGGGATACAAATCACATCATCTCTAAAGAAGACCTGCAATTCGTTACCCGACTTGACCATCTAACTCCAGGTCTTCCAGGGGGATGTGACACTCTTGTGACATCTTTACTTGGCTTGCTGACTAATCCCATATTGGCCAGTCAGCTGGACAAACACACTAATAGTGGGGCGGCCATGCTCACTGTGAAAGTGTTGCCCTGCATCTCTGCAAGCGACGCCAGGAAGACTGGAAAGGCAGCCCCTGGAATGGAGATTTGGCTCAAGAACACAGAGAGGTAGGTATAAGCCCTAAACCTTGCTTTTGAGCATGTGAACATGCCTTAGAAATTAGACAGCCATATTGGTATGTTCTTTGCAAAGCCGTCTGAAATACAGTATAAAGATGATACAAGAATAATCGTTGGAAACAAACATTATTTGTAAATTGTAAATAGTGATGGGCGAGCAATAAAATGCTCAGGTGCTCGTTGTTTGGGTCGAGCAAATTGGAATACTCGGCTACTCGACCTGAGCAACGAGCCCAATGTAAGTCTATCGGAAAACCGAGCATTTTTGCCGCTATCCGCCCGGGGGTCCTTTTAAAGTCTAAAAACGTCTGTAAATGATGGAAACAGTGCTTAAATGACACAGGAACATCATGGGGAATGCCCCTGGAAGCATTTCTGACACCCAGGTCACAGCTGTGAGCAACATTGTCAGAGTCTTATGTCATTTTTACAGGCACACCAAAAACATACAAAAACTAAACCAAAATGGATTTTCCTGGGAAATATGTCAAGGAACATCCTTTCCAGGCTAATGACTTTTATATAAGCCAAAATAATTAACCCAAAGTAAAAAACTTCCTCCATCTATTTGTCTATCTTCACACGTAGCGTTTTTGATGCGTTTTTCAACGTTACCATTGCGTTCAACCAATACAAATGCATTTGCCTGTGAAATGTCATTGTAGCATTTAACAATCTCAGCTGGCCATGTGGTGTGTGACACATCATCAAACACATCTTGTTTTATTTATGAAGGAGGGACTCTTAAAGTTACAAAGACAATTTTTACAGGGGCATCAGGCAGCATTAATACTCTTAAAGGGCCAATATTAAAGAGTGGGTCTCCTATACTGTTATTGCCTGGACACTGAGCTGCTGGACTGCCAAAAATTAGGACGCACCCCAATACCCCTGTGATGAGATGTACAGGAGGCCTCATAAAAAAAAAAGTGTTCCAATTATAAGAAAATAGGTCTCCCATAGTGTTAGCCTATGCTTTAAATGCAAGGCCTGCCCTGCAGCTAAGTAACACGCACCCCATTAAGCCTTTGAACCCAGGTACTGGATGGCCACAGGAAAACCACGTTCACATTACTCTTTTGCCACTGCCATACTGTTAGCTTTTTCATTGAATGCAAGGCCCGCCATGCATCAAATTCAAACGCACCCCAAAATGGCATAGAAGCAACCTAGTGGATGTACACAGGAAATCCACGTTCACATTACTCTTTTGCCACTGCCATACTGTTAGCTTATGCATTGAATACAAGGCCTACCCTACATCAAATTCAAAGGCACCCCAAAAAAGCTTTGAACTGACCTAGTGGATGTACACAGGAAAACCACGTTCACATTACTCTTTTCCACTGCCATACTGTTAGTTTACGCATTGAATGCAAGGCCCGCCCTGCATCAAATTCAAATGCACTTCAATAAGCCTTTGAACCCAGGTATTGGATGGCCACTGGAAAACCAAGTTTACATTACTCTTTTGCCACTGCCATACTGTTAGCTTATGCATTGTATACAAGGCCCTGCCTGCATCAAATTGAAACGCACCCCAAAAAGGCTTAGAAGTGACCTAGTGGATGTACACAGGAAAATCACGTTCACATTACTCTTTTGCCACTGCCATACATTTAGCTTATGCATTGAATACCAGGCCCTGCCTGCATCAAACTGAAACACACCCCAAAAAGGCTTAGAAACGACCTAGTGGATGTACACAGGAAAACCAAGTTCACATTACTCTTTTGCCACTGCCATAGTGTTAGCTTCTTCATTGAATGCAAGGCCCGCTCTGCATCAAATTCAAATGCACCCCAAAAAGTCTTAGAAGCAGTGACCTAGTGTATGTACACAGGAAAACCAAGTTCACATTACTCTTTTGCCACTGCCATACTGTTAGCTTATGCATTGAATACAAGGCCCTGCCTGCATCAAATTCAAACGCACCCCAAAAAGGCTTTGAACGGACCTAGTGGATGTACACAGGAAAACCACGTTCACATTACTCTTTTGCCACTGCCATACTGGTAGTTTATGCACTGAATGGAAGGCGTGCCCTGCATCAAATTCAAATGCACCCCAATAAGCCTTTGAACCCACGTACTTGTTGGCCACCCGAAAGCAATCTTCCTATTTATTTGTTACTCCCATATTGTTTGGCTACGCAGTGAATAGTTACGCAGCTGTTACTATGTTTTTCTTGCCAACTACCATAAGCATCCAGTCTGCATTTTTGTGTAAGGGGTCTCCTAGTACACCCATGTTTTCACTGCCATCTTTTATCTGTTTTCTTGTATATTTATCAATAAAGCTTTTTGCATTTTTTCTTATAATCATTCGCTAGTTGTCCTTTTTGGAATTTATTCCTTCCCCCCATTATATGTGAATTGTGACAATTTGGCTTCTTTCACTTGTCTATTCATACACATCTGATCAATTTCTGATCATTTTTTTTTAATTATAATCCTAATTCTAGTGTTTTCCATGTGGATACATTTATATATTGCTACTCAGATGTTTGTCATATATTTTTACAGTGAATAGTTGAGCCTGAAGACCCGGCAGTGGACAACTGCAGTGTTGATGCTAAAGACCCAGCGGTGGACAATTGCAGTGTTGAGGCTGAATAACTGGCAGTGGACAATTGCAGTGTTGATGCTAAATATCCAGCGGTGGACAATTGCAGTGTTGACCCTGAAGACCCAGCGGTGGACCATTGCAGTGTTCACGCTAAAGACCCTGCATTGGAGCATTTCAGTGTTGAGCCTGAAGAACCATTAGTGGATAATTCCACTGCTGAGGCTTAAGAACCTGCATTGATCAATTGCTGTGGTGAGTCTGAAGACCCTGCATTTTAGCATTGAAGTGTTGAGGCTGAAGAACTGGCATAGAAGAATTGCATTGTTGAAGAATATTAACAAAAAACAAAGTTCACATTATTAGGAAGTAGTTCTCCCATACTATTTTCCTATGCATTGAATGGAAGGCCTGCCCCAAATTTGGTCAACTGAAAATACCACTTTGAAGAGACGTGTATGAAGTCCTCCTAAAAATCAGTTTCCATTACAAAGGAGACGGTCTCCTATACTTGTAATGGCCATACACTAAGTGCATAGGCTTAAAAACATTTTCCCCTGGGGTGGTGCACATCAAGAAAAGTGTAAATAATTGTAGTTATGGACATCCAAAACACCCTTGCAAAACAATGTAGTGGCTGTATTATCATGGAACACGTTCACCCTGGTGATCTAGTGGTGGTGTCTGAAGAGACTTGGAGTATGGCCTGCGAAAAAGGTCTTCCCATTTTAAAGGAGCGGGTCTCCTATACTTGTAATGCCCATACACTAACTGCATAGGCTGAAAAACATTTACCCCTGGGGTGGGGCACATCAACCCACTGTGTAAATATTTGTAGTTATGGACATCCTAAACACCCTTGCAAAACAATGTAGCGGCTGTATCATCACGGAACACCTGGTGATCTAGGGGTGGTGTCTGAAGAGACGTGGAGTATGGCCTTTGAAAAAGGTCTTCCCAGTTTATGGGAGCAGGTCTCCTATACTGGCAATGGCCATACACAGTGCATAGGCTGAAAAACATTTTCCCCTGGGGGGTGACACCTTAACATAGAGTGTAAACATTTTTTGAATGGGCATCAAAACACCCATGAAAGAATTTCTACTGGCTGTTGCATCACACACCAGGGTCACCTTCGTGTTCTAGTGGTGGTGGATGATGAGGAGAATGAGGAGGATAATAACACACCAAATAGCCAAAGTCAGGAAGCATATACCCATGTGCATGGAAATACACCTCCCAAAAAAATATACTGTATTGAAGGTTATGTTTCTCTTTTCTCATTCGGTGGTGTACAGAAGTCTGCCCCAATCCATGCCTTGTTCATTTTTATAAGAGTCAGCCTGTCAGCATTTTCTGTTGACAGGCGGATGCGCTTATCAGTTATTATTCCACCAGCGGCACTAAAAACCCGCTCTAACAAAATGCTAGCGGCAGGGCAGGCCAGGACCTCCAAGGCGCACAGAGCCAGTTCATGTCACGTTTCCAGCTTGGATAACCAATAATTAAAAGGCACAGAGGAATCACAGAGGAAGTTGGTACAGTCAGCAAGGTACTCCTCCAACATCTTCCCAAATTTTTCAGGCCTTGTGAGACTACCCCGTGACTCTGGGCCAGGGCGATGGGAGGGTCTGAGAAAAGAGTCCCAGTACTTTGACAGTGTTCCCCTGCCTCTGCTGGATTGTAGTTGGGTCTCTCTCGCCTCTACTCCTTGGTTGGCCAACGAACTGTGACCTCTGCCGCCAGCGTTTTCAGATGGGAATTTTTTGAGTAATTCCGCAACAATGGCCCTCTGGTACTGCAACATTTTAATACACCTATCTGATTCTGGAATAAGATATTGAAATTTCTCCTTGTAGCATGGGTCTAGAAGTGTTACCAACCAGTACTGAGGGTCAGCACAAATTTTGATAATGCGAAGGTCACGTGAAAGGCAGCGCAACATAAAGTCTGCCATGCATGTCAAACTGATAACTGGCAAGCCTTCCATTTACTCACCAACAGGACGACTGACCATGCTGTCCTCCTCCTCCTCCCTGTCCTCAGGCCATCCACGCTGAACAGACGATATGAGAGTTGTGCATGCAGTACTGTCTATAGCGCAGGAAAGTAGCTCCTGTTCTTCCTCCTCCTCTTCTTCCTCCTCATTGTCAACCAATCCACATTGGGATGACATGAGCCTGAGCTGTGTGCAATCACCCTGTATGGTTCCTTGCTCCATCTCATCGTGCTCCACCTGCAATGCATCCTCTTTGATTGTGAGCAGAAAGCTTTTCAGAATACAGAGAAGCAGGATGGTGATACTAATTATGGTGTCATCGCCGCTCACCATCTTGGTGGACTCCTCAAAGTTTTGAAGAATGGTGCATATGTCTGACATCCATGTCCAATAGTAAGGTTGCGTGTGCACTGCTAGGTATGAAGGTGCCGGATTAGGTTCCCAAACCAGTATATAGTATAATGAAATCAGGCACTCAACTTTGTATAGTAAAGATAACCAATGAGATTTACTATGGTCAATATATGCGGTTTTCAAGAGTTTTTTTGGCAAAACATTTCGGCAGAGACTCTGCCTTTATCAATTGCCTCTTATTACAGATAGGAAAACCTTTAAAACAAAATTGACAAAATGAAAGAAAAAAGGAGTTCAATATGTGGCTTGGAGTTATTAAAAAAAATTTTTTTACCCAAAAAGAATGTCTAGAAAATAGGGGAAGACACAGCAAAAAAGGGTAATGTTTCCCTGATATGCCACAATTTTTTGCACACAGAGAGATAGGAGTCTGACACAGATACCACACTGGTCACGCTATGTAGTCTGTATTTTTTTTAGTTTATACCCCAAAATATTGTACAGAACTAGGGTAACAGACAGCAAATACAGTGGAATGTAGGCCTGAATTGCCGCAATTTGTAGACCACAGATAGCTCTGGAGTCTGACGGAGATAAAACACTGTTACATATGTGGGCTGGATTTTTTTTGTACCATCAAAATTGCGGCAATAACTAGACTATGACAATAAAAAAAAAATTGTTGAAGTACTAAAATTGTAAAATAGTTATCGCAATGATATGAGACTAGATGGTGGCCCGATTCTAACGCATCGGGTATTCTAGAATATGTATGTAGTTTATTTATGAAGATTTAAGAATAAGGCTTTGTGCACACGTTGCGGATTGTTTGCAGAAATTTCCTGAAAAAAAAAACGGACTTTTTCCCAGGAAATCTGGACGTGCTTTTTTCGCGTTTTGATCGCATTTTTTGCTCGTTTTTTACGCGTTTTTTTTGCGGATTTTTTGCACTTTTTTCCTGAACATCCTAGGGTCAATAATAAAGTGAGAAATCTGCAAATATTCCGTGAAATTAATGAACATGCTGCGTTTTTTTCGCTGAAAAAAACGCACCATGTGCACAAAAATTGCGAAATTCATTCTAAATAATAGGATGCTTCATGCATGCGTTTTTAAGCGTTTTTGCCACGGAAAATCGTGGAAAAAACGTGAAAAAAACGCGAATAATCCTGAACGTGTGCACATAGCCTAAAATATATACATTATCATTAAATGTTATTGCTCATAGAACTTAATACAACTGAACGAAATTATTAAACAGATCATCAAAATAAGAGGCTGCTGGGGTGTATATAGAGGCTGCTGGGGTGTATATAGAGGCTGCTGCTGCTGTGGTGTATATAGAGGCTTCTGGGGTGTATATAACACGCCTGCCAGACGACTTCACTGCTTTCAAACAAGCTACACTTGCCTTCAAAATAGCCCTCACCTATGCTAAACAGACCTATTTCACAAACCTTGTATCTTCATTATCCTACAACCCAAAACAACTGTTCAGGACATTCAACTCTCTCCTCCGCCCACCACTGCCACCTCCAACTCCCCTCATCTCTGCCGAGGACTTTGCCACCTACTTCAAAAATAAGATAGACCAAACAAGGCAAACCTTTACTGTTCCACCACCCCAACCACTCCATATACCAGACCTCTGCCCTTCCCTACTAACCTCCCTCTCCAACATCACTGAAGGAGAGCTTACTCATCTCCTTTTCAAATCTCACCTTACCACCTGTGCACTTGACCCCATCCCTTCCCACCTGCTCCCCAACCTCACTAACACGCTCATCCCAGCCCTAACCCATCTCTTCAACCTATCGCTATCTTCTGGTACCTTCCCCTCTGCCTTCAAACATACCATCATCACACCCATCCTCAAAAAAGCAAACAATGACCCAACTCCTATGCCCAGCTATCGCCCAATATCATTGCTCCCGTTTGCTTCCAAACTCCTTGAGCAGCATCATGTCCACGCTCAACTTTCCTCCCATCTCTCATCTAACTTTCTCCTTGACAACCTCCAATCTGGCTTCCGCCCCCACCACTCCACTGAAACTGCCCTGACCAAAATTACTAATGACTTACTCACAGCCAAAGCTAACAGACAGTTCTCCATCCTCCTCCTCCTTGACCTGTCCTCTGCCTTTGACACAGTCGACCACTGCCTACTGCTACAGATTCTTTCTTCCCTTGGCATCAAAGACCTTGCCCTGTCCTGGATCGCCACTTACCTTTCCGACCGCACATTCAGCGTCTCCCACTCCCACACTACCTCCTCATCCCGCCCTCTCTCTGTTGGAGTCCCTCAAGGCTCTATCGTGGGGCCCCTACTTTTTTCCATCTATACACTTGGCCTAGGACAACTCATAAAGTCCCATGTCTTCCAGTACCACCTGTATGCGGACGACACTCAGATCTACCTCTCTGGCCCAGATGTCACCTCTCTGCTGTCCAGAATCCCGGAGTGTCTATCAGCCATATCCTCCTTCTTCACCTCTCGCTTCCTAAAACTCAATGTAGACAAAACTGAACTCATCATCTTTCCTCCACCCCACGTATCTTCCCTACCCAATCTATCTATTATGGTAAATGGCATCACGATCTCTCCCGCACCAGAAATCCACTGCCTCGGAGTAACTCTCGACTCTGCTCTGTTCTTCAAACCACACATCCAATCTCTTGCCACCTCCTGTCGCCTCCAACTTAAAAACATTTCCAGAATCCGTCCCTTCCTCAGCCCTCAATCTACTAAAACTCTTGTGCATGCCCTCATCATCTCCCGCCTCGATTACTGCAACACCCTCCTCTGTGGCCTCCCCGTCAACTCTCTTGCATTACTCCAGTCTGTCCTCAACTCTGCTGCCCGACTAATCCACCTCTCCCCTCGCTACTCTCCTGCTTCTCCCCTCTGCAAATCTCTCCACTGGCTCCCAATTCCCCAACGAATCCAGTTCAAACTACTAACACTGCTGTTATGATTTGGTAGCTGAGGAGTGCAGGTAAAAAAGGCAATACACCAGAGCAGTTGGAATCTATGAGATTGCAGTACCCTGACTAACCA
Source organism: Oophaga sylvatica (assembly GCA_033576555.1). Lineage (NCBI taxonomy): Eukaryota > Metazoa > Chordata > Amphibia > Anura > Dendrobatidae > Oophaga > Oophaga sylvatica. Next base: position 106,913,134 of record JARQOD010000006.1, read on the forward strand.
CCACAACTAGAGGCAGCCGTGGAGTGTTCCTACGTTGGTCCTAGACGCCTCGTCACAGCCTGAGAAACTAACTATACCTAAAGATAGAAAGAGGAAAGCTATCTGCCCCGGAGCAGATCCCCAAAGAACATAGAAAGCCCCCAAACATGTAATGGCGGTTAGACAAGAAGAAATACTGACACAGACAGAAAATAGTATGAGCAAACGTTGGGGCCCAAACTATCTAAATAGAAAAGGATAGGAAGGGCACTTACTGCAATCCCAAAAAACCCTGAAAAGCACCAACTTTACTAATTTCAAAAACACCTGAGATCACACGACCTCTACCACCTAAATTAGTTCTCTGGTGTAACAAAATCAAAACAGCAGCCACTGAAAAAACTGGAAAAAGCAAATGTACAAACATCAGTGGCTGAACAAAACTGAGAGGGCAAAAGCCCCCGGAGGGGACCCTGAAGGCCCCCACAGAAGTGCAGGACAAAATGCAAAAATCAAGCACAAAAGCAAAAAGAAGAAAATGTCTTATCTGTTAGCAGGAGATGCAGACACGACACAGCAGGCTACAAAGGAAACAGGAATCAAGGATTGAGACCAGAACAATTGATCACCGGCAACCCTGATGGGAAGGTGACTCCCTTATATAAGACCAGTCAGTAACACCTGATTCCCAATCCTCACAATCTTCACTGGACAGTCCAGTACTGCTTGTAACCACCAGAGGGAGCCTCTGCTCAGAACTCATCTCAAGTCCATTCACAACAGTACCCCCCCCTTGAGGAGGGGTCACCGAACCCTCACTTGAGCAACCAGGTCGGTCAGGATGAGTTCTATGATACGCACGGATGAGTCTCCTAGCATGGATGTCCGAAGCAAACACCCAAGAATTGTCTTCCTGACCATAACCTCTCCACTTAACCAAATACTGGAGTTTCCGTCTAGAAAAACGAGAATTCAAAATTTTCTCAACCACAAACTCCATATTGCCCTCAACCAGAACAGGGTCAGGAGGCAAAGCAGTAGGAACCACTGGCTCAACAAACCTCTTCAACAAGGACTTGTGGAACACATTATGGATCTTAAATGTTCCTGGAAGAAGCAAACAAAAAGAAACAGGATTAAGAATCTCCATGATCTTATAAGGTCCAATGAACCTAGGCTTAAATTTAGGAGATGCCACTCTTATAGGAATATTTTTTGAGGACAACCAGACCAAGTCCCCCACTTTAAACCGGGGACCATCAGTCCTATGCCGGTTAGCAAACCGCTGGGCCCTCTCCTGAGAGAGGGACAACCTCTGCACTACCTGGTCCCAAATCTGTTGCATACGCTCCACAACAGAGTCAACACCTGGACAGACAGAAGCCTCCATCTGTCCTGAAGAAAATCGAGGGTGAAACCCAGAATTACAGAAAAATGGAGACATCAAAGTGGCAGAGCTAGCCCTATTATTAAGAGCAAACTCAGCCAAAGGCAAAAAAGAGACCCAGTCATCCTGATCAGCAGACACAAAGCATCTTAGATAAGTCTCCAATGTCTGATTTGTTCTCTCAGTTTGACCATTGGTCTGAGGATGAAACGCCGAGGAGAAAGACAATTGAACACCAAGTTTAGAACAAAAGGTCCTCCAAAATCTGGAAACAAACTGGACTCCTCTGTCAGACACAATGTTCTCAGGAATGCCGTGTAAACGAACCACGTGCTGAAGGAACAAAGGTACCAATTCAGAGGAGGAAGGCAACTTAGGTAATGGCACAAGATGTATCATCTTGGAAAACCTATCACAAATCACCCAGATGACGGTCATTCTCTGAGAAACAGGGAGGTCGGAAATGAAATCCATAGAGATATGGGTCCATGGTCTCTTGGGCACAGGCAATGGCATCAACAAACCACTAGAGCGAGAGCAAGGCTTGGAGCGAGAGCAAGTCCCGCAGGACTGCACAAATTCCCTGACATCACGAGACAAGGTAGGCCACCAAAAGGACCGACTAACCAAGTCTCTGGTACCAAAAATTCCGGGATGACCGGCCAACGCGGAACAATGAATCTCAGACATCACACTCTTTTTCCAGTGGTCCGGGACAAACAATTTCCCAACAGGGCAGCGCTCGGGCCTATCCTCCTGACACCCCTCCAGAGCCAGTCTCAAATTGGGCGAGATGGCGGAAAGAACTACACCTTCTTTCAAAATAACAGAAGGATCAGATAACTCAGGAGAGTCCGCAAGGAAACTCCTTGAAAGGGCATCCGCCTTAACATTCTTAGTGCCAGGAAGAAAGGAAACCACAAAATTAAAACGTGTGAAAAACAAGGCCCACCTGGCCTGTCTAGGATTAAGTCGCTTGGCAGATTCCAGATAAACCAGATTCTTATGGTCAGTAAGGACCACCACCTGATGTTTGGCTCCCTCCAGCCAATGTCTCCACTCTTCAAAAGCCCACTTCATGGCCAATAACTCCCGATTACCCACGTCATAATTACGTTCAGTAGGAGAAAATTTTCGAGAGAAAAAGGCACAAGGGTTACTTTTAGAGGTCTCTGGATCTCTTTGGGACAAAACGGCACCTGCCCCAATTTCAGAGGCATCAACCTCCACCTGAAATGGCAGAGAAACATCAGGCTGCCGTAGAACAGGAGCAGAAGTGAATCTCTGCTTAAGTTCCTGAAATGCAGAGACTGCCTCAGGAGGCCAATTCACCACATCAGAACCCTTTTTGGTCAAATCAGTTAATGGTTTAACAATAACCGAGAAATTACCAATAAATTTACGATAAAAATTGGCAAAACCCAAAAATCTTTGAAGAGCCTTTAATGAAGTAGCTTGGACCCAATCACAGATGGCCTGAACCTTGACCGGGTCCATTTCAATAACAGATGGGGACAAAATAAATCCCAAAAATGAGATCTTCTGTACGCCAAAAAGGCACTTTGATCCCTTCACATACAGAGCATTCTCTCTCAAAATCTGGAATACAGTTCGAACATGTTTCACATGAGAGTCCCAGTCATTGGAAAAAATCAAGATATCATCCAAATAAACAATCAGAAATTTATCCACAAAATCCCTGAAAATGTCATTCATGAAGGACTGGAAGACAGAAGGAGCATTAGTGAGCCCAAAGGGCATCACAAGGTACTCAAAATGCCCCTCAGGGGTGTTAAATGCCGTCTTCCATTCATCCCCGTGCTTAATGCGAATAAGGTTATATGCCCCCCTGAGGTCAAGCTTGGTAAACCAAGTAGCGTTTTTCACCCTGGAAAACAGGTCAGAAATCAAGGGTAACGGGTATTGATATTTCACAGTAATATTGTTCAAAAGACGATAATCAATACACGGCCTTAATGAACCATCCTTTTTGGCCACAAAGAAAAAACCGGCACCTAAGGGTGAAGAGGATGGTCTGATTGACCTTTCTCCAAAGACTCCTTGATATAAGACCGCATAGCGTCATGTTCAGGTACAGACAAGTTAAAAAGGCGACCTTTAGGGAATTTACTACCAGGCACTAATTCAATAGCGCAGTCATAGCTCCTATGGGGAGGCAAGGATGCAGATTTACTTTCGCTAAACACATCAGAAAAATCAATCAAAAAGTCAGGAACATCCTGAGCCTGGGGGGAGGCAGAAAAAACAGGAGTATTGGTATTAACACATTGGCAGCCCCAACTGGTTACAGACACAGATTTCCAATCCAAAACAGGATTATGAGACTGTAACCAAGGGAAACCCAGCACGATAATGTCATGCAGATTATACAGAACCAAAAATTTGCAGCTCTCCTGATGATCAGGTTCAACCCTCATTATCACCTGAGTAGAGAACTGAGGTTTATTCTCAGCCAAAGGGGTAGAATCGATCCCCAGTAGAGGAATAGACTTCTGTAGGGGTATCAAGGGAAACCCACAACGTTTAGCGAAATCAAAATCCATCAGGTTAATAGCTGCTCCCGAATCAACGAAAGCCTGAGCAGAAAATGAAGACAGAGAGCATATCAGAGTAACAGTTAATAAAAACTTAGTCTGAACACTACCCAAGACAACTGAGCGTGCAAAACGTCTTCCCCGCTTAGGGCAGACTGAAATAGCATGAGAAACATCACCACAGTAGAAACATAACCCATTGCGCTTTCGAAACTCATGACGCTGTGCCCCAGAAACCACTCTATCACACTGCATGGGTTCAGAAGCAGGTTCACAAGGCAACACTATTCCACCATACTTCTCCGCTCACGCAAACGTCTGTCAATTTGAATCGCTAATGACATAGAATCATTGAGACCAGAGGGGACAGGGAACCCACCATAACATCCTTAACATTATCTGACAGACCCTTCCGAAAAAGGGCTGCCAAAGCGTCGTCATTCCATTTGGTCAGGACTGCCCACCTACGGAATCTCTGACAGTATAACTCAGCGTCATCAAGCCCCTGATTTAATGCCAACAAGGCTTTTTCAGCTTGATCAGTGACATTAGGCTCATCGTACAATAACCCCAAGGCCTGAAAAAATGTATCAACATCACTCAAAACAGGATCCCCAGGTGTCAGGGAAAAAGCCCAATCCTGAGGATCGCCGCGCAGGAGAGAGATGACAATTTGAACCTGCTGCGCTGCGTTCCCTGAGGACTTAGATTTTAAGGCAAAAAACAATTTACAATTATTTTTGAAATTCAGACACTTGGCTCGATCCCCCAAAAACAAATCTGGCATGGGAATCCTAGGTTCCACAACAGGCAACCTAGCAAGATAGGTAGCAATACTCTGAACCTCAGTGGCAAGCTGATCCACACGGCCAGACAACTGTGCAAACTCCATTGAGAGAAAAAATCCTCCCCAGCACCCAGAGATACAGAGGGAAAAAAAAAAAAAATGCAACAAACAGAAAAATATCTCTGACAACTCTGACAACCTTTTTTTTCTTTCAAAATATTTTTCCCTTCTGTGAGTACCATATAATTTTCAGTTTAGGCCGGTGATACTGTTATGATTTGGTAGCTGAGGAGTGCAGGTAACATAGTAACATAGTAACATAGTTATTAAGGTTGAAGGAAGACTTTAAGTCCATCTAGTTCAACCCATATCCTATCCTAACCTGCCCTAACAAAAAAAGGCAATACACCAGAGCAGTTGGAATCTATGAGATTGCAGTACCCTGACTAACCACCACAACTAGAGGCAGACGTGGAGCGTTCCTACGTTGGTCCTAGACGCCTCGTCACAGCCTGAGAAACTAACTATACCTAAAGATAGAAAGAGGAAAGCTATCAGCCCCGGAGCAGATCCCCAAAGAACATAGAAAGCCCCCAAACATGTAATGGCGGTTAGACAAGAAGAAATACTGACACAGACAGAAAATAGTATGAGCAAACGTTGGGGCCCAAACTATCTAAATAGAAAAGGATAGGAAGGGCACTTACTGCAATCCCAAAAAACCCTGAAAAGCACCAACTTTACTAATTTCAAAAACACCTGAGATCACACGACCTCTACCACCTGAATTAGTTCTCTGGTGTAACAAAATCAAAACAGCAGCCACTGAAAAAACTGGAAAAAGCAAATGTACAAACATCAGTGGCTGAACAAAACTGAGAGGGCAAAAGCCCCCGGAGGGGACCCTGAAGGCCCCCACAGAAGTGCAGGACAAAATGCAAAAATCAAGCACAAAAGCAAAAAGAAGAAAATGTCTTATCTGTTAGCAGGAGATGCAGACACGACACAGCAGGCTACAAAGGAAACAGGAATCAAGGATTGAGACCAGAACAATTGATCACCGGCAACCCTGATGGGAAGGTGACTCCCTTATATAAGACCAGTCAATAACACCTGATTCACAATCTTCACTGGACAGTCCAGTACTGCTTGTAACCACCAGAGGGAGCCTCTGCTCAGAACTCATCTCAAGTCCATTCACAACACACTGCCCTACAAAGCCATCCACAACCTGTCCCCTCCCTATATCTCTGAACCAATCTCCCAATATCTTCCTTTACGTAATCTTCGATCCTCCCAAGACCTCATACTCTCCTCCACACTTATTCGTTCCTCACACAACCGCCTCCAAGATTTCTCCCGAATATCCCCCATCCTCTGGAATTCCACACCTCAACATGTACGATTGTCCACCGCCCTTGGATCCTTCAGACGGAACCTGAAAACCCATCTCTTCAGGAAAGCCTACAGCCTGCAATAACCATTCTGCCTCGCAGCAACCACCCGAGCTTCCGCCTCGCCGCCACCACCTGAGCTGCAGCCTCACCGCCACCACCACCCCAACCTTCTGTTTTTTCCCCATTATCCCGTAGAATGTAAGTCCGCAAGGACAGAGTCCTCTCCCCTCTGTACCAGTCTGTCATTGTAAATTTGTTTACTGTAAACGATATCTATAACTTTGTATGTAACCCCTTCTTATTTACAGCACCATGGAATTAATGGCGCTATATAAATAAATAATAATAATAATATAGAGGCTGCTGGGGTGTATATAGAGGCTACTGGTGTGTATATAGAGGCTGTTGGGGTGTATATAGAGGCTGCTGGGGTGTTTATAGAGGCTTCTGGGGTGTATATAGAGGCTGCTGGGGTGTGTATAGAGGCTGCTGCGGTGTATATAGAGGCTGCTGCTGGGGTGTATATGGAGGCTGCTGGGGTGTATATAGAGGGTGCTAGGGTGTATATAGAGGCTGCTGGGATGTATATAGAGGCTGCTGCTGGGGTGTACGTGGAGGCGGCTGCTGGGTTATATGTGGAGGCTGCTGCTGGGGTATATGTGGAGGCTGCTGCTGGGGTATATGTGGAGGCTGCTGCTGTGGTATATGTGGAGGCTGCTGCTGCTGCTAGGGTATATGTGGAGGCTGTTTCTGGGTATATAGAGGCTGCTGCTGGTGGGGTGTACGTGGAGGCTGCTGCTGGGGTTTACGTGTAGGCCGCCGGTCGGGGTACTTTTGCTGCGAGCAGCCGGGAGATGGCGGCGGTCATCTCCCAGCTGCGTCGCCACTGACCTCCATGCGGCAGGAGATGACCCACGGCTACCGTCGGGAGATCAACGGCTAGCGCCGCTGATCTCCCGACGATAGCGGTGGCGTGTGTGGCTCAAATCCTGCGCCAATTCATGGCCGGACTGTGCCTGTCACTGATTGGTCGCGTCCGGCCGGGCTCGACCAATCAACGATGCGGGATTTCCGTTACAGACAGACAGAATTAGACGATCATATAGTAGACTAGATGGTGGCCCGATTCTAACGTATCGGGTATTCTAGAGTATGTATGTAGTTTATTTATGAAGATTTAAGAATAATGCAATGAATACACAGGATTTTCCGAGTAAAATATATACTGTACATTATCATTTAATGTTATTGCTCATAGAACTTAATACAACTGAATGAAATTATTAAACAGATCATCAAAATATGAGGCTGCCGGGGTGTATATAGAGGCTGCTGCTGCTGGGGTGTATATAGAGGCTTCTGGGGTGTATATAGAGGCTGCTGGGGTGTATATAGAGGCTGCTGGGCTGTATATAGAGGCTTCTGGGCTGTATATAGAGGCTTCTGGGGTGTATATAGAGGCTTCTGGGGTGTATATAGAGGCTGCTGGGGTATATATAGATGCTGCTGGGGTTTATATAGAGGCTTCTGGGCTGTATATAGAGGCTCCTGGGGTGTATATAGAGGCTGCTGGGGTGTATATAGAGGTTGCTGGGGTGTATATAGAGGCTTCTGGGCTGTTTATAGAGGCTTCTGGGGTGTATATAGAGGCTGGTGCCGTTCATCTCCTGGCTGCATCGCCGCTGACCTTCATGTGGCGGGAGATGACACGCGGCTACCGTCGGGAGATCAGCGGCTAGTGCCGCTGATCTCCCGACAATAGCGGTGACATGCGTGGTTCAAATCCTGCACCAATTCACAGCCGTACTGCACCTGTCGCTGATTGGTCGCGTCCGGCCAGGCGCGACCAATCAGCGATGCGGGATTTCCGTTACAGACAGACAGAAATAGACGATTATATAGTAGATGTTATTGTGTATTACCTCATGTCACTGTGTATTACCTCATATTACTGTGTATTACCTCATGTTAACATATATTACCTCATATTACCTCATGTTACCTGTGTATTACCTCATATTACTGTGTATTACCTCATGTTACTGTATATTACCTCATTTTACTGTGTATTACCTCATGTTACTGTATATTATCACATGTTACTGTATATTACCTCATGTTACCTGTGTATTACCTCATGTCACTGTGTATTACCTCATGTTACTGTGTATTACCTCATATTACTGTGTATTACCTCATATCACTGTGTATTACCTCATGTTACCATATATTACCTCATATTACCTCATGTTACCTGTGTATTACCTCATATTACTCTGTATTACCTCATATTACTGTGTATTACCTTATGTTACTTATGTATTACCTCATGTCACCTGTGTATTACCTCATGTCACTGTGTATTACCCATGTTCAGTAAACGTGACAGAAGTACATCAGACACTGTGACTGACAAAGCATGTTCAGTACATCATGGGCAGTTGGTGAGTCACATGACCACATGGGCGGAGTTAGCCCTGCGTCGCTGATGTTACTGTGTATTACCTCATGTCACTGTGTATTACCTCATATTACTGTGTATTACCTCATATAACTGTGTATTACCTCATGTTACTGTGTATTACCTCATATTACTGTGTATTACCTCATATCACTGTGTATTACCTCATGCTACTGTATATTACCTCATTTTACTGTGTATTACTTTATGTTACTTATGTATTACCTCATGTCACTGTGTATTACCCGTGTTCAGTAAACGTGACAGAAGTACATCAGACACTGTAACTGACAAAACATGTTCAGTACATCATGGGCAGTTGGTGAGTCACATGACCACATGGGCAGAGTTAACCCTGCGTCGCTGATTGGCCGCGGCCGGACCAATCAGCGATGTGGGATTTCCTGGACAGACAGACAGACAGGATAAGACTATTATATATATTAGATGAGTGTGGCGTTAAAAACACAGTGATAAATATAAAAACTGTAGATAAATATTTTTGGGCCACCTAAAGATTTTTTTGGTCAGCAAAATGGTGGCCAAAAATGTTTTAAGACACTCCAAAAAATACTACAGTAACAAAAAAAAACCTGAATTTTCTGCGCACTCAGATCTGATGGGACAAAAAAGCAATTTTAAATTGCCATATTTTTACGCTGTTGTATTAAAATGACCTTGCTGTAGTCTGTAATGTGACCAAGCAAATAAATGTAGAAAAAAATGGGGTCTCTGGATTGCTTTGTAATAAAATTAGCAGGATTCAGGTGCAAAAAAAAAATAATCCTATCCACAGATACCTGCAGCTAGGTATATATAATAGGCAGCACCAGACAGTAACAGACCCTTTTGAAGTATGCAGTCAGATCTATACACTCACATACAGTGCCTGCATGCCTTGCACTGATGTGGATATGCGCACATAGAATCCACAGCCTACCTAGCACTGCAATCTATATACCCCCTAATTAGCCCTTAAAAGGACTGTTGGTTTTGCTGGATTTGTGGATTGAACAATGGTAGACCTACACTAACTAATAAAAGCACAAATCTGACCCTATCTCAGCAGCAACTCTCCCTACACTGTCTGAATCCAGAGCTTAATGCGCCGAGCAGGGCGACGCCAGATCTCTTATAGACCTGATGACGCTGTGCGGCCAGCCAATCACTGTAATACCACAACAAAGATGGCTGCGGAATTACAGTGTGTGGCTGACAATCCCTCTAAAGAGCGCCAAAATTGCAGGGCGGAGACCCAAGCTCCCGCTGAATAATACCGGAAATGCTCGGTGCTCACCAAGTACAGTGATACTTGGGTGAGTAATGAGTAGTGGCGAGCACACTCGCTCATCACTACTTGTAAACAGTCCACAAAAAGGTTCCTCCCTCCCTTTGCATAGAAAGACTGCAGTATAATTGCTAATTGCCTGCAAATTCTTTGAAAAAATGAAACACCATTCAAACCAACTTCTGGCATTGAGATTAATTCCAAACAAAGCAAGGCATTCATTGTACTGTCAGTATCTCTATGTGCTTGATAGCAAGTACAATCACCTATACTACTGTCCTTCATGCATTCTTGCTTTCCATTGACAAATGTGTGTTGTTCAAACAAAGGCAAACAATTAAAACTGTGGGAAGAATGTTCTTTAAGTTAAAGCAAATGAGCCATGCAGATTACTCTGGAAATGTGAAAGTTGACAGATAAGTGTGGGAAAACATAAGTGCTGTAATTTATTGTGATAGTACACAGAGAAGTAGAACTTTATAACATTGGCAACTTAGAAACACAGCTTATAGAGATTAATGTAAGCCCCTAATTGTACAATGAATGGAGGAAGATTGAATTGAATTTTTAAGGATGACTATACGATGCAGAAGGACTGTTCCACTGTCATCTGTGTTTCATTACTCGTGTAGTGAGGGAAATGAAGGAGCTAGAATACAGTGATCAGCATTTTTATTTTTATCAAATAGAGCCACAGCTGCAAGCCGCCATAAATGACACGCCAGCTTAATACTTGAAAAGAGACAAGGAGTTTTAAGACAATTGTGAAAATGTATAATGTATTCTGCTCCTGTACAAAAATGTAGTGTATTGTGCTGAAAGGAATTGGCTTCTTAAAGAGGTCCTGTCACCAAGTCAAAAGAGGCCAGGTATTGCTTTTATTTTATTCCCGTTACATACAGTTCCAGAGATCTGGGCCTTTTTATTTAGTGATAATTTTGTTGGCTTTTCAAGGGGACGTTGTTTATAGATAAGACCACAGAGAATTCCGTGAGACACTAATCCTGTGGTAAACTATAGAAAGACTATAAAATTCTCACCAAATAAAAAGGCCCATATCTTTTAAACCGTATAGCCGATTTATAAAAATTAAAAACTGAAATAGTAAATTAATATTTAATTGATTATATTAAAACATATTATAAATTACTCAGGGAAGCAACGGGAATAAAATACGAGCAAATACTAGCCACTTCTGTGCTGGTGGTGACAGCTCTCTTCAGAAGTAGTGTCCATTGTTTACTATTTTTTCTGCTTTGACCTTCTACTGCTACTTCTACTGCTTTGACCTTCCTCAATGATCAGCTGTAATCTATGGCAGACAGGCTTCTCTGTCCACCGAGGCACAGCAGATATACCTTTTCTCCGAGTGTTTAGTTCCTGTTATCCTTGCTTCATTCTTTTTAGATGTGTTTTCATTTACTCATTTGTCTGCCCTATCACCTTTTGAGCACACTTTTTATACATTTTCCCCCTGCTGGCACTTCCTGCTGGTGATAGTCTCAATTGGATGTCCAGCCATGCTGCTCTAGTTTAAGGCAGTCAGTGAAAGATCAGCTAGGGTTTACCTCTCTGCTGTTCATGTTCTTTACCTTGCACCTATCTTCTGTTTCTCTTTAGATGTAGGAGGCATATTCTCTAACAGTATATACTTAATCCATTATTTTGTATTTTGTGGTTTGCTTTTCTCACTTTGTGATCTCTTTCGATTTCAGCACACTTTCCCTCCTGTAGGTAAATTGCACTTTGCTCTGCCATCAGGTTCTTTAGGAGGAACATGGAGCATAGCCCTAAGTTGCCATTATCTAGTCTGTGGTTAGCCCTATCTCAGCTCATGCACGAACTACTAGGGACTGCGGGATCAGGATCTCTAGTTTGTACAGGAACCGTCAGGGTCAGTTGCAGTTTTTAGTGTGTTACTTATTTTTCCCAAGTGAGTTGCTAAAATACCATAACATCAGTTTGTTCATATATTCTTTCTATGACAGAATACTTATTCCTGTATTTTGCTCCTGAAATGACTTTACTGGGACAGTTTTGTCCATTAACCGATTCATATACAGTATATGATCAATTGCTAACTGCACATGTGAGTGGTTAACAATATTTAGACTTACATTGGTTATAATTCTGTGTTAATTTTCTCATTAAATCATATAGGTATTGCTTGAGATGGCAACTCCTATAGCCCGTTGAAGTATATTTAATGTCCGGGTTCTTTTTGCTGCATTTCAAGGATTATACCTTTCTTCACTGTGGTTATGTTTTCACTTTTGGGTTTTGTTTGTTACCTAGAGATACTCTACGATGAGAGAGGGCACCATTTTATATATTTAGGGTGCCAACCTCCTTGGCAAGGCAGGAATTTTTTAATCAAGCGACATACAGTTGTTTTCCCCTTGCTTTCTCTATAGTCAAAGCACTTAAATACCACTTTTATGGTCTATGCACCCTGCCTTTCTTATCCATGTTGTCATGGGGTTACCGTGACAGTGTGGAGTCAGAAGACCGCAGCGTCTGATTGCTCCTACTACGGCGCTGAGAAGAAGCACTTCTTCATTTTAAATGTGTTTATTTCATCTGGCAGAACAGGGGTTAATTGGCCCTGTTGGAAATCCTTGTGTTAACAGCGGAGCTCGGTTAGCCACTACTTTACCCTTTATAATCTGGACTCTGCAACATATCCTTGTCAGAGCAGGTATTTGCTGCATGGCTAACGTGGGAGAGGAGCTCATATGAGGAGAGTTGGAGGAATTATTGTTGGTTTGTATGTGTGCTAATTCCTTATCCTTCTCTATTTTGGTTTATTCCCCTACCTTCACACCCCAGTGCATTCCTCTGTAATATGTGAGTAAATATTTTGTATGCCTGGAGTTTTCTGTTAACCCTTGTCTGCGTTGTCTTGTCAGGTAGGTGTATTACGGTGCACAGTAGCGCCCCCTCTTCCCTGGGTGGGTGAGGAGAATAGAAAGAGGGCTAACTCAGGAGATAGAGGCAAGGGCGGAGGCCCTAGCATCTTCACCTTCAGAGGTATCCCAGGGAGCAGGGCGAGCTAGGGCGCCCCTTAGTGTTAGGGACAGGGAAAGAGCCCCTGGTCCAGGGTCACCCGACAGCTGTGCGTTACACATGTTATGTGTATAGTTGATCCTTGGAGTGCATTTTACTTAATACATTTTTAATGCATACCGAATAAAATTGATCTTTTAAAGGGGCACGAAACCAAAATAATAAAAAATTTACTGACCAAATATTACCACCACAACATGTCTGTATAATACCTCTATATATAGAATGGATGACATTCTGTGACTCATTAATGCCACCAAAGCATAATTGGATAATACCTTTATTCTGTTGATGAATGAAAAAACCTACGGAATACAAAAACTAGCCCTATAGAGAATGGAGTATCACCATCATATTTAGACCAAATATAGTGATTGCATAGTGATCAGACACCACACGTCGGCCTACAGAGTGGCACCCCAATGCAGAATGGACAAACTATAAAATAGTGATATTGCATAAATCATTAACAACTTAATATCCTGATCTCAAGGACGTCACAGTGAACAGGGCACTCGTGTTCAAGAGAACAGTTCTAACCAATGGCTGGATGTGCATATTTTATATTGCTTCAATTTTTTTAACTGTTTTTATGCTTTGCTAGCCCCACTAGGGACCTTGACTCTACAATCAATCGGTTAAAAAAGACATCACAGTACTGTAGGATGCATAATGAATAATGAGGAGATGGAGTGACAAAAGGCCCTGCCTTTGATAACATGTTCATTATTGACTTTGACATCTAAGGGTTAGCCTGTGACATTGGAACCAGCTCCAACGCAGCAGTGCCACTATTTCTGACATATTTAAGAAAGCAGTTAAAAAAATCACAGTTTTGTTTACTAGCAGACACTACAGATGCAACAAAAAACATCTAGGTTTTGCAGACTGTCCCAATAGCAACTCCGATGGGGTCTCAGATGCACTTTACTAGCCAGAGATGCCGCTTTGTTGTTGGATCTGCTTGTGGATTTTGAACAAAACCCCGGGGTCCAAGCTAGGATAATAAGTACTGTATGTGCACCTCAGTGGAGGGGCTTATTAAATATAGGGGTGGATGGGAATGAAAACATTGAAGCAGGGTTAACTGTTTGCCCCCATTAATCTCTGAGATTGGTTTTTGGACAAGCAATTCTGTCCTAAAGATACAGGCCATAGAAAGTCTATCAACGTAATTCAGGTAGATTAACACATATTACTGGTGCAGATGAGAGCTGTATGTTAGCTATGTGTTCTCATTGCTATCAGTAAGGATTAGAGACAAGTGAATATATCTGAATGGAAATAAATTCTATTAAAATTTTACAAAAATCTGCCTTTGCCAAAATGCAGATTGCGTTTTAATTTGCCTCTTCGCGCATTCAGCAAGATCACTGGCCACCATTTTTCTGAACCATAAATCATAATTGGTTTAATGAACCATTCGATGTTTCACTGTACCATCCATTTGTACTCACACGTGCATGGTTTAATTATTTTTCAGTACCCTCCTCAGCCCCATTAGAAGTTGCGTCCTAGCGTGAGAGGTGCGGGGTTTTTAGCGTAAGCAGCTTTGATTAGAATATGCAGCAAGGATTGGACGGTGAGGAGCGGAGGTGTCAGAAAGATGAACGGTAAAGTGAGTATAAGGGTAATTTAACTTTTTATATGTTATGTTTATATCTGAAAGCTCTAAACTTGGCCCATATTGATGATTTACATCAAGTCGGTGATGTAAGAGGTTCAGCGACTGCTGAGGTTTTATGTCACTGACTTAATTTATGATGAGCTCACAGGACTGGTGATGTGCAGAAGCAATCAGTCCTGTGATAAAACAGGCAGGGGAATGTGTTACCTCAGGCAAGGAAATGTGTTATCGTAGAAAATAGCAGCTGCGACCCCATGCTGTTTCATCTGTTGCTCTCTTATCATAAGTGCCCCCCTTAGGCCTCTTTCACACTTCAGTCGTGCGACGTCAGTCAAAATCCGTCAAAATGTGAAAAAAACGGATCCGCCATTTTTTTTTGGCGGATCCGTTTTTTTCCCATAGACTTGCATTAGTGACGGATTTTGATGGATGGTCGTCCGTTAGGTCAGTTTTTGGACGGATCCGCCCAAAAATTGGCGTCCGTCATTTCAAAAAAACGTCCAATGCAACGTTTTTTTTGACTGCCAAAATGGCGGACAACGGCGGATCCGCCGCATCCGCCATTTTGTACAATGGCCGCCTATGGGCGGCGGATCCGCCAGCATCCGTTTTTGACGGAATCCGCCGCCTCTATTGAAAACCATAGTAAAATGCAGAAAACAGTGTCCGGGGTCTCTCTCTCTCTCTCTCTCATTTCCGAAAGGAAATTTTCATCATTTCCGGATGAAATCTTCTTGGCGGATCCGTCAGAAAACTGAACAGTTTTGCATCTGTTTTTTTACTTTTCTGACGGATCCGCCATTTTCACGGATGGGCGGACGTCACACAACGGAAGTGTGAAAGAGGCCTTACCCTAACCAAGAACTGTTGTATGTGCTGACCATGAACTGTAGAAGTTCTGCAGGGTCAGAAAAAGCCATTACCCAGGTCATAGCAGGGGTCACATTTATAAATTATCTCAGCACAGGAACATTTTTTAACACATCCAATCATGCAACTTATCATTGCAAAATCTATTAATTAAAATTTACTTTGTATATGGGAAAACCTCTTTTACAATATATTGGATTGTGGACGCATGGCTTACAATATCATAGCTCACATACAGTAAGTATTTTCTATAACTTCAACTTGAGTTTGAGCCTTCCAGCTGATAAATCAGACATTGAGAATTATCATTAATGCCTTGTCCAGATTTATATTGCAATACACTTCGGGCATACATGTGACTTTCGAACATTTGCACAGATTGTCCTGTGCAATGCATTAATATTAATACAAGCTACTTGATGCCATGTGTAGATTAGATTAATGTTATTTTGCTGTGTAGTGGACTTGATAAATAACTGTGAGCAAGAAAAAACAATATTAGGTTATATTATCAGATCGTAGAAAAGCATTTATCATTTAAGGGATCATTCAGAGAAATGCCCTGTATTACTCCAATGCTGCTATGGACAATCATAAACTAATAATGTTCACAGGATATACTCATTAAAGATGTTTTCCAACTAGAATAAATAAGTCTCCAGGCAATAATGTATATGTAATAAACATATTAATGTTCCCTTGCCTTAAGGGGACTGGGAAATGGTTTCCTCATTATGACAACCCTTTATTTTCAAGCGAAACCCCCAGCAACCCACCATTTGCATCTGGTCATACATTAATGATTATATTTTTTTAAAGCAGTCAGTTATAATAGACTGAATACCTATAATGGATAAAATGTATTTGCACATAGCACAGGACCAGCACTCAGCTTTCCTTTTACTTGAGCATTTTAAGTAGAACCTGTCATGATGAAAATGGTATCTAGTCAGTGGGCAGGATGTCATAGAGCAGGAGGAGCTGATCAGATTTATATACGTTTTTGGGAGAAAACGTGGTCCTTTTGTGGTCCTAATTAGTGATTGACAGTCTTCCCTGTATGATTGTGCATGTCAATCACTGACTAGGACCACCCACTGGACCAATATGCATGCAAGTGAATTTCACTGAATACAATACAAGGGCAGGATCACAAGACCGTACAATGAATCGAATCAGATTTTCATCCAGAAAAGCGGGACGATTTTTTTTCTCACTTATCATCTGAATTTTGCTGCAAATCTTTTCATGCCCCATTTCTATGTTAAAATTTGCTGACAGGAATTCCATGAAATGCCAACTCCTCTAGTTAATCATTGTTCAGACAGCAATGTTCATCAGATCGGGTGGTCGATTATAAAAACATTAAAAAAAATTACAAGATAGAGAAAACACTAAACAACTCAATAAAAAAATAATCACTAGAGCCAAACGCAACCTTTCCTAACAACTTTGAATGGCATACTTACTCAAAAGGATTCACTGAACAATTACCTAGTGGCGGAAGCCCATACTACAAGTCCCCCACTCTCCAGAAGACGATTCTTGTTTCTTTTGGGTACCCTCTAATATCATTCTAAGAGGTTCTCTTTAAGAGATGAATGAAGCCCGTCGTATTCTTCTCTACAAAATTAGTTTTATTCTTTGCGAGTGCCAGGTGTGTTGTGTGTGTGTCCAACATGCTGCATTCAATTCAACAAACAATTTCCATAGCGGGGGCCTATGTAGCCAAAAGCTGAGTCAAAGAAAAATATGATTGTTTACCTGGTCAAGTTCCACTGATGCATGGGACTTTTATATGTGTGATAACCTAAAACTATGAAACAAATCCCATGATAGTGCCCGAACAGAAACAGCAGAAACCATTTTTAGCATGTTCTGTAATTGATAAACCAAATTTTGGAAAATCACCTGTTTTTTTTTTGCCATTGGAAAGCATTAGCTAGTCATGTTCGAAATTCACAGTTATCAAGAAATTTACCAAAACATAGAATATTACATCTGTGGTGTCTGTTAACACCAAGTTCCAAAACTTTAACCCCATGTTCAGAAATTCAGGATTCTGTTCAGACTAAAGAGGCACTCCCATATTTTAATTAAATGTGTATATGATGTTTGTAGTGTGAATGTATTAATATACTCACTTACCGCTGCTCTCTTCGGTGTCCAGCGCCATTCTACTTCACTTCTCAGTGACGTCACCGCAATTGCAACTAGTCAACGCACTCTGTGCCCTATGTGTGAGCTGGAAGTCTCTTTTACAATGTAACCCTATGGTGACTTGTTCTGCTGCTCCATAGACTTACATTGTAAACTATTTCTGGGTCACGCAGAGTGCAGTGTGACCCGGACAGTTAGGAGAGTGGTGATGTCACTCAGAAGAGGAACAGAAAGATGCCAGAGAGGTGGTAGGTCAGTATATTAATACACTCACTACATACACATATGCACAGATTTAATTAAAAAATATAGATGGGAATGCTTCTTTAAGGCCATGTTCACACATTCAGTATTTGGTCAGTATTTTACCTCAGTATTTGTAAGCCAAAATCAGGAGTGGAACAGTCAGAGGAAAGGTATGTGCACACGTTGCAGATTCTGCTGCAGATCGGCAGCGGATTTTGCCCTGTAGATCCGTACACAGAAAAGACATGGCGGTGAAATTAGCTTTGGGCTGGGTTCAACAGAGCATATGAAAAAAATCATCTGATTTTCATTCAGAAAAAAGAACAATTGTCATCCATATTGTCACCTGTATTGCATCCTAATGTACATTTTTTTTACCCTATATAGCATGTGCGTAGCATCTGTTTTCATGCATCAGCACTTGATAAAATTTACTGGACCAAATACAATTTCCAAGTTAATAAATTTAGTAATTGCAATGTATCTGTAAAAATTCTATAATATTTGGATATTCATTTTTTTATGCATTCATCGATTTTGTATAGGTGAAGGTGAGTCCAAAATATGGAAGAGACTAGTGCATCTTGCCATCTGAACAGCTCTACTGAATAACCTTGGTCTGTGTGCTGTCCATGGCTAGTCAGTCTCATCGCGGACAGCACACGTCTGAATAATTAACTTGTCTGAACCAATTCACACCAATGTTGTCGCTCTGCAGCAGGTATGTGTGTACATGGCAACCAATTTTTCTAGATTGGAATGAGGGACACTGCTGATCTGATTGCTTCACTTCTGATTTTGACTTAGAAATACTGATGTAACATACTAAACAAATACTGAATGTGTGAATGGGGCCTGAAGGGGAGATATTGGTACAGTCTACCTTCGATGTAGACATTGTTCAGACGAGCATCTTATAAGGAAACATGCTGGTGGAGTAAAAATAGGACTGCACATTGACCAATGTATTTCAATAGGTCTGTTCAGATGACAGTTTTTTTTCACACATATCAAGTGCCCAAATATTAAAAAATTGCAACGTACCCTTCTCTTTTTGTGTGTGTTGGATGAGACTTGCCCATTCCAGTTTATGGGTTCCCAAGAAAAATCAGGTCCCATACAAATCATTTGTAATAAATCCGATTTTTACGAATACATCTCCATTGTTAAACTAGGAAACTGTATCTGATCATGTACATTCTAAAATGCTGATGTATGAAAAACAATGCCATTCGGATGACAATACGGATGAAAATCATCCGATTTTTTTGGATGAAAATCAGATAATTTTTCATATGCTCATAGTATATGTCACGACACTGTTGCAGAATATTCCGGGGCTAGGGGCTTCTTCCCTATACCTAAAGCTAAGTGCTCCCTAGCTAAGCTATCCCTGCTCCCTGAATTACTTCTGTTGGTGAAGACACATGGACCACGTGCTTTGCTGAGCTCCTAAATCAGCCCTTATCTGTCCCATCCCCCACCCAGGGAAGAGGGGAGTTGTAGTGTATAAGAATACACAAACCAGACTAACAAGGAAAGACTTACAGGGATAAATGAAAATACCAATCATACAATTGGAGTATGAGGATATGCACACAGACAAACCACCAAGCAACAGTCTTCTGAACAACACTCCAAACGGCTCTTCAAAAAACTAATACCATCAAAGCCAGAACCAGGCAGTATGAAACTAGCACGGTCAATCCCTGATTGCCAGAGGCGATTATATATAGCAAAGGGGAGTGGCCAACACTGAACAGCAGAGACCATAAAAGCAGGAAAGATCCAGGAGCTCTCAATTGAACAGATTAACCATTGCATTGCTAGCAGAAACCTGCACTGTTTAATGTGATGGTGAAATGCTTCTAATTAGTGCAAGAGTATGTGAAATCTGACATCGCAATATTCTCGCCGCTCTTTGTCAAGGTAAATCTGTGATAGTATAACTGTGTGTATACTCAACATATACATGAACATTCCCTTAGGCCCCCATTCACCAGACAGGGGCCAAAAGTATGCTATTTTGTCTAACTAAGTCACCCCCCAAAACATCCCATGCCATATACAGTTTTAAAATAGGTCCCTTTGATGGACAGACACCTAGAATCCATCCTGACTTTGACAACTGTTGCCATATACTTCCTACGCACCCAACAATGCCCATAAACACAATGTGTCCTTAAGCCTTAAATGTATTGAAATATAATTTTGCTAGATTCACGATTTTAATGAATTGATTTTCCTATTGTACTCTATAAACCAGAAAATTGTCGAGTCAGGTAAAACCACATTCTGGAAAAAGAAAAGCAACTCTAACCAAGATATATGGATACTGACAATTAAATATGATAATACATTTACACATTTTAAACATCAGCAAAAAAGCAAAACTTATAAGGCGGCCTATCTACATATTTGTGGGCTATTATTTTCTCAAGGTTACTGGCATAAAGCGTGAAATAAAACATTTCTTCCTTGAACAAACAAGCCCCATCTAAGAGCTGAACTATGCCAGAAGTGACAAAACTGAAGGGGTTTCAGGATCATTAACATCCATGTAATTTTGTCTTTTGATTTTCTGAGGAAATGAAAATCACTGGAACTTTTTTTGACCTGTGGCTGAAAGCATATGGCTTTTCATGTCAAGTCAGAGAAAATTGGGAAAAAAAGTATTTTCCCTGCTTTATACAAACGTATACAGTAACTAAGAAAAAAATAACTAATCAAAGTCACCAATAATTCCTTTCTAACTGTATTGAACTGCATGAATCAAATCCTAAAGAAACAGGAGGGTGTAAGAAAAGTGGGAAAACTGAAACCCACAGCTGGATCTCAGGTCATTGTCTAAATTGAGAAATATTGTAGATAGTTACATAGACAGAAAGATAACATCTATCAATCTATCTATTACATAGTATGTATATCTATCTTTCTATGTATCTATTTATCTATCTATGACATATATCTATCAATGTATAAAAAGCACAGCAGCATTCTATGAATTCATAGACATATAGTGTCAATGGAAACAACAACTTCCAACTGCATTGTCCCTCAGCAAGATGTACTTACAAAAAAAGTGAAGGTTCTTAGCGCATAAATTGGCCAATTCATGTCTGCCCATCAGCCACGGCAAAGTGACAATTCTCTGATGGGTCCTATCATAACCCTTCCCTCTCCTACTGTACAAGCCACTTTTGGGCTAAAAAGCCTACAATAATAGACAAACACTTCTCTCCTGGGCTGCAAGCCTACAATTTGAATGGGCAAGTAGAATTGGTTGAGAACACCTTCAGGCCAATGGTAGGAGTACAATGTCAGAGCAGAGGGAGCCACAGACAATGTGATTGGAAGTTGTTATTTCCATTGACACTATATGTCTTGACATTCACAGAGTGTTGCTTTGCTTTTTTAAACATATTTTGCAGTCACTACAGCTTGCACCTCTTCACACTTGGGAGGTGCTGGTCAGGTTTTTTGTATAGCTAGTTTGGAGGGTGTGGCTAAAGAATCCATAACCCCCATTCACTTTCTTCTTTTTGTTGACTATCTGCTGCACTCTTAAAAGTTGGCTCAGTGGTATTGATATTACCATGCTGCGCGGATGTTGGCTGTTTATATCAATAGATTGTTTCTGTCTGTCCGTTTGACAGATCAAGATTTGTATGATTATTTGTTAATAAAAGATCCAAGACCCGGTACTATAGACCATCCCAAAAATTCACAAATCTCTAGCTAATCCCCCAGGGTGTCCAATAGTGTCAGGAGTAGATTCACTATTTAGTTTAATGGGAACATTCTTAGATAAAATTTTAAATCCATTAGCCAAAAATTTGAAATCATATATTCAGGACACTACTGATTTCTTAAATAAATTGGAAACAATACACCTTGGGGTGAAATAATACTTGTGTCTTTTGATGTAATCTCCCTATATACGTCGGTAGATCATGATTGTAGTATTTGAGCAGTTGAGAAAAAATAGTATCTGAAGATGTGTCAGTGGAAGGGAGTTTATTTTAAAATTGTTGAACATCACTCTAAGATGAAATTATTTTTTATTTGGGGATAGTTACTATTGACAACAGTGTGGTACCGCAATGGGGACATATATGGCTCTGGCATATGCTAATTTGGTCATGGGGGCCATGGAAGAGGACCTTGTCTATGTGTCCCACCACTTCTGGCATGTACTGGTGTGGTGGAGATACATGGATGATGTCTTCGTCCTTTGGAAGGGTACCTAGGAAGAGCTGAACAACTTTCATGAATATTTAAATAAAATTGATAAAACAATTAAATTCACATTAGTATCATTCAGGGAAAGTATACAATTTTTGGATGTACTGGTGTGACAAGAGAATGAGAAATTAACCACTACTTTATTTGTCAAATGGACAGACAGAAAAAATCTATTGATGTATAATAGCCAACTTCCGTTCAGCATGGCAAGATCAATACCACTGAGCCAACTTTTAAGAGTGCGGCGGATAGTCAACGAAATAGAGAAAGTGAATGAGGTTATGGATTCCTTGGTAGAAAAGTTCAGACAAAGAGGATACCCTGAAAATCTATTGGGTCAAACAAAAAAGGTTATGAAACAAGGCAGAGCCTCATTACTATGGACTTAACTAAAAAGAAAAGAATTCTCCCGAATACTATTTGCAACAACCTTTACAGATACAATCTTAAAAGAATTCAAGAGCCCACCACTCTTTTTTATAGAAAGAATAAAAACATCAGTGATCATTTAATAAAATCTGACATAGGTTCCTTGAAGAAATCACATCAGGCTTTGCTAACGGGAAGTGAGAGGAAAGGCTGCTACCCATGTTTGACATGCATAAATTACCCTCTTATGATAAAGGGAGCAACTTTTGATCATCCCCATCAGGGTCGGCTCCAGGTTTTTGAGGGCCCCGGGTGAAGGAGACTCAGTGGGCCCCTTTAACATATACCACGATTCATGATGCACAGATACAGAAAAGAAATATAGGTATAGTACAATGCCAGATTTCACTTCTTACATGAGTGATAGCTATTGTAAATTCTACAATACCATACAGCAGAGGGTCTTTATATGAGTCAACCCCTTATATGCCAATTTTTGTGACCTACTCCCTCTCCGTGCATTTTTTATGCAGATTTTCAAGCGTTTTTTCATGCGGATTTGTATGCATTTTTATAGGCTAAATAAAGATCTATTATTTACCAAAAAAAAAGATTTGTGATGTCATTTCATGTTCAACCTCTTCATTCCCCCCCGGGCTCATTCTCATCTCCCCCGCTGGGCTCATCCCCCCCGGGCTCATTCTCATCTCCTCTAGGGGGCGGGCTCATTCTCATCTCCCCCGCTGGGCTCACTCCCCCCGGGCTCATTTTCATCTCCCCTGGGGGCCGGACTTATTCTCATCTCCCCCGCAGGGCATATTTCCACCCCACCGCTCATTCTCATCTCCCCCAGGGGCCAGGCTCATTAACCCCGCTCATTCTCCCTCCCGGCTCATTCCTCCGCCCCCGCTCATTCTCAACACGGCTCATTTTCTCTCACCCCTGGCTCATTCTCCCCCAGGGTGAGTCATTCTCATCATCCTCACTCGCCTTTGTATGCATGGCTGTGTGCCGGCTGGGCACGCCGCTCACCTGAGCCCTGGCGTGGTCCCTACATGTATGTCCATCCAGGCGCTGGTATCTTTTTCCTGTAAGAGCGCGCGGTCACGTCACGTGGCACCGCTCATTAAGGTCATGAATATGGGCGCCACGTCTATGGGAGTGTAGTGGTGTCCATATTCATGACCTTAATGATCGGTAGCACGTGACCGCGCCCTCACACAGGAAAAAGATACCTGCGCCTGAGAACATTGGAGCTGCAGGCACCGCTGTAGGAGGTGAGTATGATGTCTTGCGGAGGGCAGAGGGCGGAGGGCAGAGGGCGACCGACCCAGTACTTATAAAAAAAAAAACCTTGATCAGGTGCCGAGTGGGCCCCCCATCTCACCAGGGCCCCGGCACTTGCCTGGGTACGCCGGGTGCTGACGCCGGCCCTGATCCCCATACCCATAAAACCTAAATGATAAAGCATTATCTAACATGCAACTCTGATTATGTCATTTACCTTCTTCAATACCCTTGCAACTTGTGGTATATCAGAGAAATGACGTGTGATTTTAAAATACGCATAAATCACCACAGGTGTACCATTAGAAAAAAGAGGTTGGATCTTCCAGTTTCTAAACATTTTGTTGAATTCAAACATACAGAAAAGGAGTTAAGGTTTAAAATAATAGATACAATCATGGTACAAAGGAAATGGGTGATAGAGAGCGTCTCCTGAAACAAAAAGAGCTCAGATGGATTTATGAACAAAATACCCTCAGACCAATGGGATTAAATGATGATTTTAAACTACATTCCATTTTTTGACTTCACGTACAGTACAGACCAAAAGTTTGGACACACCTTCTCATTCAAAGATTCTTCTGTATTTTCATGACTATGAAAATTGTAGAATCACACTGAAGGCATCAAAACTATGAATTAACACATGTGGAATTATACATTACACTTTACAAAAAAGTGTGAAACAACTGAAAATATGTCTTATATTCTAGGTTCTTCAAAGTAGCCACCTTTTGCTTTGATTACTGCTTTGCATGCAGAAAAGGTGAATGGATGGACTCTACATGCCTAGTTCCCACCGTGAAGCATGGAGGAGGAGGTGTGATGGTGTGGGGGTGCTTTGCTGGTGACACTGTTGGGGATTATTCAAAATTGAAGCGGTGAGCGGTCCAACTCATCCCAAACCATCTCGATTGGGTTCAGGTCTGGTGACTGTGGAGGCCATGTCATCTGGCATAGCACCCCATCACTCTCCTTCTTGGTTAAATAGCCCTTACACAGCCTGGAGGTGTGTTTGGGGTCATTGCCCTGTTGAAAAATAAATGATGGTCCAACTAAACGCAAACCGGATGGAATAGCATGCTGCTGAAAGATGCTGTGATAGCCATGCTGGTTCAGTATGCCTTCAATTTTGAATAGATCCCCAACAGTGTCACCAGCAAAGCGCCCCCACACATCACACCACCTCCTCCATGCTTCACGGTGGGAACCAGGCATGTAGAGTCCATCCATTCACCTTTTCTGCTTGCAAAGCAGTAATCAAAGCAAAAGGTGGCTACTTTGAAGAACCTAGAATATAAGACATATTTTCAGTTGTTTCACACCTTTTTGTAAAGTGTAATGTATAATTCCACATGTGTTAATTCATAGTTTTGATGCCTTCAGTGTGATTCTACAATTTTCACAGTCATGAAAATACAGAAAAATCGTTGAATGAGAAGGTGTGTCCAAACTTTTGGTCTGTACTGTATATAACTTATGAGTTGAAATTCCTTGCTTTCTCTTTAGTATATAAGGACTGAAGTGCCTTAGAGATACTTTTTTATGAATATGTTCTTTATGATTATATTTTAGTTTTAAAATTTATATGAATTTATTTTCATTTTAATTTTTTTAGATATATCATCATTGTTCATGAGTCACAAACACTGTGCACACTCACCCAAAGGGATACATGGTCGTATGGAGGATGAGTGAATCAGGTCGGTCAGATTAAAAAAAGACCGACTTTCGCCAAAGTCGGGTTTCGCCGAGGGAAACCCGAAAATAGTGTGCGGTCGGCCATGCGTTCGGCGACCTGAGCGCCAAAGTCGGTTTTCCCATAATGTTTAAAGGGCCTTTTCTCAGCCAATGAGCAGGGACGCACACTGTGGGCAACGCGATGACATGGGCAGCAGCTACCAACTTATTAGAGAAGGGCATTGCAGTGATTGGCTTGCTTTGTGTGGCATCACAGTGCCTATAAAAGCCCTCACCACCGAACGCCATTTTACTTCTACCGATTTTAGCATGGGGAGAGGTTGCTGGCGCTGGTTCTCAGTAGGGACAGCGTTAGGCAGTAAAAAAACTATAATTCTGTGCTTGTGCTGATAGCGATTAGCTGTACAGTTAGTGTGCAGTGACAGGAGAGGATTTTGTTGTGTGCAGCAGCGCTGGTCCTTAGGCTGCCTGCCAGTGACAGGGGAGGAATTGCTTGTGTGGAGCAGCAGAGCTGATTATTAGGCTGCTGTTTGCCAGTGAGAGGGGAGGAATTTATTGTGTGCAGCAGCAGAGCTGATTATTAGGCTGCCTGCCAGTGACAGGGGAGGAATTTCTTGTGTGCAGCAGCAGAGCTGATTATTAGGCTGCCTGCTAGCTGTACTGCTGTGTGTACACTGCTGTGCAGAGTGCTTTTTAACACAGCACCTACACAGCACTAATACTTTTATTTTTTTCTGCACAGTTACCGAGCGTTCATTTTTTTCCCACACCGTATAGAGCTGTACGCTCCTCACACTACCGTGTACCGGCTGGTATAATGGACAAATGCATGCTGACTATCTGTGTGCGACTCCAGAAATATATACGGAGATTTCAATTTTCCCCAAAACCGTATACAGCTGCTATCTTCTGATACAGTAGAGTTTTTCTGCCTTGTGTATTACGGTCAAATCCATACTGAGAGAGTGTCTGTGTGTTACTCCTCAAATATATACGGAGATTCAAAATTACCCCAAAACTGTATACAGCTGTACGCTACTGATACAGTACAAGTTTTCTGCTTTTCATATTGTGGTGTAATCCATACTGAGTCTGTGAGCGTGTGTGTTACTCCTGAAATATATACGGAGATTTAAAATTACCCCAACACTGTATACACCTGTGCGCTGCTGATACAGTACACTTTTTTTGCTTTTCATATTCTGGTCTACTCCATACTGAGCCTGTGAGCGTGTGTGTTACTCCTGAAATATATACGGAGATTTACAATTACCCCAACACTGTATACATCTGTACGCTACTGATACAGTACACTTTTTATGCTTTTCATATTGTGGTGTAATCCATACTGAGCCTTTGAGCATGTGTGTTACTCCTGAAATATATACGGAGATTTAAAATTACCCCAACACTGTATGCAGCTGTACGCTACTGATACAGTACACTTTTTATGCTTTTCATATTCTGGTCTACTCCATACTGAGCCTGTGAGCGTGTGTGTTACTCCTGAAATATATATGGAGATTTAAAATTACCCCAATAGTGTATACAGCTGTACGTTACTGATACAGTACACTTTTTATGTTTTTCATATTCTGGTCTACTCCATACTGAGCCTGTGAGCGTGTGTGTTACTCCTGAAATATATACGGAGATTTAAAATTACCCTAACACTGTATACAGCTGTATGCTTCTGATACAGTACACTTTTTATGCTTTTCATATTCGGTGTAATCCATACTGAGCCTGTGAGAGTCTGTGTCTGTTACTCCTGAAAAATATACGGAGATTAAAATTTTTCACCTTCACCGTATACAAAAATATACGGAAATTAAAATTTTTCACCTTCACCGTATACAGCTGTACACTTCTGATACAGTACCATGTTTCTACTGGTATTTTGGGTACATTTTCAGAAACATGAGGAAGTATGGTGGAAGAGGCCACAGATGTGGGCGTGGGGGACCACCAGGTACTGATGGTGATGGTGCATCTGCTGGTAGTGCCAAAAGCACAATAGCTCCTAAAGCAGGAGGTGTTGAGGTGTTTCTGGGACTACGTAAACCGCTTTTAAAGCCGAAGCATCAGGAACAGGTTTTGGCTTACATTGCCGAAACAGCCTTCAGCTCTATTGCCTCCTCTTCTGAAGTTTCAAAAAATGCAAGCACTGAGTCATCAGTGCAGGCTTCTGGTCAGGAACAACACCTTTCCTTGTGTCCGTCACCCCCATCAAAAGTGAAGGATGCGGCAGGCCACACTTCAGATTACTCCATGGCGCTATTTTCACATACCATGCCTGGGTTATTAAGTCAAATCCTGAATTCCCCAGTCCAAGATGAATCTGACATGGAGTGCACTGATGCACAGCCACTGCTATATGATTCTGCTGGTACATTCAACCAGAGCACTACATTGCCCTCGCAGTCTACTGAGCCAGAATGTGACCCTGATGAAACTCAGGTGCACCTTCCTGCATACTATACCACCTTACATTGTGACACAGAGGAAGGTGCAGATGAAATTGAAGAGGAGGTGATGGATGACCCAGTTGTTGACCCGGATTGGCATCCAGTGGGGGAATTGGGTGCTGCGGCAATAGCTCAGAAGAGGATGAGGATCCGCAGCAGGTATCGACATCGCAGCTGGGGTTATCTAGCAGGCCCGTAGCAGTCCAAAAAGGTGTTAAAAAAACAAAAAGAGTAACAGGACAGCTTGGCCAGATGGTCAAATTAGCACAGCGTGCAAGCCCTGAAAATTTATACCATAGTAGGAAGAGTCCAGTGTGGCACTTTTTTGGCCAAAATCCTATTGACGAGGCAAAGGTTATCTGTAAGAAGTGCGGAAGGACCTTTAGCCGTGGGAAAAATCTCAGAAATTTGAATACCAGTTGCATGCTTAGACATTTAATGAACATGCACTTGCAAGCGTGAACGGACTACAAAACCTCAGGTAGCACATGTGCACCTGCTCCGACTGAAGTTAGCCAGCAACGCTCCATCGCTCCCCCCACTGTAAGTCCACCGGTTGGCACACCACCAGCAAGAAATTTTGAGGTGCAGTCGCAAGGCCAAAGCAGTCAGGGAATCACAATGTTTATGCAACGAAAGACTGCATCTAGGCCATCACCACCACTACCACCATCACCAACCCCCTCTCAGTCCGTCATGTCCTCCTCTAGATCCCACATATGCAGCTCTCAAGTCCAGCTCACCCTACCAGACACTCTGAGTAGGACAAGAAAGTACTCATCCTCTAATCCGCGTACACTGGCTTTGACCGCCTACATTGCCAAAGTGATCTCATTAGAGATGATGCCCTTCCGTTTGGTTGAAAGCGCAGCGTTCCGAGAGCTCATGGCCTATGCTGTCCCACGCTATGACCTACCCAGTCAGCACTTCTTTTCTAGAAAAGCAATCCCTGCTCTCCACCTTCATGTGAAACACCGCATTGTCCATGCACTTACACAATCAATGAGTGGAAAGGTGCACCTCACAACAGATGCATGGGCCAGTAGGCATGGCCAGGGCCGTTACGTGTCCATCACTGTGCACTGGGTTAATGTTGTGGATGCAGGGTCCACAGGGGACAGTGTCGGTGGGACACTGCTGCCTAGCCCACGGTATAGGCAACAGTTGGCTGTAGGCGTTCAACCCTCCTCCAGAAGCCAAAGCTTGTCAACAGAGTGCAGTCGCACGAGCACTCCGTCCGCAGCTGACAGTGTTGCACACGAGGTGTCCCACTATCGAACAGCTAGTGGTAAGCGTCAGCAGGCTGTTTTAAAAATGATGTCTTTGAGCGACAACAGACACACCGCGGAGGTACTGGCCGACTACTTGCAGCGAGAAACTGAGTCATGGCTGGGCAGTATACATCTTGAGCCAGGCAAGGTAGTCAGTGATATCAGCCGTAATTTTGTTGCGGCCATAGCCCTGGCAAAACTCAGACACATACCCTGCCTGGCTCACACCTTGAACCTGGTGGTGCAGTGCTTCTTAAATAATTATCAGGAGTTAACAGCCCTGCTCCATAAAGTGCGAAGACTGAGCTTGCACATCTGTCGCTCGCCCGTGGACTCCAGTCGTATGCAGAGGCTGCAGCGATCGCTCCACCTCCCCAAGCACCGCCTAATCATAGACGTTGCAACAAGGTGGAACTCCACCATGCACATGGTTGAGAGGCTGTGTGAACAGAGGCAGGTTGTAATGCATTTATGGGAGGATACACGGGCAGGCAGTTTGAGGGCAGACATGGAGTTGTCGGGTGTGCAGTGGTGAAAGGTGAAAGACCTCTGTAAAGTCCTTCTGTGTCTTGAGGAATGCACTCGGCTGGTTAGCGCAGACGACGCCATCATAAGCAGGGGCATCCCACTTATGCATCTGCTCATGCAAACTTTGACGCACATTAAGGATCAGTTGTCTGCAGCGGAGGAGGAAGAGGAGGAAGAGGAGAAGTGAAGCCTTCATGACAGTCATCCATTGTCTGCTCAGGGAACTGTCCTGGACGAGGTGGAGGAAGAAGAGTAGGAGGAGGAGGAGGATGAGGGGAAGATTATTTTAGGGAGGAGGATGCTTCTCAGGGGGCAAGAGAAAATGTTGGCTTGCCAAGGTCAGGTACAGGGTTTGTGCGTGACTGGAGGGATGTGGATTTGGCAGAAAGTGCTCCTCCACCCACCACTGGCAGTGCATCATTGACACCTGGAACATTGGCCCACATGTGTGATTATGCCTTGCGGATCCTAAAAAGGGACCCCTGCATTGCCAAAATTATGAAGGATGACGACTACTGGTTGACAAGTATCCTCGATCCACGCTATAAAGGCAAATTACAGAACATCATGCCACAGGAGAACCTAGAGCTAATATTGGCGAACAAACAAGCCACTCTGGTAAACCGTTTGTTAGAGACATTCCCAGCAAACAGCAGCGGTGAAGGTTCTACCACGAGCCGTACTGGGCCAAATGGAAGAGGTGTTCATGGTGCACACAGCCGAAGTGGCGTTGGAGACAGGGTTTTCAGGACCATGTTGTGGTCTGGTTTCTCGCGGACCGCTCACACTCCTGGTAACACTGAATCTATTGCAACTGACAGGAGAAAGCAGTTGTCAACTATGGTAAAAAATTACTTCTCCTCCCCTATTGATGTTCTCCCTCACAGGTTATTCCCCTTTGACTACTGGGCCTGTAAACTGGACTCCTGGCCTGAATTGGCACAATATGCCTTACAGGAGCTCGCTTGCCCTGCTGGTAGTGTGCTATCAGAAAGAGTCTTCAGTGCTGCTGGGTCAATCCTGACAGAAAGAAGGACCCATCTGTCAACACAAAATGTTGATGATCTAACCTTCATTAAAATGAACCATGCATGGGTTTCAAAGGATTTTGTCCCACCTTCCCCTGATGACACATAGGTTGCCAGCAAAATGGCTCGCTTTGTCCTCCTCTTCCTCTGACTTCTCCAATTCCTCCATTTGCAGCTGCTTAACATCCAGTCTACACCTCAACATATACCATTTTTACCACCTCCCTATCTGGGCTGTTCCCCCCAGGGCCTGGGTCACCACCTGGCGCACCCGGGCAAGTGCCGGTGCCCTGAGCAGGTGGGGGGGTCCCACTCTAGGGCGACGACACTGGCATAGGGTCCTTCATAGTACAAAAAAGTGTCTCTGATGGTGGGAGGGCCCACTCGCCGTCAGACACACCGGCGTACTATGAGGGGCCCTGTGCCAGTGCTGTCGACCACGAGTCGGCCCCCCTGCTTGCTCAGGCCACCAGCACTTGCAATACTTACCTCTATATGCTCCACCGCTGTGACGTCTTCCGCGTTTCCTGACAGTGACATTCAGGTTAGAGAGCGCAATGACGTCATGTCTGTACGCCCTCTGCCAAAACAGTCCAAGTGCAGAGAGCTGTAAGATGGTGATGCTGAGGAGTCCAGAGTAGAGCAGTGCACAGCAGGGAGAGGTATTTCATTTTTTTAATGTTTGGAGCAATATATGGGGAGCATTATACACTGGAGAATTATATATGGGGCCCAGCATTCTCTTGAGCATCATAGATAGGGCCCATCATACACTGGAGCATTCTAAATGGGGGACATCAGACACTGGAGGAGCATTTACGGGGCCCATTATACACTGGAGCATTATACATGTGGCCCATTATATATGGAGCATTATTTTGGCCCATAATACACTGGAGCATCATCCATGGGGCCCATCATATACTGGAGCATTCTAAATGGGCGACATCAGACACTGGAGCAGCATTTACTGGGCCCATTATACACTGAATCATTAATAATGGCGACCATTATATATGGAGCATGATTTTGACCCATAAAACAGTGAAGCATCATCCATGGGGCCCATCATATACTGGAGCATTCTAAATGGGGAACATCAGACACTGGAGCAGCATCTACAGGGCCCATCATACACTGAAGCATTCTAAATGGGGGACATCAGACACTGGAGTAGCATCTACTGGGCCCATTATACACTGGAGCATTATAAATGGGGCCTATTATATATATGGGACATTATTTTGGCCCATCATACACTGGAGCATCATACATGGGGCCCATCATATACTGGAGCATTCTAAATGGGGCAGATCAGACACTGGAGCATCATCCATGGGGCCCATCATATACTGGAGCATTCAAAATGGAGCAGATCAGACACTGGAGCAGCATCCATGGGGCCCATCATATACTGGAGCATTCTAAAAGGGAGACATCAGACACTGCAGCAGCATCTACGGAGCCCATTATACACTGGAGCATTCTAAAAGGGGCCCATTATATATGGAGCATTATATTAGCCCATCATACACTGGAGCATCATCCATAGGGCCCATCATATACTGGAGCATTCTAAATGGTGGATATCAGACACTGGAGCAGCATCTACAGGACCCATTATACACTGGATAATTAACCCCTCTCTGACATTAGACGTACTATCCCGTCCATAAAACCCGTGCCATTCTGCCCATGGACGGGATAGTACGTCATAGGCGATCAGCTGCGCTCCTGAGGGGAGCGCAGCTAATCGCCGCCGGGTGTCAGCTGATTATCACAGCTGACACCCGTGACTGTGTGTCAGGAGCGGTCACGGACCGCTCCCGGCACATTAACCCCTAGCACACCGCGATCAAACATGATCGCGGTGTACTGGGGGCACAGGGAAGGATCGCGCAGGGTGGGGGCTCCCTGCGCGCCCCCCTGAGACCCTCAGACCAGCGCGATGTGATCGCGCTGTTCTGAGGGCTTCCTCCCTCCCAGGACCCGGATCCAAGATAGCGCCGGGGTCCTGGAGGGAGGCGGCTTCCTCAGTGCCTGCTGAGAGCAGGCACTGAGAAGCCTGCTGCACTGCCTGAGCGATCGCTGGTGTGACAGTGTGCTGTGCACACTGTCACACCAGCGATTTGATAAAATACAGTGATGTCCCACCCTGGGACAAAGTAAAAAAGTTAAAAAAATAAAAATAAACATGTTATAAAAAAAAATCCAAAATAAATAAAAAAAAAAAAAATATTCCCCAATAAATTCATTTTTTCCTGTAAATAAAAAAACCAAAACAGTAAAAGTACACATATTTGGTATCGCCGCGTCCGTAACGACCTCCCCTATAAAACTGTCCCACTAGTTAACCCCTTTAGTGAACCCCTTAAAAAAAAAAAAAACGAAGCAAAAACTCAATGCTTTATCATCATACCGCTGAACAAAAAGTGGAATAACGCGCGATCAAAAAGACCGATATAAATAAACATGGTACCACTGAAAACGTCATCTTGTCCCGCAAAAAACGAGCCACCATACAGCATCATCAGCGAAAAAATAAAAAAGTTATAGCTCGCAGAATAAAGCGATGCAAAAATAATTATTTTTTATATAAAATTGTTTTTATTCTATAAAATCGCCAAAACATAAAAAAATGATATAAATGAGGTATTGCCATAATCATACTGACCCGAAGAATAAAACTGTTTTATCAATTTTACCACACGCGGAACAATAAAAATGCCTCCCCCAAAAGAAATTCATGAATTGCTGATTTTTGTTCATTCTAACCTCCCAAAAATCGAAATAAAAAGCGATCAAAAAATGTCACCTGCTCAAAAATGGTATAAATAAAAACGTCAACTCGTACCGCAAAAAATAAGACCTCACATGACTCTGTGGGCCAAAATATGCAAAAATTATAGCTCTCAAGATGTGGCGATGCAAAAAACTATTTTTGCAATAAAAAACGTCTTTTAGCGTGACAGCTGCCAATCATAAAAACCCGCTATAAATAGTAAATCAAACCCCCCTTTATCACCCCCTTAGTTAGGGAAAAATAATAAAATTAAAAAAATGTATTTATTTCCATTTTCCCATTAGGGTTAGGGTTAGGGTTGCGGCTAAAGTTAGGGTTAGGGTTGGCGCTAAAGTTAGGATTAGGGTTAGGGTTGGGATTAGGGGTGTGTTAGGGTTAGGTTTGTGGTTAGGGTTGGGACTAGGGTTAGGGGTGTGTTGGGGTTAGGGTTGGAGTTAGAATTGGGGGGTTTCCGCTGTTTAGGCACATCAGGGGCTCTCCAAATGTGACATGGCGTCTGATCTCAACTCCAGCCAATTCTGCGTTGAAAAAGTCAAACGGTGCTCCTTCACTTCTGAGCTCTGCCATGCGTCCAAACAGTAGTTTATCCCCACATATGGGGTATCAGCGTACTCTGGACCCCAAGAGTTATTGTGCAATTTGTCCTATTTCTTCTGTTACCCTTGGGAAAATAAAAAACTGGGGGCGAAAATATCATTTTTGTACAAAAAAAAATATTTTTTTGTTTTTACGGCTGTACATTATAAACTTCTGTGAAGTACTTGGGGCTTCATAGCGCTCACCACACACCTAGATAAATTCCTTGTGGGGTCTATTTTCCAAAATGGGGTCACTTGTTGGGGATTTCCACTGTTTAGGCGCATCAGGGGCTCTCCAAATGCGACATGACGCCCCCAGACCATTCCATCAAAGTCTGCAATCCAAAACGTCACTACTTCCCTTCCGAGCCCCAACATGTACCCATACAGTAGTTTTCTCCCACATATTGGGTATCAGCGTACTCAGGACAAATTGGGCAACAACTTTTGGGGTCCAATTTCTCCTGTTACCCTTGGGAAAATAAAATATTGGGGCGAAAAAATCATTTTTGCAAAAAAAAAAAAAGATTTTTATTTTTACGGCTGTGCGTTATAAACTTCTGTGAAGCACTTCGGGGTTCAAAGTGCTTACCACACATCTAGATAAGTTCCTTGTGGGGTCTATTTCCAAAATGTGGTCACTTGTGGGGGGTTTCCACTGTTTAGGCGCATCAGGGGCTCTCCAAATGCGACATGACGCACCCAGACCATTCCATCAAAGTCTGCAATCCAAAACGTCACTACTTCCCTTCCGAGCCCTGACGTGCGCCCATACAGTAGTTTTCTCCCACATATTGGGTATCAGCGTACTCAGGACAAATTGGACAACAACTTTTGGGGTCCAATTTCTCCTGTTACCCTTGTGAAAATAAAATATTGGGGGCGAAAAAAATCATTTTTGTAAAAAAAAAAAAAGATTTTTTATTTTTACGGCTGTGCGTTATAAACTTCTGTGAAGCACTTCGGGGTTCAAAGTGCTCACCACACATCTAGATAAGTTCCTTGTGGGGTCTATTTGCCAAAATGGGGTCACTTGTGGGGGGTTTCCACTGTTTAGGTGCAGCAGGGGCTCTCCAAATGTGACATGACGCCCCCAGACCATTCCATCAAAGTCTGCAATCCAAAACGTCACTACTTCCCTTCCGAGCCCCGACGTGTGCCCATACAGTAGTTTTCCCCACATATTGGGTATCAGTGTACTCAGGACAAATTGGACAACAACTTTTGGGTTCCAATTTCTTCTGTTACCCTTGTGAAAATAAAATATTGGGGGCGAAAAAAATCATTTTTGTAAAAAAAAAAAAAAGATTTTTTATTTTACGGCTGTACGTTATAAACTTTAGTGAAACACCTGGGGGTTCAAAGTTCTCACCACACATCTAGATAAGTTCCTTGAGGGGTCTAGTTTCCAAAATGGTGTCATTTATGGGGGTTTCCACTGTTTAGGCAGATCAGGAGCTCTCCAAACACGACATGGCATCCAGCCAATTCTGCGTGGAAAAAGTCAGACGGCGCTCCTTCCCTTCCAAACTCTACCATGCACACAAACAGTGGTTTACCCCCACATATGGGGTATCAGCGCACTCAGGACAAATTGCACAATAACTTTTGGAGTCTTGTTACCCTTGGAAAAATAAAAATTGGGGTGAAAAGATCATTTTTGTGGAAAAAATATGATTTTTAAATTTTACGGCTCTACGTTATAAACTTGTGTGAAGCACTTGGGGGTTCAAATTGCTCATCAAAAATCTAGATAAGTTCCTTAGGGGGTCTAGTTTCCCAAATGGGGTCATTTGTGGGGGGTTTCCACTGTTTAGGCACATCAGGGGCTCTCCAAATGCAACATGGCATCCAAACTCAATTCCAGCCAATTTTGGTTGGAAAAAGTCAAATGGTGCTCCTTCCATTCCGAGCTCTGCCGTGCGCCCAAACAGTGGTTCCCCCCCACATATGGGGTATCAGCGTACTCAGGACAAATTGTACAACAACTTATGTGGTCCAATTTCTCCTGTTATCCTTGGGAAAATAAAAAATTAGTGACTAAAAGATAATTTTTGTGGGAAAAAAATAGGATTTTTTATTTTCATGCCCGGGCATTATAAACTTGTGTGAAGCACTTGGGGGTTCAAAGTGCTCACCAAAGATCTAGATAAGTTCCTTAGGGGTCTAGTTTCCAAAATGGGGTCACTTGTGGGGGTTTCCACTGTTTAGGCTCATCTGGGGCACTACAAACGGAACATGACCCCCATTAACGTCTGCATTCCAAAACGTTACTACTTCCTTTCCAAGCCCTGCCGTGCGCCCAAACAGTTCCCCCCCCCACATATGGGGTATCAGCGTACTCAGGACAAATTGGACAACAACTTTTGGGGTCCAATTTCCTTGGGAAAATTCAAAAATTTGGGACTAAAAAATCATTTTTGTGGAAAATTGATTTTTTTTTTTTTCACACCCAGGCTTTATAAACTTTTGTGAAACACTTGAGGGTTCAAAGTGCTCACAACAGATCTAGATAAGTACCTTAGGGGGTCTAGTTTCCAAAATGGTGTCACTTGTGGGGGGTTTCCACTGTTTAGGCGCATCAGGGGCTCTCCAAACGCGACATGGCATCCAATCTAAATTCCAGCCAATTTTAGTTTGAAAAAGTCAAACGTCGCTCCTTCCCTTACGAGCTCTGCCGTGTGCCCAATCAGTGGTTTTCCCCCACATATGGGGTATTGGTGTACTCAGGAGAAATTGCATAACAACCTTATCTGTCCATTTTCTCCTTTTACCCTTGTGAAAATAAAAAAAAGTTTGTAAAAGATAATTTTTGTGGCTAAAAAGTTAAATATTCATTTTTTCCTTCCACGTTGCTTTAGTTACTGTGAAGCACCTGAAGGGTTAATAAACTTCTTGAATGTGGTTTTGAGTACCTTGAGGGGTGCAGTTTTTAGAATGGTTTCACTTTTGGGTATTTTCTGCCATATAGACCCCTCAAAGTGACTTCAAATGTGAGGTGGTCCCTAAAAAAAATGGCTTTGTAAATTTTGCTGTAAAAATGAGAAATCGCTGGTCAACTTTTAACCCTTATAACTTCCTAACAAAAAAAAATTTTGGTTCCAAAATTGTGCTGATGTAAAGTAGACATGTGGGAAATGTTATTTCTTAACTATTTTGTGTGATATATTTCTCTGTCTTAAGGGAATAAAAATTCAAAGTTTGAAAATTGCAAAATTTTAAAAATTTTCGCCATATTTGCATTTTTTTGAAAAATAAACGCAAGTTATATCGAAGAAATTTTACCACTAACATGAAGGACAATATGTCACGAGAAAACAATCTCAGAATCGTGAAGATCCGTTGAAGCGTTCCAGAGTTATAACCTCATAAAGAGACAGTGGTCAGAATTGTAAAAATTGGCCCGGTCATTAACGTGCAAACCACCCTTGGGGGTGAAGGGGTTAATAATGGCGCCCATTATATATTGAGCATGATTTTGGCCCATAAGACACTGGAGCATCATCCATGGAGCCCATCATATACTGGAGCATTCTAAATGGGGGACATCAGACACTGGAGCAGCATCTACAGGGCCCATCATACACTGGAGCATTCTAAATGGGGGACATCAGACACTGGAACAGCATCTACTGGGCCCATTATACACTGGAGCATTATAAATGGGGCCTATTATATATGGAGCATTATTTTGGCCCATCAAACACTGGAGCATTATCCATGGGGCCCATCATATACTGGAGCATTCGAAATAGGGCAGATCAAACACTGGAGCATCATCCATGGGGCCAATCATATACTGGAGCATTCTAAAAGGGGGAAACAGACACTGGAGCAGCATTTACGGGGACCATTATACAATGGAGCATTATAAATGGGGCCCATTATATATGGAGCATTATTTTAGCCCATAAGACACTGGAGCATCATCCATGGGGCCCATTATATACTGGAGCATTTGAAATCGGGCAGATCAGACACTGGAGCATCATCCATGGGGCCCATTATATACTGGAGCATTCTAAATGGGGCAGATCAGATACTGGAGCAGCATCCATGGGGCCCATCATATACTTGAGCACTCTAAAAGGGGGAAAACAGACACTGGAGCAGCATTCACAGGGACCATTATACAATGGAGCATTATTAATGGGGCCCTTTATATATGTAAAATTGAAAAAACATAGTTATTAAGGTTGAAGGAAGACTTTAAGTCCATCTAGTTCAACCCATATCTTATCCTAACCTGTCCTAACATGTTGATCCAGAGGAAGGCAAAAAAAAACCCAAGTGGCAAACAGTAAGCTTCACATTAGGGAAAAAAAAGTCCTTCCCGACTCCACATACGGCAATCAGACTAGCTCCCTGGATCAACGCAGTGTCTAGGAAACTAGTGAATATAGCCTGTAATATTATACTTTTCAAGAAAGGCATCCAGTCCCTTCTTAAATTTTAGTAAGGAATCACTCATTACAACATTAGACGGCAGAGAGTTCCATAGTCTCACTGCTCTTACAGTAAAGAATAAGCGTCTGTGATTATGGCTAAACCTTCTTTCCTCCAGACGTAGAGGATGCCCCCTTGTCCCCGTCGCAGGTCTAAGAGTAAAAATATCATTAGAAAGGTCTTTGTACTGTCCCCTCATATATTTATACATTGTAATAAGATCACCCCTAAGCCTTCGTTTTTCCAAACTAAATAACCCCAAGTGTAATAACCTTTCTTGGTATTGCAGACCCCCCAGTTCTCTAATAACCTTGGTCGCTCTTCTCTGCACCCGCTCCAGTTCAGCTATGTCTTTCTTTTACACCGGAGACCAGAACTGCACACAGTATTCTAAGTGTGGTCGCACCAGTGACTTGTATAGAGGTAAAATTATGTTCTCCTCATGAGCATCTATGCCTCTTTTAATGCATCCCATTATTTTATTTGCCTTGGCAGCAGCTGCCTGACATTGGCCACTAAATGTGAGTTTGTCGTCCACCCATACACCCAGGTCTTTTTCAGTGACAGTTTTGCCCAGTGTTTTACAATTAAGACATAATTATACATCTTGTTTGTTCTACCCAAGTGCATGACCTTACATTTATCCCCATTAAAGCTCATTTGCCATTTATCAGCCCAAGATTCTAGTTTACATAAATTCTCCTGTAATATAAAATTATCCTCCTCTGTATTTATTATCCTGCAGAGTTTAGTGTCATCTGCAAATATTGAAATACTACTCTGTATGCCCCCTACAAGGTCATTAATAAATATGTTAAAGAGAAGCAACCCCAATATTGACCCCTGTGGTACCCCACTGCTAACCGTGACCCAGTCCGAGTGTGCTCCATTAATAACCACCCTTTGTTTTCTATCCATGAGCCAGTTCTTAACCCACTTACACATATTTTCCCCTATCCCCATTGTTCTCATTTTATGTATCAACCTTTTGTGTGACACTGTATCAAAAACTTTTGAGAAGTCCATGAACACCACGTCCACTGCATTCCCTTGGTCCAGTCCTGAACTTACCCGTTCATAAAAGCTTATCAGATTAGTCTGACAAGAACGGTCCCTCGTAAACCCATGCTGATATTGTGTCATGAGGTTATTCAGCCTCAGATACTCCAATATAGTGTCCCTTAAAAAACCCTCCAGGATTTTACCCACAGTAGATGTTAAGCTCACTGGCTTATAATTTCCAGGTTCAGTTTTTGCCCCCTTTTTGAATATTGGCACCACATTTGCTATACGCCAGTCCTGTGGTACAGACCCCGTTATTATGGAATCTTTAAAGATTAAAAATAATGGTCTATCTATAACTGTACTTAATTCCTGCAGCACTCGGGGGTGTATCCCATCCGGGCCCGGGGATTTGTCAATTTTAGTGATTTTTAGACGCCGCCGTACTTCCTGCTGGGTTAAGCAGGTGACATTTAATGGAGAAATTTTTTTTATCACTGATCATGTTATCTGGTATGGGATTTTCTTGTATAAATACAGTTGAAAAAAAAGTCATTTAGCATATTGGCTTTTTCCTCATCCTCATCCACCATTTCACCCAGACTATTTTTTAAGGGGACCAACACTATCATTTTTTAGTTTCTTGCTATTTATGTAGTTAAAGAATATTTTGGGATAATTTTTTTTTCTTTAGCAATGAGTCTCTCTGCCTCAATCTTTGCTGTCTTGATTTGCTGTTAACAGAATTTATTCAGTCTTCTGTATTTATTTAATGCCTCTTCACTACCTACTTGCTTTAATTCCCTAAACGCTTTCTTTTTGTCCCTTATTTCGCCCCTTACAGCTCTATTTAGCCATAGTGGTTTTCTCCTAATTCTAGCATGTTTATTCCCATAGGTTATATACTGTGCACAGGTCCTATTCAGGATGCTAATAAACCTCTCCCATTTTCTTTGCGTATTT
Organism: Oophaga sylvatica; assembly: GCA_033576555.1. Taxonomy (NCBI): domain Eukaryota; kingdom Metazoa; phylum Chordata; class Amphibia; order Anura; family Dendrobatidae; genus Oophaga; species Oophaga sylvatica. The sequence continues at coordinate 106,953,646 of JARQOD010000006.1, forward strand.
TTATGTCTCAGGATATCGTCCCAGTTTATTGCACCAAGATCATCTCTCATCCGTTAGAAATTTGCCTTCCTGAAGTTTAGTGTCCATGTAACCCCTCGACTACACATCTTATTAAAGGATACATGAAAGCTTATTATTTTGTGATCACTATTACTATTATATGGAGCATTATTTTGGCCCATTAGACACTGGAGCATCATCCATGGGGCCCATCATATACTGGAGAATCATATGGGGTTCATTATTTATGAGGCATCATATAGGGTATGGAGCATCATATGGGGCACATATGGGGCCTATTCTGTATGGAGCATTATATGGAGCCCATTCTGTATGGAGCAATATATGGGGCCCATCATATACTGTATGGAGCTTTATATGCGACTCATTATACTGTATGGAGCAATATGTGGGGCTCATTCTACTCTAAGGGGACCGTCCTATACTTTATGGCACATTATATGGGGACTATCATATACTGGAGC